>JAWWEW010000112.1:50892646-50987549 GCA_035583185.1 Anabacerthia variegaticeps
AAATACCTCCTGCTTTGAGCATGAAACTTTGTCTCTAAGCAGTTTCTCTGTGCCTATTGGGGCAGATTCGGCATCAAGGGAGTTTGACATAGTTTTGTAATTACGGCTGGTATGAGGCACACGTAGGCTCCATGTCCCCATTGACTGCAGCCTCCGTGGACCCATGCCCTGTTCCTAGACACCACTCAGCAGTAACAGATTGTGTGCAGACTTGTTCCTTATGATATATGTTTTGGGGAGCTGTGAGCATGCAGCAAGACAGGTAAAGGACAATGGAAGTGAGGGATTGGACAGATCTGGAAACTGGGACTTCAGATTCAGGTGATTTTTTTCTAGGTTGAAAAGCACTTTCTTTTCACTAAATGCTATTGAGGTTCTCACACAGTCTGTGGTCAGATCTGTGCATTATGTTTTGGTTTTGTAAATTATCTCTCCTAAAGGCACAGACCTCTTGAAATTCTCTTATTATGTGTATACACTAGCTTGAACTAGATAGACCTGAATGGAAATGAGCTTGTGCCAAAATCAATAGCAGGGAAGTTCTGATAGCACAGTTTCAATTTTAAGAACTTTGTGTAATATATGCTAATTAAAACCTCTGGTGAAAAGTTTTTTTACAAAAAAACCATGGGATTGAATTAAAAAACATGGAACCAGATCTTGAAGCATTTTTTGCTATTGTTTTGAGTTGGGAGAGTTGCCAACATTTCCTTTTCTTTGTAATGAAACTAAAGTTGCTTAACTTCAGTTTTGATGAGTCAACATTTCTGAAAAAACATGACATATTGCCAGGAAGCTTCTCGCTCACTCTTAATTTTCACACGCTTATATAATTAAATATATGATTTGTCTTATCACAGTCTTAGCATATCTAGGTGCCTTCTAACTTAACATAGAAAGGGAACCTCTCAAGGTTTAATATTTGAGGGTTTTTGAGATTGTTCTCAAAAATATTTTGAGCATCAGCTTCAGCTTTTAGTAAAAAGTGTTAGCACAAAAACTGTAAAAAGCAATTAATGATCCCATTCTTTTTAGCAGTTAGTTGAAACAGTGATTAGATTGTGTGAGACTGTTCTGAAGTTAACTTTGTCTTTTTGTATTCTTTGTTTTAAAGATTCACTGTGATTTGCTGGACTTTTAGACAGAGGTTTCTTATTTTTTGTATTTGCTTTGTTGTTTATGCTTCGCGTCCTTTTCATGCCCATCCCAAAAGTAGCCACTTATTTGAGAAATATAAAATGTAGGGGATTTAATACGTTTCCTGTCTTAAAATTATTTTTAAGTTATATTTTAGGGGATTACCATCTCACATATATGAGAAATATTCTTTATCTTTATTAAAACATCCCCCCTCCCCATTCTGAATCTTCCCCTCCTTTTTGAATCAGAGGTCCCCTTCAGCAAATAAATTTTCACATGTCTAAAGCTGTCTTTCTATAGAAATCATGGTCTTCTGTGATGAAAATAACCTTGAAATTTCATCTCTGCAATTAGCAATTTTTAATTACTACATTCAGAATGGCAAAGAGCATGAACATATAGCCATCTCAGAAATCACACCCAGTGTCATCACTCCTTCAGTTTTGGTCATTAGCTGTCTCTGAGGCTTTTGGGCTTATTGGGACCATTTGCGGGGCACCATCAGTTTGGACCTTTGTCTTTTCTGACTAGTGAAAGCCACTGCTGATTCACTGTATTACTTAGGCAGTTAACAATGCTCCATGAAGGACTGCTAGGAGGAGGTATTTTGTCAGGGGCAAAGGAATGATATGGGGCTCATATTGCTTCAGAATAGATGGCACAACTCTGACAATCTTGCCAGATGCCCGAGCATGTCTCATTTTCAGTTTTGCAGCTGGAGGTTATTGATCATCATCATCGTGGCTAGGTTTCATGAACGAAGATTTGGGAAGGGTTTTACCCACGCTTGCTGCAAGTGTGCTGATGGCTAAAAAGGCCAAAGTGAGATAGGCAAGTCCCATTGCAAAAGGCACAGTGGAAAGTGTCCATTAGCAGTGTTGGTGAGGCACGGCTCTTCCTGCATTGCCTTTTTTCCTCAAGACTGATTCTGTGTGTGTTCTCAAAGGAAGAAACAGTGTTATGGATGGTGTGTCTCCATTTCTCCCGACTGGAGACCAGAGTGGACCATTGATACAGTATGGGTAAACGGCCTGTTCAACAGTGATTCTTTCAGGCATAGCTTTACATGGTTCACCCAGCTGAACCACCCTAGCACAACACAAATGTGAAAATGGTTATCCTGAGGTACTTTTTATTTCTTCTTGGATGGTCACAAAGGGCATTGTTGGATGCTATATTTCAGTGCCCTTTCTACAGAGGGTATTTTAAGAATCTCTTTAGAAATCCCTCATTTCCAACATATGCATAAAATAAGGTGCTTGGTGAAGGGAGATGTTATAGTCCTTGGTTGACAGTGCTTGTTAGACAACTTGACTAGTTCTGGCTAGCCAGAAAACTGCTGTGGCACATATCCCCTCATTTGTGTTATTTCTTCTGATAAGGTAAATAGGCCTATTTATTTCAGATTGTCACCTTGAAACACCTTTTTACCTTCTGAATCATCCATAGAAATGTTCCTTCAACAAGCAGAACCTTGACTTCTCAAATATGAGCTTAGCAAGGCTGCTTGGTTTATTGAAGTGGGTTCTTAAGGAAGTCCTGTGACATCTTGTTGCTGACAGCTCAAAGCTTCTGACTAAAGATGAAGTTACTGGTTTTAATTAGATCTGGATAAAAGGAACAAAATCATAACAAAATTCTCATAAAAGTTCATTCCCATTTTTCATCAAAGCTTTCTTTTCAATGAAATTTTGTTTGAGGCAAAGATTAGATCTGTGTAAATTTAGGTGCTTAACTAAGTTGCCAAAGATCACAGCTTAGCATTTTACATTCTCTCTGCAGTCAGGGAAGAGAGATGGGCAAATCTAGAAGGCTTGTTAGTGTGGTTTATGTAGGCTGGATTGCACACTGAAGCAATTTGTCTTTCTCTATTGACTATAGAGGACAGATACAAGAGCTGTATAATTTTGGAGCTTGTGAAAATAAGCTTAGATGAAGTGCAAAAATGTAGAGGGAAGAATTTGGACCTAAGCATCTTTACTGCAATCTGAATGAGTTGGCTAGACCTCCAGTTGTCCCATATGGTCTGCCTCAGGGAATAGACTTGACTTAGGTAGGGAAGAAGTGATGGAACAAGCAATGTGAGCAATCCTCCCCCTAAAGTCGTACGTTGCATAAATGATCCAGGAAATATTCATGACTATTAAGCAAACCTGCTTCTGGTAGAGAAGCTTAGCTGTGGCTGAAAGGCTCCATCTAACTCCAAAGGGTTAGGTGTAGAGAATTTTATTCCTTAATGCTTTTTTCTTTCAAGAGAGAAATAACAAAAGCCAAGAGTTGGTCAAATGCCTAATACCTCCTTATCACTAAACATTTTGAAGTAGCTTGAACACAAAATTTATGTCTGAAATCCAGCAGGGCATAAAACAAGAGCTTTACAGTATTAGTTCTTTGTATACATTAGTTCTTATTTTGTCTTTCAAAAACAGACACATGTCAATAACCTGTTGTGATAACAATACATGTGAGTATTGTAACTATGAGCATTAATGCTCTGAAATAGAAATTACTGCATATCTTATTAACTGCTTCACCTTATATTATCTTTAGAAATAAGAAGGCCATATATTCTTGTTAGAAATGAGAATAAATGTGGTACCTTTTGGGCACGATCTAAATAAAAAAACGTTTTAGACAGTGACGATTACAGTTGTATATTTGTTTATACATACATAAAGAGAATACATCGTATCCTGATAGGTATTTTTTTCAGTGTGAATTTTGGACAACCATGTCATTAATGATTAAAATACAGTAGGTCATCTCTTCCTGGTATGAATAGTACCCTATATCACTGCATTTTGTACATGAAATATGATGCATGTATTGTTACAACAGAAAAAATATTTTCAAAGAAGTTATATTAAAAAAATTGAAAAAAAAATACTTTCTGCTTGTAAACTCTGGTACTTTCCACATGTATATCTATCCCAGGCCTTTGAGTCAGTCATAAAAAATAACTTTAAAATACTGGGAGTTTGAAATTTGATATTTCAAGAAGTTTTAAGAGCTAGCTGCAATCACAAGGACCTGTTGGGAAAGAAGGGGTTTCTCCTTTCAGTTACCTTTTCTACTTTACAAGGCTGGAAAAATTTCAGGCTTTAAAGTTATGATTTTTATTAATACAAAATTTCTCTGGTATAGACTTTGCCTGCCTTTGTCCTTAGAAGTAATTTGTGGAGGAATAAAATCAAAGATGTTTGGAACTTCTTATGACCCTGAAATATTAAAGTAAGTCCCAGTGAGCAGGATTAATATGCAGAGGTCAAAGATGCTTGATAAAGGTATTTTTATACACGGTTAATTTCTCACGTGGCTCTTACTGAATGTTCTATTTTGCCATGTCACTCTACAGTGACAGTTGAATAAATTTCTTGAATGGTGAGTGTAGGAATTTCTGCAGACAGAGGAAACATTTTTCTTTGCCAACCAATTTGAAAAGAAAACGGTTTGTCAGTGTGCAAATGCATCTAGAGGAAAAAGGGTAAAGGAATGAATTAGAGGTCAGTCAGTATAATCACAAGTGAATCATACAAATGTGTACGTGTGTTCAGGCTGTGTAGACGACATGACTGAATATTCATTGTTCTCGTGAATATTATGCTGGACTGGGATTTTCCTGAAGAATATTGGAAAATGGTGATTCAGTGAAGCCAAATTGTTTTGTAGACACATACTTAGTTTCACTTAGATTTGGCTAGGAATGTTTTCAGGTAGTAGGAGAGAATCTGGATGCAGAAGAACACCAACCTTTCCACTGGAATAATGCACTGGCCGAGGTGCCTGGCATTGGACGTGTGAGAGAGTGCAGAGCCAACTGCCTGTAGGTCCACCTTGCTGGAGGAGGTGAACCTGGGGTAATGCCTTTCCCCATCCTCCTGGGACTGCACAAGGAAGCTGTGCTCAGTGTGAGTTTTATAAAAAAGCAGATTTATGAGGGATATTTGGTTTTTTTGTTTGTTTTTTAATCTGGAAAGATACTCTCAACTCTGCACTTTCAGAGAGAAAAGTCAAATTTTATGCATGTTGTGCTTGAATCCCTGTACTTGCTTTTATTCCCATTCCATATTTAAGCTCCTTCACTTAAGAGAGTCCTATTTATTATGTGAATATCTACCTTTATTCCTCTGAGTGTGCCGCTTCTTACTTTTGATCCCTCCTTTTATTTTCTTGTACTTCTGGATTCTGTCATGGACCCTCTGTACCTGAGGTTGCCTCCTCTTCCAATATCCCTGTTTTCCCTAAAACTCCTGATCCAAACCACTCCTTAACACTTTCTGTCCTTCTTTTTCTTTCACCTCACTTGCAGTTATTCCCTCACACTGCTTGTCTGTGTTGTACAGATGAGAGTTCCAGTTTTGTAGCTGGGTCTTATCCCTTGCATTTTTCTTTCAGAGGTGTTCTTTCAAGAAATCCATAAAGTTTTACAGGTTTAAAGGCCAAACTTGAGAGGAAGATCTGATAAGGGTGCAAGGGATTTTGCTATTCTTTCCTTTACCCCAATTTTTTCTTTTTAAAATATTTTTTCCATTTGTATCTTTGCTCCATGAATAGCAGTCAGAAGCCCCTGGGGCCTGTTTATCCAGTCACCGCTATTCTTACACATTTGGGGTGGAAGAAAATGGAGTCCAGATTCCATCAGCTCCTGGTGTTGGGTAAAAGTCTGACTAATGTTATTTTGATAAAAACCAAAGAGCAATCCCCCCTTCTCCCCCTTTCCTCCCCCTCGAACCCCGCCAAGGAATGATTCTGCATTTATTTTATGCTTTTAAATTGAACAGAAAGGAACCATCATTTCATTTAGCATCTTCTTCTAGCTGGTCTTTGGAAGACTGGGAAAGGTGGGGTGCGCAGTTGAGCACCCCTTTTTTCGCATTACCCATTCCCTATGCCTTTTCCTCCCCAAGCACAGACAGGCACACAGGCAAACAACAGTCTGTCTGCAACCCGGTTACCACTGCGAGCAACTACAGCTTTTTTGTTTAACTGTATAATTGCTCTCTCGGTGGGTTTTCTTTTCCTTGTCTCCATTTGTTTTCTTAATAACTAAGACCAGTGCATTTAAATGGTCCTTTTCTACCTTTTTTTTTTTTCTTCTTTTTAACAAGCATATTGGATGTAACAAGATATGCAGCTAAAAACATTAATCATATTAAAACTAATTAAAAACTGAAAAGTTTCTGTGCATTCCAAGCACTGGGGGCGGGAGGGGGCGGGGAGGGCTTTGGTCTGAGCATTGGCGTTTCCTGAGCGCAAGCAAATGCCTGACACATGGACTTCGCCGAATTCCAAAATGTAGCAAAACAGTGCCTGCATATTTGGCAGGAATCACCACCAGTTCAGGTCAGTGTCTGTTTCAGCAGAAGAACGAAGCCCTGCATGTTAACAGAGGAAAATAATTCAGAGGAAAAGGGGAGGAACAACATGTGACATTTTGTAAGTGCAGCACTTGTGTTACCCAAGGCGCACCACTCTCTGTAAACACTTCCTCCGATGCCACTGCCTTCGAACGCATTTTTTCGGATTGGGGCGGGGGGAGGCAGCGGGAGGGGTGAGGAGGAGGTCAGGGCTTTCAAGCTGTTGGGATATGAATGAGCTAGGGTTTTTCCCTTTTTTTGAAAAAAAACTTCTTCTTTCTACATCTTGAGTGCAATGAATGTTTTAAGGAGACACCAGTGAGTCTGTGGCTGGAAAGGTGTGCAAGCAGTGCTACAGGACATGAAACCCAAACCAGTGGGGGCTTGGAGAAGAGAAGGAGCAAGGTTGCAGGGAAGGGGGTGCAAGTGATGGGGCTCTGCAGTGCAGTCTCGCAACACCAGGTGCAGGGGAAGCCAACTGGGAAGGGTGGGTGACCCTCTGAAGCCCCACTACCTCACCTTGCTTCCACCCTGCTGCATAAGCCTATGCCATGGTTCTCGGTCACCGATCCCCGATGTCGCGGTGGGACAACCCCCCTCCGCTTAGGGGCACAGTCTGACCCCCCAATTAATTTAGAAGCAAACCCATTTTTTACTTTCCCAGTAAGAGTAGGTCATTAAGATTTAAAATTCTCTTTTGGTCATTGTCTTCTTGCTTCTTTCTTGAATTTCGGCACCTTAAACTGCCTTTGTTATTGAGGAAATTGCTATTTCTTCAGAGATAGGGCTGGATCACTTGTTATTGTAACACTTCTTGGTGATAAAGTTCAGTCTAAAAATTAAGCAGCTGCAATGTTGCAGCACAAATTAGTTTAATGTAAGCAGTCAGGAGCAGCTGTTTGGCTCGGGACTGCGCTCCGGCGGTGGGGGAAGGGCACTGTGATGCTGACAGTGTTTTTTTCTCTACATAAACATTTTCGGCTGTTGCAGCTTTTGTGCCGATCATGTGACAGTGTCCCTAGGCAGATAATTTATTTCTGTAGCTTTCATGAGCAATCATTAACCTTCAGACACTGAGCTTGCTTTCTGCTTTGTGGCATTTGTTATTTTTTTTTTTGTATCCTAACTAGTTTAATTCACAGAGTGTCAGGAGAAAATTACAACCAATTTATAATAGACTGTAATGCATAATACTTATGTTTCTATTAAAACAGACCTTGCTTACAAGACCATTCTTACGGCTTAGCTTGTGTTCATGGATCAGAATAATTATTTTCAGTGATGTAAGTGCAGCTGTCATCATGATACTCCCATAGTGTCTTATTCTGAATGCAAAGCCCTTCAGAGTCCTGATTTGGGACCACCCTTTTGAATTCCCCCTTTGCTGGAGACACTGCAAAGTTTATTGAGATGCAACAGGCTTGGGAGAAAGGGCATAGCATTTATTGTGGTGATTGCTATTCTCCCACCATGACCGGCTGCTGAACAGGTATTGACCGCTGCAGAAAGTGTGTCTAGAGGAGAGGGGAGGCATTACTGATAACAATTACAGCTCGAATCTGTACTAACTTAGTCTGGGGTTTTAGAGCAGATTCAGCAGGCCAGGGTTGGATCACAAAGTAGTTGTGACTGTTAGAAAAAGACTTCATTTTCATTCTTGCCCATTTTGTTACAGCAAGGGAAACAATAAATTAAGCGACTTTGTCAAGGTCACTGAAGAAATGAATGTCAGGACAGGAATTTCCCTTTCCCTAATCCTTTTCCCCAAGTTCTGTACTTTTGTCTAGGGAAGATGACAGAAGAGTAAAAAATACAGAGTCTTGGGCAAAAGAAATAAAAAGTAAGCAATAAAAAAAGAGGGGCGGAGGGGGGGAGGGAAGAGAAATCATAAAAAGAGCTGAAAGCCAGGGTGACTGCTGACTTACTATGAATATCATTTTCCTTCAGATCTGAATGTGATTTTTGCTTTTGTTCACTGCCTCCCTGCCCTATCCTAATTCTACTTTCTAACTGGTCATTCACAAGCACTATAAAGTCAATCTTTTTTGTACCAGAGAGTAAGATATTATGTTTTTATATGCTTGTGAATAGATGTAATCTAGACATGCATATTCCTTACTTTATTTCTTATAGTTTGTGTCATAGTGGAATCAGACATTTATAATACAAGTGCTATCAGCATAATGTTGCAGATACAATGGACAAGACAGACATAGGGTGGCGTGGAACAGAGAAAGAGAATTAAAAGATTTTTCCAGTGCCCCAAGGAAGAAAAGGGACTTTTTCATAATCTGGTCAATGGAAAAGCAGTACCATCCAGATAGCTCAACTATTGCTTCAACCCCTTAGGACTCAGATGAAACTTTGTCTATCCTGTGATTGCCCATTAACTTATGAAAAAGGCATGTAACTGAAAGAAGACCAAAACATACGCTTAGTCTGAGATATGACAAGAGTACATGCTGTATCATCTTGTAAAATATACAAATGGATAGATGGATTTTGCTGTCAATGTCAGGAAAAA
The DNA here is from genome assembly GCA_035583185.1 of Anabacerthia variegaticeps. Classification (NCBI taxonomy): domain Eukaryota; kingdom Metazoa; phylum Chordata; class Aves; order Passeriformes; family Furnariidae; genus Anabacerthia; species Anabacerthia variegaticeps. Next base: position 50,901,668 of record JAWWEW010000112.1, read on the forward strand.
CATTTCTTTTTTCATTAGTTAAAAATAATGTCTGAAATTGGTGTTTTACTGATGCTAGGTTTCTGTGCAGAAAGATGAATGAATGAGTAGCTCACTGTTTGAAACCTCCATCTTTCAAAATGTTTAATGAAAATGAAAGCATGGCATATGGTAAATGTGGACTGAAATCAGGGATGAAAAAACAGAAGCCTGGGATGCTTACTGAAGGGCAAATGTGAATACAGAGGGGCTTGGTGTTGTGTTACATATATAGAAGTGGGTAACGTTTTTGGATGTGTTAGAATGATTTAGGAGTTATCATCCCACTGACTTTTGACTAGAGTCAGGATGTAACTGCCTAAATCAATTCTGAAAATGGGAATTAGATTTCTAAGTCATTTTAAGGTGCTTTTGAAATTTTTAGCCCTAATCCCAGGGTGATTAATTTGTAACAAGGTGATTCATTCGTATCTTTCTTGTCTTCAGAAGCCTGAATGACACATTTGAGATGCACTCTAAAAGCACAGGTAATAGTCAGAGTGCTACCTCAGCGACTTTAAAAGACAATTGATTAATTTGAATTCATGCTTTTATTCACACGTTTAAAGGATTCTGAAATTAGTAATAGCGCTTTGGAGCTGCTTGGTTTGAACTTGTGCTTCCATGCCCTTGCCTTCAATAGGGTTTTCCCTTTTGTTTTTCTTTCTTTTTTTTTCTGAAAATTGTCCCTATCCCTCCCCACTGATAACAGCAATGCAGTCTCTCTGGTCACAGCAAAAGCAGGAAGTCTAAGATAGTAGCTACTTTGCTGCATGGAATGGCTGAGTAGTTTTAGACAAAACAGTTACCAGGAACCTGCTGTGAACTTGTCTCTACCAGTTTGCACTGGGAACTACAGGTACTTCAGGTACTTTTGCTGGAGCTGCCCTACAGTGAGCAATGCTTGGAGAAAGGGCTGGTCAGATACAGGTAGTAAGACAAGACTTTCTTACATTAAATTCAAGCCATCTAACCTTCTAGTTTGCCCAAAGATAAAATAAGACTGATCACTTTGGTATTTTACCAGATTCTGTTAGAATCTTGCTAAGAACGTACTATACTGTTTTATGAACTTAATTTTTTTTGTTATTGCTGTCTTAATCTACTGTTGAGCTGAAATGGTAGTAGTATTTGTATATATTTGGTCAAGACATTAAATAAATCTATATATACCGCTGCCTTACGTCAACAACATTATTGGAAAGGTCAGTTTCCATTGCTCCTGTGAGCCTTTGCGTTTTAGGGTGTAACTGATGACACAAAATCCTTTCTGCAGTGAAAGGAGCACTGCCAAGTCTATCTATGGGACTTCTTGAAAACATTAGTGCTTACCAGAAACAGAAGACATCAGAAACAAATCTTAATATTTGACTTGACTGTGCTTTCAGAATCGAAGGATCTGATGATCACAATTTTACTTTCATCCCCCGGTACAACCGCAAACAAACAGCCTTCTCAAATTAATTTAGAAGGCAATCGCTGGTACTTACTGTTTGGAGTTAGAAAGCCTGGGTTTGCATGCATGTCTTCAAGGAGAGAAGCAGAGTAGAGGGACTGAATGCAATACAGGTTTGATTTATGGACTAATATTGCCAACTTTTGACTGTGGAAATTATTTGGTGGAATGATTTGTTTCATGCAGTTTCAAAGTAATCTCCCTGAGAGCTAGGAAGTTACTTAAGTTCTCTGTGCTGCAGGCTGGAGAGAATCATGTTCCCAGGAAGCCCTCCTGCACTTTCCAGTGTGTCAGCAGTCCCAACCACTACACATCTTTTGATGTAAGGATTCCTAGAAGGTCCTAAGGAATACTGGGGACATGCGAGTATTAGGAAAAACACGCCTCTAAGAACATACTCTAAAGCTCCCTACTCGCATTCACACAAGAGTAGGAGAGGGATAAAGCTTCATCACAGTCTGGACTTCAGTACCTGGGCTTTTCTTTCCTGAGTCCCCTGACTGGAAAAAGTGCTGCATATCATTTGGTCCTTGAGGAATAGAGTACCTTGCATTGAAAGCAACCCTTGCAGGCACTTCTGGCTCAGATTGTTATTTAGGACATCAAACACTAAGTTAAGGAGTGACAGAGCTTTCCTTCTTGGTAGCCCAGAACTGCAGAGGATGTATCTAGAGGATCTAAAGGCCACTGTGAATTTTACCACCATCAGTTCTCTGAACTTGCTTTTTAAATATAAACTGATACAACATAAATGTTTATATAATACTTAAACATACTCTAAAACAGATCCCAGACTCTCCACTGTGTTCTCAGGAGAGAATTATAAAGCAGATTTCTTTGTGTACTAATAGAGCTCAGAAATGGTGACAAACACAAGGTAAGAATGTATAGGAGAATAGTAAACCTGCTCTTTGAGGAACTTGAACTGGTAAATTTCTTTATCTTGCAGTTTTCATTGCTTAAAGAGGGAAAAAACAACCAACACCCTCAAAAGACAAAGCCACAAAACAAAACCCTAACCCAAGACCCTGCAGAGGAAATGAAACCACAAGAACATTTTTCACACTCGCTAATTTCAAGGGTCTGGCATATACACAGCAAGCCTAGGAAGTTTACAGGCACACTATACCGTTCTCCAGAATGCTGATGCACTGGACTTTCCTATGATCTATACACATGTGCTTTAATGTAGTTTTAAGCATTTTTTTATTTTCACTTTAATTTTTTACCACCTATAATCCACTCATTCTTTTCACTGCCATGCAGCTGACTAGATCCAGAGCCTTCACAGTGGAGTAATCTTTCATCCAGAATGTGTATGATATCGGGAATGCTGAACAGAATGAATTTATTTTCACAAGAACAAGGGGTAGTCCTTATTTTCACAAGGACAAGAGAACAAGCTTGTAGTGTGCAAATCTGTATTTCATTTACCTGAACTACAAATATAAAAGAAGGGAGGAGTTGGCCAGAAATGGGAAACGAGGATCTAGAAATGTATTTTGACATAGTTATTCCTGAAAATTTGCAACAAAGAAAAAGCAATAGTTTACTAACCAGAAGCATTGAAGAAGGCTCTGAGGAGACCTCATTGTGGCCTTCCAGTACTTAAAGAGGGCTTATAAAAAATGAGAGAGGGCAACTTTTTACACAGGTGGATAGTGATAGGACAAGGGGAACAGTTTTAAACTAAAATAGGACAGAGTCAGATTAGATGTTAGGAAGAAATTCTTTACTCAAAGGGTAGTGAGGTGCTGGGACAGGTTGCCCAGAGAAGCTGTGGATGCCCCATTCTGGGAAATGTTCAAGGCCAATCTGGATGTGGCTCTAAGCAACCTGGTCTAGTGGAAGGTGTCCCTGCCCATGACAGGGTAAAATTAGGTGATCTTTAAGGTCCCTTCCAACCCTAACCATTCTATGATTCTGTGATTGAATCTTATGCATAAGTTTTAGTTTCTCTTTAGGGCATCTGGCCACAGGTTTATGAGTCTTGACTATAGGCATGAATGTTTTGTCCTATTTGTTTTCTCCTGTTGAGAAAAGTTGTCAGCTTGAAATAAGGTGGTATGGTGAGACCAATATCTTTTTATGGAGAATATGTTTCAAAGAAAAGGATAAATCTCTCAGAGAAACAGCAGGAAACACCTTTATAATTTCATTAGCCACATTTAGAGTTAATATGAAGCTGAAATATGTTCGTTCAGTTGACTGCTGGCAGTTCGTTTCCACCTTCTCCCTGCTTAACATTGATTGGAAAACTTGTATTTTTATTCATGGGTTTTACTTGTTGTCTTCTGAGGGGGAAAAGATTTTTCAATAAAGCTTTCACTTTCTTTACAGAGGATTGAATGTTAAAGGTGTTAGGTACCTGAGAATAGGTGAAAATTAAAGAGGGGCAATGTGCATAATATTAGTTAACAATATTACTTAACTGCCTACACAATTTTCTCTTGCTGTATAGTAAGAGGTCTACTTCACACCATTATTGATAATATTTAATTGACTCTTCTACAAATACTTTCTTCAAGAGAGAGTGAAATATCCAAAATATAGCTAAATGGAGAAAAATTCCCAGAATCTCCCAATTAGAGAGAGTTTCAGAGGGAGGTATAAACAGAGCGTACTTGAGACTTAAGTGGTACATACCCTGTTGTGAACTTCTGCAGAGAACGCATTCACCTTTAGCTAACTATTTGAGGAAAGATATGTCTGGTATTGGTCCTGCAGTAAATAAAAGACATTCCTTGCCTTTAAATGTGAACTACTATTTGACTTGCAGTCCAGAATGTCAGTTCATTTTTCTTGGAAGGGAAGAATCTGCTGTCTGTAAGCTGCTTTTTAAGTGCTTAAGTGGATTTGAGAAGCAGGCAGCCATATACTTGGGGGAAAAAAAAGAATCCTTGAAGAAAATAGTTGATTTTCAGATTTCCCATTCAGAATTGAAAGAGTAATTGTTTGTGTGCTCAATATGTAGTAAAAATAGGACCTATTATAGCCAATCACTACTCTGAGTTTACATCCAATTTCTTCATTGAAGCTCAGATTTAGCCCAGTATCTGCCTTGGGAAAGAAATACGTATGTGAGATGAAATGATGGAATTTGATGTAATACAGAAATAGTTCAACCAAGTATAACTAGAAATAATGGGATGAGAGTGAACAAAGGAAAATCTATGCTGATAATGAGGAAAAGTTTCATTGCAGTGAGGTCTGCTAGTCCGTTGAATGGTCTCCCAAGGGAATGAGTTGAACCCTCATTGCTTTAGTTATTTTTAAAATGAACAAAACAGTCAAAATCCTTGTAAGGAGACACTCTTAATTAACAAGAAGACAGGGAAAATGACCTAATGGATCTTTTTTTTCCATCTCTGCTGTTCATGACTATTATTGTAGGCAAAACCAGGGTTGGCAATAAAATTATGGATTTCCAATTTTCACAGCAGTTCTGCAGAACTCTTATTCTGTAACAATAGCAGTACTTTCCCTCTTTTCATTTCCTTCTATAAACTTTTGTGTCTTACTTTTCCTTCAAAGAGGGCTATTTTGTAGCCCTCTGACTAAAAAGAGATGTCAGGTAGCGTAATTTACTTTAAATAATACCGCTTGCAAGTATAAGATAAATATTTGGACCTTGGGACTCCTGATTTCCATCAAAAACTCTTCAGTCAGACCTCAGATCCAGGGCAACAATACTGGTCAATATGTCATTGCCTGTGAAATAAGGAGCCCTGTATACAGCAAAGACTTGGACTTCTGTTGATTTCCACAAACATAAATTATGAAGGCATGAGATGCAACACATCTTTGTGATTAGTATTTAGGGCTGCTTATACAATTTCAACACTTTTCGTCTTTCCATGGAAACCAGTCTTTGACCTGGGGTGTTTCCACACTAGCGAAAGGTCCAGGCAAAGGTGACTTTTACTCCCCTCTCTGGGCATCTTTGGCACCTGTCACCACCTTGTGTTCCTTCCCTTGTCCTCAGAAACATCTAATCAATTTGTATGGTGAAATGGCTCAAGCAAATGGTAGTCAGTGAAAATAACAGATATGAAAATAGCTCAAGGAGAGCAGCAATGGCACGTGGTTCTTTATGAGCCTGATTCTCAGCTGCTGTTTTTTTCAGATGGTAGTGTCACGAATTTGAATGGTTAATACTGATTTAAAAACTGAAGTAATGCCACAATGAGTCAGGTCCTACTTCTTCGAAGTGTTGTACAAATATTTACCAGTTACTCTTCCCAGCAGCCAGCCAGCTATGCAACCTTGTTGCTGCTTTATCAGAAGACAGAGTGATTGAGGTAAAACGTAGGAAGTTCTGACTATTATGCTACAGTCATACAGCAAGGGTGGACAAAGGGCATTGAAGCCTGTATTTCATAACCAGCCCCAGATAAACTTGTGAGTAGTATGACCAAGTTTACTAGAGTATAAAATAGAGAAAGATGTGGTGCTAATGTGTATTTATTAGTGATTTACAGAGGTGAAGGTTCGTCCCAAGAGTTAATCCAGGAATATCCAAACCACTGTAATTATCCCTGCACAAAGGCTCTCTATTATTTGCCTGTTAAATAACAAAGCCTTTTCATTACCTAGCACTGTCATAACTATAGCTGTAGTGGTAGGTAGGCAGCAAGTAACTTCCTCTATTTGTGGGGGATGGGATGTCATGGGATGAAGCCTTCCCTGTCCCTGTAAGCTCTAGCAGAATATAAACGGGATGGCCAAACTTCTCTGAATAAAAATGACTCTCATTGTTAATATGCCAACTTTTCTGTACCACAAACAGCTGAAATCTTATGAACGATACAAAAAGAACAAAGGAGCAAAATCCTATCATGCACAAAAATGAAAACATAGAAGCACTGGCCATAGGAAAGTAACTGTAGAAAAATTGGGAAAGGATCCAAAATCTGTAGTAGCTCTCTAATCTGCAATGCAAGAGCAAGGATTTTCATTGTGTTTTGCATTCTACATGCGCCTTTGCTTTGGAGCTCTTATGCAATTGGTGATGCAGTAAAACCATTGTATTCATAATGATTTCAAACATGTGGATGCTTCCAGGGTTTGACCTATTTTACCACTCATGCATTATACACTGAGTAAAGCTACTCTCATAAGGCAGAGTCATTAGTACTTAAAATGTATCTGTCTATTGCTGTCCCTTTTCTCTGCAAGGCTACTGATTTTTTACTATTCTAAATCAGTTATTCTTTATTCAATAATTTATGTTTACATGCATCAATGGAAACTGCCCATGCACATTTTAAGGCAGAGCTTAGCCTATAAAGATAATCTAGGGAGTTAAAACTGCTATTAGCCCCTAGCAAATACTTCTGCTAGGGGTTCCTTAACCATAGTCTAAATAGTCTTGGGATACTTTTTACTTTGGAGATATTAAAACATACCTGTGGTCATTACTTCCAGAGCAACAATACAACTCAGATTTTTTTGAGGCTCAGATTAAGCAAAATTTCTAATTCCAGGCTTTACTTTCACTGGGATAAAGTCTTTCCTAGTTAAGTATATGTTTGAGACGTATTAATGTCTACAGGATTCAAACTTTGCTCGTGCTACAGTAAGGTGCAAACTTCTTGAACATCAGTGTAATGATTCAAAACTTTCCATGAGCCAGACTGCAAATTTTGTGTGCTGTAGTCATCATTGCAAGGACGAACCTTCCTTCTGCTTTTTGGAAAAGGAAAAAAAAAAAAAAATCTGATCACCAAACAGTGTAGTTCAGGGCCTATTTTCTTTAGATCCCCTGAGCCATCCTATTTGGTACTGCCAGCAAGCTCAAACTTTGAAGACATCACTGATTTCTCCAGGCTCTACCGTAGGCTGCCACAGTAAGAACAGGCCAAGGACAAATGCATTCTCTCACTGCTGAAGTGTTACCATGGGTAAGGCATACAGTATACATGGGAGATGATCTCCAGAGGTCCCTTCCAACCCTAATAATTCTGTGAGTCTGTGAGATAGCGAAAGCAGGCTCAAATCAAAAGTTTGCTTGCAGCAGTGGGGGAAGTTAGTGCATGCCACCCTTCCCCCCTTCCTCTTCCCCAGGGATCTTGTTTTCTGTGGGTCAGTCTTCCCCTTTCTCCACAAAAACTGGATTAATCTCTCTGAAGCAGCTGCACAACAAAAGCTTAGATGTCTGCCCAGAAAATCTTTCCTCTGTACCAGCTGCACTAGTAGTACCGGGGCACAGATCTTCCCTTTACCTACAGGGCAGGGAGAGGCCCTGCTCAACATGTCCTTCCTTTTGATTTGTCTGCCTTTTTTGAAACTGGTGAGGGAGATGCCACTCACTGCTGAAGAAGACCATCCACTGGTCACTTCAGCATTAGGTGACCCAGGGCAGAGACCAGAGCTGCTCCTGGGGGTGAATTCAGAACAGGACTGAGGGTCTCCCTGCTTCCCCATTCTGGTCTGGTCTTACACCTTGGCTCTGAGCTGAGGTAGATGGTGTTTCTCTGTCTGTCTCTGGGCTCTTGAGAGCTTCGGGGCCAAAGTGTGGTCTCTAATGAGAAATTAAATGAAACCTTTGCTGTTTCTGTGATCTCCAAAAATAGGAGCAAAGTGGAAACAGAGGCAAGAGTCAATCAGCCAGTGATTACATTAAAGAAAATGGTTCTCTGTGGAAAGCATGAAAGAGAAAACAGACTGGTTGCTGGGACTGAAGAAAGGAAAACAAGACTTGTGGGGTTTTGAGGTCTTTTACTTTATTTTGATCCTTTCATAGTGTATTTTAAATTCATAAATAATGGAATAAAAAAGACATCAACAAAACTCAGCTAAATGATCTTGAGCCCTCAAGCCTCAATCAAAAAATAAACACTATAATGCTTTTAAAAGGAATTAGTAATGCACAATTATAGTATTCCATGTTTAAAAATAAAGCTGTTGAATAAATGAACAATACCATGGCTGAAAAGTATTTCAGCTGAAGAGTGAAATCCCTGCAGAGAGTGATCTGTGAGATTCTGCAGGAAATCTGCATTACAATACACCATTTCCATTTCCAGGGAGGGACTCAGAGAAGGACACATGGAGGAGAAAAAAGAAATGAAAAAGCCCCAGTCCTTTATGCCTAGGTTGTAGGGGGCCTTGGCCCATCATTCTCATGCTAAACAGTTACTTTTTCTACAGGTACCCAACTGAAATGGGAATATTTTTTGAAGGAACAGTGAATGTGAAAAAGGCTAACAGAATTGGTTCTTTGGTTAAAGAAAACTGTCCCCATAGCTCGCCTAGATACAACAGACGAGTTTATGTCTCTGCCTTGCTGAAAATGAAGTACTGAGTGTGTCTGAAGTACTGGGCTCCTCTGCTGCTCTTTATCTTCTGCTCCTCCATTCTAACTACTCCACCTCTTGTTACTAATTAAGTATCTCCTCAGTGAAGAAAAGGTTTGAAACTAGATCATTAGCCCATTAGTCAACCGGCTTATGTGGGATGCCAGGGTCCTAAGGCTGTTCCAGTGACAATCACAATCTGGTGTTGCTGTTCTCTGGTGCAGGGGACAACAAATAATGTCCTCTAGGCTTGAGTCTTCTGGCTGCAATTTAGCAGCTGAGGCAATGGCCATCCAGGGATTTGGATACACAAAGATACACAAAGTATTATGTCCTGGCTGACTGCCCCATCTGAAGGCAAGGGCACAACAGTCCAGCCTCACTTGTGTGTGGAAAAATTTACACAGGACTGGTTTCCTTTTGCTGCAGAATGGGAAAATTTGTGAAATCTTGGTTAAATTTGTAGGATAGGAAAAAGGGAAAGCCAGCAAGTGGAAGAATAAAGAATAACATTCCTGGCTTCTAGACTCCAGCTTATTAAGCCAACCACTGCAGAGTGTGACGAGGTCACTGGCATTAGTGTGTTCACACTGGTGAAAAGTAGCAGTAAACATACTGTTTGCACCATGCGCAGCAGGCATGTAAAGTGTTTTGGCAGATGGAAAGAACAGGCCCATCAGCTGCATAAATATGTTTGTCGCAGACTGTACTACAGCTACTACAATGGGCTGCTACCCTCTTTGTAGCAGATGAAGAAAATCTTGAAAATATGTAGATGCCATGTCTCTGTTTCCTTAGCATATCATTACCCACAGAGCATCTTCTGCTTGGGCACGTATTTAAAGGAAGACAAACCACAAAGCAATCAGCATCTTGTTATTTTTGCTAATGAGAACATTGTAGTTATTCCAAAAAGACACAAAATTTGCCCCTAACCTCTACTCCTGGAAGGCCCTGAAGGTCAATCATAAGTGTTTCCTGTGTTTTCCCTTAGGCTGTCACTTTTTACTTATAATTTATTGTGGGTCTGCATTATACCAAAATATGATCTAAGTAGGAATAGAATAATTTGAAATTTCTGCATTTGTACAAGCACAAATGTGTGCCTTCATATATGGATTTATTCACATACACATGCATAACCTGTTGCATGTTTTTATGTGTGTACATTATATCTATGGATTTGTGTATTTATGTTTGTGTGAGTGTGTATATGAAGGCAAACATTGCAAATAGGTGTGTGTGTGAGGAGGCAGTTTTAAAAGCATACCTTACATGGTATAAAATATACTGCTACATAAATCACAGGAAGAATTCCATTTCTAAATTAAAGTACACTCCAGAAGGAGCAATTATTGCCTCTAAAATGTTTCTGTTAAATTCATGAGACACCATACGATTTTATTCATGTTATCATCTACGGTTGCCTGAAAGTGCAAAAAAACCCCCTTAGCCACTAGCAGAGAAATGTGCAAAATACTGTCAAAGGAGTGGCAAAGGTCATTTCTATTGCCTGCCTTTTTATGCATTTCATTTTTGTCTTTCTTTTTTCTCATTGCAGTTTGTTTGTGTACATTGCAAAACTTTAATGGAAGAAAATATGAGGGGGCAAAATAAATATAAAGAAACAGACTGCTGTACAACAGTGCTGAGCTGGTATTTCCATGAATGATATTAGACTCGTGTTTAGAATAAAAATTTGGAAAGTCCACAAAGAGAAGGTTGCAGCAATGCTTTTCTCCTTTTCTCTCTCATTTACACTTAATACATTTTAAAATTAACATCTATTTCTGTGTAGTTCAATAAATGTCTTATCATTAAGCACAGCAGTACTGATTGTGTGAGGCACAGAGAGGCCATGAAATAGCCGGACCATTCATTTTCTTTGGTACTGTAGATGGCCCATTGCTCTGTGCGGGGGATTTTGTTTGTGCAGGTTCAAATTCCAAACTTGCTTCCTTAACCCCTGCAATAATAGTAATTGATTAAGGTTTAACACAGAAATAACAACATTTCCATATGCAGGTGCCTAACATCTGGCACGGAAAGGCCGTTTGAGATCCCTAAGAAAAAGGCATCATTTTCCAGAGGTGGCAGCAAGCAGTTTTGGCAGTTTTCATTGAATTCAGTTGTATCAGCATGTCCTTTGTATTACTGAGGAGAAGCCCTTAACTCTGGTTAATCAGTTGAAATAGTATCTTGATCTTCACAGTAAAGTGCCTTAAATTCAGATGAGCTTTTCTTATTCAGAAGCAGGCTTAGCAAAGTGTATAAATAAATGCTGAAGGAAAAGGCAAGACTGAATATAATCACATACTTAAGTGCTTTGCTGTATAAGGGCACATCTTAAGTATTTCCTCTACTCAGTCCCTAATTGTCTGTCATGTCTGCCTTGAAATGAGATTTACAGGTGTTTTGGCAATGTTGAAAGGCGGTATAGTTTCATTTCTATAGCTACTTTACTTTTTTTGCTGTAAATTTGCTTTCTGCCCTCTTATTGCAATGCTCCTTCAAGCAGTAAAGAAAACTCCATGTGAAGTATGAGCACAGTCCTCGAAGGAACACTTTATTCCTTGAGATAAGAAAAAACATTGTGAGTAAAATGTGATGGGTAAGTTGACCTCTGTAAAAAAAAGAAAAAAGTGTTCCCGTTTCTTCACAAAATACTACTCAGTAGGTGACGGCACAGGTTTTTCAATCCTCACAAAAGTATGCATAGTTGCAAACCTACAAAAGTGAAAAATGGTGGAGAAACAGTGATGTTACAGTTAGTGGCTGCATCTCCTGTGCAGATGAAGAGATGACACCAAGCAGAACTTTTGCAAAAACTGGGCACGCCTTTCCCCAGAGGTCGTTGCAAAAGAGGGTTGAAATCTCAGCTGAAACAAAGGTGTCACTGGACAGTACTTGAGTGCCAGGCAGTCTCAGCTGTACTGCCAGGACCATAGCAAAGGCAGATAACAAGGCGTTGTATGCAAATATTTCCATTGAGAGGGTAGAAATTCCTGGAATCTCCATATGTTGAGTAATCTTAGGAGAATTCTAGCATGATTTTCAGATCAGAGGCTTTAAAGATCCAGAGTTTTTAGGTATTTAGACTAACTGGACTGACACTAAGACCTCTAGGGCTATTTTATAGACAAGAACAAAATAGTGACACTAATTCAGCAACATAAATTGCTTGTCTAGCAGCAACAGTGTCTTTCAAGGCATTTTTATATTTATTTCACCTATGGAAAAGGTTAGATCTGGGCAGGGAACATATTCCCAGCCCTATGAAACTGTTTATGGTTGCAACTGTTTTTTCTGTTGGAAGAAACCCAATATGATTTTAAAGATTTTCATGGAGAGAGAATTCACCACTGAACTGTTAAGAGCCTGCTCAAAGAGTGTTAAACCAGGGACACAACAGAACTCAGAGTGGCTTATTTGGGCTGGAATTTGTGTATGTGAATTCTGGACAGTCCATGTATGAACCTGTGGAAGTGATGTTTTCTGTCTCCAAAGTTTTTGTGATTAAAAAGACAGGGAGACAATTATACCTCAGAGAAAATCACTGTTTGCAAATAATGTCCCAAAATGGGTTGAGTCCATATAGTGGAGAGTCCATATATATATATATAGACTACCACATATCACTCAAACTGCTTTCTCTACCCAAACTTCTGGCTTTACTGCCCACCTACATAGCCAGTAAATATGACTGGCATATTTCATCAGCGATGTAGAATTAAGGTATCAGAAAGTCCACGTTTGCTTTCACCTGGTCCTGGACCGAGTTCAGCTCTGTTTTCTGGCATGAACTAAGCCCCAAATTCCTTAAATTAGCATTGGCTTCTGACTCAGACACTCTTACCTTCTCCCTGACCTGTAAACACTAGCCTAGGCCAGCCAGCTCCTCTTCCTACCAATATACCTATAAGCACACACCTAAAAAAATAAATAATAATTTCTCTGCTTGCCCCCCAGTGAAATAGTTTTGTCAATCTATGTTTCTCAGGCCTTTATGAAAGAGACTTTCTTTTTAACTGTGACTTGTGCAAGCAACTAATTTGTTTGATAAACAGTAAAAACAAAGCTAAAATTAAAACATTCTTTTTGTCAACATATGTAGCTGGAATGCTGAAGGCTGTTCTGCTAGTAGGGAGAGATCTTGCACACATTTATTTATCTGGTTAAACTTTGCAGCTCATCTTTAAAGCCAGCAACTTCTCAACCCCAAGCAGCAGAGCACAAGTAAAGGCAGATGGTCGAATGAAGCAGAAAGACTGACTATAAAAAGCTCAGCCTTCCAATAATGCTGCTGCCTCCCAGTTTTTTCATACAAATCTCTCCATTTTGCCTTCCAGAGACTCACAATTAAAATTCTATTCTGCCTGTCTAATCAAGACAGCAAATCTATTGAATTGCATAATGCTGGGGATAATCAAGGAAGGATGTGACATGAATCCATTTTTCTTTACAGGTAGAAAATGAAATACTTTCTCTCTTCCCCTGAAAAAAGATGGGTGGCTAAGGATTTTTTTATTTGGCCTGCCTTTTCCCTCTTGTTCCTTTGTCTTTGGTACCAGCCATTCACTGTTGAGTAGGTCTGCTCATCAGGGACCACCAGCATCATGGCAAACAGGTTATGCTGTTTCAGTGGTGACAGTGCCTTACTGGTGTGGGAGAGGCACTGCACGTAGCAAGTGCATTTAAGTGGCGGTGTTAATCTCCTCGCTGCCCACCTCTTTACTGAAGGTTATTTTTCCAGTAGCTGGGAGAACTGAATAAAATGTGTATCTGCTCCCTAGTTGCTGTAGCTAAGCCCTGTTTATTAATGTACTCTGAAATCCCTTCTGCACCTTCTGTAATTCATGTTTACATCCTTTAGGGCTGGTCCAGGCTCTTGAGAAGAAAACAGGGGCTTGCAGGATTTGATCCTGCAGTCTGTGGGTTCTCACACTTCACTAAGTGACCAAATGTAAATCTGGAGTGAGGGCATGTTGCTCCCATTCAGCTGTTTTAAGGGGAGCTGTGTGAGCTTATGCAATGATTGAAATTAGCATATGGCATCCTATCCACCAGTAAATCCCTGTGCATTAAGGTGAACAGGCAGACTACTTTTTGTGTAAAGTCAGAGACACAATCAACCCAACTGAGCTGAATTGGTTTGTAACCCAATCACGCTTAATTTGGTTATAGGAAAAACAAGGCCCGTGGAGTTTCAACCTTGTTCCTGTGCAACGTCAGGAATCTGATTTGTGCCGATCTCATAATCGGGTGCAGACAACAAGGAAAACAAGTCCTTGCAGTGGTTTCTTTACTGAGCCTAACAAACCACATCTGATAAGCTATATAATTTGCTACAGCAATTTGTGCCAAAAATAAAAGGCACAGTCCTACAGTGCAGCACGTTTCTGAGAAAAACAGAACCCCACCCCTTGCCTTTGCAGCATCTTTCTCTTGCTTTTGCTCTTTCAGTGAGCCTGAGCAGATGTCCTCCATCCCAAATGACTGCCTCTGCACTGTTGTTGCCTGCCCTGCTCACCAAACTGATTTTGTCTTCCCTCTTCTCTGGAGGATGATCCAAGGCAATGGCACAGGCAGGATTAGGAAATGATGACAGTACTGTGATGAGTTGAGCAATGAAGGCTTTTTCTTGGCTGTGTGGCCCTGACTAGAGGAGAGGAAGCTAAAGACCTAAATCATCAAGTAATAAGCTACAAAAGTTTTTCTAAAAAAACCCCTCAGGTGGCTTTTTTTTTACTTGTGGTTGTTGATTTGACAGTTATTCTAATCTTGTAAAAAATATGTCTCTTTTTTAGTTCAGTGACCAGAAAAGGAACTAGTCCTTGTGTATTTTACATATCAGGCCCCTAATGGAGAAAAAAAATTCCTATGCTGTTTTGGGTTTGTTTTTCTTCTTTGTCCTGCTGCTTACAAAGAGAAAGGGGAAGAAAAAAGCAAACAACACAAAGTTCTGAAGAATGCAGGCTGTCAGCTATGCTGCAAAATAACTTGGAGGTTAAATGTGAATCACTGCAGTATGTTTTCTAATTTGGATTTTGCCAAGGTTACCTTAAAAACCTTAATGCTTTTTGCAGTGTTTACAGCAAAAACTGCAGATGTGTTTCTTGGTTATTAAAGGAAAGCATATGAGAGGGAGGTGGGCTAAGAGGAAAGGAGAATGAAAGGTCAATGATTTTAATTCTACTTCACTGGATTCCAAAGTTTGAAGGGATATATTTGCTTGAAAGGTCATGCTATGGAAGGTAAGCACCCTGAAAGCAGCATGTTAGGGGTTGTACAGTGGAAATAAACAACAAGGTAACTTGCCTGGATGTTTGTGTGTCAAAGGTGACAAAAAACCTGCTTTTCTTTTCAAAGCCTCTCAGCCCTCTGCAAACTTACTGGGATCAGGACTGGAGTTTAAAGGCAACAGAGTGGTGTTTGCTTTAACTCCTTAGATAAAAGCCCGATCCAGAAGCCAACAAGATTTCACTTCTCACTGAAAGCAACTAAAGGAGAGAGCAGCAGGCTTCCTATCAGAGCAGTACGTGAAACTTTCAGTGTTTATGAATTAAGTTCACACTGTGTTCCCTTCAATATAAAAAACTCTAGAAAAACAAGTGCTAGGTACAAAGATCTGCAGTGCTGACTTCAATTTATCCAGCATTATGAAAATCCTTCTGATTGTAATTTTGAGGCCAAATATATCATACTTTGGTCCTTTGCTTGCACGGAACCCAGCACAACTACTACAACACAACGGGGAATACTGATAATGTTATTTGTTCTTCAGTTAAAGTTACCTGTAGCGAGTGAGACCCTTCAAGTCAAGTATCAAGAAAGTTTTCCTTTAATACTCACCCCTCCTCTCTGCCCCCCCTGGCGAATTCTTGCTTGGTTCATTAATGGATTTTAACTATATAGCAGCACTGGAAGGAAGGAAAGTTCTTACAGGCAAGGACAACTGAGGCGCAGGACAGAATAAGTGACTTATACAAGGTCATGCAGGAAACCTGATGCTGTGCCAAGAACAGAGCGTAAGTTCCTTGAGTTCTAGTCAAGCTCTTTGTCCATTTACCCATCCTCCTGCCGGCTTGCCTAAGCCAAATAAATAACAGCAGCCACACACACACACACACACACACACACATGCACAGAGGTACATGTGCACACGTTGCAAGACACTATGCCTGCAAACAAACTCAAATGTTTGGGTCAGCAGACAAAGTGTGCTTGGGCACCTTTAGTTTAAGCAGCCGTGTCTATATGTATCTTAATGCATGATGCTTAAACAAACTTAGCAGTTTAAAATTGCAGTCCATTGAGCATATGGAAAGTGCAGTCTTGGAAAGGCTTTTCATCTGGCAACATTTTGGTGGAATATGGTTCATCCCAGAAATAAAGCACATGGGATTTTAAGTTCCTTCCCCAAAGTGCAAAGGCACAAGAGCTTTTGAAGGAATCATCACTTGACCACTTTAACACGAGAAACAGCTGATTTGGCCCTTGCCTCATTGTCAGAAATTTTTATTTGAGGCTGAAAAGTATCATGAGCACTGTCAGCCTGAACCATTACAGTCTGGCAGACACAAGCAATGGTAAACAAAATTGTATAATGGTGTCAGCAGCTTTAGGACTAGCTGGTGCTACTCAGCCTATATTTCATCCTACAGTGAGTTTGAATCTCTGATTAGGCTCTACTCCTGTATTCCTGCAAACAGCTGAAATTTTGTCTCTGCCTTAAATGAGAGGAGGATCAAGCCTTAAAGAAAGGGGCTCTTATTTTTTGCAAAGCTGTACTCAATGAGCATGTTTTGGAAATACATCAGCATGACCTTTCAGCAATGTGCCAAAAAATGGGAAAAAAAGGAAAGACTTTGGGAACTGCCAACCAGGAAACATTGTTTTGTTTGTTTAAAAAAGAAAACTAGAGACGGGTCCAAGAATTTTTGTGTAAGTTAGAGGCTAAGTCACTCTGCTTTGTAATCACTCATCTTTTTCTGGATACTGTATTTTCAGTGAGGGTAGATAAAATCTGGCAACATGCTCATTGGCTCTGTGTTTGGATTCAGTCCCCTTGACACTCCTCTGCCTCCATAAACTTTCATCTCCTAAACTCAAAGCAAGTTCACCCAGGAAAGGAAAAAGAGGGAAGGGGGCTGGGGAGAAGGCTGGCAAACTGCACAATAAAAATCCAAATTGCAGTTTCTGCCATTTCTCAATGAAGAAAACATTAGCAATAGCCAAGTAGTGCAATAAAATGTCATAAATCACCCAGCTTTTATTTCCTGTATGGGAGCCCTACATATAGATGAAGTTCTGGCCATTTTTCGCTACATACAGGTTTTGTAAGCATGATTATTTCATCAGGTTGTGTTGCACTGAGTTATTTCATAACATGCACAGAGAGTGAATTGAATAGAGACCAAAAGGTGAAAAGCTGTGTATACTACTCCTTCATCCTCTCCCTGCTCCCTTCCCCCTGTGCCGGCTGTTTTGCAGCGTCAGCCTTGCATGCATCATCAGCTCTCTACAAGCGATAGAAACCCCCTCCTTAGAAGTCAGAGGCCTTGTGCAAAACTGTAGGATTTGGCTATCCGAAATGCACTCCTGGTGCATTTCTTATTCTCCTCCTCCCCCCTGTTTACATTCCAGCTCATTTCTCATTTTCCATGGGAAAGAAAGAGATACTAGCAGGTATAACAAGGGGCCCTTTAAATATTTCCTGATTCCCGCTTGCTGATGGGACCCTGATACAAGAGGTTCTCAACACAATGTGCTTTTAATAGCAGCATAAGGGGTTTTTTTTAAGTTTTGTTAAAGTGGGGGAAAAGTTCAAAGTAAATTATAAATTCTTTATTGCTAATTGCTAATGCAAAGTGGAATAACTGCCATTTTATTAAATACAAGTGAGTCTGAACAAACCCAGTCTTCCAATTTTACTCAGAGCTTGGTAATTTTTCTTAGGCAACTGTTCAAAGGGCTACTGTCACTTGGTTTAGACCCCAATTTAATTCACTTTAAAGCTTATTCTAATTTCATATGTAATTAGGTATAGCTTTCTTCATTTTAAATGCACTTGATCTCACAGAATGGTATCAAAATCCCCAACAGCCAATGGTTATATAGGACACATTAAAAACCCCCTCCCACATTTTATGCCCCCTCTAGCTTTACAGCTCCACTAGGCTAATAAGCACAGCGCCAAATTCTGCCTCAGTGACACATATGTAGCCAGGCTCCCCCTGACCGTAATGAGAGTTCTGTGCCTACGTCTAAGGGCAGAATTTGACCCATTTTTTCCCAGGGTGGCAAGGGGCTCAGATGCATCTTCCTTCTCCTATTTTGCTTTGCTGATGGATGAGTGTAGTGCACCAGCACAAACAACTGTGGTATGGATCCTAAATATAAATGTGATGTTAATTTCAAGGTCTATTAGCAACACCACAAAAAAAAATAAAAATGTTTGACAGGATGAAATCTGCAGGGGAAAAGAAAACATTATCCTCAAGCTTCAGGGAGGTTATTATTACAAACAATAGAGAATCGATAAATTATATTTAACACTATTAAAGGTAGTTGACAGTGTTCCTTTGAGTGAGCACACTGAGGTCCTGAACACCGTGTGACTACCGCCTGTGTGCCCAGAGCTTGCTAACTCACCACTGGGTCACGTTGGGAACACTCTGCACAGCATTCGTGGAAGAGCTGCTGGGAAGTGCACTGTGCTGAAAACACACACACACACACACACACACACGCACACACATATCAATAAACCGAAACAGTCTTTTTCCCCCCCTCCCTGAACTTGTTATGCTTAATTTCTGGGTTGTTGAAGTGGGCTGGTGCACACTCTAAGGGTTTTGTTTCATTTGAAAGTGAGTGGAAAGGCAAAAGCAAACAGCGTTTTGGCTACAAAAGGATGACCTTCCTTGTAAAGAATTTAAGTCTTTTAACTTCAGAGGGGAATGAGGCAGGAATGCTGTATCTGAAAACTAACATGGTGAAGGGGAGGGGGGGAGGGAAGCGGCATCTTCCTCCTATCACTTGGGTGCTTTCAAAGATCCCCATTTCCCAGAACTACCTCTGCAGCAGGATAATATAATTATTAGCAGCTGTTAAAACAAACAACAAACAAAAAACAGAAAGCGGGGGCCAGGACTGGCATGTCTGCACATGCCTGAGTGCTCTGACCATTACACTGAAGGCTGAGAAAGAGGCCCCTTTCCCCGCGCCGATTCAGGCCCGGCGGAGCCGGAGCGCGGAGCGGCGGGGCGAAAACTGCAGCCAGAGGCATTTATTTTCATCCATTCACGTTACGAATGCCGAGCACTCCTCCATTTGATGAGTGGAGCATTGATTCCTTCGCTTCTCAAACATGCTTTCCCATAAACAAAGGGCAAAAGAGATGACTTATTTCGGATTTAGAGAAGCACGGGGGGAACAGATGGAACGACGAAGGGAACGAAAGCAAAAACTTCCATGTTTTTGAAGAGGAATATGGGGAGAGAGGGAGAGATGGAGAAAGAGGTTAAATGATTGCTTGCTCCGGTGGCTTTAAAAGTCTGACAAGTGGCAGGATTCCTGATCACATCTTTTGTTGTCATGTGGCTCGTTCCTGGGATTGCAGGAGGGGATGTAGATATTTCTCTCCTTCCCCTTTTAATAAGAGTCTTCAGGGCCTTATATTCTGGCTAAAAGTTTATAAACATGATCCTGGGAATCTGTAAAATCCAAAAGCAAATAAAAGCATTCCCCTGCGATTTATTTATTAAAATCACATGATTTTTAAGTAGCTCTCGTGATTCCTTGGGCCAGTTTCACAATTCTGAATGCTCAAGGCTGGCAGTATAATTTCTACCTGCTTCCTGGGACTACTTTTCCTGATTAGCTGGCTCTAGGCAGCTCCTTGGTCTGCAGATTCCTGTTCAGAATCCTCCGTTCATTTATTAGCAAGGCAGAGGGGCACAGGTAGAGTGTCAGCCCCACGAATATGAATGCTTGACTGATCGGAGTGGCGGGCACCAAAGCACTGGCAGCAATTTAAAACGCGGCTGCCTCCAGCAGTGCGCACCCTCCCCTTCCCTGCTTGGAGGATGCCGTGGCCGGAACAGCGATCCGGTGTGTCAGTGCAGAGCTGTGGGCTGGGGGCTGAGGCTTGGGCATGTGTTCGGGCTGTGCTGCCGGAGCTCTAAGGGAAGGCAGCAGCATCTGGCCCAGGGGCAGGGCGGGCAGAAGGGTTTGAAAGCGCTGTAGCAGAATGCACCGGCTCTCTTCTCCTCAGTCTGCAGCTAAAATGAAATGCAAAATGGCACATATCGCATGCATGTCCCCTTTGTCTGGGAGGGAGAGACTTCGCTCTTTAAAGGGGCAGTACGCAGAAGCAGCGAGGTTTCTGGCGCTGCTAAGCTTGCTGGTATCTTTCCAGGCTGGATAATAATTGGCAAATGTCAAAGTATTAAACAATATTTAGCGGTAATTAAAAATGTGACTAAATCTTGAAGGTTGGCATTAAATCCAGGCAAATCCCTTTAATATACTGGGCCAAACCCGCTCCAGCTATTTCTGAAACTTTGCAGCTCGGACCCCTCTCCACTGATAATGATGGTCAGTCTTGTTATCATGGACCTCTTCCTTTGTCCTTCCCTTGCCTGCCAGGCAAAGAAGCTCTGCCGCATACATTTTCTTCTTGACCCTCCTTGTCCTTTTCTCAAGTGCCTCTTATGTTGGTTAGATAAAAGGTAGCAGTGTTCTAAAACGCTGCCTCTGTAGTTTTGCTATGTAAAATGACATTCATTCTGAAGAGTGGTAAGAAAATAATGATCTCATTAGAAGAGAGTTTAGCTGTGTAGTGGTTCCTCTCTGTAGTGGAGATTAAATAGCAGCTAACTACAAACAATAGTCATTTAAACAAAGAGTCGGCATCAAAGTTATTATCTCTCTTTCTGCCCTTCAAGAACACCATCAGAAATTGATCCTCTCGCCACTGAACATTTTCATCAAAGGTCCTGAATTTTAAGCTTGAAACACTAATTGTTTTGTGTGTGTGTATGTGTCTATGTGTGTTCCTAAACTGGTTCCTCGGGTTGGTGTTCTTAACTAATTATCAGTGACATTTCACTTTTTTCATAATGAATTTCCTCAATTGTTGTTTTTTTTTTCTTTCTTCCTCAGAAAGAAAGAATACAAATCCTGACCCAAAATAAAGAGGTGAAGTGGCAGAAATAAAGGAAATAATAGTGCAAACAACTTTTTCTCTTCTGTATATGAGGACTGTTAGGAGTGCATGGCCACTGCACATTTGAGAAATGGAATAAAAGAGATGGTTCAGAGTTGCAGACATTGCCCAAGCTGTAATCAGAATAAGAGAAGGATGGGAATGGTGAACCTGGGATTTCCAGTTTCATGCCCCATCTAGGAGAATATTAAAAGTGGAGTTGCAAGACAAGAAGCAAGGAAACCTTGAAAATAAACATCTGCCTCTCTCTTTTCTCACCCAACACCCTCAGCCTTCTCTGGTGATGATATGTAATTTGTTTCCTTCCTGAAACTAGAGTGTACTTTCCTTGGTTGATGCCTGCTCACAGCAGAACATCTCCTTTTTACACTCATACAACTTCTGAGCTGTGGATGGGCAGAGGCATGATAAGCAAACCGTACAGGTTGCTTAAAACTGGTGTTGTCTAGTTGTTTCTCGTGCTGTTGCAATTGCTGCCATGCAACACTGCTGAGTGGTCAGTGTTTCAGGGATGGCAACAAGCAAAGGGGTGGGGTATGATTACGATTATGATGCTGGTGCATATACGCATCCATGCAGCAGACCCCAAGTTGCTTGATTTGTGGTTGACTCAAGATTGGGCATATTCTATGTCATTTAGGAAGGAACAGCTTGTGGGAAATTTATGCTTACTGTAGTGCATGAAAATGCTTCATTATTCTGAACACCTTTGTTCAATGTGAAGACCCAGATTAATGAAGACCCAAAATACAGAGCTGTCACTGTTTTTTAAAAGTCAAACGTATCTGTGCAGTCACCTACATTCATTATGACCTACAAATGCCAATTATATCTCTAGAAAATTTGAAAGAAAAATGTCAGGCTTTTTGTTAGAGATTTCCTGTGAAAAGTGAAAACTGAAGCAATAGGATGGTTAAAGCCTCAGTCTGGTTTGTGTTGGTCTGATCTGAACCAATTTCTTTCTGGAAAAATCCCCTTTGCCATGGCAAACATTGTAAAGTATATATTTTTCTTTCCTTAAAAGTATGTTTTTATTGAAAGAGACTTTTTGTCTTTTAAATGAAAAGCATTTTGACCAAGTCAGCTAGGGACATAAAAGTGCCCAAATAGTAGTGAGTCTAAATTCCTGACCTCTGATCTGGAGAAGTTACTGAATGCATAATGTTGAATAATAGCAAAGAGGGAACAAGTGGAATAAAAGATAATAGCAGTGACTTCTACTACCCACATACAGTCAAGAAAGAAGTTATCTAAGGACATTGTAATACTCACAGAAGCAGCTAAAAAGAAAGCAGGAGGAAAGAGAAAACAAATTATGATTAAATGGCTAAGTTCAAAATGCTGTTTGAGGTAAGCAAGATCCCCTGGAAAATGGAGAGAGAGCAGGAATGAAGCCAAAAGTAAAGAGTGCAAGCAATGATAAGGAAAAAGAAGATGAAAATTCTGGAGAATGGCAATTACTTGATAATAAGGGTTATTTAAATATGTGAGATACCGTAAGCCTGTCTGTCCACAGGATTTCAAGGATGCAAGGAAAGCAATTAAGGGGAACAGGGTTCTTCCAGAGAGTTTTGACAACTCCCTTGCTTGCCAGCAGGGTCAATGGCACAAAGGAATTCAGTGAATTTGTGGAAGAGTCAAATTAGTTTCACATTGGTCCTGTGAACAAAAGCATTGCCTTGCTCAGCAACGTCAGGCCATCTGTGCGACTTACCTAGGGTTGTGGCTGGAAAGAGCTTTTCTAGAACTAGTGACAACCTGCAAGATGAGGACCTGCATGGACGGGCTGAATCCGTGGGAGCTGCCTCTGCTACTTCCAAAGATTTTTTTCATGCTGTTACAAGCCTCTGGGAGTTCAGCTCTGTTGCTTGTCCTGCCTCTCTGGGGAGCAAGGCAGGCAGGACAGCACTGGCTAATGAACGGAGCACAACAGCAGGAGGTCTTCCACTCTGGTTTATTCATTGTGGCCCCAGGTTTTACTTAGCAAAACTCCTTCACTCACAAAACAAGTTTAATGCTGTCTCTGATACAGTGTATGGCTACTGTACCTTGACTTTCAATTACATTAAATCCTATTATAATCACTTTCTTTATAACAAATCCTCTTTAACACCTGAAAAGCTCAGTTCCCATGGGTGCAATGCTGTGTTCTTGAAATAAAAAACAGAGGAATTCTAATGGAAATGCATGAACTGGGAGAATACTTTGAAAATGTGGCTAGGATGAAAGGCCTTCAGCATGCAGCTTACATTCAAATAGCAGTAGAGAAAAAAAATTCCCAGAGCCAAGCACTTGTACACCAGCTGCCTTAAGATAGAGTGTCTGAATCACTATGTTATCACAGTAAAACATCTTGTATGGAAAATCATCACTATCCAAAGACAGGTCAAGTACAGGTTATCTAAGTACTATTATTATAGAACTGAATGTTTTCCATCAAAACGGGAGCAAGAATTTGAAGAGATTTACAGTGATGGCCAAAAGGCTCAGTGGTATAGTTGATAAACCACAAAGCTTCTTTGTGACTTTGTTGTTGTTGTTGTTGCTGCTTTTTTTTTTTTTTTTTCTGGCTGGCAGGAAGGCACCAGAAGTAGAATGCCACATTTTGTTACAATTGTTTTCATGATTCTACCCTTCCTGGAAAAATAAGAGATTTTGTGCATGATTCACATGATGTTTGGTTTTTCTTATGTAAAAATCGCCATGCTGTTGTCTATTAAAATGAGAAATAATGACTCTTCATTGGGGGACATAGAGAGAGGAAGAATATTTCTAACACAGATGCAAATCTGGTACCTCCATCTAAACAGCTGGGTCTTTCTCAATGCATATTACATATAGCTTGAAAAAGAAATGCTCACTCAGGGGTCCTAGGAGATGGCAAGTAAAATGAATTACACAATTCATGCCTTTTGAGTACCATACTCTTCTTGGTTCTGTTTCCCATCCTAGTGGAGTTTGCTGAGGAAACTTGAATGCCTAAACTACATGTATATGGTTACA
Source organism: Anabacerthia variegaticeps (assembly GCA_035583185.1). NCBI lineage: Eukaryota > Metazoa > Chordata > Aves > Passeriformes > Furnariidae > Anabacerthia > Anabacerthia variegaticeps. The sequence goes on from JAWWEW010000112.1 coordinate 50,925,675, forward strand.
AACTATGTGTGGGGTCGTCTCACACACTGATCAAACACCGAAGACTAGATAACACTTTTGCCTACAGTTCTTAGCAGTAGAAAAATCCTCAATCCTGTTTTTATCCTGTCTGAGTACTGGTTCATCCCTGTGCTTGCTCAGTACAGCATCTAAGCTGTGGACAATACATTGCAGAGACACTGTTTGTAATAATTTTTTCTTGCATAGATCTTGCTTGTGAAATAATTAACCAGATCCACTTTAACTTACATAATTCCTCTTGGTACATGTATACTTTCTTTAAACCCCACTAAATTTTGTTGCATTTCAAGAAGTACCTCTCTTCTGATTTCTAGCAGGGGTTCTGGTAAATGCTTTGCTGATTTGGGAGGACTACCCACATTGTCCTTTTAGACCGCATCAGCAACAAAAAAAAAGATATAATGATCATGGTTTTTCAGTGTGGGCAACTGCCTTCTGACCTAGAGCTCTGTTTTGGTGGCAGTGTGGCCCTATATCAGCTTATGATGACTGTGAACCTGCACCATAAGGGGTTGGAGTCTGTCATTAAGTATGTGCATACATTTCTCCTTGATTTTCAAGCTAGGGAGACAGGAGTATATACTGGCAGGTTCTGATATATACTGTTAGAATATGGTAAAACGTGATGGTATTGTGAATGTGCAGTGTGACATAAGGCAATACTCTCTTCCAAAGGAATAAACCTATTACTTTTTTTCAGTATAGAACCCTTTTTATAGATTATTGTGTATAATTCTGCAGAAGTAGCATAGTTCTTTTTGCAAAGGGTAGCTAAAAAATTGTCTGAATTTTGTGGAAAGGTTATGTAACTGTACTCTTTCTTTAAATAGTACTTTTTATTCGTACTGCTTACTTTCTCATCAGTAGGAAAAAAAAGAAAAAAAAAACCAACATATTTTCCTAGCACAAAAGGTAATTTCCAAAGGACTGTAATTAGTTCATGAAAACTCTGTCTTTTGTCATATCTCCTCAGTTGAAATGGAAAAAAGGATGGACCTTTTTCTTTGTTAAAACAAAGACATAGCATATGAGGTAAGGGAGCCTGAAGGAATCATATGACGCTTTATGTCTTAGGTCTACAGAAAATGATATTGCAGCAGTACTGTGGATTCATGACTTCTCACTTTGATTGCCAAATTTTGGAAAACCTAGAAGTGGCAACTGTCATCTATTTCTTTGCTCATCTCTCCTGAGAGAGAACTTGGAGCCTTATGAAAAAGAGGTATAGTTCAAGTGCTAATGGGGAGATGAGAAGGAAGCTATAAAAGCCCTAATACTGCAAGGTGACTAGTGCAGTCACATATACTTTTGATCTCTGAGGATCAGCTGAGTTCACCATTGTTTTTTGGCCCCAAACAGGAGGAAAGAGGTATGAATATAAGGAAAAAGACTGGCAGAGATTTGGATAAAAGGAAAGAGATGAACAAAGAGGGGGAAAAAAGGTTAGATTGATGGTAGTGGTTAATAAAGAATGGAGCCTTCTGAAAAAGAAAGGTTTGGCAGCAAACATATTTACAAAAATAATTGTGATAATTTCATTTTGGGTGATATTTTTGAACACTATATAAAATGATCATAATTTCAACCAATAGTTTTAAGTCTTATCCAGTTTGGGAAATACTCAGTGAGGACATGGACTACTTTTCAATTAAACTTAATTCAAAACCTCCTATACTAAATTTATTTCAAACAAAGACAACAACAGAAAAAGAAAAAAAATTATGGGAATAAGAGCAACTAAAATCTTCTCACCCTCTCATGCACATCTTTCTTGTATGCTCTTATCCTGAAACATTGCCAATAAGTGATTTAGTTATAACAATAAACACATGATGCAACTGTTTCTGTTGCATCTTTTAGATTATGTCATGGATGAAGAAGGGAGAAATATCTTCTGAACAAAGGTTATTCTTTACATAAAGATATAGCTAATCCTAAAATAATAAAAATATGATACTGTAAATAAGTTTGGGGCCTATAAATAGAACTCAATTTTAAAGAGCTTACTTAAATAGGCTCAAACCACAAAATAGAAGTTTATTGAAATATGGTTTTAAATAGAAGTTTATTTGAGTAGGCATAAGCCATAAATTTCAAGTCCAGATTTAGAAACCCCCAAATTTTAGGACTTCTTTGGAGCTATGGTTTTTGTTTCATCCCATTATACTAGAGGTTACTTGTTATTTAGATTAAGGTTCACATTTCATATGCATCTAAAATCTGGAGTTTGATTATGTGATCTGGTTAAAAGCTGTGACTAGAGGATGAACAAGAACCTCTTTATTTTTGCCAGTTGTATTTTAATCAAACGCTACAATTTTCTTTTGTAGTTCTGTTGTTCTATACTTAACAACCATTTTTAATCTGAGGTTTTTCTATAAGTATAAAGACATTGACCATTAAGTTAATGCAATTAGTGAAGGCAGTAAAACTACAGAAAATATGACAAGATATTACTAAAAATGTGACTAAAGAGATTGAGAATATTGTATGGTTTATTACTTGAGGAGCAACATGGGATACTGTAACTAAAATGTGTTTCGTAATTCATATACACAAGAGGATAGACTTACGGTTGCAAATGGTGTAACTCGGCATAAATTTGATGGAACTATGCCAGTTTATAGCAGGAGGCTCTCTGCGTCTCAGAGGGGTTGACTTAGGCTTCTGAAAAAAATTATCAGTGTAGTGACAGTGTCTCCCACTGCAGTTGGCACTGAGGAGCTCAGTGGCAAAAAGCTGGTATTGCCCTTGATGAGAGCTGGCTTTGACAGTAAGCAATGGCTGTGCTTTGACTAAAGGGTTGTCTCTGTGAGGCTAGGGAAGAAGAGATAGGCTTTGACATTCTCTGAAGTCAGAAAGGCAAGAAGGGCGCTGCTAGATAAGCACGTTTCCAAAACTGCAGCAGCCCCAGCATTGTTGGTCTGCTTGGTTTCTCTGCTGGGAAGATGAGCACAGGGAAGAAACACTGGTGTAAGAAGGGCAGGGTAAATATAGCAGTGAATGATGAAGCCACGTGTGACTGGAGCTTTTTGGTATGGCTCCTGGCTAAATCTGATGAATCATTATGTTTTGAGGAAGCAGAAGAACTGGCCATGTGAAATGTAGAATCATGTTCATAAAGAACTGCAAGTGTCTTTCCTGCCGCACCACAAGCTGCTACTGTAGTAGGTAAAAAGATGCCTCTTAAGAAATGACACCAAGTTGCTTGACATATCTGCTCTTTTGACTCAGTTCAGTTTTGCAGCAGCAATGTGTGCTACAGGCTCCTTAAGTGAAAGCCTGAGCCTGGTGAAGCCCATGAGTTTTTTGTTATGACCTACAGCATAGCAGCGATTTTAGCCTTAGGTCAAATCTACTCTGAAAAAGTAAGGTAAAAAAAAAAGTCTAGGTCCTCTGAGACGGGAAGTGCCTAAAATTCCCTTACTAAGATTGCACTATTCTGCCCTTTGAATACTTTGCTTACACCTTTGTAGGTGGCCTGACTACACATGAGAATTGGAAATTTGAGTGGAGGGGCAAACAATATTAGCAGGTATTTGTTGATTATAACAAAAGGGACTAAGGGAAATACAGAGAAATGTCTTAATTTTTCTCAAACTATGTGGCCACCCTTAATGGACTTCCCATAGAATCCTTGACATTTTACTCATGTGATTCAGTATTTAGCCATTTCTGCCTTCAAATCAAGAAGAGTAAAAAGATCTTTTGCTCACCATTCCATTAATTCTTCTTTAACTCCTGTTCAAATGCCTGATTCTCCAGGCTGTAGCATGCTCAGAGATGAGAGCCTGCAGGATAAATACTAGCTAATACACTAGAAATAATGTGGTATCCCTGTGGAAGCAGAATTAAGTACTTGATTTTGACTGGGTGTATAGGGAAGCTGTTAGGAAGAAAAAAAACCAGAAAAAAAAAAGGGATTACAGAACTCTGATACAGTGTTTTAGAAATTTTATATACCTTGTGCAGCTTCAGTGGGCTCATGGAGACCTAAAAGGAAGCTCCGTTCAATTAATAGAAGGCAGCCAAACCTTTTCAAATAGTGGATGGCCTTTGAGTTTCAGGAATGTATCATATGCTTTTGGCAAAGGTTGATGAGTCATATATATTCCTTGTGTGTTCAACATGAGGATCAGACTAAAATTAACCCCATTCTGAGGCAGAAGGTAGGCAACTTGACACTGTGATCCATTATGCTAAAGAGAAATGTTTCTGTCTAAACCCAGAGGTAAACTGCACAGACAAGGAGTCATTGAAATGAATTATGTGGCCAATCTTATGAGGCCTAGGTCAGAAGCAGAGATATCTCTCTATTTCTGTTCTTCCACCTCCTAAGTACATTTAGCCTTTACACTATTAGACTTCCCTGGGCCCTTTTTTAAAATGTCACCTGCTCCACAAATTCCAGCATTTTGTATTTTTAGATGCTGGGGTCAGGATGAGTGCAAAAATAATGACATTTCTGCCCTTACAAGTAATTCCTTCATTTTATTGCTTGTAGGAATGAGCCATGATACAGACTGAAGGAAAACTGCTTAACCATTTTAACCTCTCACAGTTTGAGAGAGAAATTACAAAGAAAACGAGCCTCTTCCTAACCCAATAACCCTCCTTGTACCTAACACCTTCATGAAGAAGCCCCTTCCTGGTGTGCTTTTGAAGCTACTTGCATGATGGACAATGGGGGAAAGTATTGTTAGGCGGTATGTCTTTCTATCCATTCTGGAAAGCAGCTTTGCCAGAAAGCCAGCTGATCTGATACTCTTATTTCATCAATCACAAACTATTTCTTTTTACTTCATTTAGGACTTACTATTTTTTTTTCCTTCAGAGCAAGGTCAAATGCTTCTTCTAGGCCTCTCTTTCTGTCTTTGACTTAAGATCCTTTTCTCCCCCTCTACCCCCCCTTAATGTGCAAGGCTATGTCACCGCTCCTGAACAAGGAAGTGAAGCTGTTTTATGTGGAATCAATTATCACTGGCAGACCCCAACATGCCATTTGCAAATGGGAAGATCTGGTTTAAAATTTTTTTCCTCTAAGACAAGTCCTGCTTCTAAGTCCACAGTGATTTCCATTTTAAATATGGGGATATTTTCTCAAATTAACATAAACTTTCAGAACATCAATAAAAAACCTTAATACCACAATTTCCACTTTTTAACTAGAAAGTCCATTGTATTCAAGACCTGGCCATAAGTGTGGATAAAAGCTTGTCAGTGTCATCATCTTTTAAGATTTGGAACAGTAACACTGCCTTTTACGTACTTCAAGGGAAATCACCCAATTTTCCTTCTGTTAAGTGTGAAGAATTTTGCATGTCCAGAGATACAAAGAAAGATGCTGAATGCAATGTATACATGCTCCTTGTTTTTAGTTTCTAAGTAATTCTGGTCTTTTTTGCTTTATTGCCTAAAAACACCATTTTATGTTCTTGCCTTTCACCAGCTGAAATAGCTTCCAAATATGAAGAGCAAGACTATCAGAGGGAAAAGACAATCTTACAGAGGTATTCTCAGAAACAGTGTATTAAACTGAATCTTCTGGGAACGCATTTTTAAAAATGGATCCGATTTACCATCAGGCTGCCTTGCAGTGGTTAACCTGGTGTAGTTTTCCTCAGGGGAATACATTCAAGTGTGGTGGTGGAGTTAAGAAAGGCATGTGTTTTTTATTAAGAACTTTTAGCCCTTTACCATTTCTGTAAGGAAACACCACCACAGACGATAACTGAGCAAAAGAAAGATCGTATTTTAAGTGAATTCCTATGCAATCAGTGATGATTTTTCATGCCTTTTCATCACTTTTATTAGTATTTTAAAGGAGCAATAAAGAATATATAGCTATTAAACCCATGAAACCCTCCACAAACCCTTCAATGCAAAAGAGAAAGAAAAACAATCTAAACCACTCATTGTAATTTCAACGTTTGTCAAAAACATGATTTTAAAATAGAAAAGGAGAAATTACATGTTGATCTATATTTAGCATAATCAGGCTTTTGAATGAAGTTTTGAGGCTCATATTTTCATAATTGTGTGTGTGCAATTGATTGAAATTTTATGGCAGGAGAGCTTTCCTTGAGGGAGGGAGATAGATTACTGAGTCAATATTTGAGAGCTCTTTTGTTTTGCTTTATTTTAATGTTATTGAAAAGTCTGGGTGGCAGCCATGATAGGTGCTTTATAGCGAACAGATTATTAAAAAATAAGAAATAATTAGGCATAGCCAACAATCAGTTGGTTGCACATGGCCAGTACAGGAGAGCAGTGGTTTAAAATATTTGTCTCACGTGCTTTACGTCCATGGAAATACCATATGAAGCTGTACTAATGATCAGAATAATTTACTTGAGAAGAGACTTCTGGATCAACTTAGTTTGTATTAGAATTTCAGACCTCCTTTGAATGCTACCTGTGAGGCATTTAGTGAAATGAAGAGGCAGGGGAAGAAGGATGTTGTGCTTTCTGTGAAATAATAATAAACAACAAAGCAGGAAGTTTTTCTCAACACTTAAACATTTTAAAGTATACTTCTGCTGTGCTAAAGATATCTTTAGTATCTGAACAACTTTGTGTAATTTTCAAGAATTTATTGGGGGGAAAAAAAAAGAGTACATCTATATATATCACTACATACTTCTATCCATATATAGGTAAGGTTATTCCAGCAGGATGCAGGTGACCCTTAGACCGCTAATGCCTACATATAATATTTTCAGAATTCTGGGAAACACATTAAGAAGTTACACTTCTGGAAACAATACTCCTCTGTCAGATCTTATAAAGCAATACAAACCAGAAAGATTCCATGAAGTTTGCAAGTTTTGTACAGCCATGTTTCTTGAAAAAGGCAACTCTCTTGTTGTCCTTGGCTCTGAGTAAACTTTTTGACTTCTTTTTTTGCCATGCTCATGGAATAAAATTAATCCCTCAACTTAATGAGATATTGTCAATTAAAGTAGTTGCAAGACCAGATTTTGTTCTTTTTTATATCTTTCAAATGTCTTTACAGAACCAAACATTAATTAAAGTATATATACACATGTGTGCCCACACATGCACACATACGTAGACGTAGTCCTAAAGGAAGCAGCATTTGATCTCCTAAAATATCAACTAAGTAATTTTATTTTTTTTTAAATATAAAATGAAACCACCTATTATTTGAAATAAAGTTGACTTGAAACATTTTATGTTTCACTGTTTGGTGCTTCCAGCCTTCTATGTTTTCCAAAGTGGAGTTGTGTATTCTCACTAAAGAAAACATGAAAAACAAAAACCATCTAAACTGGAGTACAAAGTACCATAAATCAATGGTGGTTTTAAGAAAAATAGCCTTATTAGCTTGTTGTTTCTCTGTATTTTTATATAAAATAATTTTGTTCCAGACAGAACTCTGGAGAATTTGTATTAAAAAAAAAAGTTGTAGAGTCATAATTTCTGCTTTATTCCCATGTTAACTTGGGCTAATAATACCACCACTGTCTAGCTCTTTTCTGAATCCTTAATTGAGGGGTCTGAGAGATCTTTAAGAAAACAAAAGAAGAAAGTAAAAAAAAAAAAAAAAAGTAAGCTTATGTTTTCCTGATTTTAAAGCTATGCAGGCAGAAACAAAGTAGAGAAAAGTGATTTTCTCACTGTCACTCATGAGACCAGTGGCAAAAGTAGGGACAAAACCCAGATTTGTTGAGAACCAATATAACATGCTATCCCCTTTCCAGAGACTAAAAAGTATTTTCCCCTGTCATGGGATGATATCACAAACACTCTTCCTCAGGCTATTTGTCTACCAAGCATGCACAGGAATGATTTTCCTCTCGTTTATTATCACTCAATCTGTTTTTCACCCTGGAACTAAGCACAGGAGACCCATGCTAAATTCCATGTCTCAGAATCAGATATTTTTGCAGGAGCTGTGCTACTACCTTTTTCCTTTTGCAGTGAGACTATATCCTTCATTCTTCCATTCCTCATAAAACTGACAAAAACATTTCCATCAGAATTCCTTTTTAAGAATCACCTCAGGCACTGTATAATAATGGAAAATTGAAAATAGCCATAAGGCTGAACGTTTAGAGAAATCATATCCATGAAACTGGTGTCTTAAACACAACATGCTTAGACATGGTTGGTTTTGAAGGCTGCTTGGGAAGGCAGTCATACGCATTGCCATGAGCGGAGTCTGAGACACTCTGCAATATTCCCAACAGCCTGTGTCTCTGGTGTGACTGGCTGAGTTTTTCCCCCAATAGCAGAATGTTCCTTCTGGACTTATTTCTTGATTGCTGCCTTGCATCCCATGGTAAAGGACTCACACAAATTAAGAATTGAAACTAAATAGGTGGACACCACTTCAATTTCAATGAGGCAGATAACGGGTCACTTGAGAATTAGGCTGAGATGCTAACTGCTACCATTAAACCAGATTTTTGGAGATAAGGATGATCTAGCATTTAGATGCTGACCATAATGAAAAAAAAAACCAACCCCACAACCCAAAAATAAAAACCCCTATGACTGTTACATCTTTCAAAGGTTCATGTGGTTCGCTTTGCCAGGTATCTGTGAAATAGAGCAGATATGGCGTGACATCTTGGCAGCAAGCTTTGGTTTGGTCTGGGAAAAGGTGGAACTGGAATTTTGGCATCAGAGAAGCTTTTCCCTTATAGTGGAAGAGCTTGCTTTTTCCTCTTCAGCTCTTGGAACTGCAGGAGGGAGCAGATGACAGGCTGAGAAGGTTACAAACACTTCACCTGAGTTTCTCTGGCTGTGGAGTAACAGCAGGGGGAATCTGGACTCAATGTCTTATATATCTTCATATTTTTCTTATTTTTTTCAAAGTAAATTCAGCTTCAGGGGTGTCATCACCTGGCTTAGTGATGACTTTACAGTCATCTGACTTGTTACAGTAGGATAAGATTCACTGCTCTTACAGCCATATCCTGCCATGGAGTTTCATGCAATAGTGCCATTGACTCCAGTGGGAATTCTGTATATGAAACAATGACTGGAAATGCCTGTAGTATTGCACATAGTGACATTATATCGCATAAAAGCAACACAGAACAATAGCCAAAGGTCTTCCTAAGCAATAAAATTATGTCTAGTTTCTTTACTTTTTCCCTTTCTCCCCCCGCCCCGGGAAGCTTCCATAACATGAGGTGTAAATTTTGGGGTGGTTAATTTCTGACATCCCTTTTCATTGAATGAGAAAAATCTTAAAAATATATCATGACTTACCTATTCTACTGACAAAGTATCCAGTGAAGAAACTTTTGATAAAAAACCAGACACAACTGACATGTGGTCTTATAAAATTTCTTCTTCTAAAAAAGGAAATTAAACAGTTTTCTTTTACTAAAATTAAAAAAGGAGCCCTAACAACAGGAACGATACTGGCCTTGATCCTCTGAAGGTAATGCAGAAACTTACATTGACTCCAGAGGGCTTTGGGTCAGACCAGTTCAGAATTAAAGACAAAATACAGAACTGTCCATCATTTTGTCAAAGAACAGTCCTTATTTCCTTGGTATCGCACACCTGCTGTTCACATACAGCACATTATTTAGCCTGTTTAATCTTCTTCAGGTGTGACCCAATTAGAGTAAAAGAAACACCTGAACCTTCACATGTAGCATGTGTGACTGTTATCCTGAAGAACAAAGAATAGCAAATTTAATGTTTCCTTAGAGGTTTCTTGGCTAAATAAAGCCATTATTTTTCTTGCTCCTGGTAGGGGATTTCCCCCTTCCCCAATTATCTGGGCAGGGCTTTCCCTCTCAGAAGTCTTGTAGGATGAAGAAGTGTCTCCCTTCAACTGTCCCCCTGTCCTCCCACGGAGTCTCAAACCCACTCCCTTATTTGAGGAGCCAAGGTTTGCTTAGTAATTTAAGCTGTCCACCACAAACAAGATTCCTAAGAGTGATTTATTGCTCACAAATGTGTCAGCAAAGTGCTTATTTACAGATACCAGAATTTTTCATTAATAAGACCTCTTATTTAGGAAGGGTTTTCAAAATATTTGTTCCCTTCAGAGTGAGTGTGGCCTGGTAAGATGACAGCTTCCTCCACACAAGCTGAGATCAAATTACCCCACCCAGATAAACCAAAAGCAAATATGAGTCGAAGAACCAAAACAGCTTTTCTTCTCTATGGGGAAAGTATCCATATTTTTCTTCTCTAAGGGGAAAGCATACATATTCTAAGTTTGCATTGCATCCCATCAGATAATGTTAGACCTTATAATCTAATGCAGTACTTACAATACCCATAAATCACTCAATCTGACATAAATGCAGAGAATATTCATTCTTTTCTTTGAGCAGAATGCAATCATGCCTTAATACTGCCTTAAAACCAGTGAGGAGTCATATCCAATAACTATCCCAATTATCTCTCAGCACAATGTTTTCCACCTGCAAGGAATGATTATGTGTCAGTAACGATGATAAAGTCCTTAAAGAGATGTTGATGCCGCATGGAAAAATTTGAAAGACATATTGTTTAGCAAAAGTTCTGCTTATAGACTGCATCATATATATCTGAGGTATTTCTTTTCCCTATTTTTTATTACTAAGGACATATGCATAAAGAGATATGGTGTTTCAGGGAAATAATCATTATATAGCTAGTAAAAACTGGCAATCATGTGTGTTCTATTCTTGTTTTGATAGAGACTTCACAATGACCTTGGTGAAGTTTTGTAACTGTTCTGTGCCCTACTGCAATGTGAAGTGGAGACAATACTTGTATGAGGCTGAGTATTAATTCATAGCAAAATGTTCCATCCTGTTGGATGGAATATGCCAGGAAAGGGTTAGAGCATGTTCTTACCATTTATACCACAAGTTGTGGTTTTCTTCCTACAGAGTCTAAATGAAGAAATGAACCATCAGTCCACTACTGTTTTAGATGCTGTAATAAAAGATGTACTGAAAAAATTGCAATTTAAGTAGTAAAAATCAAGGGAAAAAGAGACACAAAAGACAGTGATATAGAGAGGAGATTATCTTTGATGAAAGTTACAGAATTATTTTTTATATCAAAATATGGAAAAGAATCTTTATTTCATGTCTTCTTTGTTACCTCTACAGGGACAGATAGAAAAAGAGCTGTCCTAACCCTATTTACGCTCCAATCTGCCAGAGCTGTTAGATCATTGCGTTAGTGGGAACCTGGTGCTATGTGGATGTGGCTGGGTGGCTTTTTTGACAAGGAGCTTTGGTCTCTCTGTGCCCTCTGTGTGAATAACTCCGGGTCTCACAGCAAAAAAATGTTTACTAAACCACATCCCATCTGACTGCGGGAGGTGGTGAATGTGCTTGCGTTGCAGAATTCAACTCTTATTTGCAGACATCACTAACATTCACTCAAAATCTGCTTTCCTAGCAGCATCATTTTGAGCGTGTTTTAATGAACTGTACCTCCTGCAAAACAAGTAAAGCACCAGAAACATACCACTTCCAGTTTCCTTCCTCCCTTTTTTCCCTCTCTCTTCTGGAAAAATTTGAAGGGACTCTCATCTTGTTATTGAAGGGTTTTCCAAACCATAGAATCCAAATTTCAGGGTTCTCTTCACCTGTTTCTATCTTTAAGGAACATGAGTGTCTTTATACCAAATATCAATTTTTATGATGACCAAATGCTAATATCCACAAATAAAATTTTCAGTCAGACTTACAGACAAAAGTTTTAACCACCTGCAGCTCACTTTATCAGGATTAGCAGTGACTGCTATTTCTATACAGAAAATCAGCTCTCTGCAGAGATCTGTGTTTGAGTTTGGAGGACCCACTGTAGGCAGCCAAAGGGACAGTTATGGTTCTTTGCAGGGTCCCTTCAACTTGTTACCATGTGACTGACACTTGTCAAGTGAACCACAAAGGTTTATATAACCACTTGAACTTTTAATTACATCCCTGTACTGAATTAACTCCCATAATTTTTGAATTTATCTATCTCTTGTAATAATTGACTGTGCTCCTTGATCTGCCTGTCATCATGAAAAGTGTATTGTTAAATGGTTTTAATAACTTCCTGCATGTGCAACAAGCAGTATCTACCATACATTAAGGGACACGTGTCAATCATAATTGACTTACTCTTAAATTTCATTGCCTTTGTGGGTTTAAATCGGATCCTTAATGCTACTTGAAGTCTTCTTTTGTGGTTGCATTTTAGTGCTTTTTTGCTAAACCTTCCAGAACAATGTCCTTTCCTGACGGGTGATACATCGAAACCACAAGTGCCAGAGGGGAAAAAATGTGCCATTGAAATGCATGAAGATATGAATGACAGACTGTTCACTTAACTTGTACATTCAAAAATATCTACTTTGTCCTCAGAGTGAAATGGCTCCTTTGACATAATTGTGGTCTCTTATAGGATATCAATCCATAGTGTCAAAACCATTATAATTCTAGTTCCTATGTGCATATTTTCAAAAAGATTTCTGAGAAAAAGTAATTTTACATATTCAGCCAGTGACATTTTTATGCTAATGTTGGGTTTAATTACTAAAAATATTTAGAAATATGGTACTATAGGTAACTATTGGATTTAGTAAATCTGCTGATTACAAAATTCCTTTTTAAAGAAGTAAACTTCTTTATAATCCAACTCTAACAAACTAGTTATTTTCCAGAGGTTGTTAGCATTCTTGAAATGTATTGGATTTACAATTCTAGAACATCTGTTTGCTCAAAGAAAGCATTAGTGTAAACAATAAATAGATCTTCATATTGCTCGTCTTGGCCTCAGTTTGCAGTAACTGTCTAGTTTCAATTTGCTCTTCATGTCCACTATCTGCTTAAACTCCTAGATGAAATTAATTGTTCTTTTTATTATTTATGACCTTTTTACCTGTTCATTAGGAGTTGTAGGGAGTCACAATCAAATTTATGTTGTTCAGTTATTCTTTTAGAGCGACAAAGAACAGCAATCTGGTTTCATCCACAGCCAAGACATTTCCTGTCTGTTAACTCCTATTTCATTATCAATCCTATTTCACAGGATCATGTGCTTATTCTCAAAGCTTTCTTAGCACTGTGATGAAACATAAACATCTAACATCAATTTTCAAGTAATGTAAAAATGTTAGAAGGACTGTTTAAAATGTTAGGAATAATATTTGAAGAAATCGGTTCTTGGTCCTTTCTAGTGTCCATCTTAGTGATATCTTAGTGTGTAAATTTTTTCTATCCTGGTAAAAACTACTGGATGTGTATAGCTCACTACAAATGTTATCACCAAGAAAAACAGAAATCTTCACACTTTACAGGGGAAGCACAAATCAACACTTTAAATTTCAATGGGGTATCATGGTAATGATAAAACTCCACAGAGGTTTTGAGCTGAGAAGACTGTTAGGATTGCTTAAACTTCAATGAGCAGAGAAACCAAAAGCATCTTTCCAACATATATTTAACAAATGCCAGAAGAAGGAGGTCCCACATCAATCTGGGAAAGCATTCAAAACTTGGCCTAAGTATTTTCTGTAAGAAATTATATGATAAAGTTTGCATTGCTCAGCAGTATATTACTGAAGGAAATCAGACAAGCTATTAAACCTTAAAAATGGAAAAACTGTGAGGGAAAGATGCTTTAATTTTGCATTATCTTAGTCAGAATCTGAAAGACACTATACATTAACATCTGATTGTATAAATAAGCAAAAGTGAAGTATGCTTTATCCTACATTTGAAGCAGCCTCGGAAATGGGGTGGAAAAGTTGCCACCATTATTTTATGTTATAGGTATTGATGTATACCAGAGAAGTTGCACGTGAGATCCAGATGGACTAGGCAGTGCACAATCTAAATAAAAACAAGGACAACAGGCATATTCAGAAAGATGAAGCAAAAGAAGACAAGAAAGGAATGATACTATATTGCTGTGAATTACAGTTTCAGTGTACCAGCAAACTAATTCCTCCAAATCTTATTGTAAGACAAAAAGCTTTTTAGGATGAACTGGTACGAGAGTGGACTTTCTGGAAAACTTGAGGTGAAATGTTCTGAGCCAAGGATGGAAATGAAGAGCCTTGAGAAGAATAAAGACATACCTTGTATTGCAGCAACAGAGAAGATGCTGCTGAAAAGATATAAAAAAGGAAAGTAGTATTTGGCTGAATCAGTTGTTTAGGATGGTCCATGTGTATAGACAAAAATATGATGTATGTATAGAAGAGATATTAGAAATGCTACAAAGGAGCTATAGAATATAGTGTTTGGATGTCTAGAGAAAGGTGCATTACATAGATATTTCTTAGAGTACACTATAATAAAAAATTATTATATTTGGGATTAGAAAGAAGAATACGTATGGAATGTGATATAAAGCTAAATAAGGAGTACATTAAAAGATAGAAAAGGGAGGCTGTTCTGGCTTGAGTCAAGTAGACTGCTGTGCTGGATGGCTTTGCTCTCTGCTTTCACCTTCCACAGTGATACCCTCCTCTCTTCTTGTGCATTAGATAAGAGCCTGGCTTTGCTTCAGGCCAATCTTTCCTCTTAGGTCAGTTCTTAGCTTGCTTTTTAGTTAGATGCTTTGGTAGCAGCAGGCCAAGTTGCTGAGAATTGGATCCAACAAATCTAGTATGTAACATTAATACCTGTTATGAGATTCCTACTGTTAAAAAAATTTAAACCTGCCCCCCAAAAAAACCAAACCAAACCAAAACCAAAACGAAAACAAACAAACAAAAAAGGAAAAAACCACTCTACCAAATCAAGTAATATGATAACCTTAACTCTAAAATACCTTTATATTGTCACCTTAGGCAGAGTGCTGAAATTTAGATTCCTCTATTTTTTATATGTCAAACAGGAATTCAGACAAAATGCACTTCGTACATATTTAAGATATTAGAATCATAAATTCACCATGAAATGGTGAACAGCTTCACTACCTTAGAAATATACTGACTGATAGGATATAATCCAAATACAAATTTTACTCTGTGTGCTCTAATTGCTATTGTAAACTTACAGCTTTAATGTATTGAGTACACTGTGTACTGCATTTCCCATGCTCCATGTGCAATCATATTACTTAGGTATGAGATTCTCATGTGTCTTCTGAAATCATAGATGAAGTTGTAAACTAATGTTTTTGCTTAAACTGAAGCAGCACCTTTCAAGATCGTGTGTGGTGACTTATAACTGACTCCCATTCTTATTTTTTTGAAATAAAGTAATAGCACTAGTTCCTCAAGAAAGCTAGCAATCCACTATGTTGTGGAAAGAATGTTCTAAAGACTGAGATGTTTATGTCTGCTCAGAATTTGTACCACAGAATTTATGCTACTGCAGAACAGCTTGTGTTTATGATAGATTGAAAAGAAAACAAATTTTTTGTGTTCAAAAGTGCAGCTGTGACCTGGGATCTCAGCTTAAATCCAGTCCACTGCAAGTCTCATCTTCAAAACATGAAACATATCTTAGATTTAGATTCAGTAGGGATTTCTGAAAATTCAGATCTTAGGGCAGAGTCCCACCTGTTCCATTTGCTAATTCTGTGGGCTAAGTCAATCCTCTGGAGAATGCAGCATTGGTTATCACACAGGACAATACAGGGCCACTGCTTTCCTCAAAGATTATAAATGCTATGTCCTTAAAGGATATAGAGATATTTGTTTTCTCAATGGTTCTTTTAACTGCAACATTTATAGTTCAAAAGAATGTAGAGTGGGTTTTTCTAGGTGATAAAATAATTCAGTCAGTGCATTTGTATGAGCAGCATGTTTTTCAATCACTTAATTAGCAGTTAATCATGTGCAGGAAAAGATACAAAGGAAAGAAATTATCAAAGGAATGCCAGTATGGCCAAAGAAGAGACAGTATGGCATCACTAGGACCAGTGGTCCCTGGTTGTTTTATTTATTCATTGACCACTTCTTTTATCAAATTTTCCCATGCCTTCTTCATATTGAAGAAAAATTGAACATGGTTGTGCCTGTCATGCCTGTCTCCAAACTAGCTCTCATCAGCGAGCTCTTCCTGGTTTATGCAGACTGAGTTAAATTACTTTTTTAATTGTATTTCAATGAGAACTTTTTTCTTTCAAGTCAGTGCTCAATAGTGATTGATGGAAGGATGTAGAGAAACATTGGCTTTTCTCAGGATATACTGGAGATGACCTTATGTCCTATGTCCTTGTTTCATTTGAAAAGAATAATTACTAATCAATAGTGAAGGGTTAGATGACACACTAGGTTAATTTACTAGCCTTTTGCCTCTGGAGAGCTGGATTCTGGCTTAGGTCACATGTAAAATGGGTTTGGTGGTTTCAGCCTTGTCTGTCATGAATGTCTGGGTATATCACAGAAAACAAGCTTGAATTTGATATGTGTTAGATGCCTGGCAGTTTCTGTTTGGGGAAATCTTAGGGCTTGAACTGTGGGGACCCAAGCGTGGGCAGAATGGGCACACACTGACATCTGCAAGAGAATATGCAGCACAGCATCACAGTGCGCCTGACCACAGGGGACCACCCTCCAGCAGAGGTAGGGGCATTGCTTTCACCAGAGTCAGGTGCATTCATACTTCTCCCTGCATCTGTTGGATTCTTACAGGGTCTGCCTTTCAGGACATGCCTCTATTAGACCATTTTCTCAGTTACCTTTTTCTCAAAATTAACCATCCAGGAAGCTGCTTTCCATTTGTGCTTCAGAGAAGTTCATTATGAGAGTTTTATGAGTAAAAATACCTTATCTGTTTATAAATTGGGAAAATAATATAGTTTCAGCCATCTTGTGAAAGTTATTACATCTCTTTTCTCAGCAGCTCCAGACCCTTTATTCTTTGAATGAGAGTCTTGACTTTTTGCAGGAGGCTACTCTGGCGCTGATGTCATATAAACCCTTATATTATTATTAGTATCAAGACCGAGATAACCTTGATAGCCTGCTGAAACTTTATTTTGTTTTTAAACTGTAACTTTGATCCCAGTCTTTAGTATAATTTGGATTTTTAATACTCATACTTGATCTGTCTGTGAAGTGTCTGATTTCACCACTGAGGGTGCAGAAGGGGAGCTGTGAGTAAAATTCTGTGCTTTTTCACTGTGCTCAGAGTGCTCCCCTTCTCTTAGTGATTTGTCCCATTGAGAGCAGAAGGTGGAAGGGAAGGAGTGAAGGAGGTTAGGGGGTGCAGGCAGAGAAGAGGCCTCTTGTTCATCACTCACAGTTGCGTTTAGCATTGAGTGGAACTATAATTTCAGTTTATAAAGAACTGTAAAATACATGATGTATTGATGTTTCATGTTGGGCACAGAAAACTAATGGAGAATTTTGGCCTTAATAATCTGAATACTTATTCTTCCCTTCAGGACATTGTAAAGATTGGTGCTTGAGAAGGATTTAGACATGACTGTGAGTAACTTAACGAGGAAGTGGAAGGGATGAATAATTTTATAATAACTGCAGGTTTTGATAGGCATTAAATAAGTTCAAATAACCAATGAGGAAAAATGAAATTAAAATTTGAATAATCACCCATTTAGAGACTGTGCCAGGGGAAATCCCATGGGGAGGAAAGTGTAGGTGAGTAAATGTGCATACATGTGAGTAAAGACAATCATACTACATATACAGAAGAGGAGAATAAAGATTGGATAGACAATCTTAATTCTGGCATTTTCTAATCCCTGTAAGAGTGGTGTCCTTTTACACAGCTTTTTTTTTTTTTGTGTATAGTAATGTAGACATGATGCATAATAGTTCTGACATGGCTGGTGAGCTGCTGCTGTGCCCGTGTGTCTAGGCTGAATTGCCAATTGCCATCTGAATTTTCTCCTCACAGAAACAGGCTGACTGTAGCACATAGTATTGCTATCACTGCCTATATCTACCCTGAAGGGCGGTGCTGGTGGGAGCTGCTTCTGTAGGCATAATGCCCTACTGGAACCTGTACACTGAATTAGTCTTTCCATGGAAACGAGGAGGCAACTTGAAAAATAATTTCTTAAAGAGCTAAATGCCTCAGGCTTCATGGAGGTGTTTCAAAGGGACTTCCTCACTGACACCATTTTGATTTGATCAATGGTTCATTTTTTAAGCTATGAGGACTTTTTCAAAAAATAAATTTCTAACATGTATTTCTAATTTGTAATATATACTTATTAGGTTTGCCATGTCATGCATTTTAATTGTGAGTTCTAACTGACTGGTTTAACGATACTTTGCAAAGTAAACTCAACATGTAGGTCATAAGTTCAGAATGAATGAATCCCTGGATGTTTACCAAACACCAAAATTAAATTACATTCTTAATTGTTTTGCAAATACTTTGGCCTAACTAATTAAATAGGAATGACTCTCTGCATTGCTATAGTGCAAGGAATATTAAAGTCTTTAGGACTCATTTCAAATTAGCAAACTCAACTACTTTCATTGTACACTATGTGGTCAACTAGCACTTCAAAAAAAGCAATTCCCGTATCCTCCCAAAATGGACAAACTAAATAACTAGTAATGTGAGACAACTTCAGTTGTAAGAAATACCTTTTGAAGACAATTATTAGACTGAGCGTATTTTGTGTTACTAAATTTCCACCTACCTTGCCTGAGGCTCTTGGAGTCTTCTAGAATATTCTAACGAGTTCCTAGACTAGGAAGAATATGTATGAAAAAATATTTTCTCTTTGTCTTGTTCCCTGATTCTTTACCACATTAGTGGGATGTAGACCCTGGAATACACAGGTGGAAAGGTAATTCAAAAACTAAGTTCATCTGTTTGCACTGGAACAGCTGACGTTTTATTGTATGTTGATCTCTTCCAGATATGAACTTCAGCTTCATGAATAGTTCCCTGTCTCCCAGGAAATGTGTTTCTCCCTCAAGGTTAACAGTTTCTTTGCTCTGGCGTAATACATTCAGGGCTGTGAACAGGGATACGTACGTAGATGAGCCAGGCTATTCTGCAAAGGTTTCTGAAACCTTGGATTTGACTGTGTTCTTCAGAGAGTGGAAGCAACAAGAGCTGTGGATTCCCTGTGGTCTGCGATGCTGAGCAATTGGACTTCTCAACTGCGTATAGCATTTTGGTAGAAGAAGACTTTCATATAGTTTTGTCCTGTTACAAAGGATTACAATAAGCCAAGGAATCATGATATTTTGGGTTCACAGCCAGCGGTGGATAGAAGGAAAGTTTTAGCAGATTTAGTTTTGAATGTTTTAACCTTATGTATCTACCATAAACCTATGTGTATCCAATGTATTCTTGCAAGAAGATGATATAGAGACATCAAGGATTTGAAGGGTCCTTCTGTCTCCTCAAAGAAGATCTCTTTGCTCCTCCAGAAGAACTCTTTATCCATTTGCTGTTTTCATCTAAGCCCTTGCAGTCAGTTCTGTCAGTGTCTAACATGACTGTTGTGAGCCATACAATGCACTGACAAATTTAATCTCTTTTTGAAACTGGGAGAGAAAACTGTAAATGAGATTGTTTGCATATTCTTTGCTACTGGGATAAACACAGCCTCTGTAGGTTAGGATAATACCCTTGAGTCCTGCCTGGGTCATTTGCAGACTTGTTCTACAAAGCAAATTAAAAATGCAGATGATGAATTAAAAATATATAGGGTTTTGCATTGTTCTCAGAGATAACGATTATTAAAATGTTAGTCCTGAACAGCCTATGCTGGGAAAAAAAATGTTGTGACCCTTTTCACCTCTCTGCTAGTGTTCAGGAAAAATGGTCATGTGTAAAGCAGCTAATGACATCAACCAGTAAAGTAGAAAATGGTTCTACAGATGTCTGAACCAGAAAAATACCCAAATCTGCTAAAACTTCTCAGAAGTTTTAATGGATTCTACACTAGTTAGTTAGCTGATATTCCAGAGAGTGGCTGGGACGTTGATCCAGGAAGCTAGACCAACATGTCGTGTTTTCTAGTTTATTTGTATGTTTTTTGCTGTTTATAAGACCTGGTTAAACACTCACAGGAAACTGTATAAAATTCGTAAATATTAAATTATCACAGAGGCCAAGCTAGTTATACAAGCAAGCAAGGAAGCAACTGGTATATATATTCTAAGTATAAATGCCCGAATAAGAGGATTTTAAGGAACATGCTCAGTGTCTGAAATTCCACCACAAGTTTACATTTAGGAAGTTGTTTCTACTATTGTGATTTTACCTTTACCTTAGAATAGAACTGAATAATCTTCAAAACAATGTTGCCTTTCCAAAAAGGCAAAAAAATCCCCCTGAAACCAAATGAGGTCAACTAGTGTCTTTCAAAGTACATGTTTCAACCTCTGTAAGAATAACAGTTTTGCTAAGTATTTGTGCAGTCATACATACATCAGAGGTAATTGAGCTTGTAAGAATCTGTGTATGCTGCAATACTCTGACAAGTGCATATTCAACATGTTAAATTGGGATGGGCTGCAGAAAATTTAAACTCAGAGCTACCATTTTTTGAAATTGTGTGTAAAATAATGGATTTTGCTGCTATGAAATTCATTAAAGATCTGTGAAACTAATCTCTCAGAAGAGGAGCATAGCAAAGAACACAAATGAATGTACACAAGATAATACAGTGTTGAACTGGAAATACTGCTTAAGCGTCTTCTGAATTTGAAGGAAGGAAAAACAGCCTTTTTCAGAGAATCTGAATTGATTTTACTTAGAAAAGGAAGAAGTGTTTATTTGCTGGGTAGATTTCTTCTTATTGAAAAGAATATATTTTCATGTTTGTATTACTGATTTTGAATAATCACTTCCTGTTTCTACTAGCAGCTCTCAAACAAAAAGATTTCTCAAGTGATAGCTAGATAAATCCTATATTTAGCCTTGCTGAGAATGTTCATCATAAACAAAACTTTTTGGTTTATTGGTGTCAGTTGGGAAAGGGTCTCATTGCTCATTGTATCTCTATAGTTTGCCATAGCTCTTACCTTTATTGTGCTAATTACTCTATGAGATGTTACATTTTGTTTATGTGAAATAACACTTTCAGTGCTTTATATAATATTTTTTGGGGGGTCAGAGCCCCACCTTGTTTTTCACTCACCATAGCATGCCATGAACTTTTCTGTACAAAGGTCCTTTGTATAGAGGCTGGGATCAAGCATCTTGAAAAATATCTGTTCCTTTAAGTATATGCACTGTTATAAGAAAAGTACATCTGTTTTTACATCAGATATCTTTTGGAACAGTTTTTGCCAGTATTTTTGGGCAGTACTTACTCTACTTCTGTCCAAAATGAAACATGATATGACCCTGAAGGGAGTTCATATTTAAAAGTTTATAACAAAAAGAGCTAGCTTTATTAATAAAGGCCACAAAAAAATGACAGAGTTCCTCAAAGACATACAAGACGGCAAAATATTTCAAAGTCCAGTCATATTAAAGGTGAGAAGTGAAATAGAGGCCTGATTTGGGTCTGACTGCCCTGTAATCTGTAACACCATAACGGATTGTCAGCACAGAACTGGAATCACATTTGCAAATTGCAACCTTTTTTCCCTAGGTACTGTTTATCTCTAAATTTCCCTTTATTGACAAGGTAAAAATATACAGTACTTAGAAGTGAGAAATATAAAGTACCTAGAAATAAATTTCTGGTTTCTTTATTTGAGTAACCTCAGAGTTGCAAGGCTCATAGCAGAAGAAACTCAGAGGAATAATATTTTTAGTGATTTTTTTTTCTTCCAGGGACAGAGTATTCCGTGAGGCATACAGTGACAGGAATTACTATGCACAGCTTTTTGAGAAGGGTTGTGATTTAAAATACTAAAATGGCTAAGCATTTTTAATAGTGTATCCTAATTGCAATAGCCTCTTTCTCTGAGCAGGCTCTACTAAGAGATAATTGACCTCTGCGTCTGTTAAGCACTCTCACATTTGGCTTGGGAAGCATAATTCACATCACAGCCAATTACCTTGTGATATAGCCTACAAAAAAATCCCTCAACTATTGGCATAGCCCTGCCATTTCTTTCCCTTTCTTTCTTTTTTCCTTCTTGGTGATAATATTTGAGCTGTCATATTTGTCAGATGCCCTCTTTGTTCTTTTGCATCTATTCTTAACTGTAGAAATCCAAACATCAGAAAATAATGGACTCAGAACAGTTCCACCATTTCAGTGCATAAAGCTCAACAATGATCTACAGTGACATAGAAAATAACTCTCTGTTAAATATTGCTTTTAGTTAGTTTTGTATACAAAGCCTGTCAAAGTAGCTGCTGAACTATGTGTGATAAGGAAGTCCGATAGAAGAGATTCTGCGTTGCTTATTGCTATAGAATTGTCTGTTATTGTGCCAGGTGCTTTTTTATAATGATTTAAGCAAAACCATTCAATTACTCATAGTTCCTTAATTGTTTCTTTCAGATCTGCTATACGGCCATCATGTTGGCTCCTGGGCAACTTGCATAAATTGAAACAGTGTATTAAGAAAATATGACTCCTTTGGGAATAAAAGTCTCACTAACTAGACCCCTGCCTCTGTTACTAAAAATGGCCTAGAGGTCAACTGAAAATTAGGGTGATAAATAGATCTAGTAGAGTCTTGCAAACTGTCAGGGTCTGGTTCCATACTGGAACCTTTTAACTCTTAGACCAGGAAGACCATAAGCCAAGGAATGACAGCAAGAGATGATCTGACCAACAAATGGGTCTCAGTCTTACTCCAATAACTCATAATCAAAGCCTTAAGTTGCCTTCCAGGCAGAAAAGTTGTACTTTCATTGCCATTACAAACCTGTTTGAAAAGCACCAGCTGGATTCCTGCTGACAATATCTTACCTAGGCTGACTCTATTTGCTCCTGTCCCCATCACTACACTTGTCAGAAACTGGGAAACCACAAAAACACCAACAGTGGATAATTCTGGGTACTAAATTTTCTGGATGCTGAAAGATTTGTGACTTCTGGCTTTATTAAAACACAGATTGCCAAAAACATTTTAATGTAGATAATCTGATTTACAAAGGTGCATCTGACACTGAAGAACCAATACTGCATATCAGGGACCTTTCAGTAATCTCAGTCAAAATCTCCAAAAGTAAAATACTTGTCATATTTCTGGAAAATGATATCCTTCTCTGAGCCAGATTTTTCTGTGACTTAACATCTTCTCAAAACTAGTAACTTAATTAATAACTCAGAGTAGATGATAGGTTTATGAAGCAATCTTCTGTACTCTGGTCTGTCAGGATAAAAACATAGGATGCAGTATTATTTTGTAGAGTAGAAATTCTGCAGTTCTTTCCAGGAACTCATTGATAATATTCTGTGACTGAATACACTTGCTAAGTCTTTAATTTGCTTAATATCTGTGACAAGATAGTTAATAGAGGTTTGAATTCAAAAGGTGGTGTAATATATATTGTATATACTGTATTTATATTATACTAATCCCATGCTTCAGGGCTTCCACTTATTATTTTTGGAGGCTAGAAAGAATTTTTCCTTCTTTGATCCATAATGTGAATTCTTTTTTCACTTGCCTGTGGGCAATGGAGGTAGAAATGTATAAAGTATTTTTAGTGGCATTAAATTCATACATGTCTGATTTGTATAAATTGCTCAGAAACTCAAGATTAAACCAGTGACCAGATTTGCAGTCAGGAAGTATTTTCCTGTGGCTAAGATTTACTACCTAAGTGGTATTTTTTAAACTTTTTCCTATACCATGGAACATCACTTGCTCCCTAGCGTGCTGTAGAAATTTTATTTGAAAAATCCCTTTCTGCCAGATACTAAAAAAACCCTTGGTATCTTTTTTTTTTCTTTGTGGCATGTTATATTTATGTAACTTACTTTTTTGCGAAAGAACTCAAGTTTGTTGCAGGGTATATAAGACAGTTTTGGTACCTGGTCTAGGTATATAGATACTTTGTCGAGTAGTCTAGATGATAGACAAAAAGACACTTCTAACATGGTAGCCCATGACTGCAGTTCTGGAGATACTGATGCATGTAAACCCTTCAGTTTCTATTTTCTTGTGTTTTGAACAGTCACATCAGAGGTGAGCTGAAAATGATTCTGATTTTGGCACTAGGCTTTCAGCTCCGATCTTTCCTTTAGTTTTGTAGAGAGAAAATCAGGCAAAGAATGGCAAGATGAGGGTAATGGGGATGGAAATCTAGTGGCTGGCTGCCTGTCTGCAATGGTGGTTGGAACAGGCATGGAGTACAGCCTGTTGTATGGAAAACAAGTTGGCTGGAGAGTTATAGAAGGTTTTGTTTGTTTCCATTTCTGTTTTGTGTTGAAAAAAAATGGCCACGGTTGCTTCTAGGCTACACACAGTGCTTGCAGTCCCAGGCCTGATGCTTCATCTGTTTTTTCCTTTCTTCACCTAAAGCTAATAGTAGTGTAAGTGTGGGAAATTGTAGATATGTTTCTGATTTAAATAGAGAGTACAATGTGAACCTATTAGATTAATAGTTATAATGAAACCTGCATGCATTTTTCTTGGCAGTCATTTCAATCACTTCATTGTAAGCAATCCAACTTTCCTGTGTTTCCTCAGTGAAGCATATTTCCAGAGAATTCAGTCTTTCCAAGTGCATTGTCAAGTGCTGATAAATTTTTATGAGCTTCAGCTAGTGGGTGACAGCCACCATGGATATCAGAAATTATAGGAGAGCGCTTAATGTGTTCTAGTCTTCCTCTGGAGTACATCTGTTTCAAGTGTCAAGTCATGACTGGTATAATCTTTGCCTTTTTCCCCTTGGTTGTTGGAGTAATAACAAAAACTCTCATCAGAAAACCCAAACAAGGTTTCATTAGGATCGTAGACATTTCGTGCTAACATAAAATCCAGCAAAACCTGGGATAATCTGGGGTGATAGACCACTGCATCTTTGCTTCTCTCGTCCTTGTCCGGGGCATAAGGCAGTGAAACAAGATAGGAGGAGGCTTTAGGTGAACTAAACCATTCTTAAGTGAGTGTCTCTTTTGCTGAGCTGGGACATGTTACAAAGGTTACACTTGTCATGATAGGATTGGCCTGTCCACTGAGGCCAAAATTAATTTTATCTCCCTTTAGACAACTGAGGTTTATAACCTTGCTATACATAGTGAAGGAAATAAGGGTTTTCAACACCTAAGAGATCAATATTTATTCTAATATGATTTTAAATGAGAAAAAAAAATCTGCACATTTCTAGGCTAATATAGGTATTGAAAGCAAGGAACATGAGAAAAGCAGAATATAATGACAGACTCTGGTTTAATTATTTTGTGACATACTTAACTATGAACTGGTAAGCACCCCAAAGGAAATTAGTTATCTCATAATGTTTTTCATCCTGAGAATTCAAAGTATTTTGTCAAAATGGGGAAATTAAAGCAGAGATAAAATGACTTGGCTAAATATCATACAATAGAGAGACAAATGTCTTGGTCTATAGTCTAGGAGACAATCTAAAAGATTACATCATGTTAGAAGTCCCCAAAATGCACTAGTAATAACTTTTGGAGCAGCAGCTCCAAATTTTTGGTATTGATATGCTTAAACTGTGTGGGTAGTCCAGCTGTAATGGTCTAATCCAGGTAATTTGCGGAGGAGGACAGGGATAGGAATGCCAGGATAGAGCTTGCACAGAGGGTGTTGTGGGACTCAGTCAATGGACATCCCTGTGTTTAGAAAACAGAAAGGAAGCTCTTAGACATCCCTGTATTCATCAAATAGAACGGAAGCTCTTTCAACAAAGTTTAAACAAGGGCTACTGAGCTGGAAAGAAGGAAGAAGTTTTAGTGGAGCATGGAAAGAAGACAGAGAAGGGGTGATAAACAAAGATGGTGAACTGGAACATATAATCAAGAATTAGGAGTGGAATGGGACAATATGTGGTAATTATTTAATAGTGGCAGAAGCAGTTTCTGCATATAAATATATGATTTTTTTCTGTGGACTAATTCACAGTACATTTAAAATAACCATTGACACTTCAATGAAGTGAATTTTGTCTTCAATGAAGTGAATTCTGTACTAGCTAAGGATTTTGTCACATCTCTTGATATAATCCTTGCAGATCTGAGCACTGTTCACTTAATTTTTGACATATTTAGTTAGAGTATAATGAGCATGTAAAGAAAATAAAACATCATTATATGTAACACAGATGTACCAGATTTTATTTTTACATTCCTCTGAATTATAACACATTACAGTACCATCTGTAATCTCTGGCAGAACTGAGGCATTCTACAGATCTATAAGAAATGACAGGTACCCTATGACAAACAGCTTATTGCCTAGCACACTGAGTAAGCTGATGAAAGAAAGAAGGTACAGCATATGAGTGAACACGCTGAGCAAGTTAGCGAGGGAGGTAACAAAAAATAGAAAATTAAATTTACATAGGCATGTAAGTCATCTAGGAACCTAACTCATAAGTCAGTAGGTTTTAAAAATGGATTGTGCTTCATTGTTTTCCAGCAAATCTTATTTTATTGAACACCACACTATCTTAAAAATGAGATGTTGATTCTCATACCAATCACCACTCTGTGGTCTATGTGGCACACCAAAGCAGGTGCAACAGGTTCTGGAAAAGCACGGGAAGACACGAGAAAGAACAAATTCAGCTGTATGTCCATACATTACTTACATCATTGTGTATCAAAACGCACTACCTGCAAAGTCAGTGGGCAGACTTATACCTTCAGCGTTGTAAAGCACATTTTAATAAAGCATTAAGTAAAATATGAGAGTGCTTAAGTAAGTTTGCTAGTTTGAATTAATTGAAATGGACAATCTCAGGTTCTTACTAGGCTACTTACGTGTTTTGAACATTCATTTATATTGCTAGAAATGTCCAGGCCATGAGTTGCCTAAAGAAAACCTCACTGTGCTTCTTCATAAGAGTGATAGCAGAGTTCACAGTAGTATGGAAACAATTAATTGAATGCATAACACTACAGTGAAGACACTGTAAAATAGTTGTAATTTTTATACAAGAGATGCCCTTTCTCTGCACAAGAGTGCAGTTGGTGACTAAATAGTTCCTTTTTCAGGAGACTACACTCAGTAAGTTTTGTTCACTTTAAAAGGACTTCCACTTTGTTTTGATTATGGTATTTCATTATTGTCCATTTACTGAAAGAAGTTTATTGATGATATAAGCATGGTGCTTGACATATGCAATCAAAAACCATCAATGAATAATCACGAAATAAAGGCCATGAACATAAAAAGTCAAATGATGCCATTACGAAATGTGTTTGTAGCAGCATCTAGCCCTCCCTGAGGGGATTACTGAGTCTACCTTAAATTTTTTTCTTTAAGATGTCTAAAAAGAACGAATTGCTTGGCCAGGGTTATACACATTTAAATAGAGTCACAAGTTCTAGAAGTGTAGGCGTTTACTGCTAATGGAAAACCTCGAGGATTTATGTATTTTTTGGCATTTTTCCCACAGTGACAGTCCTTTATTCAGCAAATCATTATTCCAGGTGATGAACTCTTGCCAAAATTTTCAAGCTCAAGTAAATAAAACTAGATACCCAGAGAAAAGGTTCCTAAATTGTTCACATATAGTTCCTATTCCTGACAACAAATGAGATAAATTAACAGTGTTGCACATGTGAAGCAATTTTGAAAAGAATTTTATTAAGTCATTTAGATGACAGAATGTGGTTGCTTAAGTATGAAAATAATGCCTGCAGATTTTACCTGAAGAAGCAAAATCCATAGAAGATGCACACAGGGAGGACAAGTGAATAAATTAAATGTTTTAATAAGCTGGAGAGTGATACAGCAAAGAAAAAAAAAAGTAGGTAAGTGGTAAATGATTTATCATTTTCTAGGTAGCACATTTTTTTATGGTTCATTTCCTTCTCAATGTGAAATCTATAAAAAGAATCTTCAAGGAAGTTGAACAAAGTAGGGTTTCATTAACATATTACAATTACCCTGTGGCCATTCCTTGCTGTTAATCACAAGACCACAACAACATCTAAAAATACAAAACCACAAAAGGGTAACTGTTATGAACAGATTTCTTCCCTCTCCACTCAAAAACCTGGAGTTTAAGAAAAGAACCCAGACTGTTCATCCTAAGTAGGCTTTGATTTCTATCTACACTGTGTTCTTCTCCCTTCTATAACCTCAGAATTTGTGACTGAACAGCACTGTTTGGGCAGCCTGTTGCCTAGTTGAAGGTGTCAGGAGCAATTATTTTCACAGATTCAGGATTTTACCTTACAAACTGAACAACACAAGTGAGGCCATTTGTTAAGCATTTCATCATATCAATTGTCCAGAGTTTACATTTCATCACAGATTAGATCTCACTTTGAATGTGAACAGTAGGTGGAGGAGAACCTTAACTGAATGAAGTTGTCTCTGGTTGGTATTTGAATGCCTCTCTTGAAAACCAACTACTTGCCTAAGGCAGGGAAAGCAAGGAGACAGGAGATGGGACTTGTGATGTTGATAAGTGTTTAAAACATTCATGGTTCACACATAACTCCATCAATGGGAAAGACTTCAAACGGTCCAGGGAAAAACAGGGAAGCTCAAGGAAGCTGGTGAAGGATCTGGAGCACAAGTCCTGTGAGGAGTGGCAGGGGGAGCTCGGGTTGTTTAGCCTGGAGAAAAGGAGGCTCGGGGGACCCTTATCGCTCTCCACAACTACCTGAGAGGAGGTTGTAGCCGGTTGAGGGCCAGTCTCTTCTCACGACTAACAAGTGATAAGACAAGAGGAAATGGCCTCAAGTTACACCAGAGGAGGTTTGGATTGGATATTAGGAAAAGTTTCTTCCCTGAGAGAGTTGTCAAGCACTGGAACAGGCTGCCCAGGCAAATGGTTGAGTCACCATCCCTGGAAGTATTTAAAAGACATGTGAATGTGGTGCTTGGGGACATCGTTTAGTGGTGGACTTGGCAGTGCTGGGTTAATGACTGGACTCTGATTTTACAGGTCTTTTCCAACCTAAACTATTCTATGTACTTGAGGTAAGTTATGTCAAGCTTTTCACACAGAGAACTGCAGTGGTTTTTTTTTCATATGTAGATGTTGGGTAGTACTGTTTTCAGGTGTGTAGGTAATGGATTTGGAACAAGAGCTGACAAAGGAGAACAGGTCTCAACAGTGTCTTCGACAGAAGCTGGTGTTATTAAGATTTTAATTTAGATGTGAGGATTGCTAAAAGGATTACTAAAAAAATTGGGAAAATTTTACTCATGCTACTTCATCTAATGTCACTTTTTATTTCTGTACATGTCTCTAGAAAAGTCCCTGTGATTGTTTCAGCTGTTATGGTGGCACTGATACTAGTCCACCAGCAGCTTTTATACCATGTTTAGCCCTCCATGTTCATTTCAGAGGGAATACCTAATAATCTCTATCAGGGCTAACAAACTAATTGTGTGTGAGCTAGTAGGTTAAAGTCCATGTTTTCCTTATAAACTGAAACCATGTTTTGTAAGCTAATTTTCAGTAGTAACTCTTTAACAGTGCATCATAATATTATTATAGAAACGATTTTTTTCATGAAATTATTTTGTATTATAGGATTTGTACATATTTTAATATCTTTGAAAAGTAGGATGGGCATTGTAGCCTATTTTCTTCCAGCTTCTGTATCCAAAATTTCTATTTCTATATATAAGAATACTGCTTTTCCTATTTACCTTTAGGTCTGGAAAATGATAATTCATTAAATTGTTAAAGCATTTGGTTAACACCCCATTTTTAGCATATGTATTTTCCTCCAGTTATAGTACTATTTGTCCATTTTTGTTTGTAATACCACACATTTAGATGTATTCATAAGGCATCTTGTTCACACATTTTCCATGAACGGACATATTTTATAATATATTTTCTTTGCTAAGGTAGTTTTTGAGTACAAATTCAGCCTTTCACTGAAAGAAAGGGTTTGTTGTAACATTGAATATAAATTTTTGATTTTTGTTGTTTTTGCTGTTCTATTTTATGGCTGAGGGCCTAATCTTCATATTCCTGACTTAAAGTGTAATAAGTTTTGTTTAAGTATAGATAACAAATGGGTGAATAGTTATTAACTAGC
Source organism: Anabacerthia variegaticeps (assembly GCA_035583185.1). Lineage (NCBI taxonomy): Eukaryota > Metazoa > Chordata > Aves > Passeriformes > Furnariidae > Anabacerthia > Anabacerthia variegaticeps. The sequence goes on from JAWWEW010000112.1 coordinate 50,955,693, forward strand.
AATCCCGTTGCCTGAAATCCTCATACTTGGCACCTCAAGTATTGTTTTTTGTTAATTTTATTCTTATCTGATAAATCTGACCCAATGTCATCATACTTAAGAAAGCCCTGAAAGACCCGAAGTGAAAAGCGAGCCTCTGCTTGGACAAAAACATACTTATGCTAAAGCCATTTGTTTAAAAAACATTTAAACTTATGAGTTCAATCATAATAAACTGAAGCCCTTCAGAAAGTCATTGAAGTTCTCCATGGTTACACAAACAGAGTAGACTCTGATTCTGCAATCAGATATACATCTGCTTAAAGGAACATTTATAGGGTGTTGGGGGCTTTCTCAAATACTTGCCAGTGGTTTTGCTAACTTTCTCCTCCAGAAGTAAATTATGATATCATGTCAGAAAATACATGTAATTTCACTGTTTGATAGTGTCCCCTAGAATTCACTCTATCCCTTCTCAATATCTTTTTGTCCACCTTATTTTAAAAGTGAAAACATTAATCTCATCACCTCAAATCTTGCTACTTTTCTGCTACAGAAGTTCCATCTTTAAGAATCTGAGTATCCTTTTTTTTTTCCCCTGACTGCCCTTGAGCTAGGACTGAGGAATCACAGTCTGAGTGTGGAGAGATGGCCTCATCCAGACAAAAGGTGGAGGTGCCTCTGGACGTACGTACAGCCCAACTGAATGTAATTTATCCTTTTCCCCCAAATATGTTATGAATTAACCTCAGATAATCTCACAGCTTTTGTTTGTTTGTTTGTTTTGTTTGTTTGTTTTTTTCAAGTTATCAGAAGTGCTAGGAGTAAAAGTTAACATGGAAGAGGAGAGAAAGAAAAGAGTGACTCTTGCTATGGGGAATGGGTGACGCTGTCACTCAAGACAGGATAGAAGGGTAGACACCTGAGAGTACAACTGTGGCTCTGCACATATTGGAGCATGTTCCAGGGCCATGGCCAGAGAGGAAATGCTAGTGCTTAGCCAGTAGGTCCTGTCCATGTAAGCTTTTTCTGTAAACACAGACCACATTTCTTCAATTTATCTAATCTGTGTTAGGTTTGATGGATTTCTTTATTGCTTTTAATTTATGGTGTCATGTGAAGAAACACCTTAGGTATAAATGAGCAGAAGGAAAGGTAGCACTCAGCACTGCTCTACTTAAAAAGACAGAGTTTCAGCAGAATAAAAAACAGGTTCTTGTGGGGGAGTTTCCTCCACTGCGGTGTCTTTTGGAGGGACAAAAGCAATCCTGGAGGCTTCTTGAACATGTCAATGACAAATTCCTTACACAAGTTGAGGAGCCAACAGAAGAGATGCTATACTGGACATTGTGCTCACCAACAAGGAAGGAGCTGGTAGGGAATATAGTGCTCCAAAACACCCTTGGCTGCAATGTCCATGAAATGGTAGAATCATCAAGGCAGTGAGGAGGGCACACAGCAAGCTCACTGCCCTGGACTTCAAGAGAGCAGACTTTGGCCTTTTCAAGGACCTGTTTGGTAGAGGCCCATGGGATAGAACCCTGGAGGCTGGAGGGCCCCAAGAATGCTGACTGATATTCAAGGATCTCCTCCTCCAAGCTCAGAAGCAATGCATCCCAGCAAGGGGGAAATCGGGCAAAAATGGCAGGAGTCCTCCATGGATGGACAAGTAACTGCTGAGCATACTCAGAGCGAAAAAAGAAGCCTTCTGGAAGTGGAAACAAGGACAGGTGGCTTAGGAGGAACACAGGGGAATTGTACAGGAAACTATGGGCAAGGTTAGGGAAGGCAAGGCCAGTTAGAACTGTGTCTGGTCAGAGGTATTAAGGATAACAAGTACAGCTTCTATAGATATGTTACAATCTAGGCAACATATAATGTGGGCCCTCTCCAGAAGGAACTGGGAGACCTGTCTGCTCTGGACAAAGAAGGCTGAGATTCAGAATGAGTTCTATGCCTTAGTGTTCAATGGCAAGTGCTCTAACGACGCCATCCAAATGCAGGGACTGAGACAATGAAGACCCTAAGCTCACTCTAGGAGAGGATCGGGTTCAAGACCATCTAAGGAACCTGAATGTGCACAAGTCCATGGGACCCTATGAGATTAATCCGTGGGTCCTGAGGGAGCTGGCAGATGAAGTTGCTTAGCCACTATCTATGAATTTTGAAAAATCATGGCAGTCAGGTGAAGTCCCTGATGACTGGAAAAAGGGAAATATGACCCCCATTTTTAAAAAGGGAAAGGTGAAAGACTTGGGGAACTATAGACCAGTCAAGCACATGGAAAACAAAGAGGTGATTGGCAGCAGCCAACATGGCTTTACAAAGGGGAAATCGTGCCTGACAAATCTGGTGACTGTCTGATGGGGCTACAGCATTGCTGAAGAGGGGAAGAACAACTGACATCGTATACCTGGACTTATGCAAAGTATTTGACACTGTCCCACATGACAACCTTATCTCCAGATTGGAGAGACATGGATTTGATGGATGCTGACTTGGTGCAGCCAACATGCCGGAGGGAAGAGATGCCTTGACAGGCTTGAGAGGTGGGCTGGTGCAAACATCATGAAGTTTAACAAAGCAAAGTGCAAGGTCCTACATCTCGGTGGCAATTTCACAGATACATGTTGGGTGGAGAAGTGATTGAGAGCAGCTCTGCAGAGAAAGACTTGGGCGTGTTGGTCGACAAAAAACTAAATATGAGCCAGCAGCATGTGCTTGCAGCCCAGAAAGCTGACCAAGTCCTGGGCTGCATCCAAAGGAGCATGGAGAGCAGGTCAAAGGAGGTGATTCTCTCCTTCTACTCTGCTCTTGAGACCCCCATCTGGAGTACTGCAACCAGTTCTGGTGTCCCCAACATAAGAGAGCAATGGAACTGTTGGAGCAAGTCCAGAGAAGGGCCATGAACTTGATATGAGGACTGGACTACCTCCACTATGAAGACAGGCTGAAAAAGTTGTGACTGTTCAGCCTGGAGAAGAGAAGGTTGTGTGGAGACCTGATAGTAACCTTCCAGTATCTGAAGGGTGCATACGGGGAAACTGGAGAGGAAATCTTCATAGGGAATTGTAATGATAGGACAAGCAGTATTGGTACAATTGGATTAGATATTAGGAAAAGGTTTTTTACTGTGAGAGTGGTGAGACACTGAAACAGGTTGCCCAGTGAATGCCCCAACTCTGGCAGTGTTCAGGGCCAGGTTGGATAAGGCCTTGAGCAAGTCCTCAAGTGGGATGTGTTCCTGCTGGTGAAAGGGAGGGTGGGGACTAGTTGATCTCTATGGTCCATTTCAACCCCTTAACATTCTATGATTCTATGTATGTCCAAATTTATTTGCTAGCCAAAAGCATAAACAGAATTCCTGCCCTCAGTTGTCATGCTGAATCCAGCTTTTTGCTTTTTCTGATATTTTCTCTCATACCTAACATATACCAGAAGGAACCACCCATGGGCGGTTCACTGAGGCTTCTTTACAGATGGAAATTACTCATCTTCATCCACCCTAAAGAATTAAAGACATTCTTTTCTATTTTCCATATTAGACTTGCATATGCTGCAGATCTAACCAACTTTGAGTGCAAAGAATAATAATAAATAATTCCCTTTCCTTCAGCAAAACAACTTAATTGAATTTGACCAGCCACAGGGGAAAAAAAAAAAAAAAACTCAAAGAAATAATCCCTTCAAGAAAAACATCACTCTCTGCCAACTGCGTTTCCCAAAGTGTCACAGACTGAAAGCCAAAGTTAACACTGCCTTCTCAGTCATATAATGACAAAGCAGGGAGTCCAGGTTGCAAACAGATCATCCAGTGTAAGGAACAGCTTTTCATCTCACTAGCCCACACTGCTGTGCAACAAACATGCAATATTTAAATGGCAAATGAAATATTTAAATGGAAAACTAGATAAGACATGCCTCTTGTTATGATTACATTTTGACCTTTTCTGAGTTGCATAATATTAGAGTAATTGTATAATCAGTCTCATTTCATCTATGCTCTCCCTTGAAAGTACCCAACTAGCAGCGATTCTCACCCTCTTGTAGGCAAAAGCTATTTCAAACCACCCACCTATCATCTTTATCACCTTCTCTCACTCTTGTTCGTGCACTTATTTGAAATAATATACCTTCCTCCCCTATAGCAAACTGATGTTACTTAAATTGACTTTTTCTGAGTGCTGTGAATACAGCATTCAACAGTTATGAAATAATTGAAAGATTTGGATCAGCAAACCTTTAGAAATGATGCGTGGTTATCAAGCAACATGCTTCAGATTAACTTTCTCTTCTATAGCTGCTCTATTTCCTGTGATAATTGCATTTTTGGCAAGTTATGATATAATGAGTATCCACATATATCATGATTTGAACCAGTGGTTAATCAAGTTGCGTGTAATGAAACAGCAGGTTTTTTTTGTTTGCTTCCTATAATGCTATTTGCTTTGAATTCTATGCCTTTGATATTTGTGCTGTACCTTGGCCATGGCTCTGTTATAATTATTTCAGATATTTAGTTAGCCATTTGAGAGATGGGCTGTTACCAACAAGAATATTGTCAAGGACACTTCTAAAGCAAATAACCAAACAGGACTTCTTAGGTGCTTTGATGTCCTTTGTTTTTCAAACATTTGTACTGACATATTTTCCTATATAATTATCACAATCACAAACAAGATCTGATCAAAGCATTCTGCTGCTTATGAAGGTTGAAACTTTTAACTTTTCATTTTTGGTTTTAGAGATTTTATGCTTATGGTTTTAAAAGCACCCAGGGAAGCCCTAGTTGGCAGGTGTACATAGATTTGAGTGTCTCTGATACAGTCATTTTTTTGTGGTTTTACATGCAGAGTGGGTACTGGATCTACCTTCCAAGTTGATGGTACTGCACTGCAGTGTAAATGCAAAAAAGTCAAAGCGTTACTATAATTTTTAATCATTGTATTATGTTAAATCACAAAGAAAGGATACAATCATAATTTCTTCTGCATTATTCCACAGTAAAAGTAAATATCATATATGATTGACACAGATCTACTGGCATGCAGAAGTAAGAAAACAGTGCATGAAAATGGTGCCCATCCCTGTGGTCAGGTAGCCCAGCAACTTTTTTCCTGTACCAGGGAGGGTTGGAGGCATGAGGAGGGTGGGCTGACACACCATCTCAGTAGAATTCAAATACCTTACAGGCTATGAGCTGAGCGTATCCCCTCAGGAGTTCAAGAAGCAGTGTCTTCCTGTCAGCCTGCCCATAGCTCTCATTTGTCAGCTGGTTGACTGTGTTATCAGTATCCAGAGCTATCATAATCTGTGAAACCAGCCCTGCAACTACATGAATGTGAACATTTAGGCTGTGCTCCAGTAGTGCTAACAGGACAGTGCTCTCATCATGTGGCCTATCCATGTCAAATCATTTGTGTTAGTGGCATTGCTACCACACTTCCTGTTATCATGACTGTTTTACTGCTTTCTCCACTCTTCAACTAGTTGACCTTTTTTGATCTTCATCTAAGCTTCCCATCTTTCTTCTGCTTCCAACCTTGCTTTTAATGTCTTTCATAACCAACACAGAAGGAACAACAAACCTGTCATTTATTTTTGTGCCCCTAAACATTGCTTGCCCATCCTATTAAATGCATTTTTTCAATGAAATTTAATTTAGCTGCTGCAGCTGTACTTATTCTTCTTGCTTGAACTAAATATATTAAGAGGTGCAGAAAATAGTCAGCTGTTCAAGGAAAGTGCTTGCACTTATGCTTGTTGCTGATGTTTGCAGTGCTCTTTAGGAGGGCTGAGGTGTTGTAATATGTTTCTGTAGGATAAAATGACCTAAGATACTATTTCAGTCTCTAATTTCTATTATTAAATGAACATCCTTGGTAACACTGATATAGAACTTCAAGTTTCCATTGCATTTTCCGAAAGGAATAGGAGATAACCCAAGTTTCTTAAGCAATGTTAGAGTCACAACATCAGGACTGGAGATGAGCCAGCACTAAGGTCTGTGTGGCAGCTGTCACTACCTAAGCAAGTTAACTTACTGCTTTAGCAGAGTGATGATTGAAAGAACAGATTTAAAAGAAAAACTTTCCACGTGGCTTTGATGGAACTATTGAGATGATTTAAGAAAGATGAAGTTTGCAAGCTCAAAGTTTCATGTTTATTGAAAGTCGCATGAGTATTTGTGGCTTACAGCAACATTGATATGGAGTAGATATTTGGGATATATAACCTTTATTAATTCTGTATTTGCACAGTTAAGGCCAAGGTTCTTTGGTATCATCAAGCAAACAAATGATTAAGAAGTAATATATTTTGATTTTTCCCTACAGACTTGCTGCATGACACTGAACTTATTCTAAAGTGCATTCTTTAAAACAGCACCTGGAGAATAAAGAGACCTTAAATTGGCAGGATTTAGGTTCTGTTGAAAGAAATGCTTCATAAACAAGTATTGCATTGATGTAGCATTCATATGCTTTTACTAGAATTCCACCATATATGCTCAAATTTGCTTTTTGATATCTATGCCTGTGTCTTTCCACTTGGAGGCTTTGCTCTTACCTCTTACTCCTGTGAAAATTGGACCCATCTATCTCTAACAGTAATAGAGAATGACTACTTGACTACTAGACTGCTGGAGTATGACTAGACTGCTGTGTCCTGTCCCTTTCAGTGAACTAACTGCTTGATGATATGGATTAAGTGCAAGAAACCCTCCAAACAAGACAGTAGTTTTGTGGGTCTCTCTGTTGCTGTCTTGAACATAAAGCATACAGTGTAAACTAACTTTCTCTTTTTTTTTTTTTTTTTTTTTTTTTTATGTAGCTGTTGAATTGTGTTGGATATTTGGACATTTGGTTCCACATTGTGTTTTCTCGCTTTGAAGATGTAGCATCCTTCATACTTCTAGAGTTAAAATAAATTGCTCTTTTTCAATGTTGGAGTAAAAAACAGATATAAAAATGTAGGGAAAGAAGTGATTTGCTCTGCATAGGCATCCAAATGATACACATATAGAGAATTATTGGTTTTGATGCCTAGGTGACAAAGCAGAGAGAGATATTTCACACTGCCCTATTGTATATGGGGCAGTGTAATCCATCAACTACTTTGATAAGCTTCACCAGTTTTTTGGAGATTGCTGTGTGATGATCTCATGGGCAGAATCAATTTAAGTAATTCAGACAAATGTCTTTTAAATGCCTAAATGATGTATATGAAGAAATGATTGTTGTGTTTGTGTCTAGAGATCAATGCATTTTTCTTCATTTGCATTATGTTGTGACACTGCTGCAGCTTCTGGAGCTGCATTTCAGTAGGAATTGCTGTTGATTTATTTTTAATTTGATCTTAATCAGCTCTGTGTTTTTATCCCCTTTCTTTTTGTCATTTTATTTACTTAAGAATCAGCACAGTTCCCCAATAAGAGGCTTGGAAAGAGAAAGCTCACATTGTCTGGCTTTAGTAACCATCAGCTGTATTACCACATGCACATCTATCAAGATTAGTTACTTTTCCAGTACATAAAATCCATTTATGTAACAAGAAAATCAAATAAACACCACTGTATTTTCTTAAAATCTCTAGTGTCCATGCCTTTCTTCGGCCACATAAAAATGATTTCTGGGAATTTAACGGCGTAAGGTGTAACTGTTATATTAAAGTCTCATGTGAACTGAATAAAAATCTGGACCTGTCAATATCCTATCTGAAAAAGGAAAATAGGTGAGGTTGCCTTTCATTCAAACAATGTGAATTTAAGTAAACGCTTTGTTATTTCAATATCATTTTACTTCTGATACATAGACACTTGGCCGGCTCTCTGACCAATGAAAACACATTAGTCTCCTCCAATTGTTCTGGAGGAGACGTGTGGAGCAGTCTCCCATTTATACATGCTTCCAAAGAATACTGGTCATTCAAGAGACCCTCAGGAGGCGAGTCAGTGATCTATAACAGTCCAAAAAACACATGAACTTAGTAGTGAATATAATCAAATTCAGAGTGAAGGGCAAACTTGTCTGCAAGTTGGGGGCTGCCGGGTTGAGATGAACACAGAAGGGCTAAGGCCATGGCTCAGACCGCAGGCATAGATAAGGTAATGTAATAGAGTCTCTCTTTCAATGATGAGTTTTGGCTGGAGTGTCCTGCTTGCTTGTGTCTCTGAGACCTTGTACTGAGTAGGGTGAGTGCAGGGCAAGGCACTGCAGATAACCATGAAGCAGGGCAGCCTGTTTCTTCCTCAGGCCCTAGCAAATATTGATAGAAGAGCTGTAAGTTTAAGTCTTACTAGACAGCCATTTAAAGGGGCACCTTCCTTTCCCCACCCCAATTTTTCTTCCTCCTCTTCTTCATTACCTTTACTGTGTCCAGGATCCTGGAAGCTTGTGCTTCCAGCAGGACAGCTGACCAGGCTCCTGGAGTCCCTTGTACCACAACAACTGCCTATGACAGTTTGAAGATTGCTGTTTCCCCCAGTTTTCAGAGAAGGACAGCCCCAGGGAAGGTTGCAGCAGCTCCCTGAATAATTAAGGCTATTACTGCTTCTTATGTTTTCTTTACTTTGGGGACTCACTGCATGAGAAAAGTTCCTTGTCAAGTATGAAAATGGACATTTCAGAGAGTGAAACTAGGGCCAAGACAGGCTTTTAAGGCTAAAGAATACTGTGCAGGATTTATTTTAGGGTGGTTTCTGATTAGCTGCTCATCACTATTATGTCTGGATCACAGTGTTGGCAGTTTTGTGTAGTCAGCTGTTTGGATAGCATGCTCATTATCCAAAGGTAAAATAAATGTGCGGAAAAATGACTTAAGAACTTTTTTGCACCTTTTAGCTCTGTCTGATTATGCTCTTTTGTTGCATAGAGATCCTTTCTAAAATTAACAAGGGTTACTGAGTAGATTCCCTGTTAGCAGCAGCAGAAATGGACCAAATTTTTAACTCCTTCCTTAGATTTGTGGGTATCTGGAGCTCAAGGAAGCATAGTATGAATACATGATTTTTTATTTTTTTTTTGTGCTGGTCTTTTCATATTTGATCCATAAATAAATAACATTTGATTCTCTAGTCCTCATTTCCCAATTCACCGGTATCGGTCTTAATTTCCCAGTGGAAGTCAATGCCATTCACTTTGGCATGTTCTTTTTTAGGGGTGGTATTTCTACATGGGAACCAGGATATGTGAGTTTGTGTGGGGAGGGTAATGACAGTTACCAAAACTGGGAAATGCTCCTAGAGTCCACAGAGCAGACATAGGTTATGTCAATATCATGCCATGGGTCATAGTTTAAGGCATTTCCCAGAATATAATATGAAATTTTTCTATTCAGGTCAGCTGCAGTTCTGAGGAGTCATGAGAGGGGATTATTTGGTATTTTTAGGGCAAGCCCTTTACATGTTCCCTAACATGGATTTAAATTTTGGAACCTTTTCCTTGAGAAAGCAAATGAACAAATATATATGTCTGTGAAAGGTGATCTGTGGGGCACGCCTTAATTCAGGAGGTGTGTTTAAAAAGAAAGGTAGTTCCTTCCTCACTGAGCATTCGCCAAGTGTGAGCAAGTCCTTAATGTGTCATGAGCACTATTTTCATGATTTTTTAGCCAATAATGTTGATTTAAGGAAGAACCAGGAATATAGGGTGTTTCAAGTTTCAAGCTGAAGAATGCTATTTTGGCTTCTGTGAATGTAAATTTTTGCAATGTACTGTGTTTGGCTCTAGTTAGAGTTATAAATCCTTCATTTTCACAGGCAATAAATTCACTTAAAACTGTAAAAAGTACCTCTCGTTTTTTCTGAGTTTTGTGTCACAGAGGAAAGTTGAAGACATGACAAATGCTTGGGCTAAGTGCCTCCTTTGGAGTAGCTGATTTAAGTGAAATATCTAAGGAATGTTAATCCTTTTAGTTTTAGTCATTTTTACAACTAGCCATTTTAAAGTGATGCAATGTAAAAATTCAGATATCACTAAGCATGTTATGTGTGCAGAGGATGTAGAATGATTTGTCAAGTTATTACCCAGTATCCTCTTAAGCTCTCATCATCGCATGATTTTGCCAGGCTTGCAATAATTCACAAATGCAGTAGATTCCTTCAGAGAGCCTTGCAAACCAGCACTCACAGGTAGTGTAATCTGACACGATCCTTGTAGGCTTTTGTTTACCCTGCACATCCACTAATAAATCCTCAGCAAGCTCTTGTTTACAGTTTGAGGAAAGGTGGTTTGTGGAGATAGCAGGGTCACACAATCCGTGGTACTGCTGCCCCTTTTAACTGCAGGCTGGAGCAATCCATGTCAAGCCTCCCCGAAGGATACTGGACTGCAAAATGCAGCAGTAAAAAGACAATACTTGGACATTTAAGAAGTCAAGGATTTAAAGAAGCAACCAAAATCAATTGGAGCTTGATCTAATGGATCTGAAAAGAGACACAGAGAAGCTTCAGGCACTTTAACTTGAAAAGTACGTTGGACAGTGTAGCTGGTGTCTTATGTTTGCTTTCTAGAAAGCAATGTTCATTTATGTTCTTAGGCTCATGTCCTCCCTTTGTATTATTGCCTGGGAGGACACACATACTCCCTGAAAAGGAGGGATGAATATTCTCTTTCCTCATTTCTGGGCCTGCATTGATAGGAGAACCCTGATGGCTGAAGTAGTTTACTTCAAGTAGTTACTCCAGTTTCACCAGTTATTGGGCCACTTGTGGTGGGTTGACCCTGGCTGAACGCCAGGTACCCACCAAAGCTGCTCTATCACTCCCCTCCACCAGTGGACAGGGGAGAGAAAATATAATGAAAGGGTATGAATTGAGATAAGGACCAGGAGAGATCACTCACGAAATACTGTCATGGGTAAAACAGACTGAACTTGGGGATATTAATTGAATTTATTACTAACAAAATCAGAGCAAGATAATGAGAAGTAAAATTACAAAAAACATCTTTCCCCCATCCCTCCTCATTCCTAAGCTCTACCTCCTCCCCCAGTGGTGCAGGGAGACAGAGAGTGAAGGTTATGGACATTGTTTCTGCCACTACTCAGGGAGAAGAGTCCTTCCCGTGCTCCAGTGTGGGATCCCTCCCATGGGAGACAGTCCTCCATGAAATTCTCCAGTGTGAGTCCCTCTCATGAGCACTAGTTTTCCAAGAACTGCTGCAACATGGGTCACTCTTCCACAGGGTGCAGTCCTTCAGGCACCCAGCAGGCTCACAAGTCTTACCAGGGAAACCTGCTCTGGTGTGTGCTCCTCTCTCTTTGGCTCTGCATGTCTCTGCCAGGACCCTGCTCCAGCATGAGTTTCCCACAGGATCACAGCCCTCTTTTGAGCATCCACCTTCTCTGACATGGGTCTTGTTTGTCCAAGGGCTGCAGGTGGATCTCTGCACTCCCATTTACCTCTGGTGGCTGCAGGGGGACAGGCTGCTTCACCGTGGTCTTCACCATGGGCTGCAGGGGAACATCAGCTCCAGTGCCTGGAGCACCTTTTCCCTGTCCTTCTCCACTGACCTTGGTGTCTGCAGAGTTGTTTCTCTCATGTATTCTCACTCCGCTCTTCTCTGGATGCAATTACATCTATGCAATAGCTTTTTTATCCTTCTTAAATACGTTATCACAGAGGTGTTATCACCACTTCTGATTAGCCCATCCTTGTCCAGCAGCATGTCCATCTTGAAGCCAGCTGGCATTGGCCCTGCTGGACATGGAGGAAGCTTCCAGCAGCTTCTCACAAAAGCCATCCCTGTAGCCCCTTCATTACCAGAAACTGACCATGCAAACCCAATAGACCACTGACAGAATTTCTTAGAATCCTTTGGTTCAGTGGAAAAGAACAAATAAAGCTGAAATCAAATTCTTGTTGAGCTTATTCAAGTCTTTGTGAGTGCTTGGCTTCATCCAAGCTGTTAGATACCATGAGAAAAATCCCTTAGAATCACAGAGTTATTTAGGTTGGAAAAGACCTCTAAGGTCATTGAGTCCAACTGTTAACCCAGCACTGCCAAGTCCATCACTAAACCATGTCCCTAAGCACAACATCTACACATCTTTTAAATACCTTCAGAGCTGGGGACTCAACCACTTCCCTGAACAGCTTGTTCCAGTGCTTGAAAAACCTTTCTGTGAAGAAATTTTTCCTAATATCTATTCTAAACCTCGCCTGGCATATCTTGATACCATTTCCTTTTGTCCTGTCAGTTGTCAGGCCTGGAAGAAGAGGCTGACCCCTACCTCGTTACAGTCTCTTTTCAGGTAGTTGTAGAGAGCAATAAGGTCCCCCTTGAGCCTCTTTTTCTCCAGGCTAAACTCTCCCAACTCCCTCAGCTGCTCCTCATACGATTTGTGTTCCAGACCCTTCACCTCCTCGGGGTATTTGATACTTTTGATCTTGGCACTGTTCCCAAATGGAAAATTCAGGACCACTTGTAAAAACTAATAGAGTTTGAGTTTCAGTTTATCTGGACTTTGTGTGAAAGACTCTATTAGGGTTGTGTTCTATCTGAAACACTTTCCTTTTACTTTGCTAAACTTAAAATGCAAGTATGAACATAATGTGTGATGCTGCCTAATTTAGATAGTCTCCTGAAGAAGCCACATAGTTTTGGGCTGATTTTAAAATATTCATGGCACTGTGCTTCTTCCTGTTTACTTGCATTATTTCGCACCATATCTTAGATTATCCGTCCTGATTAGTTTAAGCTGCTAGACAGAAGCTCCTAATATGTGGATACACAGTTTTCTTGGAAACTTTAGTTTTCTTTTTGGTTAAGAATTAAATCCAGTCAATAGTACTCATCACAGACTTTTCCTGTGTAGACACACTCTTGAAATTTGTGGAGAAAAGTAGATAGTCCCAGAAGGCAATTCACTTGGCCCATGTGGATGCTTACTCTGGGAAGTGATTCATGCTTTAAAAGTGCCTTTTTAAAAATTGTTTATAAAATACTCTATATTACTAACTTAGACCAGTACTTCATACTTGTAAGGCATAGATATTTAAAGTCTTAATTCTACCTTAAAGCTCCACTATGTGCATGGAAAACAGCACAAGACTGAAATAAAGGATTGGAAGTAAGGTGGGTTTTTTTTTAAGTTCCAGCATAATTTTGCTGAATTTGAGTATGTTTTTCCATGACTGTGATAAGGATAATACAATAACAACTAAGTAGGAGCATTGTATGTTAGGTCCTCTGCAGGTACAAAGGATGTAGCTCTAAGTAAAAGAAATTTTGTTTTGCAAAATTGTGGACAAAACCAAAATATAATTGTATATAACATGTCCATTATATAGGCCCCATATATAAAAAGATAGAACACAAGGAAATAACACATACATGCAGGTGTAGCCTTGACTAACCTCCAAAAACCACAGCTTGAAAATTGGAAAGTCAGTAGTGGAGTCAAAAATTTCTTCAATGGTGATACATTTGTAATTATTTTTGCATTTAGATCAGTTTAAAGGGAAGCTGGATTGCAGTCTGAGGTCCTCCTCTAGATGATCTCTGACATAGTCAGTGGGGTTTTTTTACAGAAGTTCAGTCCACTGTTTCTTGTGCATGCCAGCTCTTGTAACTCCCTGCAAAATTTCAGAGTTCACTCAAAGGTGAAGTAACTTTATAAATTGCAGTCTGGCACTTTGTATTTCCAGACTAATTTTACTGGCATAACACTAGAAAGTCATAGAAGTCTTCTCTTGCTTACCTATAAAGCATCAGCCAGAGAAGGTGACTGATACTTTGCCAGCATAAATGCAATTATTCACTTAGTTTTGAATCTATCAATAAGAATTAGCAAGCAGGATAGCCATGTGATTATTGGGAACCCTTCTTCAAAGCTATTTTTCAAGAGGCTAAATGCATGCAGGCTGCCTTTCAACTACTCCACAATTGCATTGATTATGTCTCAAGGAGGAGACACTTGGCACTTAATTTGTGAAAAGCATTTTTTCTGAGTTCTGTTTATTATAACGGTATTATAATGTTCTTTAGTCTTGCAAGGCAGATTCACAGTGTAATTTGATGGTGGAACTTCTGGTAGCAACTCATATTCAGCGTTCCTCCCCTTCTTTTCCTGGTGTTTCTTGCACTGCAGTGATAAAAGACAGGTTGTGAAAGTTCTCTGTGAGGCACACCTGTGTTTAGCAGGGAAATGAGATTCCTTCTTCACTATGCATTACATAATTACCTAAGTATGCAAAACACATAAGTGTGCACAAGTCTTAGTGGCATGTTAGCAGGCTGTTGGTATGTAACATGAATTATGTACGAGATTGGACTGTACTAATTGAACTGATTACATAATTGGAACAGAAGTGAATTGTTTGCATTACCTGTATTTGGAATTTGTAAATTTCCTCTGGATATTTTGGATGGATAATTTTCAAGCTATGTGCTGTTTGTAGCTGTCAATTTTAACTACTCACTTTTCCAGGCTTGCAATAATCATGAGGTTCAGTTTCTTTACTTTAATTGAATTACTAAAACTATTTAACAAATGAATTTATTTGTTTTTCTAGAGGATGCACTTTGGGCATGCAGTTTTTAAGATTTGGGGACTTTTTAAATGAAATTGTCATTTCAATATTCATGCATAATGCATATTATAAGCGCAAATCCAGTGTATTGGATTCAAGCTGTGTGCTAGATAAAGCACGTCGAGGATCTTCTCCTATCATTCAGCTTTAATTAATATACCTACATCTTGATAATAATTGTGTGTGTCAAAGATCCATTAAAGTTAAAGATCATTTACCATGCAAGAAATATGTTTCTGAAGTTCTTCTTTTCATGTTACAGAGTATCTGGAAAATGGATACTAAGCCCTTAAACACTGACATGCAATAACCATCTCAATTTGGCTGGAAAATGTGTCGGATGGAACAAGTAATTAGTAAGTGGCATGAACAAAGAGAAATCACTCCTAGTTAAGTAGAATATTGTAAATAATGGATTTTATTCAAACAAGCAAGGTTCTGAATTACTATAAAGTAAATATCAATTATTCATTTAGTTTAATATTTTATTGCGTCCCTCATAAACATTTACATTATAACGGCAGTGAGCATACCCTAGAGATACAGACTAAGCAAACAAGCTCCCTTCCTGCTTCCCAGGCTTATGGGCTGACTGTCCATCACCACACAAGCTCAGGATGAAACAAGTTGAAACTTGTATGGCTTGCCGAAACTGCAAGTAATGCCAAGCTGTTCCATTGTGCAGGGAGCCAAAGGAGTATCTGGAACTATAGTGCTTTGCTTAGCATGAGATGCTTGATATAATAATCTCATTTAGATGGCACATGTGTGCAGTGGTGAAGCAGGATGAACTGAATCATATAAGCACCTCTATATGATAGTTTTGACGAACTGGACTGAGAGACTACTGACTTACAAGAGTTTTGCTGTAAAAGTCCCTGACTGAGAGTGCAGGACACGGATATATTCTCATTTCGGGCAAAATGGACTGGAGTTAGATGAAGCCCTTGCACTTGGTCTCTGTGAGTGTGTGAAATGTCCATGGAAATCCAGTTGCCAGAGGGAAAGCTCCACCAACTTTTATATTTGTTTTCCCACCCTTGCCCAAGCCCTAGCTAGATAGGATTGACTCTGAGGTGGTTCAGTTTTTGTGGCTTCATTTGCCAGCATTTTCATTACTGTGTCTATATTGCAGGTTGCATCTTAGACTAGAAATATCCAAGGCAGCTTAATATAACGTCACTTAGCACTGGAAAGCACCTAACCATGACAGAATGGAATTCCACAAAGCTTGATTTATTCTCCTTCTTATTTAAGGCTAGTTAGAGTATTTCTGAATGATAATTCAATCGTCTGTCTGTATAGATATGTTGCTAACCAAGGTATTAAGTTGTGGCTATTGTCTTAGACATGCTGTGCGATACCTACGTATATGCTGTGAGAAATGGACTTAGGCAATATATTCATATCTCGTGGGTCATTAAGTAGGCATCACATAACAACAAGCTTCCATCAGTATAAAGTAGGACCAGAAGTTAGGTAATGCTGAATACCATGCTCAACTTTACTTAAACTATTCGTTGATTAATTTGGAGCACTTTTGTGGGGATATAATTCCTTATTTTAATACTTCCCTATTTAGCAGCCTTTTTTCCCAGGTTTTCAGGCTTCTAACTTCTGTTTAATAAATGTGATAAAGTGCAAAATAAAAATAAATGAGATTGAAGGAGAGCTGTTTTGAGCGAACTCCTGGACCAAACATCCTCAGAATAAGAGAATACAACCTTCTGACAATCTTACGGAATGATATTATCATTAAGTGCTTACTCCACAAGAAGTAACTCAGTTATCTGGTCAAGCTACTTGATGCTTCACTGTTTGACTTCTGTGACTGAGGGCCATAATTTCACATAGTGTCTGGTAGGCTGAAGTTGAAGGAAAGTACTTTGGGAGGTTCTGCCAGATTTTACAAATGTGTATTTTCAAGCACCTCACTGTCATGGAAAACCTCAGTCTGAAGAGTCTTGGAAAAAGCAAGGATGTCTTCATAAGATCTTCATGCCCTTTGGACTGCTTTCCCACCAACATAATCAGAGAGATATTTCATTTTCTGTGAGAATTATTGATGGATATGGTAGCACAGCAAACTTTAAAAAAACTCTTCACCCTCAGTACAGATTGCACTGTTCAATGGAGTTCTAGATTGACACCAGCCAGATAGTTGAGAGATCTGGGCTGTGAACGTAAGCCATTCCCTTCTTCTCTGGGTAAGCATGAAGGAGCCAACTAGATCAACTCTACAATCTGAAGCCAAACAATTTTGGCTGTCTTCTTTTTCAGTCTTTTGGATTTATCTGATCGACTTATTCCATCTAATTCTGAACATTTTGACCTGTGAATTTTTCAGATCATAAGCTCCATGGCATGTGTAATGATCATGACTACATGTTTAACTATAATTACTTGGCAATGATTTAACATGACACAGAAAAGTTCTTCATCACAGGCATAAGAAAAGTGGGTCTATTCTGAGGAACCAGCTCTTTGACTTAATTCATTAAAGGTTGAATGTCGACTGGACATACAAAAATTAAATTCACTGTAAAAGCTCTTGTCTGAGAGGTATTTTTTGTCCTGGGATTAATTTAGTTATTATTCCATTTGAATGAGGCAAAAAGGGCAAATGAGAGTCAGACCATCTGACTGTGATATAGGGAGGAACAAAAAGAAAAGAAAAGCACCTCACTTCAAAATGGAAGGTGGCAAGAAGATGAATGAACTGAGGAAGATGGATTTGGCAAGGGAAATGAGTTCTTTCAAGATGAGTGACCATGCTTTCCCTTTCATCTTGCTCAGTGATTTCCTTAGTCTCACGCTTCCCAAGCTCAGGTGACAGATGAAGCAGCCCATCCATGCACTTCCAGCTGGAGGGACAAGGAAGAGCATTTGGCAGGATGAAAGGCTGGAGAGATGCACCTTTGTGTTCCTTGCTAGCAAAGGAGTAAAGTCTTACTTTTGCCAAAGTTGGGTCACATCAGCCCTTTCGCATTAGTGGTTCTCCGGTAGGTGCTATTGAAAGGTGTGAGCGTGCTGATCAAAGGTGGTCTACAGCCTCCACTGCTCCTTTTGTGCAGGGAGAGCTCTGCCATGACTGTGTTGAACTGAGAGCAGAAGTGAGAGCATGGACATGGTGATCAGGACCTCACTTCAGCAAGGTGCTGAGACATTTATCTAAACCCAGGCATTCAAAAATGTGCTAATAGAAGACCCATAACTGAAGTGTCCCTGAGAGCTGGGTCTGCCTTTCCAATTCTGTTTCTTCTTCGCTGAGAGAGCAACCTTCTATTCTTTCTCATGTCCACTTAATAAATACTTCAGATAGGGACCATTCTTATTTTCATTGTAAGGATGTTCAGTAAGTTTAGTTGTTTGTGAGGCAAGCTGAAATTCTTCCACGATGAAAGTTCTTCTGCCAAGTATTAATATTTTGAAAACATAAACTGTATTTTGTATAATACAGGGCTTTTGAGCATAATTGTATTAATTTTGGCACTGTAAGTTTAAGGACAAGCATGCCAGCTCAGTATTCCTGGAATAATAAAAATAAAATATGTGATTTCTTAAGATTCTGTTTTCAATATATATTTTGAGGGCCTCATCTTAAACTAACAAGATGATGTAACCTGTTTTTGTCTCTTATTCAGCAGATGTGCCTCAGGGCAAAGGTTGGTGTTCAAACAAAGATTTTATTTTTTTAAAACAAAGTTGATTGTAACATGAACTGCCTAATCTTAAGAAGCTTTAGCAGGATGCTTGGTAAATGTCAAAAATACTAATTTACAACCAATGCCTGTGATATCCCAATGAGTCTCAGTCAAGGGCATATTCTTACTAGCTTTACAAGTCCTATATTTACTTAAATTAATTTTAGGATCAACTGAAGTGTTCAATTCCCGAAGCTGGCTAACATTATTCTATCTAAAGACTATGTGTCACTGGCATTATGCTTTTAAAGCTGAAGCTCCTTTTACCTGAAATGTAAGCCCATGAAAATGAGAGAAGGCTCTTCTGAGTAAAAGAAATAAAAGATTGCCAGTCTTTCAGTCCCACAAATCTTACTTTTTTTCTCTGTGTAATCCATGAAGAAGTGATTGGTGTGTATCCTTAGTGCTGGTTCCAGAAAACAACTGGAAGCTGCAGTGAAGAACAGCATTGGGTGTAGTGGTGTAAGTGTCACTAGTTCGGTGTGCTGTGCCCTCAGTATGGCTGGTCTGGCTAAAAGGTTGCATCAGCACTATCAGGCATCCTGATCCATTCTAATGTTTGTCACACTGTTCTACTAGCCACAATTGTTCTCCTTCTTCCTCTGTAGTTTTTATGGAGATGTTACTAATTTTTTATGTCTCAGTGAAAAAAAGGATAACTGAAAGAAACTCAATTATGATTTCAGGGTCTTGGATATTTTTCAAAATTTCGTTTTTTACTAAACCAGAGGGGTGTATATATGTGTGTGTGTGTGTGTGTGTGTGTGTGTGTGTGTGTGTGTATGTGTGTGTATGTATATATGTGTGTGCGCGCGTGTGTGTGTATGTGTATTATACACCAAGATAGCATGGTAGTCTTGTTTGATCAGGAGTTTTTGGAATAACTCACGTAACTCACTCAGCACGTGCAGATAAATCCTTGATATCCCCTTACAACATTGTGTAATCTCTTGTAAGCCCCTCCAACTACCCCATCACTATGTGTGCACACATACGTGTGCACCCGCCTCTCCTGAGGCAGATGCACTAGGAAAGGCTTAGCTAACAGCCCTTCTTCTCCCATTCTGCTACTTATACCTATCAATCTGGTAATTTGCTAAATCTTATGCAAGCAGCTCAGAAGCTTTAGCACTTCTTTTCCCCTTCATGACAGCAGAGTGCCACAAGTGATCATATGTCCATAACATCAGGATAAAATTTTCTATCTCTTTTCCAACATCTTAACAACTCTGCTTTCCCTAAGATTAGGGGGTGAAAGTGGCAACAATAATGCAACTGACATTTATGATAATGCCACATGCTGTCAGTTAGAATCAGACCTACTACAGGATTAGTAGTAAATGTTGTAAAAATACCAGGATCTTCCAACATATTGGGCCTGATTCCTTATTTTCTTATGCCAGTGTTAATTTGTTGACTTCCCTTATACGCCCAGCATCCAGGGGTTTGTTAAAGTCTCAAGGCAGTCTTAGGCAAGTATAGCTCATGTCATTGACCACTGATTCTTGTCAGTTGTATTTGGTGACTAGTTCTGGTATCTCTTCAGGGTGACTTTTTGGGTCTATTTTGTGCTTTTTTCTTTGTCATCTGAAAACTGATTAAATGAGTTCTGAGTACCTGCAGGGTTTCTGCCATCCACGTGTCTACCACAAAATAAAAGCTTTCATATGTTCAGTCCATTCAGCATTTATAAGGTCTCATGGTGAAGTCCAAGACTGAAAAAAAATTCTCAGTGATGCAAAGAGTATTATTTGAGTATTATTTTATCAGAATTTTCTTCTCTTTCTGTTTCTCTATATGAGTTTTGAAAGGCACTGGGTGTTGTGCTCTGACGCTCTGAATAATTTGGACTGAAACTGGAGGACTTACAATTAGCAGTGACCAAATCAGTCTATATTTGCTGACAGATTTGGCTAAGTAAAGGCAACCTACCTTGTGTTTTCCAGTACCCCTTAGGGCTTTCCAGATTAAGTAGGGTGCAGTAGTAGGGAAAATAGCTTTTTTTTTTCCTTTCTAAAATGCCAACAAAATCATAAGGCACAACAGGTAGCTCTTGATATGCAAGCAGAGTGTGAAAAGTGATCTGGAAACTTAGTGGCCTTTTATACAACAAAACTTGTTCTTGGGTGTGATGTGAGGGAGAAAGAGGAAAGTAATTATTTCTTCATGTGCTTTGTGTATTGTCAACTGTCTTTAAAACATTTTGGTCAACTGCACCAATAATAAGGCACTGAACTTTGAGTTATATGTGGGTATCAGAAAGTATAATTTGAAGCCAATGGGACTGCACAATTATAAATAGGAGTTACCTCTGTCTGCAGCTCCCTTTGTTGAAATGAAGGAAATTCAGCTTCAGTCTCAGAATCCAGCATGGACTTGCAAAGTTTTGCAAATTGATGAAAAAGCCATAATTAGAGTGAGTGCATTTGATATGGAATTGGGAAGATGATAAAATAATTCCAATTTTTGGAGAGCAGAACTAGAATTCAATAATTGTGAGTATGCTGTAAAGGACTGGAAATTTTGGTCATAGAAGGGAAAGTAATTGATTGCAGATGGAGAGATCTGGACAATATAAATATGTTGGCAATAACAGGTTTTAGATTCAGAGGTGCAGTGTTTGGGACTGTGCAGTGTGGTTGTTCAAGTTTATAAGCACACTTTTATTAGCATGTAAATTTGAATGCCAAAGGCATAAGCCACACTGCTTTTAACCAAACCAAACAAAATGTTATTTGCCAAGAAGATTTGAAAGAGCTTTCAAAAACATTCCCCAGTTTAGCATGTGCTTTACTTACTTCCTTGAAATATTTTTTCTCAAAAAATAGAATTTCTTTCTCCTTTATTTTTCAGGCTATTGTCTGTGCACTGGAGTGGCATAGTTCAAGTCCTTTTGTCTCAACCGATGCTATTTCTTACAGCTGCTCCTTATAAGTAAATACATTTTAGTAAGCCAGAATACCTCTTCTCCTCTTCTACTCCTTTACTCCTTTATTTCTCCCTCATTTTTAGAATGGTATCTAGGGGCAGAAATAAAATGATTAAAGGTGGAATGTCTATTTGAATTAGAAACTTCTTAATTGATATTTTGTTCACTCTAGAAGGCACCTATTAGACCTCACTCCAGATTTCTAAATCCTTCCTCAAAACACAGGTTTACTTTTTTTTTTTTTAATTTGGAAATAATGGGAACTTTGTCTCTCTTACTGCTAGTGACTATGACAAAAGCATGAGGAATGAAAACAGGAATGAGAAAATGTCATCTTTGTAAAGAGGAATGGAAGACAACTGGGTGTAATTATACTTGGTGCCTTGCTGGCAATATTTAATAAATAGTTTCATGAGTTATTCTCACATAAACTGCCTATCTTTTTTTCTTGCATGTTTCAGCTGAAAACATTTTACATATTCTCTGTACTAATGAAAAAGACTGCACAAGGAGAGAAGCAGATTTTGTTGATGCCTAGTGTTGAGTGAATAGAAAGTAAAAAATAAAAATATTGCACTCAACATCTGGATTGGCTTCAGCAGAGTTGAAAGGAGTCCAAAATGTTTCCAATCTTGTGTGCTGAGTACAAATGACATGGAAGTCATCCTAGAAGTGAATATTTTAAGGAGAAAGTATTTTTTTGCCATTCATATGCCTTGATTTCTTCAGTAGAGTGTTACTTTGAAGTTGTGGGAGATGAAGAATTTTTAGAATTTATCCTCATCTTATTCTGAATGCTTAATATGTCTAAACACAGTTATAGGAGGCAAATAAAATGCTAAAGAATATTAAAGAGTTTTTAAATAAATTATTCAAGAGACCTACCATGAATTATCCATTGATACAAACATAAATAAATAGCTTTATATCACTTGTGTAAGCCATCTGAAACAGCTTGACCGGCTACAGAACATTAGATTCAGCGGATACCTAATCTGACATGAAGTATATTACCTTCCTTAAATCCAGCTTTGTGCGTGTCTTATTGTGCTGCCCTCATTCTCTGATGTTGTTTCAGCAGTTGTAATGCCACCACAGTGCAAAATAGGATGTCAAATAAACAGTGTTTTGCAAGGCAGATGTTTTATCTGTAAGGTATTGGCCAAATCTATGAGTTACTGATAGAACAATGGACTTTTTTTTTTTCTTCTTTTTTTCTCCCCCCAATATGCACCCTTTTTCATCAGTAAGCAGTAATTTGTGGGATTTAAATAGTCTCATCTGGAATATGATATCCATAAAGTTTAGGAGATCTTTTGAAAGAGCAGACTGTTAGGAAGGAGCTGTGCACAGGCAACTGCTCCTACTGGTGTGTTGGAGTCTGGTTCTGATTGACTGGCAACACAAAAAAAAATCAATAGTTTTCCTTAATTGAGGTTCTCTTAGGGTCAGGAAGTGTCAGAGACCTGATAAGTTACTAAACTGTGCATCTGGCCAGCACCAGCAATGCCAGCAATTAAGCACAACCCACAGCCAGCAGTTAATACCAATTTGTTCCCTTCCCTGGGAGACCATGAATTACAATTTGGTGAAACAGGTATGTTTGAGGATGAGGCATGCAAACCATGTTAGCATGACTGTTTTCCCACGTTTTTCCAACAGTAGCAATTGCCAGCTTCAGTGCTACTTGGGATTTCTGTGTGGAACACGCTTTGTATTCATACAAAACTTAACAGGTCTTAGGTTTCAGTACCATTGTACTGAAATTTCTGTATTTTCTCTGACTTGGAGATACTTGAGAGTCTCAGGGAATATGATAAATCTCCTTTCTAGGGTTAGGAGAAAGAGAAAAATGAGGTTGACTGTGGTCAAATAAAATTATCAGTCAACATATGAAGCCACAAATTCAGCTATTAATTTGGTGATTTGTGGAGAATCTGGAGACCACAATCAACACATACTCAGTCTCACAAAACTAGTTGGATTTGGCACAGAAACTGGAAAGATCAGAAATTGACTGTCCTCCTGGTCTGCTGCACCTGCTGAAACCTAAGGTCTTGATTGTGTTTCCCATGAGCAAGAGATATTGTTGTCTGACCATGAGTAGAGGGTGCCACTATAGGAATGTAGCTAGTGACTTGGCTTCAAATGTGGTTCACACAAGCATTTCTGGCTGGTGGGTACAGACAAAGCAGAATTTGTTCTCTCCATGACTTCTACAGAAGTTATAGGGTTCTATAGCCATGACTTCACCACCACTGTGCCGCTTGGTGAGAAGGGACATCCATGGAGGATTTTCTCCATGTTAATTTCTGATGGGTCTCCTGCAGCTGCAGTTTAGCCAGTAATAATACCCTTGCAAAGTCTCCTTATTGATTTCCATCTCTGTGATGGTTCTCACAAGCAGTCATTAGCTTGGTAGTCTGCCAAGCGCTAATACAGTGAGGGTTAAATTTAAATATTATATCTATTGCACTATTTGCTTTTTAAGTTTTGAGGAGCTTTTTTCATTTTATTTTCCTGTCCAAATATGTCCAATATTTATATACTTTTTTTTATTTGAGTCTAGATACTTAAAAGAACAGGCAAAAGCTGAGATGGTATGATTGACAGAAGAAATATGGTAGTAAAAATAAACAGTATTTACTTTTACAGATTTTTGTTCTTTAAAAGCATTTTTGGTATAAATGGAAAAAAGGGTGAATGAATATGTATTTCCGTATTTACAGTAGCACAGTTAACTATTCAAAATTTTTATATGCATATGCATGCATGTTTATAAATATATTTATATACCCACATTTACTACATACTGACTTGTGAACTTTTAATGGTATTGGCTCAGGCTATCTTGAAGTATGTGCGGGTATGTGCATTTGTGCCCATACTGGGACATATTGAGGAACTGGGAATGTGTTAGTTGTTTTACTTGCCTGAAGCATGACTGACAGCACTGTTGTTTTTCTCACTGGTAGCAAGGTCAGTGGGCTGCATGACCAAATTAAATATACTTTGTGGGAACTGCAATAGTTCACTTTGCAGTGAGCTGCGAGCAGAGTAGGTTTTGCCCAGAATATCTAGGGACAGAATATCACCCTTTGTTATCAAGTGCTGCTGTCTGTGTCTTCGTCTTCTCCAGCCCTGAAAATGAGAAGTAGTAAATACATAGTTCATCTGTTGTGCCTTTCACTTTCTTTCTGTATATTAAGTAATAAATTGGCTAATTGTGACACAGAGATGAGAAGCTTGGCTTCCACTGGAACAGCCTATTAGAACATGCTATAACATTAGAACCTTGCTATAACATTCGATGGGAACTTCTTCAGCAGTGGTAAAGCTACTGTAATATATGCATATATGCATGGTACAGTATCTGGTTGTTACCAAGTCTCTTCTCCTGTCCATTCACAAGCCTTCAGGAAGCTTGGCTGATTAATGCACTGAAATATCCACTGATTTTGATATGGTGCACTCAATGATTTTCAATAGAGGTCAGGTTTTAATTACAGGCATCGAAGACAGGGGAAGAAGCTTTTGGAGCTATGTTTGAAACTTGCAAACTTTGTCTTGGGAAAAGAGCTAATTCAAAAAAGGCTCAACACAAACTCTCCTAAAATCGGTAGAAAGGATCCCACACAACTCAGTGTGCTTTGGATCTCTGCCTAGCTGCAGTGTTTCTTAAATAGCTCCAAACTTACTACAGGGACTATTTACAATTTGTAAATACTGTGATTAAGTTAATTATCTAAGGCAGCTGGCAAAACTTTAAAGGGTGACCATAAGTATGGTTCTATTTATAAAAAAGAAGCAATTTCTTGAACTATATTACTTTATATTACTTTTTTTTTTTTGAGAATATCTACTTTATAGAACTCTGTAAAGGTAAAATTTCAAGATCAGTTGTCTTTTTTAAGCAAATAAACAACAAAGAAGGTACTTACGTCAGATTTTTAGTGTTCTAAAGCATTCTAAAAGCAATTATTTGGAATTGCCAAAGAAGGTGCACCTGAGAGTTAAATGTAGCAGGTGATGACCTTTAATTCTATCTGTTGCACATACATGTTGGACATTCATTTTCTAACATGCCACTTTTTAAAGAAGCAGTGATTGTAATGGCTTCAAAAATTGGTTATAACTTGAAGCTTTAGATGAGTATTTAAATAACCAATAAAGGGCGAGCATGATGAATGCTTTATTTTCTAGAAACAGATCTTCAAATAAGACCTCTTCAATGACAGACTTAGGCCTGGCTAACACCAGTGCCTATAGAGTATAACGGCAAGTTTTGGGTAAACACGCAGAGAAAGCTTGCTGAAGTCTCTTCTTTCATGGATTTCCTTCTTGATTTAGGAGCAGTTGTCCCTCTTCCAGTTCTTTCGTATGTGCAAAACTTGGATGCACACTTTTGACAAGAGCCTAGTCATTTGTTTTCCAGAAGCAACTTCTCTGAATTTCCTCATCTTGAGATCATTCAGCTAACAGCATCACTAATTGCCATCAATTATTTTAGACACCATCATCAGAAAGGGTTGTCCATCAGTGTTGCTTGCATGAATTAGTTTTCCTCTTCCTTTGAGCTTCTCCTTGTTAGGAGAGCTGTGTAGCTTCGTATGTACTTGTGACATGCCTTAAGATTAATGGTTTAAAGGGGTTCTTTATAATTGCATAGACACAAAGTGTTCTTTCTACTAAACATTCTGTCATTGTGCTCCAGAACTCTCTAGACCACTGTATATTAGCCAAAGGAAGTGAATATGACAGACAGGTGTCTTGGGATGACCAATTTTGCTTTTAAACAGGTAAGTGTTTTAACACAATTTATGTAAATCTTGGAAGCCTTAACCAATCAAGCTTTTAAAGATTTCATGAAGTAATTGCAAATATTTTATTTCTGCATACTTTGGGTTGATAGGTATAATAGTCACATATTAGTTTGGGTTACAGGAGAATGTATTTGGAAACCAATTAATAATAGGTAGTATTGTGTGAGCTCTGCAGAGCACAGAGCTTGATGAAAAAGCTATCAAATATTTGCCACGGTGCTCAGAACCTGAGTGTAGCCAAAAGAAAAGGAAATATAGGCAGGCCCATAAAACTAAATAGGAGCTCAATGAAGTGCCACCTGAAATTTGGTGCCCACTGACTGCAATAAAGGGTTTTTTTAATTTTTTTTTCAAATTAAACTTTTGCATGAATGAACATGAAACTCCATGCAGGTTGTGTACTCATCCCTCAGTTGCACATGCATTTTGGACACTTGGATATGCATCAGTTTGGTTAGATCAGCAACATGGCTGAGTTTAGCAACAAGCTTGGAGATGAGACAAATTGGCGTGGAAATGTAGGGAAAGTTTCCACAGCTGCAGTACTACCCCTTTAAACAGGGAACATTGGTTTTCTCCACTTGTGCTTTGGCACCTCTTACTAAGTTTGCTTGCACACAGAAATCCATGATAAAAATAAGCTTATTGGGTGGGATTTGTAAGGCTTGGTCTCAGCTGCCCTTCAGTGGCAATATCTAATACATTATGATATGAATAGTGCAGTTTTCAAATAATATCCAGTTTGCCTATCTGGTTTGGTGTATCACTTAATATGGAAGGCTTTCCCCCAACAAAATACATGTAAAAGTCTTATTAAAAAAATAAAAGTGATTCCATGAATATGTGGTTACCATGGTTAAGAAAACAAATTGGGTTTTTGCAGGTGCAGTCTATTAGTGATGTAGCTGATCCCTTGTTCATGCAGTTATTTCCACACAAATCCGTGGCAAATGCATGGAAAAAATTATTCTCAGTGTGGTGCCCACGTCTTGGTGATTCTTGAGGCATCAGGAGAAGCCAAAAGTTCAGTAGGTTTCAGAAAACCCTTGGAAATTGTTATGTATAATGAACTTATTCACCATGATGTAAAAAAAAACAAAAACACCTTTTTTACAATGTTTCTGCAGGTCGTTCCAGCCAGTGTGAGCAATAAAACTGTGTCACTGTGATGACGAAGAAGAAATTATTTTTTGAGCAAAATGTTTCATGACCGACCTGTAAAAGTTTCGCCAGATCATCCTGTGTCTGTTCCTAGACAATGAAATACAGAATAAATAGTTTTGTGGCTGAACTCTTAGCTGTTGCATTTTTTTTCTTGAGAAAAATTATCATAATTTGTGTCTAATTAAACTGATGTTGATGTGGTTTGATCTTTTAAAAGTAACACACTGTTTTATTTTTTAAATTTTTTTTTTTTAATTTGTAGTATGGATGCATTCAGAATGTTATTAGACAACCATGTTTATGAAATATCTTTCAGTAAATGCATCTTCTTTAGTAGATGTATTTTAATTTTTGATGGCAATTCATTAGCATGTGAAGTTGATGTAAAGGAACTACGTTGGCACCAGTTGTTTGAGTCTTGACTTCAGTTTGTGTATGTGATCCTCAATAAGAGAGAATTAACCAAGGCAAATATGGTTTTTTTAAATTATCCATGTGAAGTCTCCAGTTAACTCTTAAGATGTGGAAAGACTAGGTCTCCTAAATTTTGATGAAAAAGTTGGAGTTTCAATTTAGTCTTTTCGGTCAAATCCTACCTCATTAGATACCTGCCTAATCCTTGATACATGTCTGTGGTAGTTTATGGCTTCTCATTCTTGATGATATTGGCAGTAGATCCCGGTGAAAAGTTCAAAACCCAATGAAAACCTTACAGTTGACTCCACCTGGCTTTATTCTGTTCTCTGATTGTGCAGTTTCCTTGTGCACAACTGATGGCAAACTGACAGTCTTTGGCACTGATGCTCTCTCCAGAAAGAAATGGATACTTTACAGAAGGAAAAAGTCCCAGTTAGGAAAAATCAACTACATGAATATAAAGTGGGAATAACTGGTTGGGTGGCAGTTTCTTATGAAAGGCTATGAGGAGTATAGAGAATCATATGTGAATATGAGCCTACATGCCATATTGTTACCAAACAGGGCGATCATTGCACAATTCTCATTAAACAGATCTATGGTGTGCAGCAGGTATGAGATCATCCTCCTTGGCATTGGTGAGGCCTCAAATAGAGCAATTTCCACACTTGAACTTTAAGAAAGAGATGGACTAGCCAGAGATCATGGAAGAGGGCAAACACAAGGATCAGGGAGCTATGAAACATGAATGTGAGGATGTTTTATAGGCTTTTTTTCAATCTATTAAGAAATTTTTGAGGACTGAGGAGGGATATCATATAGTGAGGTGTAAATAAATGAAAGATGTAGAAGCCAACCATGCTTTCTGTCCATGATGGGTAAGACAGAAGCAATAGGCAAGGGAACTATGAAAACCTTGTAATGATAAGGACAGCAAAGAGTTAAAAAGGGTTACTCACAGAGGTTATACATTGCAGTTGGTGTGTACATTAGACGGACCTTTCAAAGAAATGACACAGATATAGCTGATTTTGTTTAAGGTGCAGCAAAAGGAACAAATTCAATGCTAATTTCCACTCCTATAATTCCGTGATTTACCAATAAGTTGGTATGTATTGTTCTGTCAACTTAATATTATTTTAGAAGATGGATTGAATCATACTTTTGGTAAGAATGTTAGACACGTCAGGTGGTTTTACCATATGAAAATGTACCTTAACTATCTTGACAAATGTAGAAAAGATGAGAATAGGAAAGCTGATTTTTTTTTTTCCAGTTTCCTTTTCTCTCGGCCCCTCCCACCCCCAATAATGATGACAATCTATTAGGTGATTACAACTAGAAACATCTTGTTTGCATTTTAACATTTAATAATAGCATTGCAACAGTGTGGTCATGCTCCTGTCTGACACGCAAGACACATTGACAACCAGCCTCTTGTAAAATTGAATGACTACTTTGGATTAATTTGAAAGCCACAGAACATGTGTTCAGCTGCATTTTATTCTTTTGCCTATTCCTAATGTGAAGCCAGCATCACAGGACTTGATGAGCATCAGTGATTTTCCTTCTGTCTGAGCCCATCATCTTCAGCTGTCAACACCCAGCCCATTCATCACTAAGGTTGTCAGAGCTAACGTCTGTATCTGAAGGAGGAATGGTGGTGCACACGGAAGAATCTGGACAGGTTGTCTCCAAGCTCACCTTTAGGAATGTCAGTTGTTTTGTGTTTGTAGCATTTGGGCTTGCTCAGAGATCAGTAGCATTTCCAGCAGTAAGAAAATGCAGCCTGAATAAAAACTAGAGTGGAAGGAGGAAGGCTTGGCTGATTGTGCTACTGCTACAGACAGGGCCCCTTTAGTGTTTCTGTTCAGTAAGGTGTGAAGATGCTTTCTACTCTGCATGCATTCTTTTGTCCTGTAAACTGGAAGGAGCTGTAGGGAAAACTGGAGTGTTGGACTATCTTTTATGCTTAGAGGTGATGACAATGATTTCAATTGACTGCTTAGAAAGTTAGCAGTTTTTTCCTCACATAATAATTCCCAGAAACTGGGAATCACTGATTCCTACTTTTCCTTCACCTGTATAGGTGAACATTCCAGAGAGAATAACAGCACATAATTGTCTCTTATTCATGAAAGATGGATCAGGTGGAGGGGTGAGTTATCATTCCTAAACAGCAATGATCACATATACTGGGAAAAAAAAGGGGACCTAAAATAATTAACATAGTCTTTGTATATATACAAACCTTCTGCAAAGCTTCTGCAACAGGTGGACAGAATTCAGTGCTAATGTCTTCTGCTTCATGTGCTGAAAGCCTCCTATGTGACAAGTAAAGTCCTTCTGGGGCAAATGAGTCAGATAGTCATTTTTTTCCAAAGAGACAAACTTGGCAGGTCTTTACTTGGTGCCTCAAGGCAGGAAGCTAGAAGATACTTAGCTTTGTGAAGGTACACAGTGGGATCAATCTTTTTTTAGGAAAAGCTGGTCTATGATGTCTTACAGTTTTAGAATAAGGGTCTTTATTTAAGGTTTCTTAGTTTTAGTGTACTTGAGTTCTCAAAAGAGCATTTTAAAAAACACCAGTAGCTACCACTAATTCCACAGTAAGTTCTTATTCTGGTAGGTGTCTGGAATCTCTCTAATTGGTCTTAGCACTCTGACAGGGAGATCACACAGGTCTGCCTTTGATTAGAATTGGAACTGAGCACTTGTATCAGTGAAAACATTTGACAAGTATAGCTGTCCTGTATGGGATTAGGAAACTGTTATGTGACAACAGTAAAAATATCAGAGTCACTTTTTTTCTGACAGTGTATGATTAGATTTCATAGAAGAATAAAAACAATATCTTAAACCTTAAAGTTACTCTATTCACTTCAGTGAAGAGCTTGTTTCTTAAATGCCTGTTCTGCTTATCTGTCAGATTAAAATTCAAATAAACCATATAGAACTTGCCTATTATTTCCTTGATCACGGTTTTCTTGATGACAGGGACAAATTTATAGCAACAAACCTTAAAAAAAAGCATGAAGATAGTGACAGAAACATGAGCTCAAAAACTGTTCGGAGACCTCTGAAACACTGGCAATTTAGGAATTGTTTGTTTTCAAGTACTAATAGTTGAATTACAGGAAATTAAGGGTTAAATCAGTAAAGTAGCAAGGCATGATGTCTGAATGTCTAGGGACCAATGGTTGAGTCATGTCCAAACTGAATTACCTCTGTAAAGTAAAACAAACACTATTATTGCCATTTCTTTGACCTTGTACCCAGTTGGAATGGCCTGGCTGTCCCCATATGATTTAATTTTGCTGGTGTACAAAGAAGGAAATAACTTGGTATGTCTAACTGCATAACTGGAATAGCTTCTAAGTTAATTTCTGAATCATACCTGGAAATTCACTGGGAGAAGTTTGGGTGATCTGAGCAGAAAGCATGCCAAGGGCCATTTTGACCACTTGGCAGCATAGAGAATGAGCTCTGAAATGGCAACCCTGAGCTTCGCAAAGTATTTCCTGCTACAGAGACAGCTGTAGACTTGGGTTGGGGAAACAGACTGAAGAGACGTTTTGGCCATCTGAATGAATAAGTACTTATTCATTCCAGTCTACTGCAAGGCTATTCATGTTCTAGTTATTCTCACTGCAGCACCTACTTGATTGTGGCTCCTTCTGGATTTCACTTTCCCTGGCAGACTTGAGTATTTGATGTGGTTGCTTGCTAGAGTGATATGCTAGAGTGCAATGGGTGTGCTAAGGTAGTAATGTCTTCCCTGTTACAGCATAACGGTGCTGTGGAGAGCTCTCACTGAGACTAGGTTGCATAGACAATGAGAAGTAACATCTTATTTCATCTCGTCCTGTTTGAACTCACAATAATCACACTGACTTTTGGGCATATAAGGTGGTACCCACTAAGATAAACAGGACAGTTTTTCCCTTCACAGTTCTATCTAGTTTTGGAAGTGCAGCCAGTCCCTAATGGATCACGACTTGAATTGGACTCAGGATGAACCTCATTATTGAGGCTGACTCAGCAGAAACATAACAAATTAAAGACCACGGTAAAGGCTTCAATAATGGAGAATGACCACGTGCCCATGGTGTTCGGTACCCCACCAGCACTATGCACTCCTTCTCTGTTTTCCTTTGTGCTGCGTTCAGCCGGGGTGAAAGGAAGAAGGTCCACGCAGGGGGATGATGAGAACAGCAGTGAACCGTTTATTGGGGGGTGCATCAGACTTTTATCGGGTGGGGAATGGAAGGGTCCGGAACCTGGGCGGAGTCGGGGGCGGAACGCGAC
>JAWWEW010000112.1:50987649-51195174 GCA_035583185.1 Anabacerthia variegaticeps
TGGTGAATAGGCTCTGTTGCAACTGTGTTTTCTACATTTAAGTTCTTCCAGGATCTAAAATTATTAGCTGGTTCCCCCGCACCTTTGGAAACCTCATGAAACAGGTTAGCCTTCCTTCCAGCATGTTCCCAACTCATGTGTAACTGTGTCTGCAACAAGTTTCTTGTATGACACTGAGTTTGTCATATGTGGTACATTTTCACTTATCCTGACTAGGGTGCAGTGTTGTAATGATGAAGTAGTATAATTTCTGAGATTAGTTGCTATCTCTTCAGGGAACTGTGCTTTGTGAGCTTTCTGGGCAAACCAGGTCATCTGGAACTAGTCTGGGATTTTTATTGTACATTGTAATGTACAATATTAACACATCCTTGATTGCTATGTGTCCCATTTGCCTATTTTAAAACAGGACTAATAATACTGAATTTCTTTTATTCATTGATTTTATTATCTATTTGGATATTAAACTTTTCAGGAAAGCCTGACATTTATTTAGTGTGTGTGTGTGTGTGTATAGAAATGCAGTTTCTAGCACTACATAAACCAATAATTTAATAAAATTAATAATACCATTATGATGACTCTGATTGGTTTTAGGGATGGTGTGTCACTATTAAGAAGTTGTGAATTGCCTCAGATAGATAATTTTGCATCAAAATTGCACTCACTGCAAATCTTAGGTTATGCCATTTTTCTTTCAGGCAAAAAAATAAAGTTTTAAGTGCTTACTGTCTCTCAACTTTCCTTCCTTCATCCCTTTCTTCCTCCCTCCCCCCTCACCTGCCTTTCTCATCCTTCTCTCTTTCCCTCCTGGAGGTGATCAGACCAGCTTTTTTATTGACTTGTGGATTTTCAGAGTCTCCAGGGAGATGAGGACTCCAGAGGAAGCTTCTTAAATCTAGATTGCTGTATGGTATATGTGAAAATATACTTCTTGGGCACCGTTCATTGACTTCTTTGGAG
The DNA here is from genome assembly GCA_035583185.1 of Anabacerthia variegaticeps. Taxonomy (NCBI): domain Eukaryota; kingdom Metazoa; phylum Chordata; class Aves; order Passeriformes; family Furnariidae; genus Anabacerthia; species Anabacerthia variegaticeps. Next base: position 50,988,613 of record JAWWEW010000112.1, read on the forward strand.
TATGATGATGATTGCTAGGAATCCATGAATCAAAAATTGAAAAACATTCATTTAGACAATTATCACAAACAGTGATGATTGTAATGTCTGTATTTTTTGGTGAAAATGCTTTTCAAACTTTGTGAAGGTTTGTCTGCGTGTGTGCATGTATAAGTGTTTTTTTGAGACTTGTGAACTCATGCTTTTCCCTCATAAAAATTGCAAGATCTTTATGGTACTCTTTGACTACGTTGTACTATGTGCATCTTGATACTATTGCTTTAGGTATTCACTGAATAATAAATAAGAACTTGAAAGTTCTGATACAAGAGCTCCTTATGGCTCAGACTTTTAATTATTGTCAGTCTGTTCAGAGTGTAATTACCCTTGTCACAAGACAGGTGATAGCAATGTATGAAAACTTTCCTGAGGGATGGCTGAGAACAGAAATAAAAACTTTTTCCTTACTAGTACTTCTGGACATCCCGTGATGTCATCTTTATCTATTCAGCCTTTGGGTGGGTGGGATGGGATGAGATTTGACAGAGTGGCAGTGCTAACCTCATTATCTTCCAACACTGTGTCAAGTTTTTCTGGTCACTTATCAAATATATCCACTCTTGAAGAACTGTATTCAAATGTCACTGGAAAAAGTCTGGAACAGTTCTTCCAGACTGGTATTTTCTCCTCATCTATTCAGTTAGCACAAATCTAATGGAACTACAATGTATTGTTAAGATGTCCATTTGAAAAAGTCCCATACAAATGTGGTGACATAAATTACCTCTGTGAAGTTTCTTTATTGAGTGACTGTATGGTTGTTATACTCTTCTATTTTCATAGAATCATAGAATTGTAAAGACATCTAAAATCATTGAGCCTGCTGTTAATCCACCACTCCAAGTCAATGACTAAACCATGTTTATAAGCACCACATCTACATATCTGATAAATACCTTCAGGGATAGGGACTCAACTACTTCCTGGGGATCCTGTTCCAATGCTTGACAATCTTTCTGTGAAGAAAATTTTCTTCATACCCAGCCTAAACTTTATCTGGTACTACTTGAGTCCATTTTCTCTTGTTCTTGCTCTTGTTATTTGGGAGAAGAGACACACCTCACTTTGCTACAACCTCCTTTCAGGTAGCTGTAGAGAGCAGTAGGGTCTCCCCTGAGCCTCCTTTTCACCAGGCTAAACAACATCAGCTCCCTCAGTCACTCATAAGACTTGTTCTCCAGACCCTTCACCAGCTCCATTTACCTTGTTTGACATGCTCCAGTGCCTCAATGTCTTTCTTGAATAGAGGGGCCCAAAACTGAATGCAGAATTTGAGGTGTGGCCTCACCCCCTAGGCATGTTTCCAGCCACTCTTTTCCAAGCCTGTAGTGTTGCATCAGGTTGTGACCCACATGGTAGACCCTGCACTTCGCCTTACTGAACCTCATACAATTGGCCTCAGCCCATTGATCCAGCCTGTCCAGATCCCTCTGTAGAGTCTTCCTACCCTCCAGCAGATCAGCATTCCTGCCCAACTTAGTGTCACCTGCAAACTTGCTGAGGGTGTACTTGATTTTTTTTAATTACGGTAGCTAGATTAACTTACTAGTTGTGCTTTGGCCTTCCTGATTTTGTCCCTGCATAACTTCACAACATCCTTGTAGTTCTCTTGAGTTGCCTGGATCTTCTTCCAAAGGCCATAAACTCTCCCCTTCCTCCTCCCTTCCAAAAGTTCCAGCCAAAGCTCTCTTTTCAGCCAGGCCCACGTCATCCTTTGCACTGTGGGGACATTTCTTTTGGGTTTCCTTCTCGAAGAATATCCAGCATTCTTGGACTGCTTTGCCTCTCAGAACTGTCTCACAAGGGATTCTCCCAACCAGTCTTCTAGACAGGCCAAAGTCTGCTTTCCAGAAGTCCAAGTTAGCTGTTCTGCTCACTGTCCTCCTTACTTCTTTGAGAAACAAGAACTCTATAATTTCATGACCTCCACCTACCCATCACATCACTGACCAATCTTCCTCTATTCAAAGACAGCAAATCAGCAGGGAGCCATGCCTAGTTGGATACCTCACCAGCTGTCTCAGAAAGTTATATTCCACACCCCAGGAACCTCCTAGATTGTTTGCTCTCCACTGTGTTTTATTTCTGGTAAGCTGAAGTCCCCTACAAGAACAAGAGCTAGCAATTGTGAGACTTCTCCCAGCTACTCAAACAATATTTCACCTACCTCCTCATCCTGATTGGGTGGTCTGTAAGAGTCTCCCACCAGGATACCTGGCTCGTTGGTCTTCCTCCTGATTTTTTACCCATAGACACTCAACCCTATCGTCACTGTGATTAAGCTCTAGACAATCAAAACACTCCCTAACATACAGGGCTACTCCACCATCTCCCTTTCCTTGCCTGTTCTTCTGAAGAGTTTATAGCCATCCACTGAAGCATTACAGTTGTGCAAGTCATCCCACCATGTTTCCATGATGCCAGCCATGTCACAGTTTTCCTGGTATGCCATGATTTCCAGCTCCTTTTTGTTTCATATGCTGTGTGCATTGGTGTAAATGCATTTCAGTTGGGCTATTGATTTCAACACTTTTTTTGTAGGGAGACACCCTAATTCCTACTTGACCATTCTCAGGTGCTTTCTATTGTTTCTAACACATCAATAACCCTTGTATCTTTGGTGTGCATGTATCTCCATCCTTTATCTCCACTGAGAGGTCAGACCAAAGAACTTCGCTAGCATACTGTCCCTCAAACATTGGTGTGCTGACCCCAGGCTTGTCTCTAGTGAGCGTGTTCTTATCTTTCGCCCCCTTCAAATCTAGTTTAAAGCTCTTTCAATGAGCCCTGCTTACTCCTGAATGGGAAGCATTGTTTAATATATTTAATTTCTCTCTCTTTTGTTAGCATAGCAGAGTCAGGGGGATGGCTGCTTTGTCTGACCTCTCCTCCATGGGAGTAGTAACTATAATGGGTTTAATTAACTATGTGGTATTGACGTAATTAGTTATCCCAGTGATTATACTTCTTTAATAAAAGCACTTCATTTGGGACGCATTTCTCTTCTGCATGTGCAGAGCCCTACACCTATATTTCATAACTGTCTAGACATCAGAACTATGTGCATATTTTAGTATCAGCCCTTGAGAGAAAGGTTATCTTGCCTGGCTTAAGATAATTGGGAAAAAATTATTTTGCCCCCTGGTTTCAGACTCACTATCCTACTGAGAGTAATGGAGATGGGGGAAGGACAATAACTTAGTTTGGGGAAACCAAAATGGTGACAAGGGAAGGTCTGGGTTTGGAAACTGCATGCCTAGACACCGGCTTTTTCTAAATTTTTGAGCCTAGAGTCAGTAAAACTAAAGGGAATGGAGAAAATTTAACATGTGGGCGAAGTAAATGCTGTATATCTGGTTTATTTATATGTATTTATGTACACAGAACTATTACTGTAGGTGTTTATTACATAAACCTACATCCATTGTGTTATATTTACATACCCCAAGCCTCAGTAACTCTGCTACTGTTATCTCACTGCCAAATCAACAATAAGGAATGAATTTTATTTTTCATTTTGGTTTTGCCTTTTGTTGTTGTTGTTGTTTGCATTTTTTTTTGTTTTCCTGGAAAGGCACTGCTCATTGTGTTTCATCCCTCTGGCTAATCTTGAAGAGCAATGCTACAAGGAGGAGAGATTACCATATGAAAATGTCATTTTATATCATATGAATACTGAGAGGAAAAAAAAGCCCAACCCAAATGTAAAAGGTCTAAGGGAAGAGATTAACTCACTGTTCATGAATCAATCTACCACAAAACACTATGAGTGAACTCCTTTAGCTTGCATCTTAGTTCATAGCGGGGGGGGGGAGGGATTCCTATCTGATAAAATATACTAAAAGATTAATGCATTCTGCACACAGCCTACTTCATAGGTAGGAGGTGTTATTCCTGTTGCTGTTGCGGTGTTTTATCTAACATTTTAAAAGTTTTTTTTCCTCTCTCTCCCTATCTGCTCTTCTTCATCTCTTTAGTCTACAGAATTGTGCTGCAATCCCTTCAGTCTTTCTTTCTTTCCCTGTTGAGAGAGACAGACTGAAATCACTGCAGGCATTCAAACGCTTCATGCAGCACAGGAGTGAACTCTGTGGGTCATTGTAACAGCCAAACACGTAAACAAGTTCTCAAGAAATGGGGAAAGCCAAGCAAATGGGGAAGAACTGGTTGTGAGACATGCAAACACTGCTTGTTCTCTAATCATAAGGAAAGCTCCACTGAAGCTTCCATCCCTCATTAAATCAATAAAATCATGTGTCCTTTATTTTAATCCTGTATTCAAGAAGCAAGGATGGAGACTGAGGCTTTTCATTTCATTGTTTCTAAAAAATCACTGAGATGATATTGACAAAGGTTGATTCTTTTACCTTGGTGTTTCAGAAAATGTCAGTACAGAGGCAGGTGCTGGGCATTCAGCCACTTGTTTCAAAAGCAAAAAAGAAGATCTGTGACAGCCTCATTGCAAATACTGTAGCTTTCTGAGACATTTTGTTTGGTTTGATGTTGTGCTGTAATGACGAGAGAGGAAGGATCTGTTATGTACAGCTGCATGAATCTCTGGATTGAAGTTTTTACAGCCTTAGATCCTCTTTTATACAGTAAAGGGGAGATGAAAGCAAATAACTCACATGCCATGAAACAGGTACTATGGGATTCTGAAAGGCTTAGCATTCCTGGTAAGTATTTGATCAAAATTCAGATGAGGGAACTTTGTGCTGTCATTTGGTAGAGTGACAAACATGGTAAAAATACCTCCAAAATCTTCATTATTTTGTCAGTTCCAGCTTGATTGAATTAGCAAAGAATGAGTCACAGTTAAAAAAGGAGCCATTCTCCCCTGAAATGTATTAAAGTTTGGGTGGTAAAGAAATACATGTTTATTTCCTAAATGAAGTGCAGGCAGAATAGGTATCAAGCTGTGGAAACAGTAGTGCTAGTTTCCTATGCAAGACATGTCCAAAAATTATCTTTTACTGAGATCATAAAATGGCTCCAAATCTCACTGTAAATGGGGTCTCTGTTCCCCACAGTTATTTATCCACTGTCAGATCTTGTATATCTTACATGAGAAAATGCTTGGGTGAAAATGGTGAATAATGTAAATATAGGCTGGTTGTTTACCAAAGATTGTTCATCTTCAGGGAGAGTTCTTTTGTTCCGGAAAGTGTTCTGTATGTATTTCTTTTTTGAAAGATGCCTCTAACACTATGTCTCTGGTCAGTTTAGGTAGGGCTTAACCAATATATGTTTTAGTCACAAAACTGATATAACATGTACTGTTGCTTGTGGTAACTTCAAACACTGTGGTTACTGACCTAGTCTGTTGTTTACATAATTTTTAAAAATGTTACATGATGATAGTCTAGAAAAGAAAAAAAACTTTAGTGAATGAACTTCTGTTTCTTAGATAATGCTGGGTAACAATAATGAAAGCAAAACTGAAAAAATTAGCAGTAAGAGAAGAGCCCCTTAGAATAGTGTAGATCATTCTCACCTTCAAAGAACATGACACCACAAAGCCTTTCACTTGATCAATGAGTAATTGTACTTTGAAGTATACGTGAAAATCCTTGAAATGTTCTAGATGATCACAATTGCAGACTTATTAGGCACTTAAATAAACAAAAGTAATATAAAACAGCAGAATGCTTTGCCCACAGATTAGCTTTAACTAGTTATTTTCTTCCAAGAAGCCATTAAAAAAGTACTTACAATACATTAGTTAAGTTAGAACATAGCTCATGCAGTCAAAACTTACCAGGCTGCTGTAACACTAAAGTGTAAGAGTGCAGTTGTTTTACTAGTTGTAGAAGCAGTGAAGGCCCACAAAGATGACTGAGGGACTGGAGCATCTGTTGTATGAGGAGTGTCTGAGAGAGCTGGGACTGTCCAGCCCAATCTCTCAGGAAAAGAGAAGGCTGAAGTGGGTATTATCAATGTATATAAATATCTCATTCGAAGGACTGAAGATGAGAGAGCCAGGCTCTTTTCAAGTGATGCTCAGGGCAAGGGGCAATGTGCACAAATTAAAACGTGGAATTCCTTCTGAATTCAACAGAATACACTTTTACTGTGCAGGTGATCAAACACAGGAACAGGTTGTTCTGAGAGGTTGTGGAGGCTCTGTCTGTGGATATACTAAAAATTTAACTGGATATGGTCTTAGGCAACCTGCTCTAGGTGACCTTGCCTAGTACAATCTCAGGAGGTCCCTTCCAACCTACCTATGTGATATTGTCTTTATTGGACACTTCATGGAAATAAAGTATCACCAACAATTAACATTTTATTGGAAGTGCTGGGTCGTTGCAATTCCCATCTGGAATAGTCGTAAACTAGTCTGTAGAAGGGGTAGACTAGCCTGGCTTTCAAAATGCACTTTGTAGCTAGATATGGGTGTACCATTAAGACACCACAGGGGACCATCCATACAGATTTAAAAGGAGATCGTGTGCTGTACATAGGCTGTTTTTTGAACTGCCAGGAGACTGAATTTGCAGCCAGGGTACTCAGAGACGCTTAGAAAACGTACCAGGTTAGCACTTTTTCCCAACTAACTTCGTGCAAACACATGAAATCTTTCCAAGCTTAGCTTCCTACCTGTAAATTGAAGGTAGCTACTAATAAAGTTTCCTTTTCTATCTCGTGTTTAGGTCCAGGGTAGTAAACCAAATCTGTTCTCATTGGATGGAGTTGGTTCTGCTGTGTTATACATAATATAGAATGTGTAAAGACATAATAATGATTCCAGGAAATTAGGATTCAGTCCATTGGGAAGAATAACACATTTGTAGCAGGTTCACCTATTGAGTTTTCAAAGTAGGACTTCACTTCAAGTGCTGAACATGACTTTAAAAAAAAAAAATTCTTGAGCTGCAGCAGCTGTTATGCAGACTAGACAAAAATTATACCATCACTTGCTATTTTGCATACTCTAACATATTGCTAGATAACTGTTCAATCAGTCTTTAAATCAATGTAATATGGTACTCAGGAATATTTGTTTCTGCTTGCATTAAACCCATTTAGTACATTATACCTCATGATAAGTCACTAACCATCTTCCCATTCTGTTGGCTCCTTTCTGAGTATATTAATTAGGGATAGCTGGAAGAACTCTGAATAATGTCAGTTTTACAGATATCCAACCACTTCCCACAAATCAATATTTATTTTTTTTTAATTTTTGAAATTCTATTTTGAAGAAAAATGGAATGGCAAAGTTGTAACAAACTCAGACTGCCTTGTTTTTGATAGTGTCAAAATGAAGTCTAATGTCTTCACTTTCAAATACTTTAATTATATATTAAATATTTATTATTTATAATATTTGTGCATTAATATATAATATAAATAATGCATAATATTTATGCATTATTTATATTATTAAACCAAATTGAAATTATCAAATTCAACCAGTGTTTATTTTACTTTCAGTGGTTCAAGTTCTGATTTGTCTGAAATGTGAAGAATATTTAGATAATCCTAGTGAATACATTTTCTGAATTCGTTGAAAACAAGTTCAAAATTCTCTAAAGACTAAGTCCCCATCTTCAGAGAGCTCACAGAATGCTTTCTACATGCAGAAATCAAACTCCCTGGCAAATCAGTTTAATAATGCTTTTTTTCTGATGCCTAAGCTGGATGTTTAGTGTCGAAGATATAGAGGACTGTGCCACATTTTAGATTGTACAAGTTGTGAATATGAATAGCGTGAAAGATGCCACATAACAGGAAGGATGATACAAGTAACAAAAGACTGAGGGTAGTGTTATGCAATCCAGTCTAAAGGAGAACTGAAATAGATATCTACCGTGCCAGACTCTACCTATTGATAGTCATAGATTTGCATGAGTTAACTATAATCTATATTCCATTAAAGCTTATGGGAGGAAAATATTATAAAATATGGTTTAAACGATGTAATTACAGGCTTCATTCATGCAACTCCTTTACTAACATCACCATCAGTGATGTAAAAGTCAGACCTGCGGTAGGATAGAGATGGGAAACCATGTTATTATCACCCTCATTTCTTCTGTATTTTTTGTTAAGAAGCATAGGAGCACATTCCATTCTGGAGAATTTCCAGACTTGTTCTACAATTTATATGGTATTTTCTTATTCAACCTATTTGAGCCTTGAACTTAGTCCCTTATATTTATTCACATTAGTGGCATAGAATTAAATCTGTATCTGTTTCCTCTTTTTAGCCCTGCAGAGCCAATGCAACTATTACTGAGAGACGTGAACTTTTCCTGTTCACCCTATGAACAGAATAGCTAACATGCATTTATTTTGGCTTTGGGCTCTGCTGAGGAAGGCAATAGTCTTTCACAGGTGTAAGAGACCAGGATTTCGCTGCAAACTCTTGCAGTGGACTGTGAGGCAAGACTCCCAAAAGACACATCTGACAGTCAGAACCAAGGCTACATTTGCAGAGCTGTCATCAAGAGAACAAATGTGACTTGGAAGTTCAGAGGCTTTAAAGACGTAGCACTTGAATACATATAGTTGTCTGGTTAGAACAGCATGTACAGATTTGAATAATATATTTTTTGAAAACTGTGTTAGAATCACTTGAAATATGGGAAAAAATTGATTCTGTACTATGCAGATGTGACCAGAAGTACTGGAAAGTATAGGAGAAACCCTCTTCTTCAAAGTTTTCTAGACCAGCACTGGTCCTTCAGCCAAATTTTTCCTGTATCTGCATTGTGGGTGAGAAGTAATAACAGGAATATTTTAATGTAAACTGCTTGGTCTGTGGAAATCCCCAGTTATGCATTTTAATACAGGTAGTAAATTACTATCTAAAACAATATTTTACGAAGCAAACACTGTTTGGTGAATTTTACAGTTCGTCAAATCTTGTCAAGAATGATTTGTCAAATACTTTAAGGAACAAACCCAAACAAACAAATAAATCATAAGAATATTATCCAATGAACTCTGCCTTTATGAATTAGTGTCATTATGTTATGCTTCAAACCAGCCAAGCTTCATAAACTGTTTAGGGAGAGCTAAAGTGAGATGAGTTTGGTGGGAACAAATAATGGTGATCTGCCCAGTCTAAGGGTACGGCATGCTTTTAATAGAAGAACAAGGATCCTATAACCAATACAATCTCAGTCAAATGTAATGCAATACTGTCTGGAGCCATCAATATGGTAAAAAGAAAAAAAAAAAGCTCAGCAGCATGGGAAATGATGATGCACACTTAGAGGCAAAGAGAAAATACATGAACTTTAGAGACTTTTCTCTGTATCAGCTTTGACTGCATGAACATCTCCTAACTACTTTTAATATGCTCACAGTATTAAGTTACACTGAATAGCATTAGGAATGCAAAGCAGTACAGTTGTAGCCACTAATTCAGATCTGCTATATTAAGCAGGAAAGACATATCAACAAATGTTCAGAAAACTCATAGACTCGCAGAACTAAAGGACTGAGATCGTAAAACTTTCTAGTCAGATCAAAGGCCTCTGAATTGTACCTCTTACTCCCTGTACTGAGCCCATAAAAGTCAAAGTTTTCTTTCTCTGACTTGAGCAGTTAGCCAGAAATACAGATTCTGTTGACTAGTTTAAGTCAGAAGGAAAGAGAAGTTGATGGTAAAATCCTATTTATTAAAAAAAAAAAAAAGTACAAAGGCTTCTTTTCTTCCATATAACAAATATCAAATGGAGAGAGATCCTATCTTTGCTTGAAGTTCTGTGCTCTTTTCTAATCAGCACGTATCCCATACTGCTCTCTCCTGGCTTGGCAGTGGGCTGTGTTCCCAGTTTGTGTTCTGGCTTTGTCTGCTGCTCTCTTTGTCTGTTTTTTTCTGCCTCGATTTCAAAGACACATGCTAATTCACAGATGTCATTAAGCCACAGTTACACCAAACTGTCCAAAAGTTTATCTTCTTTTTTTGGAGTTGGTATCTTCCAAAGAGGTAGTTATATGTTCCAAAAAGGTATCATGATATGAAGATTTCCAGAGATAGAGTCCTTTTCTTCCCTTGGCAGAGTGTTCATATGGTTAATCACCTTCACTAGCAAATCTCTGTGCTTGATTCCTCACCTGAATTTTCTTGAGGACATTTTTCAGCTTCTGATGTTTTTTATTCTTTCTTTACTGCATTTAAAGGCCTCCGGTAACTGGTGAGTCCTCCTTATGAAAGTACTTATACACTGTGATTAATTAATCTCTTGGCATGTTTTCTGATGAGCTAAATAGAATGAGCTTTTTAACTCTCACTGTAAAGCATTTCCCTCAGTACCCAGATAATTTCTGTGACTCTTCCTTGTACCTTTGCCAGTTCATCAACGCTGTAAAATGTGGGCACCAGAATTGAAAAATAAGTATTATTTCTACTGGCATCCAATATTGAGCTTAACTACTCATCTCTACTCTGCTTTTCTGCATTACTCTTCTGTTTGTACATACAGCAGCTGAATGAACTGCTTTGCTGGAGCACTGGGATTCATGTTGAGTTGCTTATCCAGTATAGGCCTTACAGTCTTTTGGAAGGTCTCTGCTTTCAGGGATGTCATGCCACTTCTACAGTAATGAAGTTCTAAAGCTTGAATAGGCTGGGAGAGAAAAAGAAGTCTATTGGCTTGTTTAAATTAGGACTGGTAACTGGTGTTGCAAATGAGCTAGCACACAACTTCAAGTTTATCAATAACTATTTGCAATGAGCTGATGTGTGGTCAGATGGCTGTGGTCTGTGTTGAATGTAAAAGTGGAAAGCTTAGATGTCCTACAGAAGGCCTTGACACAAATAACCATGGTTGTGAATTGCAGTCCAAGCAAAATCTTATTCCATTGCTAAGGCTTTACAGAAACTGTACTGAATAATCAGCTTGCTCATTCACTGACTGGAGAAATTTCTTGACTGTAGGGTCATGACCTAATTTGCATTATTTTTGAAGTTAGATTAAAAGAAAAAGGAACACATCTTTCAGTACCACCAATGAAAATATGTAGCATTATGTAACGAAGTGGCCAAAGAATATTATAGATTGGAAGAGCAGAAGATTACTTCCTAGGGACCTCATTTTTCCTAGGGACCTCATTTTTCTGTGCATTGTTTTAGCAAAAAAAAAAAAAAAAAAAAAAAACAAAGCAAAAAACCCCCAAACCTGTTTTGTTTCTTGAGCACTTATTGAGCATCTGGAAAGATCATGTTCCAGAAGGTGTGATCTAAATGTAAGCTAAAGCTTTGGGGGCAAAGGTGTTGTCCCAAAGTTTGTATCACAAACTCCATTGTGCTAAATGGGAAAACAAAGTCCCCTCTTTTCACCTCTGATCTGGAAATATAAGCCTACAAATTGGAATAATATTCTTTTCATTGAGTACTTCCTCTTAGTTATCTATATGAGTTTTTAGTTTTTTTACTCTATATGACTGGACTATCTCATGCAAAATAGGGCTAGGTAAAAAAAAAAAACCTACACAAGGATCTGATATCAAGTTGAGATCATTTGGGTAATTTCCATTTTTTCACATTCTTCAATATGTACTTCAGGATGTGCAACTGGTCCTCTTCATACAACTTTTAGGCTAATGCCATTATATTAATTTGAATAGGAAATCCTCATAAAGTCCCATTTAACTGTACTCTAACAGAAGTAATAATTCTGTTGCTGATTTTGTGATAAAATACTTGCTGGACCTTTTTCACAGGGAAATATTGGAGATATATATATAAAGCTAAGTGAAAGTAAAGCTAAAAATGAAGCTAAGTATATGGCCCTTCATGTGAAAGCTGCTTTATCCACATTCTCAATCCCCATTTTATTTCTGACAAAGCCTCCCTGAAATCCATGGCTTTGACAGAATTGAAGGAATCCAGGTTAGACTCAGTTTGAGGTATGTATTTGACCAGTCTTTTTTTTAAACAAGAGGTGGTCCTTGATGTATTACCTTTTTATAAAATGTACATTGGAAAACAAAATTATTTACAAAATAACTTGAAGCAGTGGTTCAAGAGATTTACAGACTGTATACACTGATTAGTATTTGAGCTTATTTAAAGGGGATTCCATGGGCTTTGCCAGGATCATATATTTTGAAAAATCCATATCAAAGTAATATTATTAATACCTTGGATTTTTTGTAAAAGTACATTAAATTTTAGAATTAAAGTAGAATTAGAGTAAATTTTTACTCTAGCATTCTAACAGGCAAATTTATTTTGGCCACAGCATTATCAGAATCGCTGTTGGAAAGGGTAGTATATACCACATTAGTTTCAAACATGTAGTAGGTAAAAAACCTCCCTGGATGTACTTTGTACAGAAGGGACAAATTTTTTTTGCCATATAAAATAGATATGCTTGAAAAACTACTCACATATTTTGCTAAATTTGTAAAACTGCTTTGACTGAAAAAAGTATAAAAAGGTAAAAAACATTAAAAATGGAGATTTTTTTTACTTCTGAAACATTGTCTGACCCTGATTTCCTGTAGTGGTCATGATCCTGACTCCCGCCTAGATATCTGTTTCCCAGCTCAGCTTCATCCCACCATGTCCCCCAGAAGGTGCCTGGTGCAAGGGGCTGAGGCTGCCCTAGCACACCCCGGCTGTCCTCCTCCTGACTGAGGTGCTGGGACACACCTAGGCTGTCCGGCCCTCCCCTGTGCCCACCCCTGGGCTGGGGAGCAAAGGTGGCAGGAATCTTTAAAGCAGGAACAAGTTGCTTCTGATCAAACCCAGCCACAGAAAGAAAGTGTACCAGAGGTGGGAGCAGGGGCATCTTACCCAGGAGGAACATAGAGGCACTCTCAAAACATGCAGAGGTCAGATCAGGAAAGTCGAAGCTCATCTGAAGCTGAATCTGACAAGCAAAGTCAAAGGGCCACAAGAAGGGTCACAAGTAAAGCAACAGGTGTTTACTGGTAAGGCTTGTCTTCAGCAGCTCCCAGTCCAAGTGGTGTCTACTAACAATGCAGGTAGTGGGCATAAACTGAAATACAGAAAATTCCAATGAAGCATAAGAAAATTCTTTTACTGTGGGCATGGTCAAAGGCTGAAAGAAACCCATAAAGAGAGGCTATCCTTTGAGATATTAAAAATCCAGCTTGATGTGGTCTTGAGCAACCTGTTCTTGTTGATCCTACTGTGAACGGGGGTCATAGACTAGGTTCTCAGAGCCCCTGAAAATTAGGCCTTTTGTTTAGAAGCTTATACTGGAATGTGTTTGCTTCTTTAAAGTCATAGAAGAAAGGTAACCCGTTAGGAATTTATTCCATTCTAGAAATTAACTTTCTTAATGTTAGTCCAAGACAAAAAGGAAGTTATTGATTCAAAAATTTACTATTAGACACAAAAAAAAGAGACTGATTTTTTTATGATGATGTCAAGATCTTAAAACTGAATGACAGGTGTGTCTGAGTCATCTCTTCTGGAACTATGCTTATTAGGACACATCTAGTAAAATATCTGTGACACTAGCAAAACTGAAATTTTACAAGCTGCTAAATTTCATTCATAGAATCATAGAATATCCTGAATTGGAAGGGACCCAGAAGGATCATAGAAGTCCAACTCCTGGCCAGCCCAAGAATCGCACCATGTGCCTGACAGCATTGTCCAAATGCTTCTTGAACTCTGTCAGCCTTGGTGCTGTGACCACTTCCCTGGGGAGCCTGTTCCTTTGCCTAACCACCCTCTGGGTGAAGAACCTTTTTCTAAAATCCAACCTAAACCTCCCCTGACACAACTTCAGGCCATTCCCTCAGGTCCTGTCACAGGTCACCATAGAGAAGACATCAGTGCCTGCCCCTCCTCTTCCCCTCACAAGGAAGTTGGAACTGCAATGTAGTCTCCCCTTAGTTGTGTCTTCTTCAGGCTGAACACACCAAGTGACTTCAGCAGTTCCTCACACGGCTTCCCCTCAAGGCCCTTTGCTATCTTTGTTGCTCTCCTTTGGACCCTCTCTAATAGCTTAATATCCTTCTTATATTGCGGTATCCAAAACGGCACACAGGACTCGAGATGAGGCTGATCCAGTGTAAAGCAGAATGGGACAATCACCTTCCTCAGCTGGGCCTGATGCACCTCTGGACATGGCTGGCATTCATTCACGGCTGCTACAATGGATAGTTTACTTTATCTTCTTTCACATTTCAGTAAACTGGAGCAATAGTCTGCCAGAGTTAAAATCACATTGGTTCTAGAACATGCAAATGGACCCCATTTTTCTTTAATACAGCAACAGATCATGCTCATTTTGCCAAGTTTTGCCAGTAAAGCAAAATTATTCTGGCTGGGTACATGACTTCACTAAAATAATTTTGATAGATGGCTTCACAAGGGGGTTTAATTTTTTTTTTCCATAAGATAAAACAAAAAGTACAGTAATGCTTCTTATAACCTACCTTTAACTATACAATGGTTTATGAGACAGGTAAAATAGAGTCTAATGCACCTTTCTAGATTACAGTATAACAAAATTAGCCCTGGTTGGCAGACATTCAAGCAGAAATATTTGAAGTTATTTCCAGACTGCTAAAATGATGCTATTCCTTAAAATGATATAGTATACATGGGCAATTTGTAGGCAAGATGCTATCTAGGTTCATGAATCAAGGATACATTATTCCAACCAGTTGAGAAAATTTAAGCTATAGAAGTTCCAGTGAGTTATCTGTTGCAGAGATGCCACCCTAAGTTGTTTGTGCAAAAGAATAAACCTTACCCAAAAGGCCAAATGTCTGACAGGTGTACACAGAACAGGGAAATCTTATGAAAACAATGTTACTGCTAAGGAAGTACTGCAAATGCCAACATTTTTTTTTTTGCTGCAAGTTCCTTAGCTCTTGATTTTGAATGAGTGATTCTCATGTACAGTGTTCTTCTCTAGGACTGGATAATTCTTTGAAGCATACCAAAATATACTAAAATCTATCTAGTCTATAATTCCTACACAGATATCATCAAATGGACCTGGCAATAAGAAAAGTTTTTATATTTTTAATAATATGGTTTTTTTTCCTCTTAGAAAAAGTTCAGGGTTTTTTTTTCTGTTAGAAAAAATGCAGGTTCTTTTCACAGACATGATATAAAGTCTTGCTTAAATTTATGGTGTGCACACTGAAGTTGTTTTTATTTGGAGAACTCTCTTGCTTTGGCTCCCAGAGTAACTGAAGCGCATGTTTCATTCCAAGACATACTATGCATTCCTTTCTTGGACAGTTAACAGTGAATGACATTATCTGTGACTCTCCAAAACATGTTTATTCCAAAAGAGTGGGTTTTCATAAGTGAATAGTTAGGTTGCACCATGCTCAAACAATAAATGTTTGAATGTGCTTGCATGGAACTACAGGAATATGAGAAATACTGTTTGGGATCACAGGTCTTTATTAACAGAGTGATGTTGTGTCGAAATATGCAGGTACAATGGCAGTGATTCAAATAATTCTGTTTATTCAAATTATAATTACTTTTTTTTTTTCCAGAAGCAGTACTAGTTGCCTTACTGTGTGCCTACGACTTCAAGGGAAAACCTTCTGTAAAGATCCTGCACTCCAAGTAAGTGAAATCAAATTGCTAGAGACAAATAGAAGAATCTAAAGAAGCAGTAAGGCAGATCTATACAATAGACAGTGGCTTCATCGTACCAATGCCTAAACCACTCACAATCCTTTCTGTGAACTGTTTGGCAAGAGTGATTACTCCAAAAGAATTAAAAGTATGTAATGAAATGTATTTGTTAACTAGAAACTTCTCACAAATATAAGGAAAAACATGGGAGAAAACATAAAGGATTTATTGGATGAATAAAGGCATTTGTGGTATGGAAAGGAATGAAATACATTAATATAAGAATACCATCTTTAGATAGTGCTATACTGTCTAAATTCCATACTGCTTTCAGTGTAGGAATACTGTCATGCAATCTCCTTCACTTGCTTTATCTGTGTAAGCAGATATCAGCAGCATAAGGCTGGCCCTGGAGATGCTATGCAACTAGAAACTGCAAAATTTAAATATACTCTGCAAATGAAGACCTAAAGAGTGATCTAAGTAATACATATCTTAAATGGGCAAAATGGTTGTCCAGTAGGCATGAAGGAAACTGTGCTTGGATAAATAGAGAATCAGCCTGAGACTTCTGTTTGATCTAAAGAAAATAGACATATAGCAAAAAGAAAGCTTTGTGACGTGCCTACTCAGAGACAGCAACTGAATGAATGTTTGCTTAAGCGATTACCCAGGCTATAGGTGGTAGATGAGTTAATATTTGCAGACAAGATTACCCAGAAATATGGTAGGTGTAGTAGGATGGGCATTTTTCAGTTTAACATTTTAATTTTCAAAAATGCTACTTCATAAAAAGTGCACAGTTTTGTAGAGGAAATTATTGTGCAGTGTCAAGAATTCATCATTGGTGAAGATGACAGGAATTTAGGTTTTTGAAAACAGAATTTCAGTTGACTTACCAGAATTTTGCTTGGAGAATGTCTGGCAAAGATGTATTTCTTTGCTATTCTATTCCTGAGTGGAAAAAATATGCTGAAGATATTGGTGAATCAGAAATCTCGGTCCTTGTTTAGGCTGGATTCTGTAGGCCCTCTGGCAACAAGAAGTTGCTTCCTGTGTTGAAAATGTCAGTCCATGCATGAAAAATAAGGAAGAAATGGTGGGTTTTGGACAAGGAAGAGATTATTACAGATTTTACTGAATGTGATTTCCACTGAATGGATTCTGTGTTGGGTGTCAGTGCTAGGAAGAGGTGAATGGATTGAAGAAGAAGTCACCTCTTGTGGACAAAATTAGTAGGACTCTGTGGGACCATAAAAACAATGCCTCTGCTTCAGTCCCTTTGAGGACTGCTTTCAGCTTCCCCTTAAAAAACTAAATATGGTCCCTTAGACTCATACTTGAGTAGGTGACTTCATGTCTTATGTAAAACTGTTAGAAAGAAACCTCTGCTTAGTCCCAGCCAGCAAAGACAGTAAGAGTGTTTGGATATAAAGAGGACAGGATCATTTCATGCTGTGTTCTACCTGATCTTTGCTAACCAGGGTATGTGTAGGAGTTTTTCTTAAGCCCGTGCAGGTTGCTGATGGCTCTGCTAAACTTCAGAGCAGAGCTGGAGCTGGATGTCACCACTTCTCCTCTGTTCATTTTCCTGCACAGAAGTAGGAGTGGAATAAAAAGGGTTGATATGCAGAAGTGCCATGGCTTTCTAAAGTAAACAATTTTCTTGCATTTGTTGCTTTTTTCATTCCACTTGAGTATTATCTCATTTTAGCTAATTCTCAGTGTTTTCATCATTTTATAAGAGATGTGATGGGAAAAGACATCCATATCATATGCTCAGTAAATACTGGAGGAATCTTATATGCTCTGTTTTGTATTCACTAGAATGCATACAAATTTGTCCTAACTCCATTCTTGCTAGCAAACTTCCTTGCTGAAATTCATGATTATAGGAGCTGCTCATGGTACAATCATGAGAAAACCATTTGTCTGTGAACCAGCTGAGTGTGCTCACAGAGGGAAGAATTCAGCCCAGCAATGCTATGCATTTAATAGCTTTATCCATTCAGCTTTATAGCTTGCCATTGGGTGCAGATGTTTTATGACTTGTAACAGTTTAATGTGTCCTGGTGGATTACCCTCCAAGTTTCTCTTCATCAAAGCACTTGCTCCAGGTAACTGGAATGTCAGATTTAAATGAAGTGCAATGCGAGAGCGGGGATTGTCAGATTTTAAACTAAGCACACAGTGGTGCTAACTAAAGTTTTGAACATGGTATAATATTTCCATGGCCCATCTCACAGAATTTCTACACCTCTCCTTCTTTGAGTGTGCAAATTACTATAGGGAGAGAGGTAAAACAGTCATATACTACATTCCAGTACTGCACAAAATCAAGCAAAAAAAAATCTGAAGAGAGATAATGTATCACTTGAATTCAAAGTCAGACAAAAGATATAACAGACAGGGCAGCACTATTTCATTCCCCACAGATAACCAGGCTCCTTATGGGCAAACTGTTCACTAGCAGGATGATGAGCCTTTGCCTCACTCCTCCTTTGCTCCTTCTTCTGTTATCCACATGTCCCTTGGGTCCATAAATACACCAGCCCTTCTTCCCCTCTTTTTCCAGATGCTTTTTTCCATCTTGATCTTCCAAACATACATCCTCTTCCTTCCCATCTGAGTTCACCACCTTCATTGCTCATCCCACTTGCTCTGGTTTAGCACTGGTGAAACAACTGAACCCTTGGGAATGTTTTTATTGCTACACAGGGCTGAGTGGTTAGGGGATCCATGCTGGTAGTCCCCAGGGTCTTCTAGTGTCTTCTTTTTCTCTTTCTGCAGAAATTTACTGAAGCAATAAATCTAGTGCAATGATGGAGAAAAACTAAGACATGGGATCTCTGGAGAGAGAGAGGAAAAAAGAACAGTAACAGTGCAATAGTGATTGTGCTACTTTTGCCTGCCTCATGTCTTACTGTCATGTTTTTCTATAAAGCTTATGTACTGTGAGAGGCGAAGGGAAAACAAAAGTCCTTTCTGACAGTGGCTGTATTGTTATGAAGGTCCCATGTTGCAGTGAAGCCCAAATTTCTCGGCATCTGGAGAACCAGCATTAAGTCGTTTATCTGATACCTAAAGAGTAACAAAGGTGGCACCGTAAATACTATCTTTCCCTGAGGCAGACAATGATGCAAAGACAATCATGGTGCCAAAAAGACAATGCATGTCATGCTGAAACAGAAAGAGTACAAGCCTCCAAGACCCCAGAGTGTCTCAGAGACGAGATCTTCAGGTTTTTTTGACAAGTTTTGCATGTTTGACTATTATTAAGAAAACAAGAGGTTGCACGTGGTTATTACTGAGGCACAAACCTCCTCTGGTTCATTTTTTTTGCTTGTTGTTCTAGGAAGAGCGCAAAAGAGTCACTTATTTTATGTCTTTGCACATTTAGGCTGTGATGACAGGGGAGAAAAAGGGTTTTCAGATGAAAAGTCAATAGT
Organism: Anabacerthia variegaticeps; assembly: GCA_035583185.1. Taxonomy (NCBI): domain Eukaryota; kingdom Metazoa; phylum Chordata; class Aves; order Passeriformes; family Furnariidae; genus Anabacerthia; species Anabacerthia variegaticeps. The sequence goes on from JAWWEW010000112.1 coordinate 51,007,645, forward strand.
GAGCCAGAAACACTCGTTCACTTAAAAGGAAACAAATTGCTTTTATTTTCAAAAATGAGGGTCTTTGGAGGTTCTCAAAGTGTCACTCTATAAATATAAATACCAGTGAGAAAATAATTTGTACCACTAATGTGCCTTGGTTTTCACTAACAGAATACCTGAGAGCAAAATTTCCCATCTTTCTGGCTGCTGCTTTTGTTTGTATTTTGTAGATGGTGAGAGAATCTTAGGATTCCAACTAATATTATTGTCCTGCTGGGCTAAGTACTTTTTGGGCATGTAATTCATGGGACTGCTGGTCTGAACCAACTCGAACTAATATTTTAAGGTCTGTGATTTCTGTTGTTTCATTTGGGTCTGTCAACTGTACTTCTTAATATATATGGTATTGTTTCTGTTTTCTAGGTTGGATGGAGATAACTCACAACAATGTTATTCCTGTAACTGCAGCAGCCAGCAAAATTAAGATCTGAGGGAATTTCAATGTATAACCTCCAATTCTGCTTCCCAGGAGTATTTCATGCAGGTTGCATTAAAAGTGAAGAAGGAAGGACAGGGTGAATGTGACTTTATGTAAATCTGTTGAGAATGTGGCTTGAGTATTCACAAAAAAGCTTTTTATGCATTATTTATTCCTCCATAGTTAAATATAAGATGCTCATCAACTATGGCAGATAAATGTGCACCCGCAGAAAGAAAACTGGTGACAATATGATAAAGGTCTTGCTTGGCTGAAGCACACGTTACCACTAGACTTCAGAGCAAAAGTTAATCTTGTGATGATGATGATTCGCCTGAGGGAACTGTGGTGGGTTTGTAATATGAGTAATAGAAATATGTAGTTATTGCATAAATGCAATAATATGTAGTATTTGCATAAATGCAAATATTTAGATGGAGTGTTCACAAGAGTTTGCTACAGTAGGAAGGATTTTTTTTCTGACTTCTGTGTATAACTGCTGTCCAAGACACTCTGTACACTCCATGGAGAGATAAAGACACTTTAAGGAAGTGATTCATCTTAGCTTGAGAGGTCTAAAATAAGGCAGATGGAAGAGTCTATCTCTCTCCACAAAAGAACTGTTAATCTGAATTTCATTCTAACAAGCAAGACCACTAGCTAAAGCAGTATGACCACCTGCAGGTGAACACTGTTCATGTCTTAGCACTCTGCCACCAGTACAGTCAAACACAAAGTGATAGTGTCTCCCTGTATAATAAATTCTTTTTCAGCTTCAGCAGAAGCAGCTCATCTGATGAATCAGTGATAATAGTGCTCAAATGTGTAGCCAAATTTACAGAACACAGTATTCCAGTCTGTCAGGAATTATTCCCTAGCATGCAGGAAAGTTTTAGTTTGCATTTGTGAAGTTTGCATTCTTAAAACAATTCTGGCATGGATGTAAATTCTGTTTTCTGTTGTTTTGTTGTTGTTTTTTTTTTTGGTGGTTGTTTTGTTTTGTTTGGGTTTTGTGCTGTTGTTTTGTTTTTATTTTGGTTTTTGTTTGATTTTTTAATTATTTTTTTTTCCCAAGAAAATTGGGTTCAGATTTAGGATTTGATTTTGCAAAGATGCAGGGCATTTTCTGAATGCTCAGTTCCCTGACTCAAGAGGACATGGTGCCGTATCAGATCAAGACCTTGCACTATGTAGAATGTCTGTATCTGAACTGCTGTGGTCCTTAGACATTTAACATTTGGAAATGCCCTGTTAAACTATCACTTACCCTCCACTACTGCTTCCAGGTGCCAGACAGAAACGAGTCAGGTGTCTAAGCTTGGCTGATTGGCCAAGCTCTATCTATAATTGATGGAGACAAGCACTTCTGAGGGGAGATTCATCTGGTCTGTGGAGACTGTGAATCACATTTCCTATCTCTTGCCCTCAGTTATTTGTTGGCACTCCTGATGAATTTTGTGGCACCTTTTGGTTGCACTGATACTGCTGTTTATGGCTGTGGCATTCATCAAGTAGCTTAAATGGTTTGTTTTGTTAAAACCCCAAAAAAAACCTAAAAAACAAGCACCGTCCCCATATTACCAGTTAAAAGGAAATCTGTTTTCGGCCTGTACCTTTTTGGGTGTGGGTGTAGAATTTCATCAAAATCGAGTATTTTTAAAACAGCAATGGCAATCTATCCAGGGAACTCATTTAAATAAAAAATGTGCTTTTATTGTGTCTTGTATGCTTTTGTCCAGGTATTAGAGAATAAAATAGAAGGATGTGTGTTAAACAAAATTGCCTGTTTTGTTTATTAACTCTCCAGTTCTTTCTCTGTGTGGTTCAGCCCTCCTCAAGTCCAGAAATCCTGGGGGAGGGAGTATGCACTAAATTCCTTTCAGTCTTGGTAAACATACTTTGCACAATCTAAACGAGGATAGTGTTACACTGCTTTGCCAACTCTTTGAGAGTCCTGGAAGGGGGGAAAAAAAGCAAAGAGGGTATTTGACATCTGCATTTTACTGGAGTAGCGAGAAGCACTGCCTGTTATGGAAGAGAGGGGCAATACTCAGGATTTAGTACTGAAAGGAGCTGGTTTGAATTTCTAGGCCTCCTGTCTCCCTTCCTTGCCTAAAGGGCACTAAACCTGCCCTCCTTCCCACTGGAGGGGAGTGGGTGCTCCATGGCAGGCAGGCTACAGGAGGGACATTTTACTGCAGATGAGGGACAACCTTTATTTCACATTCTAAATGCAATTCTCTTGCAAAAGGATTCAGTCTTTTGGATTTTAATAATATATAGGTCCCTTTGTTGCTGGTCTTAATTTCACAGCCTCTTCCTCCTCTACAAAGTCAGCGCTGTTCCACACAGTTGCTCAGGATCTGCAATAACAATAGTAGTTATAATGAGAAACTTCATGTTTCAATCAATCAATCAATCATAAATACTAAATTTGCAGTGAGGATCATGGGTGCCACTTGTGGACATCTGAGTCCCTGTAATTGTAATCTGTCTTTATTTTACATCTGCCTTAGAAGGAATGGGATCTCCCCAACTAATGTTAAATGTTTTTTGAGGTGGTCTTTGGTCACTGACATAGGAAACATAGTTATTTCCTTTGTGCCCAGGATGTGTGAGAGCAGGTCATCTTATTTATTTGCTCCCCAAATACATTCATTATTAAAATTACCTGCCACAGCCTCTTCTCATACCCTTTGGCAAGCAGGTTGCTGCAAGGGCTTGATATTTGGAACTCTGGCTGTTGGTAACCAGATACAGAAGTCACTCTCTGTTCCTTCACTGGCTGAACATAAGTAATATACAGGAGAGAGGCTTTGAGAATCCACTGAGGATTTGCTTTTCCCTGAGAGAGGTAGCAGATAAACAGGATTAGAGTATTTACACAGTCTGGAAATCTGGGTCGACTAGGTCTTGCCCAAGGCATTTTTCTTATTTAGCAGCAAGATTTGATTGACTGAGTGCAGTGTCAACATTTAGCTTTCTATCTTCACCTCACACAAGCTAATCATCTGAATACAAGTGGCTCCAAATGCAAAAGGTGTGGTCAGGCTTTTCACCTGGTTTGTGAATTGTCTCAGCCCAAGGCTGTGCAGGATATTCACAGAATGTTATGAGTTAGAAAGGACCCACAAAGATCATCAAGCCCAGTTCCTAAGCAAGTGGCCTATATAGGGATTGAATCCACAACGTTGGCACTATTAATACCATGCTCTAACCAACTGAACCAAAGCACTCTCCCACCTGAGGGCCATCATTATACTGTATGATGCACTACCAAGCAGTGTCCCAGCTCCCCTGAAGTTCAAGCCTTAGTTTTGCTATTGATCGTATCTTAATATAAATGGGAATCGAGCTCAGCAGTAGATTTGCCTGTGTAAAGGGTCTTGTTAGGGCTTGTCTCACCTGAGCAGCGAAATGGTTTTGTTGTTGAGGGTGAGCACAATGCCTACAGCTGAAATTGCTTGTGCAAAACCACATGTTGGGCCTAAAGCCACTCTTGAAACTTCCACTGATGGCAGCTCTTCCCCCTACTCTGTCCCTAGTGTCCTGTTTGCTTTCCTTCTCCATTGTTAGCAGATACTCCTTGCACTGGTGCAGCTGCACTCAATGAGGCCTTTCAAATCTTCTACTTAATAAAAAAGTCTTGTCTTCTTTCCAGGAAAACAAAACAAAAAGTAAAACAGCTTCTCAAGGAAGACCCTCTCTTGGATGCAGCTTATGGTACAAGACAAATAAGGTCACAAATGAAGGGGTTGTAGATGTTTGTGTAAGGAAGCACATTGTGTAGCATGACTGCATCTTACACAGCATCTAAAAATTTGAAAATGTAGCCTAAGACTCTGATTTGATGATAAAACATAAGCAGTGGCAATTCTGACCTGAGCAGTTGATTTTGTCTCTCTCCTCTCTATTGCTTTGTTGTTTGATTTCTGGTTTGGGTGTTTGTTTTTCGGTTTGGTTTTTTATTTGTTGTTGTTTGTTGTTTTTGTTTTTTGTTTGGTTTGGTTTTATGTTTGGGGTTTTGTTGTTTTTTTTTTTTTTTAATCGGATCAGTTTCCTGATTTGGTGCAACCCTGCAAATGGTTGTGGTGATGGAAACAGGAACAAGCAGCTGGGAGCAGGGAGGAGGGACAGTTTAAGCCACTGCTGTTTTTGAACATTTGATGTCATTGACCACAGCCTCAAGGTTTCTCTGGATAAACAGTATCTCCATATCTTGTCATCTAGTGACATTTCACAGGTTATCTTAATTCTACATAGATACGCTTGTGTCTATATTTATTTTCTTCTCTATTGAAACTGTGCTATGAGCAAGTTAAAATAAAGATATCAGACTCAATTGTTTTATGCTATTACCATCAGCTCAAGGAGAACAGACCTTTTTTTTTTTTTTTTAGCTTTTCTGGGCATTTTCTGGGCAATTTCTTTGAGCTAATACCCAGAAAACTAGAACTGGGCTGCTAAGAAACAAGCAAGACACTTAGCTTTGAATGACCTGGGTGGACTGGTCACTTGGAAACAAAAATGAAAAAAAAACAAACTAGAATTTATCACAAAAGATCTTTGCCTTACTGCAGCAGTAAAAGTGATATAGCAAAAACATTGATTCTCTGGATGACTGATAAAGATATAGCACTGAAAGGATTCCTTGCAGTAAATCCGAGTTTAATTTTTCTATCCAAATGCCTTCAATAACGCCGCCTTCGTCTTCTGGCCACCCTCTGCTGTGCTGTTTAAGATGACGATAGCACTGTTTATCCAGGATAGGATCCTGAATTGTCCTACACCATCACAATTCCCAGTAGCTTCCTTATGTTAAGAATGTTGCATCACATTATCTGAGAACTTGCCCACTGCACAACAATAGAAAGGCTCTTTATTTCTTTACTGGTTTGGTTTTGTTAGTTTTGTCGTTTGCTTGGCTTTTTTTTTTTTTTTTTTTGTTTTTTTTTTTTTTTTTTTTTTTTTTTTTTTTTTTTTCTGTTTGTCAGCCTGGTAAAACTACTGCTGAATTTTCATTATACCAGCACACTTGCATGTGCACATGACATATACGCATGCACTTCAGGCTGCATGGCAATCTGAACTCATTGTATATTCATCATGTTTTCCTGATGAACTCCTGGCAGTATTCTCTTAACCAAGACAACTATTACACCAAAACATTTCTCTTGTGCGTGTATGTGTGAGGATACGTGCACACATAAAGAACCGAAAACGTTTGGTACTCCAAAGAGCTATCTCCGTGTGTCTTTGCCTGAATGGTATCATATCCCACAGCCGTGCCTCCCCCCTTCTGCTGTACAGGATAATAATGTGGTGGAAACCTTGTGTCTGTGGGGGGAAGGGTTTAAAAGCATCATACTGAGGCTGGGCATTCTGCCAGGGGGAAGGGACAGAAGTGAAGTGCGCCTGGAGGTTTTCTTTTTTTAGACAGTGATTACTGAAGGGGAAAGAAGGCCAGTCATCATAGGAGTACAAAAAGACAAAAAAAAGTATTTACTGCGGTCTATTAGCAAATACTTAAGTCTCACTTTAAGCGAGAATTCCTCACCGGAGATAAAAAAAAGGCACAAAATGACTGTGGAGAGTCCAGGCTCACCAGCTGTTTCAAAATTCGTGATTAAAATGAATGATATCTCTGTGATTTCCCTTTTTCTCTCCCAAACATGCACAGATGTATTCATAATCATAAAACGTGTGTCCTTAAGGTCTTAGGGACTGAAGAAAAGAAGGTGCAGAGGGGATGTCTTTGAAAGTGAGTGACTTATTTTTACTTAAAAACCTGACAATTCGTTGTATGCAAGTCCCTTTTAAGAGATAAAATAACAGAGTTATAGAAATAGCAGGTCAGTAACTCTCATTTGCCCTGAGCTCTCTACAGAGTCATTCAGATTCTTGTTGCAGTGAAATGTGGAATATTTATACAACTCAGAACCTCTGGCATCAGCGACAAAAGCCTCATGTCTTGTTGGCAAGGCAGGGTTGAGAAAATAAACCCTTATATCTGGCGTTTTGTTTTCTTTTGAGGAGTGGGGAGGGGGATAAAGTCCCCACCAACCATGTGAACCTTGTCATTGTATTAGCACTTGTGGACAAGAATATGTAGAAGATGGCACTGTCTTTTCTGCACCTAAAGAAAATCATAATTATAATCTTGAAATTCACATTCCTTGTTAGATGACAGCATGTTTAGGAAGCTTATGTCCCTGCTAAGCTTCTGACTTTTGAAATTAAATTAGACGTGGCAGAGGGAGGGCTTGGGGGATGAGTGAATATTTTTTGGCAAGTGAATGCAAAACTGAAAAGCCAGATTTACCAAGCATTTTTCCAGGGATGTGTGCATGATTTGCATGTCCCCACTCAGTCTAATACATTCTCAGTGTGAAACTGATGGGGAGTGGTAGAGAAACAGCAGTGGTGGCTGAGAAATTTAAGGGCAATGTGAAAAATATTTGGTTGTCTTGATGCAAACTAATGGATGCTGGTTTGTTCACTCCCCCCAAAGGAAAGTCTTCTGCCCTCTTCTTTTTCTTTTTTAGTAAATGCTTACAAATGAAAATGTGATCATTGCATTAGCACTGGTTGGTGAACCTCAAAAGAAGGTATCAAAATTTTTTGAAGCTAATCCAAAAGCACAACAAAACATTTTCATTTAAAAATCAGAGTAAAAATATTTCAAGATCAAATTCCCTTGTGAGATTTACAATTTTACTTGTGCAGAAAGTATCATGAGAGTGTTCTTGCATATCACATCATTGCAGTAATTCTCACTGCAGGAATTACATTTATGTGTGAATATTAAAGTAAATAAATAGCCAAGCTAAAAGTTTTGACTTCATTTCAGGTTATAGGCAACGACTCTGTTGCCGATGCACTTTCTGAACTGTTTCCTTTGTCCTTAGGCTTTGATTTAGCAAAACACTTTAAAGCATGCTCAAATGCAAACATCTGGATTTTCCCATCTAAGTCACTACCCTATTCACATATTTAAATCCAAGCAGGTGTTAGAGAATTATTTCTAGGTAGATGATGCAGAGAAAGATTTTCAAAAAAGAGTCAGAGCTGTCTACAGAGGAAGATGGAGACTCTGTCCCAGTCTCTCTCCATTTACTGAAAATTAAAAAGTCCTACTTACTGCTCTGTCCAAAAATTCAGTGTGCTCAGTGAGGAAGTGGCTCAGTTTCTAGCACAACTGTGATGATTTTGTGAAGATTTACACTTCATTAATAAGTTGTCCTTATATGGAAGCCACCTACTGGATGGCTGGTGGTATCAAGACAACAGGTATCAAATCCAAAGCTTGGGACACAAGTCAGTGCCATCAGCGAAGCTCAAAAGTCTCATAAATTATTAGATTGGATTAAAATATTTTTTATACTTTGGAAACATGAAGTAGTTGAAATTCTGACTTTTGGAGGAGGAGTAGACCTTGTCATAGCCCCCTGTTGAAAAGTACTGTTCTTTGGTACTGTTGAGATTTATTCAGAGACCCTGTAAAACTTTTGGCATGGATAAGAGCATACAGAGAATCATGCATTGTTTTATGGAAACCTCATAATGTCAGTGAAAATGCAGATAAATCAATGATGGAACATCATGAAGAGACAAGAAGGATTGGTTTATGACAAAAGATTAAAAGAATCAAATTTATCTAGCTTGTCCAATTTCAATTACATCTCAAATCATGTTGGATAAACACTTTAAGACTGTGAACAGCAATGACAGACACATTATTTAGGGCTTTTCTGAAAATTATCCCTGGAAATATCAGGATGAAAATAAGCAGTAGGAGACACTGACTGGATATGAGTAGAAACACTCTATAATGATGTAGAGGAACAGGTTCACAAAAGAAAAAACAGGCAAATAATTAAAAGTGTGTTGGACAAAACATTAGAAAACTATCAAAACTCTATTTTGATTCATCACTATGATGATATTACTCTTAGAGAAGAAACCCACTTACACAGGAATGTGATAGTCTATCTTTTTCTTATTTCACTAACTGTAATTTCTATTTTCTGCCTCTATTGTTCATTTTTTTGCTGACAAATGTGTATTGGTTTGATGCCTAAGATTAAGTTCATAATCAGTGATGTCTCAGTTGTTACTTTTTTCTCCCTTCCCACAGAGATTTCTGAGGGCCCTATGGTATGTGATTTTTGTCAGTATTATTCTGCTTCATCCTGTCTGGTGTGTCTACTAGGAATGCTCAGGACTGATGATGAGGCAGTGCTGTCAGTTAGTAACACTATAAGATGTTCATGAATGTTCATAAAAATGTTTCATTGACATAGTCATTGAAATGAATAGCATAGTCATGCTATTTCTTTCCACTGGTTTTCTGTTTATCTACTCTACTTTCCATTGTACCCTGTATCCTAAAATTAAAGAAGTTTCAATTTTTTGCCATTCCAATCTTCCTTCCTCACTCCTCTCTTAACCATACTATGTACTCTCCATCTTAAATGATTCTCTCTAGCAAAGTCAAAAGTATCTCTCAAAAAGTCCATCCTGTCTTGGACTCCTCCAAAATATCAGTATTATATTTATAGTAGTGTCATATAGATCTTATTGGTAATAAATAGTATATAGATCTGAATATAGTGATTTGGGCTTGGATTAAAAGACAGATGCTTTTAAAAAAGTGAGGAGTTACCAAGTTAAACTAGAGCATTAAGACTGATGATCTAAACTGCACATTTCCTCCTCATCCTCAGGTATATCCTAAGGAAAAGGCACAACAGAAAGGCTGCACAGTATGTGCAAAGGAAATCTGCCCAGAAAGTTAATTCCAGAAGTTATTTTCACTAGCTACACCAAGTGTTTACAAATGGGTGTCTACTGCCTTCAGCATTTATGGGTTTTGCCTTTACTGAGGTGCTGGGGAGAGATGGAGTACTCTCAGGTGGGGAGAGGCAAGACTCATGTGCCAGTCCAGCTCTCATACAAAGCTGCTTTTGGGTTAGCAGTGGTGTTAGCAGCTCGGCTACTACTAGCATCTTAGAGGCTTGGTTATTACTACGGAAATGTCAATAAACTTCTCAGCCTTCTACGGCATAGGAAAGCTGAACCTGTTCAAACTCAAACACATTACATCATCTCCTTTTTACTATGGTTTTGTTGTTTGTTTTTTTACAAATTTGGCAATTCTGTCCATGGCCAATTGTTGAAAACATCTTTTCAGGACAAAAAATATTCCATTACTTAGTGGCCATGTCTCCACTGTCATTTTGGCATATAAGAATGTCATTCATCTTTCTAGGATAGGAATAAAGACAGGATCTGCTATGGCTGTCTGGTCAGACTCCTTCTCCCTAGCCCTGAATGGTGGCTGTACTGCTTTTCCCTAATCTCACAAGACTTCTCCAGCACCTATCTTTTACAGCTAATGAGTCCAAGCAGTTGATTTTGCTGTTCTGATCACTGCAGGGAAGAAAAAAAAAAAAAAAAGAAAAAAAGAAAAAAAGCAGACTTGCTTACTGATTTGGTTGCAAAAAACAACCAATCTGAGATGACAGTAGAAGCATAGAGTTTAAATTTTTTCTGCACTGGCACATTCAACTTTTGTTGAACTAGATCCTCCATCATGATTCTCAGTTTCTAAATTTTATTACTTTCTTTTTAGTTTTTAGCCAATCACTGTGTTTGTTTGTTTGTTTGATTTCATCAAAGAAGAAGAAATGTCACTATGAAATACAAAATAATTGCGTTTTACCTTTATCCCAACTTCAGTGTGCTCTCACAGGTAGCTATTTACTAGTGCAACACTTCTCTGTTTCACTAGATAAAAGGACCTTGCAGAAGCATCTGTTCCCTTGCCCCAACGGTCTTAAATACTACAGTGGAGGAGTCCAAAGCAGCAGGACTTCAGGGAGGGCAGCCAAACTTCAGTGATGATCCTGGCAGCCAGAGGCGGATACGGAATCAACTCCGTGTGCAGCGAGAAAGGGTTGAACGTGCTGGTTAGATGCATTAGCTGTGTGCATGCTTGTGTTTGTGTATACAGAGGAATTGCAGAAAAAAATAAATGGCTGTCCTTGTGAGCAGCAAGGGTTAGTGGGACTACTGTTGGAAGATCACTTATGGCTCATCTTACAACTGTGGCAACGTGACTTCTGCAACACACCTGGGGTTGGTTTGTAGCTCATGGACGTGGTGCACAAGCTTGACTGAAGTACCATTGTTTTCCCGCAGGCTCCTTGAACTTAATAGAATTAAGCAATTTGGTGTTCTTAGGATGTTTGGCACATGCAAGCCTCTTCCCAGTCCTTGAGTATGTCAACTCCTTGTGTCTTCTTTCCCTATCCTTCCTTAAGAGGTGTGTTTGGCAGACCCTTGGTAAAACTGAGATGCATTGAGCCCTGTAGGACCTATCTGGACAGAGAAATCTATGGCACTGAGATCCATTTAAGAATGATAAAACAAGCTTCACAATAATTCCCTTGGTACTCTCAACATGAAATTGTGCCCTATATCACCACTTACATCTGTGAAAAAGGGAAAGGCTTGAACATCTGGCATGGTGGCTGGTACCTGCCATCACCAACTGGTACAAATTCAGTAAGAACAGGGAGTGAGGCAAACATTTAAACAGAAATGTGAAGGATGTCCTGGCCATTGTTAACATGAAAATAAGACTTCTTCCTGCCTCTGTTCCTATAGTCTCCTAAGAATGAGGATTAGTTTATTACTGAGACAATTCTGATTCTGGAAATTAAAGAATGCAGCAGACAAAACCCAAGTCTGCCTTTATTATTCCAGGAAAATACCTTCACTATTTTCTGAGTACATATGGCAAGCAAATGTATACAGCTATTTTTGCTGGTATCTGAAATTTGGAAATCACAGTGTTTATGGAGGAAGGGTTTTTTTTCATTACATAGTTTATGGCTAGCCAGTAACTATCTGCAGCTCATTCCACTTTATCCTAAAGCCAGCAACAGATCTCTTTTACTGGAATGCTGTTGCTGGTTTAGTTATTGGTTGTAGCACATCTGAAACAAATGGTTTAACTACAATTTATCCAAGTCTATAATTATTCAAATTGCTTGAGGAGATCTGTAGGTTCCAGCCCAGCTGGATTTTTTTTTTTTTTAACATAAGTGAAAAATAACATAGAATGTGCTAAACAAAATGCACATATTTTTTAATTTCAGAACAATCTCATTCACTGGTTCAGCTCTCATCATTAGTCTTTCCATGACATATTATTGCAGCAGCCTCTACTACAATTTCTTTTTTTTTTAAGTTTTTGTTTCTCTCCTTGTTCTTTCCTTTCTCTCTTTTTTTCCCCCTCCCCTTATCCAGCTTTTTCTTTTTCCCTCTCCCCCTTCTCACCCACCCCTGGCCAAAGACCGACCTACAGGAACCCATTCAAAACTGAAGATTAAGAAACCTCTCTGACTTTGGAAAGTTGGCTGCATTTCTGTAAGTGTAAAGGGTTTACTATTTATAATTTTTCTGAGATTTTGTCTCGGCATTTGAAAAAGAAATAAACAGCTAGTCGTAAAATAAAAGTAATTAAAACCCCCAAGATCCTTTGGATCTTTTGTAATAACTTCTTTTTTTATCCTTCTTAATCAGAGTGTGATTAATTCTTTAGGTGCAGTGTAAAAAAATGTGATGTAATAATGGACAGCTGTTAAGTAGCTCCAAAGCAAATAATGACTAGTCCATAATCTGTGGCAGAGGAAAGGTATCCTAGTCTCCTTGGTCCAGGGATTGTATATTTGACTTGTGTGTTTAACTAGTGGCCATTTATATTATGATATCTTGTAAATTCCCAGAAAAAAAAAACCCTAGTACCATGATTCATGGGAAAGCCTGGGGAGTTAGTAGTGTATGGCATTGTATGGCCCATTGCCCTCAGTGTTTCATCAGGTATCTAATCTGGAATGTAACATCACAGTTATCATTTTGCCATTTGCATTCACATCCGCTTATTCTAGTCTCTTTCAATCATGCTGTGAGTGGGCGATATGAAGGCTACAGTCAGGATCTACAGTACTAGATCTTAAGCTTGTTGGTTTGGAAGTAACACTATATAAAGTGTTTATATCTGACTGACTAATCTGTAAGAATATTGCCTGTAAAATCCATGCTGCAGTGAAAGTGAGTGTAGAAAAAATAATCAGATCAGTATTATTTTGGGCCTCAGGTATCATCTAACTTGTCAAATCAGAAAAATAAGGAAGGTTGACCTTTCTGTCCACTTGGAAGGAGGACATACCAGCTGCCATATGGATCCAGCCTGTCCTGTTGTATCTTTTTTGACTTAGACCCATAGGTGGACAGATGCTGAAAGATTTACTTCTGGGAAAACAGATTTCTGAAGTGATTAGAGGAATAGCAACTGACCTGATATTGGAGCATTCTTCCTTTGGCCCTCTTCATTCAGCTTCCACATGGTGGGATGAAATGGCCCCAGTCCACCAGGCTCATTTATAAACAAATTCACAAAAATTATTTTGCTGTCATCATTTTTTGAAAAACAAGGTATTAGCAATCGAAAAGTAGAATCACATGTCCTTTCAATTTTATTTTTTTTTTTATTTCTGTCTGAAACACTATCACTTTCAAAGCTCAGATTCAGTCATCACTGAAGCCTGATGTAGTCTGGTGGCTTAACTAACCCTTTACACCTGACATTTGCAGTGGACTGGGAACACACTATCAGTCATCATGTCCCCTCCAAGTGGTGCTGGGATGAGCAGCTTCCACCTTAGAGGGAAAGGCATTGTAACAGAATCAGCTGTGATCAAATAAGTGTAGCCTTTAGCTGGGTCTACATTATGCAGTGTTCCTGGCACAGTTAGTTTTGCAAGGGGGGTAAAAATACAGATGGGGATATATGGCAAGCTTAAATCATAAACCTTCTCTGCACACACGTGGATGCAATTCATTTTGTCTCTTGTTTATGCATAATTATGACTAAGTGTTAAAATATCTACTGCTTTGACTTTTCAAACAGTTTCAGAGATTATTTCATGGCATTATTTTCAATCTCATGCTCATACATCCTCCAAGTTGCTCTTCCCAAGAGAGAATAAATAAATCAAAACATCCAAGGCCTTGAAACTGGCTAAAATTTAAAACAAAAAATCTGCATAAATCGGTTCTCATATATAAAGTTGATCTAGTTTAGCTGTGAGTGGGATCAGAAAAATTCCCATTATCTGTTTTAATTGCATAGGAAAATGTAAGGACTGATTTCAATTAAGTTTCATGTACAGTGAGTTGTATTCAATACAATTGCTTCTATTTACAATAGTACAAGCAAAAGGAAGGCTGGGACCATTTTTGCTACTCTGGATATTTTAAATAGTTTATTAAAACTAACACATCTAAATCTCTTATTATCACTGTACTGTGGTAGCATTTTATAAGCAGAAATTAAATTCTCTCAACAATGTCCCTGCTGGAAAGACTGTTCCCATTTCACAGCCAGGGAGCTGAGGCATGTAGGTCAACAATTTAACCCAAAGCCCAATTTTTAGCACTCTTATGAAAGACACTTGACTTATTTCATTGTGAATTGAAGGTAGGTTTGCTTACTTCTAAGCCAGAACATACTCTGTAATTTGTTTGCAAGGCAGCTGTGCCCAAGCACAGCACTGAATGATAAGGCAGAAAAGCTTCAGCCATAAGTTTCAGTCTTGCAGAACTTTTTTGTTACATCCCTGTGAATCTTGCAGCCTATTCACAGTCTGGGGCACTGAAACCAGTAGCACCATGGAGGTCAATTTCTAGAAACACCAGTAGGGCTAGCGCAGAACTCATTTTGGGGCAGTGCCATCTGGAGAGAGACACTGGTGGCTCCTACCTTCTGGCTTATTCTGAGAGCAGCAGGAGCTTCTGCCTTGTACAGATGCAATTTAATGATGATAGAAAATGGTAGCATATTGTTTCTGTAAGAGGCAGTCTCTCATGGATCCCACAACATTCTTACCAGCATGTTTAACCTCTAATCTAGGAAAGAAAAATACCATCTGGTCCACACCATTCCTGAAAGTTTGCTGTCCCCTGCCTTGATGTGTACCTGGAGAGCTCATGTAAGTGCTGCACTGAGTTACCCATGCTGCATGAACCTGCCTGGGCCCCAGAAGTGAAGCAACATTAGTGTGATGCACTATCCGAGTTAATATAGCTGACTTTGCAGCAGGACTAATGAGCTGGTGGAGCTCATGTTTGCCTGGCTATGCTGCTTCCAGTAATGGAGCTGGCTTATGTAGAGCTCCCTTAGGTATCTCTGACCAGAACTGCACCAGGCCATGTTGGGAGATCCATAAACTCTTAATGCTTAATGAAGAATATTTTGCTTCTTGATTTTATTTATCTTGCATAGGAAAAGTCACACTTTCTGCTCTTGTTTGTTAATCATTTTTTCACTATTAAGATGGCACAAATGAGAATTTGCTGTTAAGCCATGACTACCCTGGCTCACAATACCTGTCAGACTTAGCATACCACCTCTGCAGTATACACCTTACCTCTGCATTGTCTCTGCAGCAGAGAGGACAGAGAAGGGCTTTGTGTCCACTCTCAGTCAAAATCTGTGGTCAGCTGGCCTGCTGATTTAAATCACCACAGTTTCAGTACACACCCCTAGGTAAACTGGACTGTGTTGCCAGAAATGGAGCTGCTCTATTTCTGACCCAAGTGGGTTTGCCCTTCCTTAGGCAACCTGTTGACCTGAATTCAGGGATCATCAGACTGATGCCAAATGTGATGTGGAAAACTGTCTGGCTGAGCACACTGCAGCCCCAGGCCAATGGGCACCCATACACCTCTGAAGAATTTGGGATGACAGGCATGTCTCACCACACCCAGCTTTCTCCTTAGAGGTGGTCAAAAATTGCCAGTGCTGACTGTAATTCTGGCCACGAGGGAAAGATATTGGAACAATTTTCAGTCAGCAAATACCATACCTTGGATTGACCTTGCCAGTGAAGACACTACTACTGCATGAACACACAGCCTGTCCTGCTACCCCTGTGAAAGAAATAAGGTGAGACTTACAGGTGCGACCTCATGAGTTACTGCTGAGCATATGAATCAGAGCCCCAGGCCCAGTGGTGACATCTGTCCCTTGCAAAGAAGTAATTCTTCCTCATCCCAGTTCTGCAGTTCTTTAATAATAAAGTGTCCTCTCAGAGGCAAACTGAAAGCATGAGATAGAAGTTTTAGAATGAAGCTGCATTACTGGCTTTTGTGTGCATAGGAACAGAACTAACTGGCCACTGCTTTTGTCTGTTTAGAAATCTCTGTCCTATTACTGTTTTCATTCCTTCAGGAAGTTGCAAATAGAGCTGTTTTGACTTAAAATGATTCCTCATGTACATACTACAATGTGCTTATTTCATTTTTAAAAGTGTCTGTAAAGTACCTTGGAAATAATTGATCCTGATGTTTAATTAGGTAGTGTTTGAAAAGCACTTTGAAAATGAAAAATGGAGTAGAAGTGCTTAATATTCTTGCCTAAGGTTGATTAATTATGGACAGTAAATCTTACATTAGCCCATGTGATAAATGCGAGAGAGTAGACTGCTTAATCTATTAAAAGGAAACCCAGGCATATGCATTTTTCCCTCTGCATACAGACCTGGGGATGATAATCTGGAGGTTGGAGAATTGTGTCTGCTTTGTAGGTTCTCATCTCCTTTCTAATTCAATACTGTTGAAGACTTCAGCAGAGAATTCTGGCTTTTCAGAACTGGCAGAGGAGCAATTCGGGCCATGCGAACTTGCTGGGCTCCTTCAGAAGTTTCCACTTTCAACTTCCCAGGAAGTGGTTAGACAGTGAGGCTACATCTATATTAGTAAATCAAACATGTCCATCTCTCTGCCACTGAAGTCATCTGGCACTGGACTGCCCTCATCCACATGATTAAACACTTTTACCCTGTGACAGCAAGGTGGTTGTAGCCAGACACTCTAATGGGAAGAATTCCTGGCCTCTGCTAGCTCAAGAAGTCTTCCTGAAGATTGCTTGGGTGAGTCCAAGTCAGCCTGGGTCAAAATCATTCTAGAAATTTAACAGTGGAGACAATCGAGGTTCAGTGCTGAAGCCTGACTAGCACTGCTTATTTTGCTGATACAGATGTAGCCTGAGGGGCTGTAGCCTCACCTAGAGCACTTACCTCTGCTGTCTTCAGGGCACCTTCCACTGATGGAGGAGCACAGGCTGCTTCCCTTCAGGATAAATCACGTCATATGATATAAGCATCTTACCAGTGTCTTTGAGCTGAGGCTGTTTTGAGGCAGCACTAGTGACATCTGGTCTTAAAGGGCTGATGAAGCGAACCACCCAGCTTTACTTGCACTCCAGAATAGATGATATATTGCAGGACCACTTGATGTCTTTGACAGGTTTTAAGTGGGGCTAATGTATAAAGAGCAAATGTTCTTATCACACCTAGACCAAACATGTGAGAGATCTGTGCCAGTTCTTGCAAATATGGTAAGTGCTTTGAGTAAACTGACAATCACTTACCTCAGATAAAAAGTCTAGAGAAGCCTGTAGAATGAACACAGAAAAGGAAGGAGATGAGTCTAGAGACACTGCATGAGAATCTGTGAAAAATACAGAGAGGATCTATGTTTTTTTTTCTTTTTTCCTATATGACAATTTGTTTATATTCTGTAGTACAGTAATTTTCTAAAATTGGAGGAGCAAGTTTTCTACTTGAAATAGGGGATTAGGTCAATTGTTAACATTGGCACATTGGAGTTAGCATGAACAACTGATGTGAATTATTGCTTTAAGAGGATATTACTTTGAGATATAGGATAACCAATGACTAATCATTAACGTTGTTGACTTACAAAAAGAGATGGCAGATGTGAGTTATAGAATCACAGAATCAATTAGGTTGGAAAGACTTCTGAGATTATAAAGTCCAAGCTTTGACTGAATACCACCAAGTCAACTAGATCATGGCACTAAATGCCACATCCTGTCTTTTCTTAAACACCTCCAGGACTCCGCCTCTTTCCTGGGCAGTCAATTCCCATGTGTAATCACAGATTTTGTGAAGAAATGCCTCCTAATGTTCCAAGCTGAACCTCCCTTGGAGCAGCCTGAGACTGTCCTGTCATCCTGTCACTAGTTGCTTGGGAGAAGAAGCCAACTCCCATCTTGCTAAAACTTTCTTTCATGGGATTGTAGAGAGTGATAAGGTCACCCCTGAACCTTCTCTTCTCCAGGCTGAACAACCACAACTCCCTCAGATGCTCCTCGTAGGACTTAGCCTTTAGACCCTTCATCAGCTTCTCTGGACTCACTTCAGCACCTCGATGTTCTTCCAGAATTGAGTGGCCCAGAACTGGACACATTACTCAAGGTGTGGCCTCACTGGTGCTGAGCACAGGGGAATAACATCATAACTGCAGAACTGGCACTGAGGTCACTGATGCAGAGTATAGTGGGAGAGTTGGAATCATGGCAGTTTGGTCTGAAAATACAGAAGCCTGGCATTTCTAATCAAAGTGACAGATCTTAAAATATAAATTCTGATCTTTTGGAAAAGATTGTCATGTGTCCCTGAAAATGAGTCCTGACTACAGAGCTTCAAAGACATAAAGTCTTTAGAGAAGGTGCACGCTTCCTGCTTCTTCTCTTAGCCTTGTCGTCTTGCATCAGTTTCCCATGCCAAAACATTCCTGTTCCTGTTTAGGTAGCAAGGAGCTCCCTGACAGCACAAGGTGATACGTTTTGACAGATACTTTTTGAACATTTGTCAAGTAGGTTCTATAGAGATCTTCAAAACATCTCTGAGAAGATGGTGATCTGGTTTTGGAGAAGCAGATGAAATAGCGAGTCACATGTAGGAAAGAACCTTGGGTGCATTGTAGTCATTGAAAGGAGGCAGTGGGAAAGAGAGAGGTATTTGGAAAATACATGTGATGGCTGGGGAGAGAGCGCTGAGACTTGGAGGGCAGGATCTTTTCCACATTGAAATGAAAAATCCATGCAATGTGCATCTTCCCTGTTTCTTGGACTCAAAAACTTCTGAAATCTAGTCAACTAAAGGCATGCTATTTAGCACCCTGCTTTTGATTGATCCTTCTCTCAAGAATGTGTGAATGAGATGTTGAGGTGTGAACAGGAACCATGAGACATACATCTATGGTGAACTACACACACCCATTCTATTAGCATAATTTACTTGTGTCAGGTGCTTTATGTAGCATTTCATTTATTTTAGCAAATTTCTCAGTTGCAAGAGAAGCTTCAAAACACAAAAGCAAAAGATCTGAAATGTTTTCCTTATTTTTGCATCAGGAATTCTTGAAGATATAATATGTGATGGTATCTGCTTCATAGTGCTGTGCAACTTGGTTGCAAGCTATCACAAGTGACCTATAAACCAGATTTATTTGACACTAAGTTCAAGCTGAAAACAACTTCCCAGAACTCTAGAAAAAGCAGTGAAACTCTATATACTTGCTTCAAGGAGGTATGTACATGCATTCAAATATGCATACTTTTATGCACAGATATTATCATGTATCAAATTCTGGCTGACCATCTGTGCTTCCTGTGAGCTCTGAAATGATTCACTTGCTATGCCTCTGGGAAAAGCATTGGTTAAGACCTGAATGTAAATGTGAAAGGATGCATTTGGGGATACACTAACTGCTGTGTGCTGGGATCTGACAGGCTATGCCTGGCCCCATCTATCCTGTCAGCCCTCCTGGTTGTGCAGCCAAGATGGTTCAGAGATCCATCACCAAAGCTGAAATGGCAGGACCACCTTTTAGCAAAGAAGGGTGTGACATGTAGACAATACGAACTCTGAGTTTAGGTTGCCTGTGGGAGCTGATGAGGTTTAGGAATACACTGAAAGCAGGTGGGTTTGGGTACCGCTCATCTGAGACAAAAGCATACATATATATATAGATATATATCTATATCTATGTATATATATATATCTGTATCTGTGGGACAATGCAGAGAATTAACCAGAAGCATACAGAGAGGAGCTCTAGTCACTTTTATTTAGGAGGGAATCATCAATTTGAAAAATAGAACACCCTTAAAAAATGAGATACTGAATCCAAACTGTGTAAGAAACAGAAGAATACTGCCTTCACATATGTCACTGTCATGAAATCTAGTTGTCAGAGACAGAGCTTGATCTAAGGCAGATTTACCTGTCCATGAAGGAAGTTCTGTAACAAGTGCAATATTATATTAACAGCGCATCTCTACTTATTCACAGGTAGTACAGTTGTGTACTTCAGATAGGTCTGAAAAGACCTCACACAGCTTGAAGTCACAACAATTTTCATTTATGTTTCCTCAAATCCATGTTTTATGTAATGTTTTCTTTATCCTTCCCAATGCACAATGTGTCTCTGTCAGTCTTTATAACCAAAAGTATACCACTGTCTCAAAAATCTGCACTGCTTTTGGTCTGATTTCTGGCCTTATTTAGGAACTTTCAGAAATGTTGTCCTGAGACAGGAACTGAAACCCTATCCTTTTCAAAGATGTTTTGTTAGGCTTTTTTTTTTTTTCACTAGTCATGTTAAAATCAGGACTGCTTGTAAGAAACTTCCCTACAGTTCTCTGCTCTGCAAAGAGTGGGCACAGGCAGACCCCCCAGTTGTGTGCAGTCACATGCAGAATAGAGGCTTAGATTTTGCTTCTGTCAAGTCAATTCACAGTTGCAGGCAATTGAGATTTGGTATTTTGATTAGGGTTTTCCCTTGTTTTTCTTCTTCTGAGTCAATGATGAAGGAAGCTCTCAGATCTACCCTTTTATTTTTGTCCCAGTGAAGTAGAGCTTCCTATGGCATTTTCTTTCCTCCAGAACTATTCATCACTAGCACTGTGTTGATAATGTGATGACAGTTGTTGCCAAAACTTTCCTGTTCACCCTAAATCTGTTTTTCTTGGTATGAAAATAAAGATCCGAAGCTCAGCAGAGAGAGAACACTCTGTGGTATGAGAGCTCAAGGTGACTTGAACGGGAGTAGTTATCCAAGGACAAAATCCGGAGTGGGCGGGCAGCATTTTCCAGATTCCAGAGAGGAAGGGGAGAAGGGTGTGAGGATAAAAGGGGTGGAGTGGGTGGGATGTGCCTGCTGGGGGCTGGGAAGAGAGACAGTGCTCCTCTTTTAAAGGAAAATGAGCAGCCAGCAGAAACTAGATGTGTCTCACCATGGGGTGAGGGTGGAGAACCCACCAACTGCTGAGACAGTCAATAGGCAGATTATTCATCACACATTGCTAGGAGATTAACTGAGCAAACGTTCTGACAAAACTGATTAAAGCCTTCATCCTGTATGGGGGAACAAAGAGGCACCAAGTTATTACACCCCAGCCAAATGCCAGATGATGACTACATGTAGTGGAAACACAAAGTATGGAGTGATTCCCCCACCGCCCTCCCCCACTGGGATGACTCTCCCTCTCTTTGTCACTAGAGTCATCACAAATTACAGTTTGTAAATACAGCTACCTACTGAACATTCAAAAGCCAGATTGCTGTGATGTAATAGATAAAGGACTACCTTCCCCCAACTTGATTATCTTAAAATTTTATCTCAGTGTTATCATGTCTAGAGCCATCTCTTTTCTGAAGTACATTCTTTCCCAGTATTATCACCACTGTTTACAATTACAGATACTTAAAATGAGCTAAATACTTGACTTACTATTTTAGTAAAGTTTGGATGGTACTCCCTCAGGCAAGTGTAAATTTTGTGAGTACTTCCAATATCAGGGTTTGCTCACTTGCTAGCACTGGTAAGGAGGGAGTAATGTACATGACTTTTTACTGTGTACACTAATTACCATATTTTCAAAACCAGAATAAGTTGTCCTAGAACAAGAGAATTAGTATCAATAAAACTCAATCATTTAATTGCAGAGTTCTGAAGACTGGGAAAGTCATGAGAAACTGCCTGACAAGGGAATCCCTTTCCAGACAACTCTGATTGTTTTGTTCTGACACTCAAAACTTTAATGAGCCCTGAAAGTGATCAGACTATAACTGCCAAGTGTCTACTACCTCTATGAAGTGTCTGTTAACAAGTGTTTAACCTGAGGCACTGCTGAAGCCTAAGCACCGAGCTCAGCATTGGTTTAGATATATCTATGTATGTTCGCTATTTCTCAAGCATAAAAAATTGCCCCCTAAGTCGTCCTGGTAATGTAGGGACACTTGTGGAAAGGAAAGCCATCATCTGTCAGGACCCTGAGATGTAAAATTAGACAGCCCAGACCCCTGGGGAGTGGGTAGCAGGAGCTGGGCAATGCCGCTGGTGTCTCTTGCCTCTCTAAACCCCTGACTCTGAGGGTAAGGACATTACAACTAATTACATCCTTGGACTGTGCTGACATGAATAAACCATTTGAGGTTAACTGTCTTGCTCCTTAATGTCATAAAGCCTTCTTTTCATAGAATTAAAGCCTTATTACATAAAATTGTGTCAAATTATTCCCTTGTGCTGGGTTAGATCCTATAAACTGGTCTAAAGAACTTGGTTTTCAAGAAGAGTTGGACTCACTCACTGGAGTAATCTTTTAACTGCCCAAGTAATCTTTTATTATAAGTGTGGTTTTTTTCATGTGTCAGAAAAGTGGATGTCAAATATGCAGTGGCTTTTGAAACCAATTGTCATCTAATGTAATGAGAGAAAACTCCTCTGTGCATTAGGGAGAACACTGGTACAGTTAGGAATGTTCCAAGACTGTTGACTAAATAATCATTTGCTACCTCATGGGGATTTTTACTTGATTATTTGTGTTTGTTAACTTGAACTTAACTTAGCTGTGGTTATCAGAGCCATCTCTTTAATATAAGCAAAGAGGAAGGAGATAGCAAGTTGAGAATAAGATCTTTCTGTATAACACTGTGAGCCCTAGACACTGGGTTAAAGAATGGCTCACATATTAGAAGCAGATCTGATAGAAATATCAATAACAAACTCAGAAGAATAAAATGTGCAAAAGATTACAGTAGCACATATACTGTAATAACTTGCCAATATAATAGAAACTGTTATGTACATGAACATTTTATGGATCCAGTTGAGGTGAAGAAGTGGAAAATTAAGAAACCTCTAGAGAGTTGCAGATAGCTTATATAATTTATTGTTGATTTTCCCCTAAGTTGTTAAATAGCTTTATCTACAACATGTTGCATGTAGGAAGGCATTTCATAGCTGACATAAATCTCAGAAGATGCTGCCAGCTGTTTGGTGTTTGTTTGTTTGCTTAGGTTTTATTTTGTTAAACAGGCAACTTCATCACTCAAATGATTCTCACAATTTTGAGACCACCCCAACCATTAGATGATCTTTGAAAAGGGAAGCATATACATCTGGATTGTTCTGGCAAGGCAAGGACTTTTTCAAAATGAAGGGAACAGCTTCTCTTTTAAGAAACTTTTTATATTCTTGTAAAAGGCAATAAAATATATATCAAACATCGATGATACTGACTGCTCCTTACAGTTGCTGTTAAGATTTATGGTCCTTGAAGTTAAATATTGACTTTGGCATCACCTTGGTCAATATTTATCTCTGAGATCAATAAATCTTAATATTGACTGCAACTGAAGTCACCATGCTGCCCAGTGTTACCTCTGAATGATTTATATCAATATATTTTCCTCTCCCCTCAATATATCTTTTACTTTCCTGCATTGTTATTTAATGGGATTGGAGGATCTTTTTGAATGACCAAACTTTTTCTCTGCATAGAGTGCTGTTATTTCCATCAGCTTGTTCTACTCCTTTCCTTATTTCTTTTTAAGTTCTACTGTAACTGCATCCATTTGTAACCATCCTAGCAGAAAAAGATTTTTCCTAGTGCCTAACTAAATGTATAACTTCTGAGAGCGTACTAGGCTGTATCATTTTCATTATGATGTTACTGGATGTTATAATCATCATAATCATCCTAATCAGTATTAGTGCTTTCTCTTATTACCCTTAAATTTCTATATTAACATGTGCTTTCCTGCCTCTCAATGTTTTCCTTCAACTATTAAAGTTACAACACAACTGAAAATTATAGTTTATTTAAAATTTAATTATTTAGTCCCACTTGGCAAGTTTTTATTTTCTTGATTTCTCCAGCATAATTCAGTTCATGAAGAAGTTGGTGACATGATCACAACTAGCCTTTCATATTCATAATTTTCCTAATATTAGTGGATTTTTGTGTTAACAGACCCTTGAGGCTAATTGAACAAAGCTCCTTTGCTGAGTCCAATTAGCAGTGAAGTTCTTAAACTCTTCTGAACGTGATATATAGACATTTGTTAAGGCAAAAATGGGTAGCTGGCTGCTCTCCTTGTATTATCTTATCCTGAACCTCTGAAAAGATCCAGTATTTTTTACATAAAAGGTATGCATGTCAATTGGTGAACTATATCCTCACTAGTAGACATCTACAAGCATGGTCAGTGGAAATAGTCCTTTCCATTCCTCTCCCCTCCCCTCCCCCCCCTTTCTGTTCTGGTTTATAATATCTAAAAAGCTATCTTTCTTTTGTTCCCCCATGTGAATGCTGCCTGTGCCCTGACTGCGTTGTTCCTGTGCTGGCCCTGGTGCCTTCCTGCTCAGCAATCTCATCTGAGGGGTTCTGGGACAGAACTGGCCCAAGCAGTCTATGCCACACTGTGAATCACAGCATCATCCACCTACTCAGTCTTTGATCCAGTGTTATTCTTTTTCTACTGTACAGCTTCAAGCACAGTGATAACTCAATTAAGCAAAAGTAATATAAATGGTCTTTGCATCCATATCAACTCCAAGAATAGGTATTTGAATACAAGAGGACACATTTATTTTTACAGTGTAATTCTCTCAAATGCTTGAGATTATAAAATATCTATATGGGCTGTGCCTGAACAAAAGAAGAGTAGGAGTTTCTATAAACTTACAAGTTTTACTCCTGCCTCTGGAAAAATCTAGAGGAATGCTAAATTTAAATAAACTGACGAAGAATACTAACCTGCTGCCAAATAATCAGCTACCCTTTTTTGTTGCTGTTGTATTCCCATGTGAGAGTTGCACCCTACAGAATAAAATAGTTCTCTTCTACTGAGAGTGTCATGGAAAATTTGCCAAACAGAAACAAAGACCTTTCTTCCTCTTCCGCCTTCTGACATAAACAGCTGCGCTGCTGCATGTGATAAATTATCAGAATGGATAAAAATCTTCCGTTTCTTCTGTTTTCTTTAAAATGAAATCAGACTGCTCAGATGAACATAGGCTCTCTTCCTATCTGAGAAACAGAGTGAAAATGGCTTCTGATGACCTTCTACATTATTTGGGTAGCTCAGCTAATTAGGGACACAGCAGAACTCCCTTGTGACTTGCCCTATCATGATCTTTCCCAACTAACACGGTTCAACCTCTGAATGCACCAGCAAAAAGCAGCTTCAGCATGCTCCTTGTAATCAGAGAAGAAACAAGTTTTCCTCTACTGGAAAATGAAGTGGCTGGAGGGGAGAAAAAAAGGTAATTCAGCAGTACCTTTGTGATTGCAAAATGAAACTGAGCAAGAGTTTAAGTTGAAATACAAATAATCATATGGTTTACTCCTTATCACGTACTAAGGTCCTAAACTTACCCTGGTAGCAAAATTGACTAATTTTCTATACTTTTTTAAACTCTGGAGTAGCTTTGATGTCCACACCTATGAGTCTGCTGCAATCCAGTCCAGGAGAACCTGCTGGTTTCCCTGGCTGGTGAACAGGCCATCCTTACAGCTATTGGAGTGCCAGGGATCACAAGAAGTGCTTCAGAAATGCTTTCAAGTGTCAAGACCAAGCAAATTATAAATAACAGTTTATTAGCTCTTATTTGATATTTTTAACATCAGTACTATTAGTATTAATGATGTCATTGACAATCTGGTTTAGAAATGGGAGGGAAATTTGGTATGAATATCCCGTACAGTAACTGCAGGCTGTTTAGAGGAAACTGTGAGTATCAGGGAAGAGTTCTTCAGTGTCATACCATACTTCTATGCAAGGTGATATAGAAGCATTCCCTAAATGCTGGACTGGTAACCTGGCTAACAGTATGCCTTGCTTCTGAGACCTCCAGGAAAACAAGAATGAAAATGCTGGTGACTTTGTACCAACACTCAAGCCAAGATAACCAATCTTGCTCTGCTGTGGAAGCCAGTGGTTGCCGATAAGGACAAGAATGCTAATGTGGAGTAGCGATGGATATTTTCATCTTCTAGTGCAGCCCACAAGGTTAAAATACCTCACTAGATGTGGCCTCTGTCTCAGCTAACTGCAGCAAGGTTGTGTGAGATTGAGGATGGTGGTAAGACTTGAGAAATTGTAAGGAGAATTTATCTACCACTTGTGTGAGCAAGTTGGATTTCTTTTTCTTCAACAATAAGAAAGAAGTTCCTTCTATAGATCCTATAAATAAGATTTGCAGCCACTTAAAAGCATCTTGGTACATGTGCCATGCTTCAAAGTCCTGCTTTTGAAGTTAAGAGAAACCTAGCAAGTACTATGGTGCTCTGTATGTCAGATAAGGCTATGAGGCTGGAGGAGAGTGATCTGAGAACATATTAGAACAACCAAATCTGTTTAGTTTGGATAAACAACAACTAGTGGTCTGGGAATGCATACAACTGACAAGTTTGAGAAGGCTGTAAACAGCAAAGACAGCAACATAATTCTGAAGGTTCAAGTAGATTTAGCTAAAGAGTAAGGACTTGTTTACACCAAGAAAGCCACAATTATAATTATGCAGCATAATTATACAGCATAATTGTAATTATCCTGGAATTATTCTGAAGGAATTGTGTCCAGAGAGGGAGTTATCCTGATATAAAGATACTACTGAATTTCCCTGTGTAGACAAGCCTTGGCAAAAGAAAGGATTGTTTTTGTGTGAAGTGTCTGTGTGCTACTGTTACTAGTACCACAGTGCAATACAAAACAGAGAATGTAAATTGCAGTCATAGCTTTTAGTTGATTTAACCTATCTAGTTCAAACCTTGTCCCCAGAGAGAGACCCCCTACCAGCATTGGCCAGTGTGGCGCATATTCCCATTTCATATGAAGAGTCTTTGCACCTTTCAGTCCCTTCATCTAGACTGTGTCTTGCTCTGTAGTTTAGCTCAGCTAAATAGCTTACATGACAATAGCTCACTCTCTGCTTCTATGGCAGTCATCCATAGCTCTAAGGCACTTGTCATGAAGAATATTTACTCCAGTATATTGCTAGTGTGTCACTAATAGAGTTTTTTTTCATACTTCTCTAGATTTCAGTTAACAAGCTTTAAGCTTCGTCTGGGAAACAATATCATATGGCTAGGCCTGTCTATGCAAAATGCGGTTCTGCGTTAGTGATACCAGAAAAGACACAGTGATACATTCCCTTCAGTTATGCATGCTCATATTGGACCACATTTATAAACCATTTGCATGACTTTGTTCTCTCTGGTCATCTCATTGGACTAGAAACCAGGTTAAAAATACATGCCCTCAGTGAACGAAGTCCACCACTTCCATGCACTTACACAAAATATGGTGCAACAGCTTTAGGTGGAATAATAAAACTTCAGGATAATGGGAATGTCCTTCTTACATTGTATTTATAAGTAGATTTATTCCTACGCTTTGTTTAATATTTCAAACTGAGCAGTCCAGAAGAGTTTAAATATTTGAAGGGAGGTTCAGAAAGCAAACAGTATGGCAAGGAATTGCTGTGATAATTAGTTTAAGTAGTAACATCAGTAGTTTGGCCTTGGCTTTTCAACAGGAAGACTGTCATAATCTTCATATATGACAGACAAAGAGGAGAAATGGTTTACCCACAGTCCCATATCACCTCCCAGATGGGAGGAGCAAACTGGTGCGGGGAGTTCTTGGACAGATATTGCTGAGAGGCCGTGCACCAAGAACAAGTTTGGAATGAGATATATTTTAAATACTTTAAGAACCTGTGTGGTTGCATGTAGAGGACAAGCCACTTTCCTGCTGAAAGCGGAGGTTGGGAGGTCTCATTGAATTAGAGAATTTTAAAGTGCAGCTGACTGTGGGATGGATGAGATTGATTATTCCAGAACTGTGCTTTTCTACAGCTAAGCCTTTTGCTGTTCTTTGTTAATACCTAGAGTTTTGCAAACCTGAGTGTTCTGCTTGCACATTGCTTTTTCCATGCTCCTTTATTTAAATTGACATCTACCTCTTATTCATTTTTGTGGATTCAAAATGAAGAATTACTTTTTTTTACTTCAGCTTGTCACTGTGATTCCTTCTTTCTTTTTCAATTGTACTGGTTTTAAACTAAGAATGCACAGCAAAAATAATATAACTTATCTGCTTGTAAACTTTTCCATGTCACAAAACCCATGTCCAAATTACCATTTTTTAAAATGGGGAAATGACCTTGATACAGCTTTTCTCTTTCCCAGTTTCTATTTTCTATTTTACAATATTTTTTAAATTATTTTTAATTTTTAATATCTACATCACATTGTTCTGTGCCCAAATTTTGGACTTCAGGTTAGATTCACAAAATTACTTAGGCTTCACCTGGAAAACATTGTGACATCACAGTGGTGCTACAGCCCAGGTTATGCCTTTATGCCATGAATGACCCCTAGAGACCTGGCTGTGGGTGAGGTTCAAAAAGGCTAGTGGTCTGAACCGTGAAAAGTATCTCTGAGGAAAAGCTTAGGAGAGTGCTACACTCCCTGATGAACCTTTGGAGATCACAGTACATAGCTCGTTCAGAGGAGTTTCGCTGAGAACTGTGTGCACAAACAGATGGAATTAAAGGTATGGAAAAGGTTTTGCCATTGTCTAATGCTCTAGTGAGCACAATACTTCCTTAGGATGCAAAACGTCCAGGTTTGTCTTTGTTTCTTCCTTAAGAAGACTTGAGTCAATCTCTTTCCCCTCTCAGAATGCTGTCATCAGCAGCAGGCACTAACAGGAAACATCCTCTGATGAGGCTTTTAGCCTTTTTGCTCTCTAGAGAAAATTCCTTAATCACCTGTGCATTAGGAACTAGTTTGGATACCTCTGCAAAGTACATCCTAGTCACTGCAATATAAGAAAGATACTAAACTATTACAGACCATCAAAAGGAGGGCAACAAAGATGGTGAAAGACCTTGAGGATAAGTTGTATGAGCAGTGGCTGAGGTCACTTGGTGTGTTCAGTCTGGAGAAGAGACTGAGGGGAGACATCATAGTAGTTCCAACTTCCTTGTGAGGGGAAGAGGAGGGGCAGGCACTGATCTCTTCTCTGTGGTGACCAGTGACAGGACCTGAGGGAATGGCCTGAAGTTGTGTCAGGGGAGGTTTAGGTTGGATATTAGGAAAAGGTTCTTCACTCAGAGGGTGACTGTGAGCTGGAACAGGCTCCCCAGGGAAGTGGTCACAGCACCAAGGCTGACAGAGTTCAAGAAGTGTTTGTATGACATATGGACTTAGGTACATGGTGTGACTCTTGGGGATGGTCCTATGCATGGCTAAGGGTTGGACTTGAGGATCAGCTCTGCATTCTGTGACCTTCAGGATGAGGCATCTTGCAGGTCAAACAGCGACTGAGTTGGATTTAGAATTAGTTTTGTGTAAATAGTGAGATGGTTTTACAATTTATCCCTTTTTTTCATTAAAATTGTTTCCCTTGTCTTCAGTTCCATCTCAATCACTGTTGTGTGGATTCATCAATTACTAATCCAGGGTGTAGAATTTTATTTTTGAGCCATTATTACATTTAAAATCACACTGGCTTTTAAAAACATCATGGCTTTGGCATTATGCAGAGTTAAAGTCAATGTTCATTAGTTCAACCTTCCAGAATTTTGCAATGAGATTGAAAGTGTATCTTTAAACAGGGTACGTAGTCTGAACTATAAACTACTCAAAGCGTATCTCAACTAGCTCAGCACCACTTATGTTGCTGTGTTCCATACACTCAAAAAAAATGGGAGGATCTATTAACCATCATATTCTAGAAACATACCTCGCAGAGAAAAAACTGAAGACTTCTGTTAAATTTTTTTCCTTTGAACACAAGGCTGGGTTGTCAGTCACACCCCCCCATAAACACACACACCACCGTTATCCAAAAATAGACCAATTTTCTCGTAAAAAAATACCAAATTCACAGTCTTAGATAGAATTCAAATATTTTGGAACACTGCCTTAAATTTAGCTTTCCTATGCTTAAAAGATACATGTGTTGGAAATAGTCTCTTCTCTGCTGGAACACTATGGCAATATGGTATGAATAAAAGACTGTAAATTGTTGCTTTCTAACATTACTAGTAATACATTTAGCTGTGGGGAAGAAGTTGTCGAGTCAAATCTTGTGTTCTAATTGTTAATTATTGTTGTCTTCATCTAAAAGAAATTCTGTTATGAGACCAGGCAGCTTTATTCAGTTAAAATGTTCCAGGAAAATTCAACACCAATCACATTTAAAAATAAACATTCGGTAGCACAATGAAGAAATATACAGTAGCATACCTATTACATGTTTTTCTTGATCTCCAAACAATGTTTTCTTATATTCTCTGTCTTCTAAAAATGAATACTGTGTTGATGGAAGCTGTTCATTTGACTGTCAGAGGAAACGAACTTTGCTTCAGTAGGTGAGTTAGTAATACATGGCTTCTGCATGTGAACTAATCATTGTTTATAAAGCCTGCAATTGCAATCTGGTATTTATTTGGTAAGAAGACTTAGTTGCAAACTTGTTGTAATCCTGACCTTGATAAAACAAGATGTAAGTTTATGTAGCAGTGATCTTCTCCTTCCATAGGGACCTTTAACAGTTCTGGAAAAGTTTGAAGTTTGCCTTAGTCTGAAATTTGACTCACAGGTTTGAAGTGTGCATCCATTTTATGAAAGCCTTATAGGAAGAAGGTCTTTCTCTTTAAGGCTAGGTCCTACTCATATGCAGTGTGTTTTGATAAATTCATAGCTCTCTACAGTAGCATTAGTAGAAATCAAAGGTCACACATGAATTTGCTCTGGTAGCTTACCGACTTTTCAGGTGTCACTTAAACTGTGTTAACTGTTGGTAAAATTTTGTGCTCTGAGTCTGCTCGTCTGTGAAGTAATAAATTCTTTAGCTTCTTCGTTTGAGCTAATCATGCATACCATTGCTCAGCTGATGGGGGAGGTAACTTGTGCAACCATAACTTTATTGTGTATCTATGTTTCAATTATCAGTTCATATCTTTCATGTGTTTCAGAATTACTGGTATCAATAAGAGATATGTTTAGTGGCTGGAAGTTATGTAGGCTTCTATAGACCTGTATGGACCTAATGACTGAAGGCACCAAGACACTTGTTTGCCCTCAGCTATCAGACAGTAATCCTTTTAGACTTCAATAATCTGAACTAGACTGTAACCTCTGTGGTAGGGATTGCTATTTTACTTGGTTAGTATAGTATAGTAGTGTAGCAATCAGCCCATTTGGGTAGTGCCACTTTATAAACATAATTTCTGTTTTATTTTCAGTAAATTTGCTTATTGCAATGTCACAGATCTCCTCAAGCACGCAGAATCTATCTTTTGTCAGTCCACCTCACTAGCTATTTGTGTTGTAGATCATGATGAAACATGTTTACATACATGGACCATATGGCAAACTCCATATTTCAAGCACCTTTGTATGAAGAATATCTGAATTGTGTTTAACATCTGTCCTTTCCCCCCCCTCAACATCAGCCGCAAACCACATGACTCCAATTAATCCCTATCTATCTCAAACAGTTTATTGGCAGCAATCTGCTCTCAGTATTGCCAAAATACATAAAACTGTTGCAAGTCCCATGATTTTTCATGGTTTTCTTTACAATTCAAATTTCAGATGAATACCTTAACATTACAATGAGATGAAAAGAAGTGAAAATTACCTTTCAACTCAGAAAAACAAAACAAACCAAAGCTTGGAT
The DNA here is from genome assembly GCA_035583185.1 of Anabacerthia variegaticeps. NCBI lineage: Eukaryota > Metazoa > Chordata > Aves > Passeriformes > Furnariidae > Anabacerthia > Anabacerthia variegaticeps. The sequence goes on from JAWWEW010000112.1 coordinate 51,039,031, forward strand.
CTAATTAACCTTGGCAAGAAAAGAAATCACCGAGAATGAAAATCTCTCCAACTCAAAGAGGCCAAAACAAAGCCCTCTGAAGTCCTAACAAAACTCTTGAAATAGGATTTAACTGGTACATCAGTGCTGCTCAGGCTGATGTTGATGCTCTGTATGGAGATTAATTTTACCCTCGTAAAGGAGGCTTCCTGCCAAATACATGCAGTCTGTTTTATTTATGTCTCTAAGTCCAGAAAATCCTGGAATTTCTCTGCTTGCTCCCCTGTATTTCAAAGAATTAGGTTACAGCAAACATTACAGAGAGTGAGTATTTCCTCATGCCTGGCTATGTACTGACATTTTAAGTTCCAAAATTTATGTAGGGCAAAGATTTCTGGGGCTCTGTGTTCATTCTTCACAGTCACTACTGGAAAATTTTTAGATTTAAATAAAGTTAGTACAAAGTTGGATAGAAATTATAGTCAACTCACCCCAAGGGGGCTAATAAGCAAGACAATATAAGCAAGTCTCCAGAGAAGAGTAGATGTCTTAAAATTATGTCCCAGAGATGTACTCTGGCAGTTTGCATAAGAATTAAGGATCAGAATTAGGGACAGGATTTTTAACATCCCCTTTAGGCAACCAGATCATTGATTTCATCTCAGTTTTAACACAGGTAGAACCTGTTCCAACTGTGAGAAGAACTGTCATTTGGAAGTGTTCCAATTTCACTTCTCTGGTGATCGAATTATTTTGGAGAATGAGAGAATAAAAACAGAGGTAATAAATCAGGTGACATTTGAAATAGTGTTACTAGCTCCTCATCCTCTGCGAATGCATGAACAAAATGCTGTATAGGTGATGTTAGGATATATACAAATGAGGATAGAAGTCTTACCCTGTGGCCCTGACAGTTTCATGAATGAGATCCAGTGCAGGCAAAATCCTTATGGAAGGTGCCAGAGGAATACATCATGGAAATCGTGCAGACTGAGACTCCCAAGCAGTAACCTCTTCTTTAAAACTACAGCAGCCTCATTAACTTCAATGCCTTTTTTGTGTATGTGACTATTTTTCCACTGGATGAGTGTGTTTCTTCACTGTGTTTGTCAGCATCACAGCTGTCCGAAGGTGAAGCTTCCTTGAAGTCTTAAACCAAGCCTCAAATTATGGCTCAAATATAAAGAAACAGGCATAGTGGCTGTAGAGTGGCTTACAACACTTTTGACTGTCATTACATCTGCTGCTGTGTCTTCTTTGCACCATGCCTTCAAAACCACATGTTTCAATGCTGGAGTCCTCAGTACTTCTGCAAAGGATTCAAAGAGCAGGACAAGCTAATCATATTCCATTTTGATTTGGGATTGCTAAAAGCAGAACAGACAATATGGAATAACTGCAAGATCTAGATTGTTCTATGTGATGATTCCAGATGAAAACTTCAACATCTACCAAGAGTAACATAAAACATAATACCTGAAAGAGTATACTTTTCCCAGACATTCTGCTAGGCCTGATGACCCTTTCTTTTTTAAAAAATAATGTGTTCTTGAAAGTGGAAGAACTCTAGTATCAAACCTGTGTCTGGACATTGGTTACAATAGTGGGTTTGCCTGGCCTGGCCATGAGATCTGTCTCATTTCATGGGGGCTAGATAACTGCATCAAAAACCTGTTACATACAGGAGGATTTTTTTTTGTTTTTGTTTTGTTTTCCCAAGCAGAAGTTAAATATAGGGAAATTTGGGTTAAAGAAGAAAGTACTGTCTATCTACTGACAGGGCAAAGGCCGAGTGTGCAGTTCTTGAGGTAAAAATGTATGAGATGAGCTGCTCTAAGAATCCCCAGCTCACTGGAAAGGTCCTTCAAAAAGGTTCCCCTAACCAATTCATTCATCCCCATCTTTCAAACCATCTCTGCAGAAATTGGGAGGTCCCATCCCTTCAACTCCAAGACTTATGACTTGCTACTGATTTGACTCTGAAACTCGCTAGACCTTCTTTTTTTTTTTTTTTTTTTTTTGCCACATGAGTGAACTGTTTACGTAGGAGTCTGACAAACACCAGAGCTATTGATGGAGAGGGAATGGGGGGATGAAGTGTATGGATGAATGGATATGTGAAGGGAGGTTGTCAAGAGGATGGAGTCAGGCTTTTCTTGGTGGTGCAGAGCCACAGAATAAGTGGAGACAGGCAGAAACTGGAACACAGGAAGTTCCACCTGAGCATGAGGATCAACTTTATTGTGTGGGTGACCAAGCACTGGAACAGATTGCCCAGGGAGGCTGTGGAGTCTCTGTCACTGGAGATAGTCAAGAACCACCTGTACACAATCCTGAGTAATGTATCCTAGGATGATCCTGCTTGATCAAGGAGGTTGAATCAGATGACCTCCCTTGGGACCTTCCAACCTTACCCATTTCATGATTGGATGGTTCTATAAAGTGGCAGGACCTTCCCCTTTCAGCCACAAGGAGCTGTTAGATTTACTTACTCATCTTTTATAACCTAAACCTTTCTAGCAAGTGAAAGTACTAAGAGAAAGTAATGACTGTTGAAGTGTCACATGAATTCATTTAATTTGCACGTGAGATGCTCTTAGTGAAATTGATTTTGGAAAGAGGTGTTCTGTTTTATTTCCAAAATCCATTTGGATCTCTGATACAGTGCCTTTCTACAGACAGTTACCAAAATAAGGGATCCAGCATTAACCTCACATGTTTTACATAATTACCATTTATATTTTCTAAAGCGCTCTATGAGGGAAAAAAAAAATATCTCTATGAAAACTCTTCTAGAGGAGAAAATATACAAATATTCTCCAAGTCAGCAAAAAATACCAGCAAACTTTCAATGAAGTGTTATTCTGAAGGGACATCTACAATTTTATAGGATGCAATTTCACAGTTCAGGCTTGGCTTGCCATGTGTGGAGAGCAAGCTGATTGCATCAGGTGGTGGAGCATTATCAAGTCATTGTTAACTCATTGCCACAGAGGACACAAATGGCCTTTCCCCACAGCAATCACTAACAGTGACAGATTCAAGTGGTTTGGCCAGGCTGTTATTGGTGGACGGTATGTTCTCCAAGCTGAAATGTGAAATGAAAAATATAGATTTTATTTTTTTCTAATTAAGATCTTAGGATTTTTGTAGCAATTACATGCTTTACAGTTTAAGAACAATGCCTCTCTCCTGTTCTCTCCAGTTATGAAAGAGCATTTGCCACCTTACCGCTCAAAATACTTCACTGTTTCCCTTTAAGGTGCTTTTTAAAGTCCTTCTTCACTCCCATCCTAAATATCCACTGAGGGGCCACGGGTAAACTTTGACTTTTTAGCTAGCTGCCAGTTCCAGTCATTCTTATATCTTGAATCTGTTCTTGGTGGGATCTTCATTTTATTTTGTATTTCCACAATAACTTATATGTATTTTGGTCCATAAGTATGATGAGCCAGACTAATGCAAGTAATAAATTTGTATTACAGTAAGCCAGATGTACTGGTCTGAAAGTTTATCTTTGTATTATTCAAATACAGATATTGACATATAGACCTAGTGTAATGAATCATCACATTTTGACAAACTGAGTAGAATAAGATACAGCAGCTGATTCTTAGGAGATGAATATAATGTGCTGAAAAAAGTCATTCCACTAACCTGCTACCTGACAGGAATTAATGGAAGGCAGATACCAGAGAAGATTGTTTGTCAAAACCAATACAGAGGCCACCCTTTACATTTATTGTGGAAGCTGAATGCTACAATTTATACAAGAATTTCTGCTTGGGGTAATATTTCTTTGCGTTAAAATTATTTGTTTGCTTATCCACTTCTGCTCTCCATTTCCCTTTTTGTAGCCCAGCAACAGTTCTATCATATATATATATATTTTTTTTTTTCACATAATATTGTAAATGTAACCAAAAGCTGCAAGTTATTCTCAACATAGTGTTCAAACCCTCTAAACCTTGGTTGCACAAACCTCTTCTGTTTGGCTTGGCATGGGCTTGCAGCAAGAGGTGATCCCAGTGATTCTCTGTGTCCAAATAAAATAGTGATGCTCTAGTAGCATTTCCTTACCCCCATGAAAAATGAGATAGGTAAATGCACTGGGTCATGGACTATCAGAAAGATGATTTAACAAAATGAAGCTATTTGGCTAATACAGTAAATACTGAGTAAAAGATTGCAGACAGGGAGCCAGACCATTTGTAGAAGTGTCATGGGATGAATAAAAGAGCAGATGATAGAGCATATTCATGGAGGCCAGAGGGCCACACAAACTTTACACAACAGTAATAACAATTGGAATTATTATTAATATTCTTGTTAGTATATTGGCCTAGACAGACCACAGCATGACAAGAGTTAGATGGACAACACAGTCTACTTGAAGGGCTAGTTGTCTCTAAAGAATCAGTTGCCTGACCAAATGTGCAAAGGCATTGCAGAGTTCGTGCAAAGGCATTGCAGAGTTCTTGCAAAACACAGAATTCCAATTGTGTTCTGGAAGTGCTGTAATTTGGAAATAATAGTAGGACATAGTGGGACATAACCTAGTATGTTTTTCAACAAGCAAGTAGCTATCCAGTGCTCAGTGTTTCTGTCAACAAATTACTGACGAGAAAAGATGGAAACAGATGATATGTCTGCATGTAACAACCTGAACTGATGTTGAAGGTATCAAGGCAAAGGATAAGAATAACCACAGTGGGTTGGACTAAAGAACCACCTAAAATGCTATTTGAAAGTGGCCAGAAATGGGTAACACTTTTGGGGAAATGATGGACAATACTATAGTCATAGTTAATGAACTTCCAGCAATCTGCAGCTAGTGCATTGTCCTAATCATGGGCATTATCTCTGTGCTTAACAGGTATTGATGTCTTGTCCTTTTATTACTGTATTAAACAATTTTGGGAAACCATGAAGTTTTTTGGCATCCATGACATTCTGTGTCAATAAGTGACACAATTTAACTGTACTTTCAGAGAAGAATATCTCATTTAATTTATTTTCAACATAACACCATAGATTTTAATTTGATATTCCTAATTCTAAACAGGTATAACTATTGCAGTCATATCATGTTTTTCATAGTAACAGATTTTTCATTGGTAACACAGGAGACTCCAGAGCCTTTGGTCCAATACACAGGGATGCATATTAATTGCCTTCAGACATTATCAGGAGAATAGCATTCCACTGATGAGCAGCAGAGGACAAGGGCAGATTTCCAAAGAGTCAATTTCAGATCCCAAGTAGACATAAAAATCTTCCTAAAAGGCTTGTTTTTAATTTAGTGGCCAATTATGACAGAAGATCATGATTGGTATGAGGTCTGTCAAAAGAAATGTCAGAAAAAACTCTTTTTCTGTGGTCTGGGGAACTATTTACATTTCCACACTGCAGAAACATCATGGAAGCAGGAAATGCATGCAGTTACTACCTCAACTGAACACTGAGGTTGAACTCCATTCTAAAATAATTGTATACATTTCACACTTCCATAATGTGGGCATTCACCTAATTCAAGCTGTCCTAATGTTCAGAAAGGATCTGATAGCATTTGTATAGCTGAACTTACTGGATATATTTTCAGACAATTGTGTATACATTTAAAAATAAATATTGGTACTGTGGAATATTAAAGTAGGTAGTTGAAGTGGGATTTCTTGGAATTGTTTGTGTTGTTTTATACTAGCAAGTGTTCTTGTATTGATTGTACAAAGTACAATCCGTTCCTATTCACTCTTTTATGCTATTGATTTTATAGACTTCTGTCACATCCTCCCTCGGGGATTTTTTTTTCAAGCTGAAAAGCCCTAGTCTGATCATCTGTTCCTTGCACAAAAACTATTCCATACATTTGATCTCCCATGTTTCTCTTCCTTGAACTTTTCCAGTTCTCGTATTTTGAGATGGGGGTCCAACATGGCACATGGCATTCAAGATATCTGCACCTCGTGTTTCTATATAATAATGGAATAATGATGTCTTACACTTTGTTCTTTTTGTCCTTTTTAATAGACCCAACAGGTAATGTACTTTTACAAGTCCTCCTGATCAGCACATAGACACTTTTTCTCTGCCATTATTTGACTAAATCTAAAGCTAAATCTATGATCTTAGGTATCAATGATTTAGGTAGAACCTCAAAAAGAATTAATCACAGTTTCATCTTTCCCATGAATAATCAGAAGGACTTGAGTGGCATCATGCAAGTGTGTAAGGGCTTCTGAATCATATCCTGTTTTAAATGAGAATTGCTTTGTCAGAAGTACTAACTCTATGAAATACATAAGACATCTTGTTAGTTGTCCAATTCCCACTTTTTTCTTCTATACAAATAAAACTAGACTAATATATGATCATTAACACATGCCTACTTTCTGAATGTATTGTATTTTTTAAGATCAGTTTTCTTGATGATATTCTTCATGATTTTGGGTTGGAAAAACTTAATTCTAGGTGAGTTCCATGAGAAGAATGATTTCAAGTGAAGTCTGCTCTGAGGTTTTGAAACCATTTGGATCTGAAGCTCTCAGTGACACTGAAAAGGGTAAAGTTGGAATTGTGTGGACTGAAATCAAGAAAAAAGGTACAGATAAACTCTCCATGAGTGCAGCCTCTCAAGTTTCAATGAAATCTAGTGACAATGAGCTCAGATAGTTTCCAAGTCCCCAGTGCTTTGCCTGCAGCGTGAAATTACCAACTCTATTTTCATTCTTACCTCAACTTGGTTTTCATGGCTCATTGTGCAAGAATGAACAATGATTTCTTTTGTCAGTCATTCAACTAAAAATTGTTTTGCTTATTATTCAATATAAATTGTTCCTCTACTAAAACATAAGATATCAGCATGTAAGGATTTATTGCCCCATTTTACCTCTCAGAGTTCTAAAACACGAGAATAGACTTGCTGCTTCAGTAGAGAATGAGAAACATGGTAAAAGGGGGAAATGTAGGTTTTACTAAAGAGACTGTATTAAATAGCTCCCAAAATTTGCTATAGTTCATAGCATTAGTTCTGGACACCCATTACTTTGGAAGAGGATTATGGAAAAATGCCATCTTCATATGGAATGTGAAAGGATAAGTTTTTTCAAAGTGGTGTGGTAAGTAGAAGGCTGCATCCTTTTGACTCAGAATCCTTTGAGCTTGAAACTCCTAGTACAGGACTGGAAAAGGTACAGCTGAAGTTACGCAGATTAAACATAGCACATAACATCTGAGTGAAGAATGATCTCTGAATTAAAACTGAGTTTAGCAATCCAACTGTAGGACTTTAGAAAGATAGTGGTCTTAAGTTTTCTCTTTAGACATTCCACAACTAAGATCAGAATTATTCTTGATCACTTCTGTGGACAACTGAGAGGTTGACCTGAGCCTGATAAATGTAAGTTATGGTGACGTGGCCTTTGAGCAGGCTCAGAGATTATAATTATCATGAAGTAAATGTAGATATCTTAGCATTGCTATACATTTCGTTAAGTTATAGCTGAACCATCTTTGTGATGTGACCACAGTGAAAGATTAATACTTCTCTGACAAAGAAATCCAGTTGAGCCAAAGCCAATGAACAAATTAGGTCGTTTGAGATCCATTGAATTTATCATTAGAAGAGATATTTTGGTGTGATTTGTAAGAGGCAGAAGGAGAAAACTGGTCCTATTTTCAAATATTTGTATATTTTTCATTAAACAGTTACTTGACAGAAATCACAAAATGTTATTGGAGGATAGTCCAAAATCCAGGACTTCTTGATCAAAATCTCCTGTTGCTAAGCTGTAGAATAAAACCTTTCTCTTCTCTATTTTCTCTCTAGCCACTGAGATTTGAAATTAATTTTTTGACAGTGAGACAGGTTCAGCAGAAAGAATAGAAGTTATATTTTTATCCAGTTAATAGCTCAATGACCAAGCAATTTAAACTCCTCTGGCGCTACAGAGAAGGCCAAATATGGAGTTTGAATAAGGAACGTATTGCAAGTGAAAGGGTTCTCACTTTGTTTTCTGTGCTGCCCATCACAGTCCCAGGAATCAACTGAAAAGGATTTCCAGAAAGGGTCATTTGGGCATGGTTGTAAAAAACTGCTGTAGTTTTGAATTCTCTTTGGAAATTAACTGTGGGACTGTTTTTCAATTCCTTAGCGCAGTCATAAATGCTTTCTGATGGTGGGTACAACTACTCAGAATAGCACAAACTGTTGCACAGGGAAAAACCATACCAGAAGATCCCAGACAGGTGTCTGGACTCATAGTAAATACATAAAGATGAAGGCTTAGAAAAATCATCCATTCAGGTGAAAATCACTGTTGTAATGAACTCCATGTTGAAAGACAAGCCTAAGGTATCAAGGAGAAGCAAGAGAAGGTTCCCTTCATGACAGAGGACAAATCAGGAGCCAAGGGTGGCCTCCACAGAGGCAGGGGGCTTACCAGCCTAGGCACTGTCACACAAGGTCTGAACAGAATTAGGTTGGTGATAGTGGCAGCCTTCACCAGGACAGAACTTATGGATGCCCTTGGGGTCCTGACATAAAGAAGCTATCATCTGAGCAAAGCTGTCATGAGTAAATCTTACCAGTTTTGCTTTTTTTTTTTAATGTTTTAAAATTGTGATATGGGTTCAACTTCAAGCCACAGATCAAACATCTGAAAACTGATGTCAATTTCTATTTGGATCCAAATATCCTTATCAATAAGGAATTTTGTGCTTTGTTGAACCTCTTCATGTGTCCTCAGGCAGGTTTGCATATGGATGTCACTTGAAGGATTCTTGGTTTCAGTGGCAGCTATTCACGGTATCACAGGATGCCGAATGCACTATCCAATCCTTGTTATTTAAGTTGCATACTTCATCACTGAGAATTTGTAAAGCAAAACATAATTTTTGCAGCTCTTGAACTGAGATTATTTGACCCCCATCTCCAAAGTAATGATTAACTAAGCACACTATTTCCTGAGCAATTGATAATGCTGGCAAAACCAAAAAGGTTGTTTGGCATAACTGAAGGTATATTTTAGCAGAGATATATTATCAAGGCCTTGATTCCCTATAATCAGTAAAGTTCTAAATTGCCATAGGTGTTTTGGCTTGATTTCACTGGTTAGGAAACACTGCTGTAAAGACATCGTATTACTGCATAGGTCTTGTTATATAAACTGTAGATATTAAACTGAAACAGATGTGTTGATTTCAGTTTGGCTCAAAACACACACAAGTAACCAATGTTTGCCAAATGGAAAAGGATAAAAAGCAGTTGATAAAATGTTATTTTCATGCATCTGAGATAATTACAACCAGTAGGCACGGAAACAAAATTAAAATCCATAAAGAATCTGCTGGCAACAGCTGACAGTAGGTGTTACAGAGGGAGGTAAAATCCTTGTCAGTGAACCAAGCCAGTAGGCAAGTAGAACTATGTAAGGACAAATTGCATTTTCTATGTAGTCCATACGTAAGATTTAATACTAATTTATGATGACTTTCATATCTAAAGAAGGTATTAATGGTTTTAACATTAGCCTTCTTTTTAAACTGTATCCATAGTGTTTCATTTAATGACCTTGCATAGTACTATGTCTCTAGTAAGTAAATACTTCTGTTTCTAATTGAAATTTATTGCCTTTTAATTTGCAATCCTATGTTGTTATATGATGGGACAAGTTTAATAAAAGCAGAGATTGATCAGTTTATTACTTTACCAGTAGCAATTTTGTACACCTCCATCAAGTCTCCTGTTACTCTTGTTCTGTCTAGGTTAATCTCTCATCCAATATAAATCCTACTTTACCTTTATCTCTACCCTGAAATTTGTCAATCTCTGCTTTATCTTTCTTGAGAGTGAGTCAGCCACAACTAAGCTCAGTATTACAAGACAGAATTGATCATTTTTATATGGTGCTATATATTTTCTATATTGTTTCTATGCATTTTAAAATGTAGTATTTTAAAGTAATTCTTAAAATGTGGCATTTTTCTTTAAGGCAAGAAGTCTTCTTAGCAGTTGCAACATGTAGAGGTACATGCAAATTCAGTTTTTATTTGGCCTTTTCCAGAAAATTTTTATAGCAACACTTTGTTTTCCTCAAGAGTTGAAAACTAATGAGCTCTGTCAAATTGGACAGCACTGTGTCTAGGAAACTGTTAGAGGAAATGCTGATTAGTTAGTGAGCTAAAAACATAGCCACAATTTGCTGTTGATTGTCCAAGGCAGGCAGTTATTGAGTTTATCTGCAAGATAACTCTTAAACAGAATGTTTTTAGCTAGTTAGATTCAATAACAGGGAATCACATTCATTTGATGGAGTGGGCAGAATTATATTTTGAGTGATGGCCTAGGGAGAGTAATAGAGTGGATGTTAATGTTTCTAGTTTAGAAGCAGCTATTTTTCTAAATTAGAGTTCTGAGTATGTTTACTGTGATATGGAAGGAAGTCAGTAAAGTATTTAGATGTTGAAAAACCACCTGAGATTCTAAAGGAAACCCATGGAAAATAAGTATGTAAAATTTTAACAGGGACTTACCTGCATCTTAAAATGACTAGATATGGACTTGTAGCTGTAGGCAGATCTTGTGTGTGTCCTTCATTTGGAATAGAGTGCAAAATGTAGGTCTATATGTTAACTCTTCTTCACCCTAAGTCTTATACTGATCTTACATATAAAGGCATGCCCTGTATGTACTAAATAAGCATAATGCTGTTCTGCCTTGCTCTGTGGTAAAAGAATTATACAAGGGCACTTTTGTATTTAGTGCTGTTCAGAAACTCATGACTGAAAACTAATATCTGTTCAGTGTTGATCCAAAAAGGATAGCACTATATATAGATTTTTTTGTTAGTGTTCTATCTCTGATGGCTTTTCTAGCTACATCTCTGAAGAGTTTGAAACCTTTTGGATTTATGAGGGGTGTTCTCCAATAAGAGACATTTACATGATCAGCTGTAAATGAGTTAAGACAGATCTTATACTGAGTCCAATGTATAGTGTCACTTTTTCTTTCAGTACTTGATCTCCTTTTTGACAATGACTAGCTACTAAATCAATTATTTAACTTTGAGGATAATGTTCCTTTATTGCTAATATTTGCAGTTCTATCATATTTCTCAATTTCCTCTGGCTTCTTTTCTAAATCAGTTTCAGTATAGCAAAATAATAAAAAAAATTATAGGTTGTTTTTGGTTTGAATCAGCTGTAACCACAATTTTGTGCTAAGCAAACTGATAACATAGTGAGACAATTAATTAATTGATGGTACTATAAAGCTTTCCTTTCTTTATAAAATTTAGTTCTGTTTAATAAAAGCAACTTGTGAGCAGCTGATCATAAGAAAATGAATGATGCCTAAAAGCTATATTTGAACAGTCACACCACAGTCTCACATCTTTTTTTTTTTTTTATTAGATCTATAATTAATCCTCACTTATACCAAATGTGTGTGACTCAGACACACTGACAGAGGGCTGATGACAAAACATGTTATTGTTGATGCTTTAGAAGATGCACTATGAGCATCTTCCAAGGTTTGAAGAACACCCCCTTGTTCAAGCTGTTTACTCAGTAATCACAAAATTACAAGAACTCTCTCAATCCACTCTTCAAAGCAACCCTTTTTTTAAAAAAAAAATAAATTTCTTTTTTTAATCTTTTTTTAGGATTAAGCTAGTCGTTGGTGAAATTCCAGAAGTACCTCTTTCCCTGATTGCTGGATATTATTTCTATATTTAGACAGCTGGTAAGAGTGACTAGCTCAGGTAAAGCAGCTGATCAGCCAGGCTTCACATCTCTATTTGCATCTCTGAAACCCTGGAGGAAAGAGAAGTCTTTTAATTGGTGAGCCAACCTCAGTAGGAACATGTTTTTCGGAAATGAGGCCTACACCGTTCTCTTCACACCGGGCACATTCACTCTGGTTGCCATGGTAATCTGCTGGAGCATGCTAGGTCCAATGATGTGGAAAACAAGATGGCTTCCTCATTTGTTTAGCCTTAAGGAAAATTACAGATATTAACAAATCATTACAGGGCTAACAGACACTCTGAAGGCTTGACCTAAATAAACAGCATCGTGTCAGATTGCTAATAGCTGCCTGAGCTTTACTTCTGTGACTCCCCTGAAAGCCCTTAGCTAATGAAGGTTTTATTACCCTAAATATTTGGTTTTCTCCACCTGCAAGTAAAATCCCATACTTTGAATGTTACAGCAGACCTCCTATTCAATGAGGTACATTCAATTTGTCAATCAATTTGAAAGAAATTTAAACGTTAAAACACAACTGACACTTTTGTGAATATAAACCCAAAACGTTGGTTTTTTTCTTACACTGTTCCCTGGAAAGGGTTTTCTGTATTTCAGGGAAAGCTCTTCCCTGATGTGAAGCACCTGACACATGGTGTGCTCCTCACGGTGGTGGAGTGAAGTCTCAGACCACTTGGTCTCCACAGGGCTGGGAAGGGTGACACGTTCTCCAAGACAGGAAACATTGCATTTGAAGTTGTTGCTTTGAGGATGCAGAAACAGGAAAATTAAAAGCAGGCATGAGAAAAAGTGTACTAACAAATGAACCCATCTGTTAAAAATATAGGAGGAAGTGACAGCCAAAGACTGTAACTGCAGATACGATGGTGGTAGGCTCATATGGGGGAACCACAAGGTCAGTAGAAGAAAAGATTACGTCTGTCAAGTTCTCTCAGTTAAATGGTCTGTAATTTCTAAGCAGCCGATTTGTTGGTGCCGTCCACTTCCTCAGAGCCTGCTCTCTGGGGAATGAAAGATGAAGGTGAGGAATTTCACAAGTTGCTGAAAGAAACGTTTTTAAAAAAGACTTGTTTTGGTAAGTCTTCCAACATACTGTGTCTTTACTGGGGACTTCCAATGTCCTCTGGAATCTGAATGATAGAAGAAAGCAATTAACAGAGAAAACATGTGGGACGAGTTTATGACTTCCTTGATCGAATCGTGTCAGTGATAGATACACACATACAGGCACATGCTCCCCATCTAGCTCTGTGCACTTTAGTACATAGCTGGAGAAACTACTCCTTTGGCTTTCTTTGCTAGCTTTAAAATTCAGTTGCTCTTCTTTTCAGTTTGGTCCAGGAATCTGAGAGATTCTGGATGGAAATGCCTGCATTGTAATTAATGCAGGGTGATTTTCTGAAGTGTAGAAAATACCAACACTGAGTGCTTCTTTTCGCATCTACAAAAGCTGTCTAAGGACTGCAAGATGGAATTAAAAGAGATGACCTCTCCACAAAAAAAAAACAAAACCAAGAAAAACCCCCACATTCCAGTATAATCATATTTATGCTTCTATTCTTATTGATTATTTCAACAGTGATTCTTTTCATCTATGAATTTCTTTGTTCTAAAATTCCCCCTTGCAACTGAAATCACAGCACTTATTTCCATTGTTTTTCAAGACTACTAGAAATTTCAGCAGTCAGAGCACCTGTACTTAGCAGAGAGAACAGGAAACACAGTGGTTCAGGACTCTTAATACAATCACCTGAATGTTGTTTATTCATTATGTTATGAATTTTTTCTTATATTAATATATTACGATACAGTACACCTTACACCAGGTAAACTACCTGGATACATAACTGCACTTGCACTTTTCGTCTTATATTGTATATCAATTAGGTAAATTAAAAAAACCCCAACAAACCAAACCAAAACAAAAAAAACCAACAAACTGGCAGTGGGGACTGTGACTGATTTCCTTTCTTAGTGTACCAAATTTACTTAGTTCAAGTATCTCTAATCATATGTGTATGAGTTCATGCATTAGTTCTATCACTACTTTTATCCCAGAGGTCTTTAATTTATGAAAAAATCCCCGTCTTATGTGTGTATCTTACTTATCAGGGGTAGCTGTGATAACATTACATTGTGATTCTCTCTGCTTTGACACTGCAAATGTAAAATTCCTGAGGTGCTTTATGAAGCATCATTTTAATGTGTCATCCTTAACAACTGGTGAGATTTACAAATCAAGGATAATAAGGAGATTTCTGCCTTGGCCATGGGTGGTCTTAAACCAATTTGATGCACTGAATTATCAAATTGAAGGTTGGGTTTACAACTAAAATGCATCCAAATATTGGGTCTCCAGATAGAAAGCTACAAATATCCTGAGAAAAATTAAAAAGTCTTTCATTAGAATTCTGCTTTATTTTACCTCTTTTACTTGGAAAAACCCAGCCCTTGACTCTACCTGTTCCTGTTTTGGGCATTTGTCTTGTTTCATTAAGCTCGTTAAGAGGAAATGTAAATATGTACAAAGGAGAAATTACTCCCTGCATAGTTCAACATTTCAACAGTGAAAGTTTGGTTCTGGTTCTGTTAGGCATTATAAAAAGCTCTGGATGCACTGTTATTTTAATTTTAAATTATCTGTCTATCACAATATCATTGAGTTCTCAACCTTTTACTTCTGGAAAAGGGAAATATCATTTCGATGATATCCTCAGAGCTTCAAGTGGCTAAGGAATGAAAATCACTGATAGTTCTTCCAGGAAGGGAAGTTTCAAGGTTACGTACTGCCAAAAGACAAAAAAAAAAAAAAAAAAAAAAAAAAAAAAAAGAGAGAGACAGAGAAGGAAGAGGAGGAATAACATATTTCCCCCCTCTAATTACTGCATGTGTTCATTCCTCACTGCATTCTGGACCCTTGAGCCTTTGTAGAACTGGGTGCTGTGGAATGGACTCTTGAAATTCTCAGATGATTGTAGCTAGGATAAGTGTCAAGAAGAGACAAAGCCTGGCTGCAAGTATCTGATCTATGGACCATTCTCTTCAACTTGGGCCAACAGCTTTGTCTTTCCCTTGAGTTCCTATTGTCACTTCTAGATTTCTTAAGTGTTTTTTTTTTTTCTCCTGTGGTGGTAGATCCTATGAAAATAAAAATATTTTTTATATTGTGGAAATTATTTTGATATCCCTTACAGTTTTAGTGGTGTGGTGGGTCATGAAATCAGAAGTTTGTTTAAGGTCAGTTTGTAAAAGGCAACAACAACAATAAAAATACAAAAACAGAAAAAAAAAAGGAAAGAGAGACAAGATAAAAAAAGGAGAGAAGGAAAATAAAGAATGGAGAGAAATTTTTGTGTCTGAGCAACTGATGTTTTTCCTGCAAGGAAGAAAACAAGTGAAGGATGAAGTTACCTCATCACATGAGCACCCTTGGTGTGGGGGAGCGGGAAGAAATTAATCTGCAACCACTTCTCAGAGGCAGACTAAAGCCTTTAACTTTAACTGTGATCCTTGTCCTGACTAATGCTTGGGCAGAAACAAATGAGATTCTTCCACCCTGGGGGGCAGTTGGTAGCAGAGTTTGTCTTAACCTACCATGTCAGAGCCAGGCTCTGTTCAAATCCAGGTTAAAGTCAGCATGGCTTCTCTATTGGTCTTTGTTTTCCCATGTGTATTGGGAAGTTATTATCTTTTACCATGTCCGGAAGTAGCTACTACCACTACCTGTTTTAGAAAATTCAAATTTTCTTTATTATTTCAGGCAGAGTACTCAGTAACAGCTAGCTCAAATTGCAGTTCTTGTTATTGCCTCCTCAATATTATAAGATACCTTTCTGAAATTAGTCTTGTTTTGAATTCTACTGGGGTAGTTTCTGTCCCAGTATGATTTTTTTATTATTATTTAAAACTTGAACATAAAAGATGGGCAATTTCTGAAGTCAAGTCAGAGAAAAAAGTATATTCTGTTTCCCTTTTGTTGTTTTTTTTGCATTTCATTAAGAAGGGTATTTGAAAGGTGTCATTTGACATAAAAAGTCTTCACTAACAGGCAATGAACCTTAGGCTGTTGGAGAAATAAATATTTCCTGTGCTATGTTGTAATTCTGAACTTTAGAATATGATCCAGTCATTAAGAAATGCACTGCAGCTTAATAACTCTAACCCCACAGAGAGGGATAAAGTTGAAAGTAGTTGTGGAATTCTGTTGATGGTAATCACTTTCTCTTCAAGGAGTAACTGTGTAGTCTTAATTTTACATTTGTGTCTATTTTAAATTTAATTCACGTTACTGAGCTTTTTCTCAAATCTTTGCTCTGCCTCTTATGAAATTTTTCTCCCCTTCCACAATTTACCTAATGTCATGGTTTACAATAAAAGCAGACCATGTTTCTTTTTTTTCCTCCTTATGTCCTCTCTCCCTCTACAATTTATGCTCATTTGGTTGTCTGCCCATTATAATAAATGTATCACAACTCACTGCTGAATGCCAACTGCATGTGGACATTAGCCACTCTTCTGACCATGACTGTTTGTTACAGACATTTTGATATTTACTCTTTCTGATGTCTTTCTGCATCCAGTAATTGTATTTTTAATTCTTTTGTATTCTGTGTACACAAACACAGATTATTCAAAATCCCTTGCTTCTCTCTCCAGAGACCAATCTTCATTATACGTTTTCATTTTCATTAAGTATTACCTTCTCTATGTCATTGTCTTGTTTCTAATTATGGAAAGTGTTAGTTGTGTTTTGATAGACAGTTGCCCAAAACACTAGGACAATATTTAAAGTGTCATGGTCAGACATCAGCTGCTTATTCCTGAGAGTGCAATTCCTCCCCTTTGTAGAAATATCCCCATATTCCTGCTCAGCTTTATGTAAAAGGCTAAGATGGGCCACATGGGTACTACAGATTGACTTCTATAAGGAATTATTTTTCAAAAAGTAGATAGAGCCACTGCAACAGTCCAAAGAGGTTTTCTTCAGTGCAGACGTTAGGAGAACATGAATCTGCTCAGGAGTTAAGATCAAGAAGACTTTTAATTATGACAGAAGAGTGCAGAGATTGCCTTTTATATATATATATATATACATGTATTACTCGTGGAGACCACTGAGAAATGTTTGCTGGTACTTGCAGAAGAAAACAGTTGGGTTCTACTCCCAGACATTAAACTCAGTATAATCTAAATATCTTATAAATATTTCATGTTAAATCAATCTGTCAAGCTCGGCGTGCATCCTACAGACTTTGCACAGTATTTTACAAAAAAATGTTAGACTGCCCCAGTGATTGCACCTGCTATACTGGGTTGAAGCTGCAAGAAGGGAGCAAAAAGCTGATTGCCCGGAGTCATGGAGAAAAAGTCTCCCTGGGTGGCCAGGGAACTCTTCTACACTGCTGTCAAGCCAAGTCAGGGAATGTGGAGATATCACTTGTAAATTGAAATTGTTCTCCTCATAATCTTGCCTAATCACACAAATCTCCTCTTCAACAAGAAATGGCCAAAAGAGACTGACCAGTGTGGGTTGCTGGTCTGGGAAAGTACAAAGTGTACCTTGGTCTTTATCCCACGCTCTCCAAAGTCAAAAACTTTTCCCTATCTATATTTTTCTACTTAAAGCAAATGAAGAATTTCCCACAGCTTTGTCTATTGGCGTCAGCCACTTCTTCGATTTCCTTTGCTGTCATGCACTCCCTTGGATCACCTCTGTGCTCTGGTTTTGAGATTCTGAGAGCTGAACTGTACTTCTAACACTGACACACAAACACTGACAGTGCAAGTGAAGTATAAAGCATATAGTGCATTCAAGTCATGTAGTCCATGGAAGACTGCTTTCTTTTAGTGGTTAGTAGTCTTTTCCCAAAAAAGGATGCATAACTATAATGCATTGCATTTTCTAGCTGCAGACTTTGCTTCTCTGGCTCCCTTTTGAGCAAATATTTGGAAACTCTGGTATGTGCCTATGTCTTTATTAAAGCTGCAATTCTAAACTGTGTGTTGGAGGCAGTGATATAGTACAAATTTATTCAGAACCAAGTACTGAGGAAGTTGTGCAACCTAGTGAAATTTTGCACAGTAGAGTCATGATCTGTGCTTTGGCCATGTAGACACTACAGTCTTTTAAAAAAGTTATCAGTGAGAACTTACAGGGTTTGCAAACTGAGACCTGAAACATGGTGTTCTTGTGCAGTCTTGAAAGGCAAATAAGCTATGCACATTTTCAATCTGGCAAAAATTTGGCAATAATATTAGAACACTTGTCTCTATCAAAGCATTCAGGAACATTTTTAAGTAAACAAATCTAGCTAGCAGCAGACTAAAGTTGATTTTAAGTAAAAAGCAAAAGCTAACAAATGTTGTTAGTTCCTGGTTACTGTTAAATAATTTATTCAACTATTGCTAATTATAATAGATGCCAAAAGCCTTAGGTTTGCATTACTGTATCTACCTGGATTTGAATTTTCAAAATGTTTTTATTTGGTTTGTTTTATTCATGTTTCCTATTTCTACTTACATTATATATGCATGTATATAATGCATATATGCATGGATGTGTGTATGTATATTATGGAGAGGGAAAATATTTAAGTAGGAGACATGGGTTTCTCTATCTCATCAATGGAGGATGAAGTGGAAGAGGTTTTTCGTTTTTGTTATTTTTTTTTTCCCCCCTAGAATTTTAATTAGTTGGATTTAATTTTTATAAATCCCAAAGCTGGTGAAGACTGATGCCAAAGTCATTCAGGGTTTGAGCTGATGAGTAGCTTCTCTTTAGATTCGTGTTCACCTGCAAGGCTTATCAGTGGAATTTCCAGAAGTGCCAAAGCACTTGAGAAGCAAAAGTCTTATTGAACTCGATGGAATTTATCAATACCCTACTAGATGAGTTGCGTCTTAAATCTGACTATTTTGCAGACAATCACTGTGAAAAGTTGGAAGACTGACATAAAATGATGCACTCCAGCAACTCTCCCTCCTACCAGGAGTATGCCCCTAGAAGAGGGGCTTCCTGTCAGTGTCTGCCAGGGAGAAGAGATAGGATCCAAACCTGGCTTGAGAAGTGACTGCTTTAGCTTTATATCTGTCACTTGTTGTTCCTGAGAGCCACTTCTAAGAAGAGGAAAGGCATGTTATGGATTGGAAAAGAGTTTGTTTTGGGAATGGTGTCAGAAAGTCTATATTAGCCAGTTGTTGTTAAATATTCCTAAGGAGAGTAAGCATACTAGAGTAAGGCAATGGCTTCTTCTGGAATTAGAGGTGGAAAGACTATTAAAGTGGTTCCTGCTAATTTGTGAAATATGAGAACCTGTTTAAGAGTTTTACTTATGCAAGAAGATTGATAGCTCTCTTAAGTGTTAGATGTAACTTTATTTAGAGGAGAAATAACAGAAACTGCAGCAGTTATTGACACAGCTAGCAGAGAGCCAGTGGAAATGAGGAAGACAGAAGATAGTAAGAAGATTAGCTTGAACTTTATTATGTTGAAAAGCTTGACAGTCTTAAAGTTGTAAGAAGATGTTACCACAGGAAGGTGGAAGCAACTGCCTGGTGCAGCTTTGCCAAAGGTAGCTGTGACATGGTCATACTTTATGGCTTAGGTAGTGCATAATAGCCTGTTGTCTTACTTGGTTAGGAGTTGTCCTTTCTCCCTGTATTAAAATATTGTTGCTGTTGATTGAAAACTTGAAGTGGAAATAATTAGCTCACTGAGCACCAATAGTATAATTTAAACTCCTGGATGAGAGTGTAAGCTTGGGTGTCATCAGGGATGGGATCAGACCCTTGCTGCCAGGTCTAGGGAGAGTAGCCACAGAGTGGCCAGCCTTAGCTTGACTGGTGGCTCCTAGACACGGCAGGGTCCTGAGGTAAGTGTGCAGTGTGTGCTGAGGAGGTTGTGCCACACAAACACGGCAACTGGGAGTGGGGAAGCTACATGCACCTGAGGGTGGCACAGGCACAGTCCTCCCTGTCTTTGAAAACGAAGTTCTGGAAACGTTTTTTGGATTCTGTACTCGCTCTTGTGGAAACTCTTCTCCCTCATCAGTTATTATGCTGCATAATCAGAGACCTTCACACTCCCATGTTTGCTAAGTAGTGGAGATATCTGGGGAATCTGAGCCATGCTGTGACCTGTTCTAGATTTTCGCTCTACAGCCTGGCAACCAGAAGCAGATAGAAATGAGAAATGCAAAGTTTTTCACCGACAAAACCCGCGTAAAATTTTTCTAGGAACATTGAATTCTCTCCAAAGAAGGAATTAAAATGCTTGTGACAAGGTGAATGGACAGGACCCAGTTTGTCAGGAGTTAAAACTGGCTCAGTCAGCTGGAGGCTTACCAGCTACTAGCTATTAGGATTGTCATTTCCCCTCAGGAAATACCTGCTGGTGTATCAAGGGTAATTGCTAGCAGTCAGCTGTATCCCCAGAGGGTGGGTACACAAAATCACCAGGAAAAGACTGAACTGTTCCTGGTAGGAGGCAATAGAGATTGTGTGTGTGTCTTGGGTGTTTATCTTAATGAAGGATCTTAATGCAATGTGGGCTTTTGTTTCAGTTTTAACCCTGGTTGTGACTTATCCTTGGGTTTCTGCTGAGGCTTGAATTTTACAGACTTCTTTTCTTATCTGAAGCCACCACTTGCAGCACTGGCTGGTTTGTCACAAGTATTCTCCAAAACAGAGTAGATAATTACAGCTTCCTGAATGGCTTGGTGTCACTGTGTGGTTTTATTTCTAGAATACTTGAAATAGCATTCCTCAATGTCTTTCACTTTGTTATTCTCTTGCCAATTTTTCCCCTCACACAAGGAATAAAAACCCTTTGCTTTCCCGAGTCTTAGTTAAACTACCTGTGAAGCAGGTATATCAAGTAATGCCCATTGGTTATCCTTTAAAGTTCATTCTGAAGTTTACAGCATTATGAAGATGACAAACAAGCAAAAAAAAACCTCAGAAGCACTTGTACAGTCAGTTTAAAGATTTACTCCCTCTACTTCTCCTGCTTTGGCAGAGGTCTCCCTGGAATATTGCATCTGTCAGTGTTAGTCTGTCAGTTAAAGTACTCTTTGCCTCCATACTTTCTGCAGTAATAAATTTCCCAGAATGTCAAAAAAAGCCAGATGCTCAAAACAGGTCATCCTACCTGACCCTTATCTATTTGTTTGGACATATCCCCACATAACCAGGCTTTTAGTCATACTTTCTGGGCTTTTTCTCCTTCCCAAAGACTCCTCCAGACAGCAAATTATTAGTTGGCTGTAAGCCTCACATGGAGGCTATCCTTGACTCTTTGCCCTTTCTCACTCCCTCTTCGTGCTTGACTTCTGTTGCACGTGCATTTGGGTAGGAACCACTCCCTTGCCAATGGAGAGATCTTGTATTTGCCAAACACTGAGTGAACTTCACTTGGTTGTGAAGCTCAAATTAGGTGTCTCTGGAATGGACTCAACATGTATGCTCTCTGAAATGGCTAGCAAAACTTGTCATGACCAGCTTATGAACCAACCACAGACTAAGGTGGTTTTTGAATGAGAATAAATGTCAAATATGTAATAGATTAATAGAGTTCATGAGCCATACGATAGTACGTCACAACTAGGTAAAAAGAGTAAATTGGTGAATAAACTATTCACAGTGCAGGTGTTTCTCCAAAGCAGTTTCTCAGCAGAAATTGAGATAGGATTCAGGAGTAAACCATCATTATTTACTCTGCTCTTTCTCTCTTTCTTGAATTCACTTCCTGGGATGAGATAAAATATCTCCGTTCAAACTGCTGTGGTTGTCTTATGAGTAGTGAAGTTTTCTGTGAATCAAACGCCTTCAGATACTCAGTTTATAAAGAAATCCTAAGCCTTTGCAAGTACATGGAAGTATGACAGCTTCATTATTCTAATTTCCAGAACTCAGCAAACTAAGAAGCTGAATTCTGAAAGAGTTCTTGATTATAAAGATAAACAAACAAACAAATCCAACAAAAGAACAATGGAGAAGGAAATACCTTAAACCCCAAACTTCTCCTTTCCTTAGTATGCTCTTCCTGGGAGACTTTGTAGGATGACCAGAAAAGGCCTGAGGAAGACACATAATTTGATTGCCTAGTTAATTTCCAAAACACTGTGCTCACAAACACTATTAGCTCATTGCCTTGTTGCCCTTTGTAAGTGGAGGGGATCTATTGATGAGAAGAGATGAATTCTCTCTACAACAGTGCAGACCTTTGTGAAAATGGATCCCCTTATAAATGGCCCAATCCTCTCCCTGAAGAACAGATGCCAGAAGCAGTTGTGGGACATTATGTTTCAGTTCTAGAGACTTCCACTTCTAAGAATAAAGTAAAGGAGTCATTATTTATCTAAACAGGGCCTTTATGCTATGGTTCAGTTGCTGCTGGATAGCCGTGTGATCTGTCTTGTGTAATGCCCTCACCCCCTCCTTTCTCCATTTGGAGAAGAGAAAAAAGGACTTGTACTAGCTCAGAACATACTTACACATCTCACTGTCTATTGTGCTCAGTTGCTCTGTCTATTATGGTCCATTAGATAAACATGGTGTTGAGCAGCCACTCAGCAGCTGATATGTACAGCAGTGCTGATAACATGCTCTATGTTTAGAAGGGAATCAGTGTGTCACAGACTATGTGGGATATGTTTACATATAAGTGTGTGCTTTCTCCTCAACAACAGAGAGCTTCCATCACAAAGCCCCTCTCTCTGAGGAAACGGGTTTTGAAATGATAGTCTTTTATCTTTTGTGGTGGATTTTTCATGCTGCTTCTCAAAATATTGCCTTGTATTTCTGTGGCTGAGGGTAAATGAAGTGAGACATGGACCTCTGATCTTTCCCTTTCCTGTAGGAGTTTGTATTTAAAAGACAGAAAGAAGGAGGCAGCTGGCTATAGGGTACTTTCTGTGTGTTATTGGGTCTGTCACAAATTCTGTGTATGGGAGGCAGCTGACTTCTCTCAGCAGCCAAGTGGTCAAACAAGTTACATTTTACGAAAGCACCTGATCATATTTTTTCAAAGTGACTTAGGCACTTCAGAGCCGAGATCTCTTAATTTGATAGTGGGGCTTGGGGCTTATCTACTCAGGGAGGCAATACAGCTTTGCTGTGTTTGGTGCTGACCTCCAGATATGTATACAGTCCAACACAAAAGCTCCTCTTGTACTGCTGAAAATGTCACCCAAAGCACACAGTCCTCTGAAAACCATGTTCTGTGGAGGGCTGGTCCAGTATCAGTGAGCACAAACTTGCAAAGAGCAGACAGACTAAGGAGAGCTTGCCAGTGTGAGAGGGCAAATAATCAGGAGCTGCTTCCTCCTTGATTATATAAAGCAACAAACCAGGCACTGAGACTGTCTTTGAATTATGAGAAGTTAGGTGTTATTCTCACTTTGTCCAAGGGAGAGGATGGGGATTTTCATTCGGGCCCACATTAATAGGCATTGCAACGAACCAGGAGCTCAGCATCACCATTTACTTGCCAGACTTTAACTGAGCAGGTGTTAAGATCAGACAGTCCACTACTGCAGAATAAGTGACGAACCTGACTTGATCAGGGCATGTTTCTTGCTACGTGCTAGATAAGCTGGACACAGGAAGTGTGTGAAGAAGCATTAAAGTTCTCCTAATTACTCTGAGGCTTCTTTAGCAATGTCCAGGTTCTTTCCTTAAAAGACACCTTAGTGTGTGGTAATGCCCCAATACAAGCTAGTAAAATAATGTATCCATTAAAACATACCTTACATACTATCCAAGTACTTGTTTTAAAACACTCAAATTGCATGCTTCAATTCTACACAGAAAAAAAAATGCTTAGAATGTGATGGTTCATTACAACAGAATGAGCCCAGTAAGTCATTCATTCTTAATACTTTTTGCGGTGTTATTAAGAGAACAAGAAAACAATTCAGCAAAACCTTCAAAAATTTCAAAATTTTTTCGAGGGAAAAGAGCTCCATTTTTTTTTTTTCAAGATTTTCTTGGCAACAAGTGCTTATGACATTTTTAGTTAGCATTCTAAATGTAAGATGTACTAGTTACAATATTTTGATTTTCAAATTATTGGTAAACAAGACAACCCACATAATGATTTTAGTCTCTCCTTTATGATTATAATATATTACACATGATTTTATTGAAAAGGAGAAATACTGCTAATGCCAATAATTTCTTGTATTTTAGCCTATATTTAGCATTAAAAAATGGATAGTTTTTAATTTGATAATATTCAAAGTTTATAATATGCTTAGTTTTGTGGACTGTTTTGCCATTTCTTTTTTGCCTTTGAATCCCTCTGAAACCTGGGAAAGTTTTAATGCTTATAAACAGATTCTACACTGCAGTTGTGTTTTCACAGCTTTACTTTTTCCTGAAGAGTGCTAAAGTTAGCTTCTTTACCTGAATTGTCCTATTGTAAGATTAATTTTGTAGTGTCATAAAGAATCATAGTAATAGCCTGCCTTAATTTACAGTAAAAATTTTGGTCATGATTGCAGACTGAAAATTGGTGATTTAACTTGGTCTTACTTCCTGATATTCATATATTTTCTCTTCCTTTCATCTACTCTGCTTTCAGTGTCAAAGTATGTCATATTTTTTTCTGGTAAAGGATTAATTCAAAGTCAATAAAAATAAGAAAATACAGCACAAATACATACATAGTGAAATTCAGTCCATGGCCTGAATGGCACAGAATGTACATAGAAGCCCCAGAGAATGCAGCATATATACTGGACATTTTTAGCTATCAGAAAAGTTTTCCATTACTGTGTTTGATTTCTTTGGACAATTGTGCAATTGATCAAAGTTCAGCATGAAAGTTATATCTCTTATGTATTAAAAAAAATAATCTATATTTGTATCTATAACTATATACAATCTGTTTTCCTTTCATATACATTTTATTACATAACCACCTACAGTGTATCTGTCTTATATTTTT
Source organism: Anabacerthia variegaticeps (assembly GCA_035583185.1). NCBI lineage: Eukaryota > Metazoa > Chordata > Aves > Passeriformes > Furnariidae > Anabacerthia > Anabacerthia variegaticeps. Next base: position 51,063,725 of record JAWWEW010000112.1, read on the forward strand.
GTATCAATATGTGTGGGGTTTTTATGTAAAATTATATTAATCACAGTGCAGGTGTGTGTTTTAGGTGTCCCTCCGAGCAGGAAGCCTAACAAGAAATGAGAACCAGAAGTTTCTTGCTTATCTCACCTTCTTTCAGGTAGTAGACATCAACCAGTGCAGCAGGGCAGACAGACTCTGCCAGCTCTGCTCTCTTCCCTTCTTGCCGAAGATATGGACACTCTGGCATCTGTGGCACATCCTATGACACCAGAAAGGCACTGTGGAGACAGTGGTTCAGGAAGACAGTGGTTAGGTGAGTTTTCAGATATGGTTCTGGGTAGGAGATACCCCCTTCGAGTGCCCTTGCTGTCTCATTTTGGAGGGTTGTAGGCTGGCAGAGCCAGGGAGGGCACCAACTCTGGGATGACTGCTCCCTGGGGGCACACATTGTGGGAATTGTCCTGAGCTGCAGATACAATTGAAGTGCTCCTACCAAGCTGTAGAGAATTTAAAGAGAGAACTGTAGAAAGGGAAAAAGAATGAGGAAGGGACAGAAAAACTGAGAAAAGTGGATATGGTAGCCTAAGAACTAAAATCTCACTTGACCCTGCATTTAGCTATATAGCCCATGTAAAACTCACATTCATTCTGGTCAATTCTGGGACACTGTCCAAGCTAGGAGGACCTGCTTCCAGATTTCATCAAGTCATCAAAATATCACAAGTGAAGCACTTTTGCTCTTATTTTCCAATTTCCATCCAATCAGATGTTTCTGATGGTGTCTTTTAAAGTAGAAGGGTTTTTTGTGTGACACAGTGTTTTTAAGTGCTATTAGCATAAGTAGTTCTCTTCTAACTCTGGATTCTTCAGATGACCTCCTGCAATGGTTATAAAGTCTAGACAGGGGGAAAACGCACATGAGAAATAACTCAAGTGTAATTCCCAGTGAATGTCAGGTTATATAGGGCACCTATTCTCCTTGCATGCCTCTTTGACAACAGTATATCACTGTGTAGTAACAGCATATAGTAAAGCTAATCTGAGTCATTCATGCACAGGAGAATGCAGTACTGACAGAAGCAAGTAATCTGAAGTGCTATTGTATATATGCTATCAAATAGTATTTATCTTGTTTCTCTGCAGTAATTTGAGTGAAGAAGGGTTCAACCCTATATGCCAATACATTAAGAGTATATGATTCTGTTTAGATACAGGTAAGTCAGTAAAATATTATATTATTTCTGGTTTAGACATCAATGCAAGATTTCTTACACTCCTTAGCAGCGGAAGCTATAATTTGACTTTATTTTCACATGATAATCCCTCCTGCTTTCATACAGCACATTTTTTTAAGAGCTCCCCAAAATTAGCACTATTCATTAAAATGAAATGAAGATAGAGAGGGTAGTAGAGTGACGAAGTGATGCGGTGGCAAAAATACAAGCCAAAATAAATGATAAAATAACTTCTACTTTACAAGTTTATGAAATGTTATATTGGCATCCCATCCAGTTCCCACCTTCTTGTACTCATATGGGCACACACCCTCTTCATACCATTTTCCTTGACCATGTCAAATGAAGACCAGCAACAGGAAGGAAATTTCTCTTTGATGCTGCAAAATCTACATGGCTGTTATGGAAATAGGACCAGAACTAGTATGGGATTGTCTGGAAATGTCTGTAGTAATGGCAGGAACATGAAAAGCCTGGTCTTTTCAGTGATTGATTAAATGTTGATTAAATGCATTTATAAAGTTATAAGTTATTTTGATGACAACTATAGCTGCACCTGTTATAGTTCTGGGTGACTCTGCTGATCTCCTGAGTCCTTTATCTGGTATAAACTACTCCTGTGTGACAGTGAAGTCTACATTTTTACAACCAAATATTTCATGATGGTGACTCTTCTCAAGATTGGTGCCTTCATGCAGTTTACTAGCTATGTTTTGAACAAAAATCTGCAGATAGGTAGAGAGGATGTTGGAGATACTTGCGAGAAAAAAGTTGTTTATTTATAATGGCCATTTAAATGCAGTTTTCAGATAAAAAAATCAGAATCTTCAGAACATAGATTCATCTCCTGTGCATTACCTACCTGCAAATATCACCATATTGACTGCAGTGAACAGCTGTGTACTTGGGTGGAACAACCCCTTGTTCAAATTAAAAATTTCAGTATTTGGCCCCAGGGGAGTTTTCCTTGACTGAGGACTTTGAAATCTGATTAACAAAAGCAAGCCATTAGTCAATAAATTGTCATCTTTCATCAAATAATGTGTTTAACAAATCAGTTATTCTACTGTTCAATCAACTTTTTTAGGCTGTTCATAAAATGTGATGCTTGACATAAAAAACACTGGTCAAACAAACATCATTTATAAATTTCTGCAACATTCACTCATGTCTGGTTTCCAGTTTTGCCTTACAAAGCTCTCTCCATTCCTTACAGTCCTATCTTCCTTCTGTATGCTCTACACCCTGCCCCAGTGCAGCAAAAGGAATAAATATTTTCCTTGTCATCACTTCAGTGTTCCCAAAGTTTTGGAAGAAGAGGAAATAAGCTGCAAGGGCAAAGATCAGAACTTTTTATCTTTTGTTGCAGCACTTCCTTCTAAAAATGCCACAATTTTAAAGAGATTATGACTTCAAGAACCATTGGAGATGTTTGTGGAAATGGAGAATCAATTTAACTCCATTATAAATTTGTAGTAACATATATGTCACAGCACTGTGATTGGACCATGTGTTTGAGATGAGTTTACTACAAGCAAGAAACTCAGGGAAATAACCACGTCAGGTTTACCTGTAAGGATGGAGCAGGCGAAGTATGGGTTGGATGACAGCAGTTGTTCAAAGGAAGCCTGACAGAATCTAAGGAAAGCAGTTCAGTCTTACAAAACAGAGCTCTGTTTTCTGAGAGTTGATTCTGCTTGAGAGCTCTAAAATATCCCCTATAACTTCATAAGGCTGAATTTTGAGGGCAGGTGTTCTCTGTTTGTGTGTGTCTGTGTGGAGGTGGTGATGGGAGGATGGTGAAAGTCTTTTCAGTGGTGCTTTCCAAGTTCATTATTCCTACATGTTGTGCAAAAAACCCAAACATCCCTGCTTCTTAGGGTTTTTCATCACAGAATTGACACATATGTCATCATTGTGTAGCTTTGTCTTACAGACCACAAGGAAAAGGGACCTTGACTTGTTCACTAAGAATCTTAATTTCAGTGAGAGTAGAAACAGTCAGTGATACTTAATCCAAAATTTTTGTCTATAGGGTCACAGCTGACTATTCATACAGGCTGTCGGATGCTAGCCATTTCTGTTGGAATCTGAGGTGAGGAGACATTAGTATATACCCAAACCAAAAAAGGCACCAGGCCACTTGCTATGCAGTGTGGATGCAGTCAAACCAAGCCACTCAGACTCAGTGAGTGGTCCTGTTTCATTTGACAGTATAGGTGTACACCTACATTACCTTCTGAAGAATGTCTTTAAAATGTAATAAAGAAATTAGGAAGAAGAACCATGATCTTGTACTGGCTTATACATTTAGCCCAGCTTCCTGAGGAAAATAGCTAAAAATATAAATCATGTTGTTTGCTCTGTCTGTCACTATCCCTTTAGCTTCCTCCCAACAGCCCACACCTTTCATGCCCAGTAGGTGTGAAACCCATTCATCAACTTAGGAAATGTTGGTAGCAGAAGGATAAAAAAATACAGCCTGGATAGATGGCATGAAATGGCTAGGTAGAAACCATACTGAATGTTTTGGAGAAAAACCCTGCTAGAATTCAGTCCATTACCTATTCTGAAAGGGGGCATCTAAGTGGCCAATGTATGTGTACTGACTAGCTGATCAGTGCATCATAGGTCTGAGACAGACAAACTGCATAATGCTTTGTGTGTGGCAGGAGAAATGAGGAGAGCAGTATATGAAATATGATGTTTTGGGGAAATGGGAGTGGAATTACTAAAAGACAGAATTAGTGACACACAGGCTTCAAGTTTCATTATGGAAAGAACAACTTGTTTTTAAAGAAGCAAACAATTGTGTGTTGTGCATCTTCCCGTTTATTGTTGCTATTGTTGCATGCAGTCTTCCCACAGGACTGGCTGCTTGCAGGGTATATTTAGATTACAGTAATCAGATTCCAGTACACTGCTCTACAGTACAGGTCAAAACAGTGTTGCTTGTTTTCCTTTTCAGCAGAAATGTTAAACATTTTGTATGTGAATGCATAAATTATTTCTTTTTAACTAAGGGTATAAACAATATCTCTTCCCAAGGTTTGTTTTTGTTTTTGTTTTAAAAATGTGTGTAAAACTAATTGCCCTCTAATTCAGTGTTACAAGAACTGACTTTTGTCATGGGATCAAAGCTATACATCCTTATGTAATGGTATGTCAATATTAACTCCAGCCTTGACTTTAGATGCCTCCCACCATTAAATGTCTAACATAGGTTGCCTGCATGGTAATTAGCTTTGCTCAACAGGATGTTGGCACAAACATCATTGCAGGTTTTGACCATCAGGTGATATTAGAGATTTACCATGATAATGAATCTTCCTTCGTAAGCTGCTCAGAAAGTGAGTTGTCCAGAGTAATATTCTCCTAAAAACAGCTTCCAGAACTCTGGGAGGCATGTCTGTAGTTGACTAACATTTCCTCATAGTGTGGTAAAAAAGGGGTCCTGAAGATAAAATTTCTGTGACTACTGCTTTGGGTCTTAAGAGAACTATACTGAAAGTGGTTGGAATGACTACTGGCTGGTCTGATGATCTCAGACTCTCTGTCAGGAGAGAACTGGCAGAACACACTGCCTCTGAGAAGGAAGGTCTCTTAAGGTGGTTCACCTCCAAAGCCTCATCTCAAACATGTTAGCATTAAGAATCCCTGTCTAGCCATGTGTGTAGGACACTGGCAACCTAGGCTGTACAGAAAATGGCAAGCAGCATAGTCTGATGATTGCTGCAGAACAATTAACACATATGTAACTGATGTGGTTAAGACTACGTCTGCTGCATCCAGTGACTGGCTTCTGGAGGCACATGTAGCTACTTGTCCACACTGCACATTGGCACTGTGGGATGGTTCTTCAAGCTGCCATTGGTCTTTTGCAGATTGAAGATTTTGCTAGTTAGATTAGGGACCTTCTTCATGCTAAGTCCCTTGGGGAATTTCTGATCTCTGAGTCATGATTATTGCTAGTAGAGGCACTGCAGTTAGGGATGAGAGCAAATCTATCATGCAGCAGTGACTCCCAGTGGTCTTGGACAGTCTTGAGAAGGGGACAGCGGTTAAAGACCAGTGGTAGCCAGTTGTGGGCCCTGGGATGAATTTTTTCAAAGGCAGCTCATGCATAGCAGATCCACTGTGAGATGGGCTGAAACTCCTAGGCTAGTCACATACACCAACACCTGCATCCAGAGCGTCACTTGAATCAGCAGAGCATCAACTAGCCAGTTGTAAGTCAGGAAGTGGTGGAAAAGGGCTCTAGCTCCATTAACACTGAGTTGCACCAGCAGAGACACGCTGGCTTTTCTTCTTGCCTGGATTTTCTAGTTCTCTCTACTCCCACAGTCTTGTTTAGAGGCTTTAATACACCCTGAACCCATGCAATAAGTGGTGTTAATTTTGTTTTGACTGAGGCCATCTAAAACCTAGGCATGCAGTCTGATATCCTCTAGTCAATGAAGAAACATATAACTCACGTCCAGCATCTAACTCACCCTGTGTGTCCCAGGCTCCTATCCTAACAGGGTTACCTGTGTGTTAGTTACCTCTACTATGCCAAATCCAGTATCAATCCCATTGAAGCTAATGAGTGTAAAATAACTGAAAGTGTCACTGCCATGGCTTGTGCTAGTGTCTTTAAAATGGCTGTGATGAGACACACTGATGAAACATTTTCTCCCTGGTAGATAGAAGTCTAGCCAAATACAGAATGATACTGCTATCATGCGTGGTGACTGAGGCGAATGCTGAATTCTTGGTCAGGAAAAGCAACCCACACAGGATCAAGAAAGAGACTTTATATATTGAGGACCATCTGGTGGATGCTGTATCAGTGTTTTGAACTGCAGTTCAGTCTTATACCACATTTCTGAGATGTAACATATGATTAGTAATTTTCAGGAGGAGAAATGTGAACACAGACTGGTCTTACTTCACCAAATGCTTTCCTGACTATAGTGAACTGCCACTGAGGTTTTTGTACGTGTGTAGATGTCCTCAGAGATTTCTGAAACATTTCTGTCATTTGGTTTCAGCCTAATCAAGCGTGGAGACTGTGTGTGGAGTGAGTATGACTGAAGTTAGGGTGGCTCCCAGACCCAAAGTGTAGGATCCTTTTGTTGAAAACCCTTGGTGTGAGGTAGGCTTAGACAAATAGAATTGGACTGGTGCAGGTGGGTAACTGTCATCAGAGAATAGTCAGCTTTTTGGCCAAGCATCCAGGGTTTAACTGCATCCCCAGAAAGTGACATTAAGTCTTCCTTTCCAAATGACCACAAAAAAAAGGCTACATTTTCTAGTCTGTGACAAGTTGATCAATTGTTTGATTCTAGGTAATGGGCAATGGCAAAGTTTCACTCTCTGGATAGCTCTGTCATGTTTTTTTTGGGATATCTCTCTGTGAAATGAACTAGCATTGAAAGGGCATCCTCAGGCGCTCTGGAGTGCTTCCTACTAAAGGTATGTTAATTACGCAGCACCAGATTCTTTGGCTTTGTTTGTATTCTCTTGTGGAGCTCAGTCTTGGTCAGTCTTGTTCCAGGTTGCTTTGGAGTTTACACTGAAGCATCTGTGCAGAAGAGAATGGCAGACAGTTTCCTAATGTGTACTGCCAGAGTTCTGGTAGGGCCAACACCTCTTGTTTGGATACCAAAAGACAGGACTTCAGGAAAAACAAAGCCACCAAAACACAAAAGCAATGGCATGAGATGGACAAACTCGGGCATTGTTTATGCCAGCTGCTGGGTGCCAAAGGTCTAACTACTCAGAGCTGGCACAGGAATCCATGATCAGAAATGGTTCAACCACAATGAGAAACAAAAGTGGAAATACAGCCGAAATGGAAGCTCTGAGATCATGTTTAGAGAAGGCTGGTGACATCCAGAGTACTCTGAAGATACACAGCAGGAATGGCAGAACTAGACCAAATGGGGAAGTCCAGAGAAATTCTTTAATGGATAACATGTTCATGAATCAACATACCTGTATGGAAGTAGCATGTCAGAAAAAAATGGGTAAATGTTTTGCAAGATTATGAGTTTCTGCCAGAGCTGGACTCTGCATCATATTGCTACACCATTAAGTTGGAGACCTCAAGATAGATTTATGGTGCCATCAAACTAGAGCCTTATTTTTACTAACCAATCTGTCTTTTTAATGGTACTTAAGGGCTTTACTGCATTTGGGCATTTTTACCGTGTTTAGACATGGTTTTAACAACCGAGTTAGCTCTCATTATGCTGTCAATTGCTGTCAATGTGGAGAAATAGAAGTCCTTTTCTCAGCACCATAACCTAGTAGGCAGGTTTATACTTTTGTCTTGCAGAGTTTAAGAATGACTAGAGAACATTATGGTGAACACAGCTCCTCCCTGTATTGTTGACATCCAGTTCATATGTGTCAACTAACCTCATTTGTTAAGCATAAACAACCTAAAAAATTTCTAAAGAAGCAAACCTTTAGGAGTTTGTTGCAGCCTTGAATTACTCCCATAGAGACTGTGAGTTGGGAGGAGGAGACAAAGGAAAAAAAAGAAAATATAGGCAGTTCCAATCTGAAGTCAAAACTGTTGCTTCATGCTGAGAAAAAGCAACCAACTGTTCCCTTCTAGCCTTTCTTTTAAAATACTTTGAACTTGTTTGAAAAGTAATAATATGACTTACTTAACTTTTAAAGAACAATATAATTTCAATTTTAAAGGACAAAACCAAAATCTAAAATTTATGGAAGGGAGAGAGAAAACCTAGCTGCTGTTCCACAGCTTCCATGTTCACACAGGAGTGATATACCCTGCAGGAGGGTGACTCAACTTTTTTATGACCCATCAATGATTTATTAGAAATCCTGAGTTTTTTTCTGAAGCAACAAACACATTTCATTAGGTGGCATGAGATGACATAATGGAGTCTCTGTTGTGTTATTCTCCCTCTTATCCCATTCTTTCTTTCCAAAATACAGTTATTATTATGCAGCATTGGGTAGGGAAGTGAGTTCTGGAAGCCAAAAAGTCCAAGGGATATTATTTGGCATGATAGCATAATACTAGGCTTTGCTAATATCAGGTGAGAAAAAACAGGTGAGAAGTTAGCTACTTTAAATAGGGCAAAACATCCTCAATTTATCCTAAAAAAGAATAGCGTAAGGTTACTATTTATTATTAGCCACAGCTGATTATTTCAGAGATAGCTTTGGCTTTATTCAGTGGTAAATCTGTGTCACCAGCTATGCACTGTGGCCATTCCCTTTGCCAGTAGTCAGCTTTGGGCAGTGGATCAACTGAATACCTTAAATTCTCTGTTGAATCTTGGCATTATTATGGAAGAGGTCTGCAGCCAACTCATGGGTCCCTGGTATAGCTCCAGCAACTTAACAGATGGATCACTAGCAAGCCTCTTCTCAATTTCTCTGTTAAATATTCATGGAGCCAGCATGTGCATAGGCCCAAGTGTGCCCCTGGAGGTGCCGGCAAGGGTCTCTGATCTGGGGAAGATGTCAAATTGGCTAGTGGAAGTCTGAGGGCAGAAATGTTTTCCACAAGGATCCATCCTTCAGTGCAGAACATGGAGTGACAGCCATATGTGCAACTGTGCTGGTGAATATGTCTGCAGTGCATGCTTATACAAGCTATTAATAGGCTGGTGGCACACCGAATGTTAATGTGGGGAAACATGGAGTGAAAGACAATGAAGAAATGCCTTGGACTAAATTGAAGCATCAACCAAAGTAAAGTCTTCCTGTTAACTTGTTGTGAAGGTGAAGAAGAAAAAAATTAAGCTGCATTTCCCGCTCCCCTTTAACTTTACCATTCTTATTTTCCAAATTTTCTACTGAAAAAATTGCCAAATGCAAGTTTATAGAGCCCTGAGGATTGCTTTGTGTTTTTAGATCCCAGTTAGAGCTAGAATAATGTTTTATTTCCTATTATTTAATACCATCAATTATTATCTAATATCAGCCTAATATGCTTCTGAAGCATCAGGGTCCATATATGACTTTGGACAGTACTGCATACAAACATTTAGATTTTTTTTTTTTTTAAACTCTGCAATATCTACAGAGTCTTAGGAGTGCTCTTTTAAGTCTGTCTGTGGTGGAAAGGAGGTTGCAGTTTTCTTACTTTGACAAATTTCTGTTTCCACTGCTTTACCAGAAAGAGTGTTTATCATTATGTCTCATTAAAAGTGTTGCAGAGAAGTAATTTGTGGTTGTTCCAATGGAGTGTACAGCACAGAGTATGGATAGCTAAAAAAAAAAAATAAAAATCCTGGGAAAGAACATACTTATTCCCTCTTGAAAGATTTGTGCCCAGTCCTTTAAAATTACACAATGCTGTCAAGCTACTATATAACCAGTATTCCTAATATAATGAACTTGAATACAGTTGAAATATTTCACATGAACTCAATGCAAGCCTATTTTAAACATGATGTTACAGAAGATATGTAATATGCATATGCTCTAATGATGAAACAAGCATTTCTGTGTTTGCCAGTGTAAGTCAAAAGTAAAATAAGCTTTAAAATTAAGGTGGGATAGCTGGAAAAGACTGTTTTGGAGCCTCCCCTTTCCTTTTACTGACCAGTAAGACTTTTATTGCTTCTTAACTTAGGCTAGAGGACCTTCCTTCTTAGCCAGGAATTCAGGTATCTGCCTAAGTTGTTTGCACCCAAACAAGTTCAAAGCATGATTTCATACAGTTGCTGGATTAGCTACATTGGTAGAAGAAAACCTATGTTACAATACTGTCTTGTATTTCCCAAAAGATGCAACTGAGTATGTGTTTCCAAAGGGCACATGCCATGCAAAACTTTGAGATATTTTAACTGCTACTCAGATACTCTTAAGATACTCGTGATAAACTGAATTGTATAGCATAATGCTCCTGTACGGTGATGTAGTAAACTACACAGAGCAGCTAATAGACCATTAAATGTTGTATCCTAGATAGTCTGGTGGTCCCTGTAGTCCAGAAATATCTTCTCTCTCTGATAGATAGAGGTATTTCCGAAAAGATGCTATTTAATTTGCAGCAAGAAATAGTCTTTCAGTCAGCTCAAGACTGACACAAACTAAGTGTTTTATAAACATGAGTAAAGTGCTTTATGACAACTGAATTTCATCTGGAAAAGGGATAACAGAGAGTATCACCCAAAGGTGTCCATATAATCGCAGGACATGAAATTGGACTTTTGTAAATGAACATGTTTGACAAAGTAAATGTCTATTTACTTTAAAACCAAGACTATTTCTTCTGTGTTTACAATCAGCTGGATGGGGGAAGGGAAAATAGGAAAGTACCTCAAAAGGAAAATATTGTTCTTTTTCCTTCAATAAAAGTTTGTTCCCTGTGCCTGATTGTTCATACTTCCATGAAATTCCTTGGTAGAGAGAAACAGTGAATAAGAACTGATTTCAAGTATAGCCAGATTATTGGCATTCATGTTCAAGCCAAGACTGGATATATGGTTTCAAAGCTTCTCAGCAGTTATGAGTGATTTCACTTGCTGGAGAATACAACTATTTGGTACACTTGACCCAACGTGTTCAAGATGAATTGCTTTTATTGCTGATCCTATGATCATGATTACTTCACTTAATTATTTATATTTCACCATGTCTGTTAGAAAAAATGAGTAATAGTTCTTGCCTGCATGTTGATTCATTCAAGTACTAAATCATAAAAGCACGGATTACTGACTAATTACTGATTAACTGTATCAACATCTTCAGTAAGAATATCTCCTCTAAGAGTATGAAGAACATATTAATCAAGAACATAGTATCATATGCTTCTGGGGATTAATTTAGAAATTATATTGTTTCTTGTATACTAGCAATTGAAAACCTGTTTTTCAGAAATGTTGGGGACCTCATTTAAAACTTTTTAGAGTGTAATTTTGTTTAGCTCTTGGAATCTCATGGATCATTTATTACACAAATGGAGTGAATAGAATAGGTCACTTCTTTGTGAAAAATTAATCTAGTAAGTGAAAATTTCTTTTCGTTATGGAATATATCTTTGCTTGATGGGCCTTTAATCATCTATTTATTTTTCTTAAGAAAGATACCTTTAGCAATGGCTATCAACTGCCTTCAAGTGTTGCAAAACTTCAGTTAAAACTAAGAAGGAAACAATTCTCATGTTCTAATAAAACATTAAAAAAACTAAAACATGTAATTTAGCTAATAATTGTTTATTTTTGATCATTGTTACAAAAAAAATCAAACATTCCAAAGTTAAAAGTAGATTATAAATGAAGAGTTGTTATCTTTTTGTAGATATTAAAAAAAAGCTGAGTCCTTCAAAAAAATGTCAACATTTTTTCCATGTAAAAAGTGTAGAAAACCTGATCTAGTCCTGGGAAGAACTTTGACTTTTGTCAATCTGTTTTCATTAGGATGCAAGTTATGAAAAAACTCTCAATTTTTAGTTTCAATATTATTTTATTACTATTTATTTCACAGTTGTTCTGTTTGTTAGATAAGTGAGAAGTGAATTTCACAAACATGTGAGTGTTAATTATAGTAAGTTAAGATAATCAACTGAAAGTTCTCATTTCCACTTTGATACCAAAATAGCCTATCTTATGATATTTTGACACCTCTTTCAAACTCTCTGCTAAGTCAGGATGGTAAGAAATAAATATGTGAAAAGAGAGAATAGAAGAAAAAAATATTTTTAAATATCTGGGAAGGTTTGAATTACTTTATTATTCTCATCAATGTTTATGGTTTGTTCTTCATTACAGTGGAACTGATTCAGTCACATTATGTCATATTCCCTGATTTGTGGCTTGGTGCTACCATAGTACTTTTTGGTTTGTCTACAGAAGATCATACAACATATGCACCCACACAGAGCTATGTAAGACAGAAAGGGAGGAGTGAAATAATGCAATAGTAAGAAACTAATGTGCTTACACTTTGCATTAAAATAGGTTGCTATTATCTGTTCTTCCTGATGGAAGTCACTCACATATATTACAGATAACCTTAGGGTTATAGGGGATTGTGTGGCAAGTGCATGATGCAATGTATCCTGTTGGATCCTGTTCCTCTTGCCATCCAGCTGTGTGGCCCGGACTATACTGTGTTAGGCTCTTAAGGCCACCAAACTCAGATTTCATTCTCAAAGAAAACAGTGATACAGTGGAGAAGCAGAATACAGCATAATTAGGTCTTGTTCCAGCAGGGATCCTGGCTGGAGAACTCACTTGGGCTTGTGTGTCTGAGAAACATTCCCAGGTCCCTGACCTCTAGATGACAATGTTCATAAAAGAGCCATCTAGATCCTTAATGAAACTCTTAAATTACTTTTAAGAGAACCACTTAAAATTTGAGTCAAGAAGCAACACATATGTCCAAGCACAAAAGGAGTGCTATAGGATTTCTTTTCTGCATTCATTTATGCCTTGTGAAATTGTTTTCTGCACTGCTGTGATATAGTTCCTTCTATTATTCTCTCAAAGGAATTATAGTCTCATATTTTTTCCCCTTTGGTGTTTGGCTTCCTGCTTTAATCTAATTCTCACAGCTCAGGGGAATCATCAGACCTGGCTGAGATTTGTATCTTTTCAGAGAGCTCATCAATAGTTTACATAAATCTGTGGCAGGGCCAGGGTTCACACAGCTGGAGAGGTACTCGGCAAGAGTCCCGAGTTAAGCAGAAAAAGCTTTATTGAGAATCTCAACTTTGTCTAAAGAGGCTTTTTTCTTCTGAAGAAGCCAAAAAACCACAAAAGCAGTGTGTGCAGGTTTGCTGGCAGCTGGTGTGCTGTGACTGATGATGCTTGTGTTAATTATGCTCTCACTATTACCATGTGATCCACCCATCTGCTTTTTGAAGCCAGCTGTTTTCCTTTATCTTCCTGTTGGACTACCAGTTATTCAGGGCAATGACCATCTTTATGTGGTGAGCAAAGAGAGAAGCAAGTGAAGTGAAACTCTGATGAGGAGATAGCACTGTCACAACTCAAATAATCAAAGTAAAATGCTAGTTAAACACAAGTTTAGCCACATTTTCTTTTTCAGCTTTTATGTCTTTATAAATTAATTAGGACTGGACCAAGAATTACTGAGAAGATTAAGTTGTTGAGTTCTGCCCTTGCTGGAATTCATAAAATGTCCTTAACCATCATAAGACACCTAATAACACAAGTTCCAATAAAAAATATTTTCCATGTCATTCATACAAATATGTTTTATGCAATTAACTTATCTCTAATTTACAACTGATTTCCTAAGTTGTGCAGTAATCTTGCTGCCCGTTATTGAATAAACCCTAGCATTTGGCCTAGAAAAGCCATACCTTTTAGCCTTTATGTTCAGATGAAAACACTAGCATTCATGTGGAGAACAGCCATTCTCCAGGCAGTCATGCACACAGACAAATAAACAAACAAACAAACAAATTGTATTCCTGCAAATTGATGGAAAAGGCACAGGAACACAGTCAAAACAAATAACTCAGAATTGTTGCTTTGCAGTGTTTGTCCAGTTCTTGACAAAACAGCCATAAATATGTATAAATACATATTTATAGGTATATATATACACACCCCCTCCCCCCAAAACACAGTGGCATAAAAAAAGCTGTTAATATGATTCCAGAATTCCTGTTGGGGCCTTTAGCAAATATGATCTGGATCTCTCCTTCAGAAGAATACCCTCCCCTTCTATCCTGCCATTAGTGCTTCCTTGTGTTACTTTCTTGATCTCATAAAATAAAATTAAAAAAAATCAGCCAATAACATTTTTCAAAGATCTTACCCATGTATAAAGAAAAGACTATACAGTATTTAGAATTAACTTAATGTTGCCTGTGGAAATTTCAGCATTATTATTATTGTTCAAGTATCTTCAGCTTTCTTCATTTCACTGATTTCTGTGGAATACACTGCAGACCCTACTTTTTCCTTGAACATCCTTTGATTGAATGGGTTAAAACAGAGTAGAATATGAAGAGATATAATGTTGCATATTAGAGACTGAGAATTTCTGCAGGGTAGACTTGTTCACATTGAACAAACATTTAGGCCTTTCCTTTTATTATATGTGCAGAGAACGAATTAAAACTAGTCTGAACATATAAGATGTGTTGACATTAATGTATGCCAGAAACAGAAATTTACAGTTACCAAGGTTTTTGTAATTGAGAAGTATCAGGGAAACTTGGGGTTTCCCATGCTTTTCTTGAAATTTCATGGCAATATTCACAAATCTAACTCAGGCAATATTCACAAATCTAACTCAAATGCTGTGATTCTTAGTTGATTCAGTGCTTCCTAGCTTTTGTGAAGTAGTCTTGGCTAGCAAAATAGCTTTTGTAATTGGAAAGACTTTGAGTGCACACTTTAAATCAGAATTTTGGAAATACAAAACATTTAAAATAGAAGAAAATTTAAATAATACCTTGTAAACTTTCAGAATTTTTGTAAGTGCATGAAAAATATCTGTCAGTCTGATATTCCCATATAATTATATAATTTGCCTGAGCTACAATGTATTTTCCAGCATAAGGAAAACCTTGTATCACTGACATACTGCAGTCTGAATTTAAAACTGAAATCGAAAAAGTATGAATGAAATCATTCTCAAGGGAAAACTGGAGTTCCTCATTTGAAAATTTAGCTCTAACTTACTGCATTTGAGTGGGTTTTGGAGGGATTTATGGAGAGTGAGTGGCTCCCCTTTTTAGCAATGGGTTGCAACTGAGGTAAAGGTGAGGATTCTTCCTGTCATCCCAGTACTAATGCACCCAGCAGGAGCTCTGGCACTTCCTTGTAGCCCACATTTTGATCTTAAACTTTTCTCTCAATTTTTCCAGATCTTGGTTTTTCATAATCTGTACAAGTGGAAAAGAGCTTTTTCTTGTGGTTTTATTGCTCATGTGTTTTCTTTAAAGCTTTGACCTCTTGTTTGTGAGAAAAGTCACTAACTGATATGCAAATTGTTCTTGAGTAAATAAACCAATTCTTAGAAGGGACCCCATCAGCTACAGCTTGTCTTCAATTTTTCAGTCACATATAAAATTTATTATTTTGTATTAATTCTTCCTGGACACAAATATTACTTTGAAAAGATGGTTGACTGGACTGCTCTGTGTGCATCTAACATCTAAAGAAAAATGGACCCTTTACATGTATATCAAAGCAATTAACCTTCTTATCATGTGCTCGGGAGTATGCAAAGTGAAGCAGCACTATGGTGACATCATTGTCAGGTCACCCTACAAGAATAATGAAATCATATGGAGAGGTGTGCCCTGAGGCATACTCTGTTGCCATAATTAGGTTGAAGGCTCCCTTGGAAATGATGCCTTGTTGCAAGAGCATTTGCAGGAACTAATTGTGGTATGTTTTTGCATCAGTATTGGCGTACTGCATCATTTATGATCTGAAAATAGCTGTAATTGTGTGTGTGATTGAGTCATTTCCTGAATTTAGTATTCTAAGCAGAGTACATATTAAATGACTAACACACTCTTGACTTTGTCATCTTTTTTATCTCTGGCTGGATTCTTAAAAAGATCTCTTTGTGCTTTTGCATTTTTAAACCAAATTAGATTTGGTGTATTTTAGTGCTGCTGAGACTGACAGGTTAGCAATAATTGCTGTTCCCAGACAGAGTGCACGCAGGTGCTGAGAGTTCTTCCTACCATCTTGCAACTCTGCCAGTGCATTTCTGATCTGTACCACCTCTGCTGTGCCAGGGACGACAGGCTTATTTTGGACAGTAGGTGCAGTGAATTTTTGAAATGGAGAAATGGTCAGTAGGGGATGAGGCTGAGGTCATCACTCCTCTTTCATTTGCAGCTCAAGTTGGAAATAAATATACTCTCCTCAGGTACTTCCGCTCTTGCTATAGCATTCTGCATCTCAGGAGGCCCTGATTCCTCTGAATTTTTGCCTGTGGTCACCTCCTACTTGTAGGGGCACTTTCTTTTCATTGTGAGGCTTCATTCTTGTCTTTTTAACTGGCAAATCATCCAGAGAGGATGAAATGACAGTTGTTTGCAGTCTTGTGAAAGCAAAATAAACAACTGGCACTGGCTTTTAAAATAGTGCTAAAGATCTAAAATCCTGCTGCCACTCAGAGGGTGCAGCATATTAATTATGAATCGTCAATATTTTTGGTGCCATCATTATCACACACACACACAAAAAAAAACAACCTACAGTACTTGCATTCATATCAAATCCTTTTATTTAATTTATTTGGACTGCTTTTCTATCCTGTACCAGTTAATCGCCAGCCCTATTTCAACTCAGAATCTGAATGTTATTTACCATCTGTCTCCAAGGGATGCACTTGCCAAGTCCCTTAATTTGCTATAATTGGCAGGTTTTCAGTGTACATAATTTATATTAAAAAAAAAAAAAAATCTGCAATCCTGAAAAAAAGAAGATTAATTAAAGCATTTCTTCTGGGCCCCTAGAAGTGTTCCAAAAGGATGGCTTCAAGGCCGCAAGGTCTACTGTGTGTATATGCTGTCACAGCTGATCACATTAAAAATGTATGTTGGGTTGGTCCCTTGTGCCTCTGCGCTGGTCAGAAGGATGTCACTGGCACCTGGGTAACATCACACACAAACAGTGAATTAAATATCTTACATTTGCATTTGTGCCTTTTGTTCACACACTAGAAACTCCTAGGCTGCAGTATAATTTATGGATACCTCCATGTAGGCAATTCTGTAGCTGATATGATAGGAAATGCTATGGGAAAAAAAATAAATAAAAAAAATCAACCCCCCAAGCAGATGTACAGAATACTAAATAGAGCTACTGAAAGACCACAAATGGACTAAAAGACATTGCACATGTGGTTTGTAAACATGATTTATACCTTACTTTCTCTTAGCTTCTTGCTCCTGGCAGCACCTGGTTAATGAGTGCGTGATGCAGTGATGCAATGCCTTGTGTAGGCAGCTGTCCGTCTGGGGGATGTCAGCAGTTCTCCGGAGTTACCCCTTTGAGGATGCAGCTGGCTACAATGTCTCTTCTGCTGCAGGTCTCCCACTGCCCTTTCAAGAGAGTGACAGAGGAAAGGTTGATGGAGAAAGGGATGAGGATGATTCATTGTACTTGCCCTGGAAAAAGAAAGGAGCAGATTAATATGTGTATTTCCTTGCTGTCTTTACCAGATCTATGATGATGTCCAAGAGATACACCAGACCTTCACCAGCCTCAAAAGTTGCTGATATGTGACCACACAACTGTCTTTTGTGTAAGTCACTGTGTATTTATTTATATAAGCCATCCAAGAAAAGCATGAATTAAGTAAACTGTGTGAAAACAAAGCTGGATACGTCTGTTCCTCTCCCTGTTCCATTACAATTTGGCATGTAGCATTACAAAGTCAAATAAGATGCTTTTTTTCCAGTCTTGCTCATTTTCCTGTGACTCAAACTGCCCCTCTTTCAAACTTGAGTACCCATGTATGCTAAAGCTAACTCTCCTAAGGTAGAATGAAAATGTAGGTGATGTTGAGAGGAACTTTCAGTTCTCTACTGATTCTCTATTGACTTTGTGAAATTTCAGTCTTCTTTTCTTCAGAGAAAACATATTTTCCAATGCCATGAGATGATTATTTCTTACAGAATTTCAAATGGAAAAACTTAGGCTCCGCACTGGACATAACCTGTATTGATAATGATGTTTCAGGAAGTCATTCTGGAGGAAGGAGAAACGAATTCAGTTATTGCAGTGTATACTAGATTAGCTCTTGCCAGTTCTTTGAAAGCCACTTTTTTGATTACAGAAGAACACATTTTAGGTTTCCTTCCTCAGTAAAATTCTGGAAAATTCCCTTCTAGACCAGAACTAGTTTCTGTGGAAATGAATCCTTTTCCAGTACAACAGAAACATGTTCAGATAAATACAGCAGTAGATATGATGTAAATTCCTAGGATCATTACATCAAAGAGACACCGCAACACAGTAAAATGCAGCAAACCTGAACAAATCTACAACATGAACTGCTTCCTTCAGAATGGGGAAAATGAAACCTTCTGAGACTGGCAAAAACATTGAGACAGGTATCACACTGTGGGACATGAGAGACCTTGGGAAAGTATTATGGACAGATCATCAGTTTTCCAGACCCATGCTGAGGTCTGCTGTGAGACTCAACCTTATAAGACTTCTGTAATGTCATGGAGTTTTATCCCTTCCCTTAGTTGAAAGGCATCATTAAACACAATATTTTCCTTATCATGTTAAGATCTGGGGAATAATGTGGGCTATGACTGATGGTTTCCCTGCTCTACTGTAAAAATGGGACTAGTTCCTCAAGTGCATTAGGATATTCTAAACTGTACTAGTGTTCTGCAACTGAAACACATTAATTCAAAGCCAAACTCATTAATAATTGTCTTATATCAGGGATGTCATGCTTTTTCCAAAGAATATTTCATGTGTGTATTGGGGTGTATACTGCCTGCCAGTTTCCCAATGTAGAATTGAAAACTTACGGTGCCTTCAAACACCTATACAAGATTCAGGCAACTGAATTGCTAAACTGGTACAGTAAATATACAAGGGAGGGGACATATTCCCTTTTTCCTCCTTGTGGATTAATTATGCCAGAAGTTGCTGAATATTCTTATACAATATTCAGGTCACAATGAAGTATGGTCCAAAAAGAGAGGCTAAATTTCAAAACATCGGCATATGAAATCACAAATGATCATCTAGGCTTTTTTCCCCAAGATGTTCTATGCCATCCTCTGTATTATAGATCATAGGTTAAGACAAAGTACTAAAAATACTGACGCCATGATGATCTGATTATTTTTCCCTTTTCATAGCCACTACTCTCAGTGATTTAAGTTCTTGCAAATGCATTGCAAGCTCATCTGCTGTTGCAGGTTCTCTTGCAAGGATATCGGAAGCTCCAGTTTTCCTGTCATTTTTGGTAAGATGCATAGAATTTGTTCTGCTGTAGGTGATTTCTGTGAGTGTCTGAATCATTGACTGCTCAGTGCATTTTGACAGCTGTGAGAGAGGAAGAAGACCACAGTTATTTCTCCCAAACTGTTATAAGCATGAATGAGACAGATGGTTATTTACATAAACCTTGCACCTTAGGAGAGACTGTCCCATACATTACATGGCAGTTCTAGATTAAGTTTTCTTCTTGACTGATGACAAAGTCCATATCACAAATCTGTTATGAGAGTGAGAGCACCTGAGGCTAGGGCATTTCAGGGAATTTCATTCCAAGACCCAGCACATCTCTATGTATCTATCTCCTTGTCTATCTACCCACCTATCTAATCTCACCAATCTATTGCTGCCACTTTTAAACAGCACCTAACTTCTCATTAAAATAATTTTTATCTAGCCTGTCTTACAAGCCTGGAAGTATCTGATTTTGCAGGGATCTAACAAATGATTTGGGGTTTTCTGGAATTAACAAAACATCAGTCTTAACAAATTATATTTCGAAGCACAGAGATTAACTTTGATAAATATGTCATGTTCTCCTGTTCTTGTACATGTATATGAATATCACCTAAATAGGGTATTTTGGTTTCTAGACACATTCAGAAGACTCAGATACAGTGTAGCAAGCCATATTGACCTTTTAAAGGCAGGAAAGACTTCAGCTTACTGCCTCTGCCCTGTCCTGTGAAGAACAGGCACTTTAAAGTGCAATGTGTCTGAGAAAGTCCTTTTGTTCGTGTTTTCTTTTCTTGCTTTTTGTTTGTTTTGTTTTTTGTTTGTTTTGGTTTTGAGGTTTTTTTTTTTATTTGTTAATTTTTCAATATTTCATCAAAATGTAGAAAAACACTTGGATTTTCCTAACAAATCTTTCATAAAAAATGCCTAGGATTGAAAAAGGAAAAGTCATTCAGAGATAACCATTAATAGAAAGAAAAATACAGAATTATTTATAGAGACTACCTAAGTATGGGCTACGGAATTCAGCTAAAACCTTTCATACCTACAGTGTATCTACCTGAACTAAAATGTCCTTAGTTACCCAAAAAGGAAAAAAAAAAAATGAAAGGGAAAAAGAAGAGGAGGGAGTAAGGGTTATAGCCATATTCTTATCTTTCTACATTTCTACATAGAATGTTCATCATGCTGTCTCTCAGGAGGACTCATATATCAACTTTTTGTGGTACCCAGGTTGTCTCATCTAAATAAGTTCTACTAAAAATCTGGCTTGCTGAGGTCTTTAAAACTCTGATTATTACTGAGTTTCTCTAAGGGAAACTGAGTCCTCTGGGAAATCTGGCCTTTGACGTAGGCATGGTGACATTTGTACACATGTCAATCTATGGGTAAGATTTCAGTGCTTGGTGTTTTCAGAGCAGTGGTTCTCTAACCCTGGACAATTTGTTCTCTGCACTATGCTACTTTTATTTTGTTATTTGATTCATGCAACTCTCAGTGGCTATTCCAAAGAATGTCTGCAAGGTCACGGGAGTCTTTGCTGATTCAGGAAAGACACGTTTCATTGCAAAAGGCTGCTTTTATTTTGTTTTTGTTTTCCAGAATGTACGCATGGAATTGCTGTTGTGGTTGTTTCAATGTTTACAAGATATTTCCTTCAGTGATAGTTTTATTTCTGCCAAAATAAAAGTTAAAAAAAAAAATCCATTAATGAGCTGACAGTGCTTTTAATACTGCTTCAAAAGGAGAGGGGATTCTCGTGTGCCAAACAAATGTTTGGAGCAGTCTCAGACAGCAACATTTGTTCTGCAAGGGAATGAGCCACGATAGGACAGACACTTCAGCTGCTGAGTATCTAAAAGTACTCAGATGATGTAGTGTTCAGAAGGCCAGCCAGTTTCCAAGATAAGTAGCCTTTCTGCTAATGTGGCAAAAGGCTGTGCTCTACCTAATGCAAACAGAGGGAAAATCTCCCAGCTCAAGGTTTAGGACTCCCCGCAGGAAAAAGTTACAGTGCTTTTGGCAGAAGTGTGAAATTGGGAATATTACATGTCTTGGCTCATCAAGAAGGGGGATGCTCTTGACAGCATAGAGGCACATTCTTGATGTTTGTCAAATTTTCTGACACATTTTTATCCATTTTGAGACAGTGACAAAAATGTTGCAAGCATTTTTGTAAAATGTTAGACTCATTTTCTGACCAGAATCTTATAAGAAAATGACAGCAAAAATTGAAAAGTGGGATTTCTTGCTTTCTCAGGCACTATGCTGTCTGAAATCATCCCCAAAAGAATGAGTATGAGCCAGGAAATAACAACTACACGTCAACAGAAAACTTCTAAAACATTTATCCTCTTTTATTCTAAATTGTTGCTCTCTTTTTCAAGAAAGTGTCACTGAACATGGAATTCTGCATGGTGTTTTGAAGATTATTCATGGGCACAGTGGTTCTTATCTGGTTTTCACAAGCTTTGGCTAGCAATCAGGCAATGTAGTTCCCATGTTAAGACCTGAACACTTGAAGGTGCTGGGTACATTGTTTTTGTTCATGAAATCTGGGTGAAGTCTTATCTTTTAGACAATTTGCCTTTCTGCTGCAAGAGCTCTTAGCAATGAGAACCACTAACTTGGAATTAACTTGATGTTCCCAACCAAAACAGGTAGTGAATTACACTTAGAGCATGATCAGGAGGGAATTATTCTGCAGGCTTCAGTGGAACGTCTCATATAGTTCTACCTGGGAGAAGAGCAGTAAAATGGTGCTGTGTACTCAGGACAGGTTTGCTGCTACATCAGGACAAAAAATGTGGATATTCTTGCTGATAATAAGGCAAATTGTTTTCGATTTACTCCACAGATCATCCTTTGAACCCATATCTCATCTAGTGTTAATTGATGTAGCTCTGAATTTAATTAAAGTTTGGAAGTTCTCACTGCCTGAGAATCTGTCCTGTAGATTGCTTTTGGAATAAGCATATACGTTTGATCTATTCACAACTGCAATTTATGGTTTAGCTGAAGGTAAATGATGGCTATTTGATGATTAATATCCTGTTCTCATACCAAGTCAACTTAAGATGTGCTAACTTAATGTATCACTAATCAGCAGTTACTATGTAACTGTAATTATAAGAAAAAAACCTACATCATTTTGACCTTTGAGCAATCATGTGGGCAGGCCATTCCTTAAAGTTTGCCTCTAATTTTCTACAAAGCTAGCACTTCCTTTTCTGCAAAAGGAGAATTACAGGGAAGTGGAGGCTGAAGTTTTGAAGGTGGTTTATGAAGCTGAAGCTGAGGAGGGACATTTTCAGAAGGATCAAAGGCAGCAGCAAGACAATTCTTGTTAGACAAAAAGATTAATTTCTAATTATGAAATTATCTCAGTGCAGGTGTGTGCGTGTATGTGTGCGGGTGTGTGTGTAAGAGGTAGTGGTGTGTGAATTGTCAGGCAAGGTGCAGATGGGCTAATCATAAATATAGCAAATTTAAGTCCCAGGGCCCCTTACAGAAAAATGCTGTGGGTGCAGTCAGCGTCCTCATCAGCTGTGTCTCTTTTAGAAAAAACAAGGACTTGGGCTCCTTTAAATGTTCTGTAGAGTCCCACTCAGAGTACTGGTCACAATGGCATGATTCACTGTGCAGTAGAAGAACCTTCAATAGGTCTTTCTCGGGGGATGCGGTGGGTTACTTATTGTGCAGCAGTGCATTTTGGGAGTCATCAAGACGAAAATTAATGTCTGCTTAGATGTGCTGTGTTTTGAAGACAAAAATAGTCTGTACATGTGTTTTCTTTTCAAATAAAAGGAGAGCTCCTCCAAAAATACAAAAGCTGCTTGCTTTGGTTCAAAAAGGCAGTAAAGAGGTGAGATTGCCTGCAGTTGGTTCCATGTCTGTCTATTTCCAAAGGCAAGGAAATTATAATTTTTTCAAATTCCCTCAGGCAGCAGTAACCAAGCCAAGTTGGCTCTAGCCAGCTCTTGTTTGTAAAATGTAATTCTGTGGTAATGAGCTGGTGACAACTTGAAGAAAAAAGTCTAAACATCCTGAAAACAATTCCAAACATGACTAAATATGAGAAGGAAACTTCTAATAATTGCTTCATGGGAATAAAAAGTTCTACATACAAATGCAAACATAATTTATTTTCTAGATAAGAATATATGTATTATGATTCTCTTCCTTTCTTTTCTTCTCTGCATATATATGTAGGTAAGTATATAGCTCTACACCTGTTATCTCTCTCCAAATGACCTATATTTCATGCAGGAGATAGCAGTTTTGTCATTGTTGGAAAAAACAGAAATTGAAATCTTAGCCAACACCTGATGTGACCACAGGAGATGCTAGTGGATTAAAACTGTATGTGTGATATGTATCTGCCTGGAGACTTTTGTGCTATTTTTATGCTTGTTATGATTTCACAATTTATGAAACTTGCACTAGACAACAATGTAGCAAAAATAATCAAATAATATAGAAGAATGTTGTACTATTTATTTTAACAAATAATGCAATAATCAATATATTGCATACTAGATGGAACCAAGCCATTGTTTTCTCTCTGAGACAATCCACTGTATTCCAAAGCAATTTAGCACTCTTCTTTTTCTGCTGCTTTCCCCTACCCACTTGAGTCTTGCCCACCTAAGTCAGTGTAAATTTCCTGTGTTCCATATATATTAAAATAAAATATCTAAGAGGAAAGGAATTTTATTTCAGTCTAAACCACTGTGAAGAGCTGCAGCAACAATGCTGAAGACATCACAGTGTAAAGATATAATTTCTTAGGATGTGAACACTGGGTTTTGGACCTCGGAATCATAGCATCCTCCATGCAGCCTTGTTCTATGTCCCAAACAACTCTGCTACTTGGAGTGAGTGTAATTTCTGTCAAAAGCGTGTTTATTTGGTTTTTTTTTTTGGTGTCTTTGTTTTGTTTTGTTTTGGGTTTTTTGTTGTTGGGGTTTTTTGTTTGTTTGGTTTTTTTTGGTTGGTTGGTTTTTTGTTTGTTTGTGTGGTTTTTTGTCTTTTTTTTTTTATTTTACCTCCTGAGCAGTGAAAAAAGGTTTATATAAAACTAAGAGTTAGTCTCAAAAAATTTCAGACCACTGCTTGGCTTCAGAGACAGTTTGCCAGGAGTCACCGTTGTCTGTCTGTGAGTGAAACTGCTTGCATGAGCTTAGTTCAAAGAAGGTCAGGCTGTAAGACAGCTTCCCAGGGGTTGAATCTTAAGTGTTACCTGTTAGTGGATAAGCAGGGCACTAACACTCAAATCCTCCTATTCCAGTGGTAATCACAAGCAAGTGTGCTTATAATGGAAACCTGAGTACTCATCTGAGGCACCCGAATATCATGCTATTAATGATCACATTTTAAGGAAGTTCTTGCATTACTAAGGAAGCATGTGATGGCTTATTAAACAGAAATTCAGGCTTCCTACTGCTTTCTACAGCTTTTCTAGTGCCCATGTTTAATACTTAGGAGTTCTTCAAAATAATGGGGAGGGGACAGGGGCCGGAAAGGGCATATTTCAGAGTACACTGGCAACTTATTCCTTTACCATAAACCATTTTTTTTCCTCTGTGAGAACTGTGCTAGATGACTCTGATAACCATTCAGTAAGACCGGTCTGGATTTCTAGCACAGTAATTACTTTTGTGGTGGGTTGCAGCAAAAGGAATGCAACATGGTATGTGGCTATTCAGTGTCTTTAATGTACACATTATCTTCTCACTAAATATAGCTTTGAAAGCTTTTTATGGAGTCTGAGAGAGCAGAAATATAGCTGGATGTTCTCAAACTTAGAAAAACAAGAGCAACAAATAAACTGTAGGAAAATGAAGACTCCATTGTAAGAATTTTTGTAGCAGAGACTGAGTTGGTCACTGTAATATTAAAGGAATGATAATTTAAAGCATTTAATGATTTGGCATCCCAGTCCTATCATCTTCTCCATGGTAGCCAACAGTAAACTCATTAAGATCCTCTTCTGAACATTTTGAAATTACCACTTAACATCTAGAGTGATATTATTTTTTACAGCACTGTGTTACAAATCTATTTCAATTCCAAATACCTATACCCACTGTATTTGTAAGCACATGGATTATGGGAGCTTTACCAGGTTGTGCGAATGTGTTTTGCTTTGTTGTATTGCAGCAAGGAAGCCCACTCTTTGCAACATCGATATAAGAAATTTTCTCTGTGGTTGTCTGCCTGGAGAGATCAAGTACCAACGCTTGCTGAGGAATGTGTATGCTCAGCATACCTGCCCTCTAAAATCCACTGCCTGGTTTTATAGTTTAAAATCCAGTATAGCATGAGGTGTTTTTCCTCACGTTGCTTCCTATTATTCAGGAGATGCAGAGCCTTTTATTCTAGTTGGTTAAGTAAGCCTCACAGACTCAGTATTAATGCACATCATGCAGCAAAGTTGGAGGGAACTGCTTGGGGATAGCCAGTGAGTCAGCAGCAGGGCTGAAAACACTCAAACAGCCCTCCGAGGTAATCGCTCTTATCTATTTGACCACCAAACTGCAGTAAGTGCTTGCTTAAGTGCTCAGCTGCTGTTGAACCCTGAACTTTCAAGGACAGCAGGATGGCAGATAAATGCTGAGGAGTCCAAGAGCAGATATCCATTTTTTCAGCAGAGGGGAATTAGCAGCCAAAGGGTTAATGGTATCTGCTGGAAGACCAGCAGCAGTTGAATGCTCACTGCCTCAGCTCTGGGGCCTTTCTCTGAGGGATTTCAGGAAAACAAGGCCAGGACTCTTTGAGGGAAGCCAAAAGGTACAAACACAGAGGTTTCTTTTGATAGTGTGGCAAAACCAACTGTATATCTGTTTACATTATTTGGGGAACTTTTATTCAATCGATTCCAGCCCTCTTGATCCTGCTGCGGAGTGTTCAGGGCTGACAACTGGAGAGCTGGTGGTGGCCACTGCAGCTGGGGAGTGCCCTAAGGCTGCCAGTCATGAGAAGGAATCCTGCAAGTGCCTGTGGACACTCCTGGCTTTTACTGCTTGCTGTGATGTTTCCTTTATGAAGAAAAAATATTTTTTTCCTCTCCTCCATTCTTTGAAATAAGATTTACTCAAAGCCCCTCCAAGAGAGTCAGTGTTGAGAAGGGACCGGGCAAATCTAAGCCCTTGAGTTTGGGAAGGCATAGGCATGTGATATTAATGGCACCACTTGCTGTGCATTAAATTAATCACGTATGTATGTCTTTTGCAGAGCCAAGACTATGATGAACTGTCAGACAGTAAAAAGCAGAAAAAGGGCTGATTTTACAGTTGCTGTGGATGCGTGATATCAGCTTCTCTGGAAACATTCAAGGATATTTTTGGTTCAAGATTAAGAAGTCACCAGATAAATTATTAACCAACTGAATCCTACTTATTTTATGTATATGAGAAAACTGCACTATTGAAACAATATTCTGCACTCAGGGCTGTCAGTGGATATTCACACATTATTCTTAATGTGTTGCTTCTTTCCTAAAGCAATATCAGTTTAGATGTTTTAAACATGAACCTGATTTTACATCTTCATTTGCAGCCCTTTTTCCCCCCAATATTGACAAGATGTGAATTTTCTTTCTACAATGAAGCTGCAGCCTGGATTTTCACTCTTTACCTATGGTATTGTACAAAGTGTGTCATTATCCTGCTCTAAAAAATGTTAATAAAGGTGGTGTTAATAAAGGTTTTAATAGGGTTTGAGCCTGTGCAGACTGCCTGTAACAGATTAAATGCTGCCACGGAGTTGTCTCATGCAACATTTTTGGGAGTCTGGCTCAGATTATCTAAAGGGTTATTAATTTTAAATTTGTTTGTTTTAAAAAGAAGGAAATGCAAACACAGAGGAGACAGTGCCTTAAGTAGATAAGAATGCCAGGTTATTCTTATTTAAGAAAAACTTCTGTATCCTCATCTCCACCTCCAGCTGGATCTCTGTGTAGAAAATTGCCAGGCAGTTTAAAGATTGTGGAAATCTTTGCTAAGACTGCCCCCCACCCCAGCTCCTGAATGTCTTTTGATAGTCCTCTGCAGCTTCCTAAATATGGCCATGAAAAAAACATAATGAAGCAAAAGAATTCTCCTGAATGACCTACTGTGCTGCACAAGGGAAGGACTGCCTGATTTTATCATGCAAGGCTTTCCTTGCTCTTATCTTAGAACATGTAATGTGTCTTTTTTCCACCTACATATTGTTATGGTGATCCCTAGTTTCCTCCCCCCTCTTCCTCCCTTCCCCCTCCCCTCCCCAGTGGCAGTAAATCCAAAGGGAGAAGGAACCTTTAAGAAGTGGTGTAATTATTAACGAATTTTGATCTTGGGAAGGAGTGCAACCAAAGTATTTCCTGTTTCCTATAATTAAGGACTCTAGACTCAGTTCTGCCACACACACATGAATGCATTGTTTATTTGTAATGTACTCTCCATGGAATATAATCTTCTGCTTTATTCCTATATCTTAGGCCAAATTCATAATTGGTGTAAACAGCTGCTGCTCAGCTGACAAATCTGAAAATGGGGGCAGAGGAAAAATGAGGTTATAAGGTTTCATCTGCTTACATCAGGAATGTATTTGTCCTATTTGTTCTTCCCTTTAACCTCCTAGTGATCTTGGGAATAAGACCAGTGGAAGCAGGAGAGTATCTGAACTATTACAAAATAGAACAATTTGGCCTTGCAAACTCAAAACTGGGCAATATGTATATCCATGGGGCAAGTTGTGGACATTTGGCTACAGATACTAAAGATGAACAATCCCATACATCCTGCTGGTAAAATTTCCACACAATCTGTAAGACTTGGAGCTCTAAATCTAAATCTGTAAATATTAGGGTGGAAAAATGAGGCGCTATAACTTGGAATGACCTAAATAATTACATTGGAAGATTCCCATGCAAGTTGCTGAACATACCATTGGAACTCAATAAATAACAAACAGCCATATGTGCGCTGTTTTCAGTAGACTTTATGTGCTGCCTCTGTTTTCCTGTGTGTCTAAACACTACATTTTCCCTAGAATAGAACACGATTGGCTGAACCATTGGCTTGAACCATGACTAGTTTTTGATCCACACTTGAATGCATTGCTATCGAGAGCTGTCACATCACTGCACATATAACGCCAATGCCTTCTGTCACAGTTGGACTGCCATTACTGCAGGCTTGGTACTGGAAAGAGTAAAGTGGCATGGTTTTGGAACTTGGTGCTGATGACTAGCAGTTAGAGGAGGACATGTGACTGTAATCTCTTCTACCAGCTTCTTTATGTATGGTATGCCCACTTTCCATTTTCTGGGGTATTGAGGTTATACTAAATAGGAACAAACAGTAGTAAATATTCTTCACCATAACCCTTTCTCAACCAAGAGACCTGAGAAGTGATAATGCAGAATACTTACCTCTCACTTTCCCATTTGAGCCCTGCTATAGTGTTTTATATTTCATTTTGTTTGACACCAGAGTGTTTATTTGTCCTCTGTGTTGCCTGCAAAGGAACACATTTTTGAGGTTTTCTCCCAAGAAGAGTCAAATTTGCTCAGCAGCACGAATCTGTTTGCGGTATATAAATATTATACTTTACCAGCTCTTTCACAATATTACTGGTGACTCTGACTGTCACCTGCCCATATTTGAGTAATTTCTCCTTACAGTATGTATACTCATTTTTTGCAGCTAAAGTAATTTGCTCTTCTTTAGCCCCAAAGTACTGAAGTAACTCATCAGCAAAACATAGGCTGCCCTGCCCTATTTAACCTCACAGCAGAGCAATATCAAGTTCATAACAAACAGTAAAAGAAGTTTGAAAGCAGCAAAAAATGAAGTGGAGCTCAGTAACTGTGACTCAGCAGCACTAAATTGTGGTGCAAATTTAAACCCCATCTCTTTGGTTGCAGGATAGATGAAGGAAATTAATGAACTAGTGCCAGCTTGAGACTCTTAAGTTAATAAAATGATTAGAGTCTGATTAGAAAACTTTGGCTACATAACTAGAAATTTCTCCACCAGATCTGAGATCAAGTTTGGGGTTTCTGTTTGGATTTGATCAGCATTGTGACAGCCAAGGACAAGACTTTATTGACCCTGGGACATAGACATGGTGACAGGGATATTCAGACATGCCTCCAGCACCTGCATTACTTTAGGAGGCAGAACGCTCAGCGGTACTTGA
This sequence comes from Anabacerthia variegaticeps, assembly GCA_035583185.1. Classification (NCBI taxonomy): domain Eukaryota; kingdom Metazoa; phylum Chordata; class Aves; order Passeriformes; family Furnariidae; genus Anabacerthia; species Anabacerthia variegaticeps. The sequence continues at coordinate 51,093,027 of JAWWEW010000112.1, forward strand.
AATGGTGAAACTTTCAAGTGTACAATGTCAGACAAAGAGATTTACTATTCAGCTATACCCTCAAATGAAAGGACTTGGCTATGTAGACCATTCTGAAAATGAGGAGAAAGGACTGCATTGCCTCAACCTACTGCTGATTGAATGGTGAAAGATGAACTCTGCAGAGCTTGCCTTACTCTACTGTAAAAGATGAACTTACTGAGTTTTGATCTGTGGACTCTTTCCCAAATTAAGAGTATTTGCAAATAGCTTGTTCTTCATAGATTCTTTTTGTAGATCATTTAGCCTGTGGGTTTGAGTGATCACAGGTTGGAAACTACTGTTTTGGAAAATATATACCTGATTCCTTCCCCTATCTCTACATTCTGAGGAGTCTGAAAGTCATGAAGTACCTTGTAAGAACATTCAAGGATGTTGTGAGGATCTGCATTGTGAAAACCGTCACTATTCATGTTTTGGGATGATTTTTGTTGTTAATAGAAATTCTGATCATTTGAAAACTGATTTAGAAGAGTCAGAAATGCAAATCACACGAGGTGTCTTATTTCCACTATTGATTTACTCTCAGAGGGTCATTCCAAAACACATTAATTACAGACACAATACACAAATTCACAGTAACACATCAGTCACTGGGCTGTTTGAATTGGGGGACACAATTGAAACTGAACAATATCGTTTAATAGAATTACCTGTAATTTTATTATTCATTTAAGCTATAGTCTGCTTTGATTCTGCAACTAGAACTGCTGAAAAGCTGCTCTTACTCTTCTGCTGTTTCATGCATGATCTATTTGAAAATTTGAGTGCTCTTGTTTCATGCAAAATTATTTTATCACTGTTACTCCCTCACTCAAAAAAAAAAAAGGAAAAAAAAAAGATTGTGGTGAAATTGGAATAGAATGGAATCTTGGATCAAAATGGGCATGAGCAAAATTGACAGTGCTGTTAACTTTATTAAACTTTTTTGAAAGCGTGTTTGCCCATACATGTATACTTCTGGAGGCCAGCAGTTATGCCTCCTCCTCTTTTGTGTGTTGATGTAAAAAAACAGATAGAAAAAAAACTGTCCAAGAAGATGACCTCATTATATTGGGTCTAGTAAGTCCTAGGCAAAGTCCAACTTTTCCTTGACTGTCCAGGGATGCTGTAGATATTGCCACTGATGGGAAGGAGCCTGGCAGAAGGATCTGCTGCATCCGTGCAGCCTCATGCATTTCACCTGAAGTTGCCCTGTCCCCATGCTGGCCCCACGCTGTGGGACCTGCAGTGCCAGCCTGGGGGCTGTGGGGTAATGAGAGGCCCCAGAAGCCAAAGGGGCAAACCAGCCTGGCACATGGCAACTGACATGGGGAGGCCATGGGGGCCTCACTGCACAGTTACCTCGGGGCTGCTTTGTAAGCAAAATTAAATTGCTCCACCCAGGGCGGTGTGCTGGGGCACACCCTGGCAAGCTCTGTCATGGGAGGAGTAAGGACACACCCAGGGGACAAGGAGTGGCAGGAAAAGGTTTAAAGTCAAGCTTCATGGGCAACTGGGAAGGAAAGGGCAGTGGGGCTGTGTCTGAGCCTTTTTTCTTTAGCAGCAGCAGTGGCAGCCAGGCTATTTTTGGGGAAATAATAAAAAAATCAAAGGTAGACAGTAGTGCCCTCGCCTTTGTGTCTCCACCTGCAGCTGCCTCTTTTGTGTGTAGCTATATGTGCATCGACACACAAACACACACAGAGTTATGTGTACAGCTAGGTATTGCTGGCTAAGTCCTGCACAATCCACCACCAAACAGACAGGATCGAGAGATGGATATTTTAAGGCCAGGTTATCTACTGTTTGGTTTTCTCTGTACTTACATTCTCAATGTGGATGTAGCTTGTGCTCTGGTCTGTACAGGGAATTTGCATGAGCTTTACAAATACAGATAATTTGGGCATCGTACTCTTAGCTCGGTTCTCTGAGCAAACCTATTTCACCCATTCTGGGGATATTTGAGCAAGGAAGCAGAATTGTACTCCCTGAGGGAAATTATACAGCTGCTCTCTGCTAAGGCTAGAACTTAAAGAAACAGTGTTATCTATTGTTAATTCACTCAATCGACCAGATATTTTCTCCTTTTCTAGTGTTGAAAGAATAATGATTAAAGTGTAGTCCTGACATAAAATAACCATAGCAACTATATACGGATGTTTTGCCTAAGTGTGGTTTTTTTTTTAAAAAGCAAATTATAAAAACAAGATAAAAAAAAAGTTTTAATTTTTTTGAAAATAGTTTTCCACTGTGCAGAATAATGAATTATGACTTCCAAAATGAAATGGAGCCCTGAAGCTTCTTCTTCTTTGGCCTTGAAATTTCAAAAAAAGTTTGAGTCAAGGTCTACAGGAAACTTTTCCCCCCTTCCTTGCAGCTGAACTTCTTAGAATTGCATACACACTTTTCTATTTTTACTTTCCAATCCGGGCCCATTTCCAAATGCGAAGCTGAGGAATTCCTGCACTCCTACATATGTGAGTCCCAGACTGAACTCAAAGGGCTGGCCAGTCTACCCCCCTTTTCCTCCCAGGCAGCCTACTTTCATCACAGTGCACAATTGAAATTGGAGACCACTTGAGTTTCCTTACTTTGAAAGAGCTCAGAAGGAACCTTTACAACTCCTAATGAAAGGCTGCAGAGAGGAGATGAAATTAAGTCAGCAGAGTTCACGATTTGTCTTGGACCAGAGCCTAATTCAGTTTATAATGCAAGGTCTATGCTGGAGTCCCAGCCTCAGGTAGGTTTGGGCTGTCCACCCTGTGCTCTCTTAGACCCATCCAGTGCTTTCATGTATTTTTGCCACTCTATAATGCAGTGCAGCGGTAAGCTCCCTTCCTTTTCTGTTATTTGAGGAAGAAAGATGTTGTCAATGCCTTTTGCCTTGAAAGGGATGACAAGCTTGATCTACAAGCTGGGCTGGTGTGGGGGAGGAATGAAAGCAGAGCTCCCCTCCCCCAGCTGCTTTTTGTCTGACGCAGAGCTTGTACTTCTGTTGTTATCAGCTGCTTTGGTAAGATCACAGTGTGCTGGGATTGCTCAGAAGGTTAAAATATGTTGACTGAATTTTCTTCAGCTACCAACGCAAAAGGCTAGCTAATAGCATCACTGGCTGTCAAAAGCAGCCAGCCCCTGCATTTCTCATGGTAATGATACACACTGGAGTTTTTCATGGCTTATATACATCATGGTACCTGTGCTGTGTATGTCATGTCAAGGATAGGAACAATACGCATTCCGGCCAATAGATCCATCAAGGCTTGCAAACAAACACATGAAATTGCCTCTTTCTGTGAATTACTTAGTTTGTATTGATTTGTGGTGATGTATAGAAGGAGATGAGGACTTTTAATTTTGGATCTTTTTCTCCTAGTCTTTCTCCCATGAATCTCTGCTTCTGTAACAGATACCCTGCTGTTTGCTTCAGTGACCTCCTGACTGTCTTCAAATCCCATTTCAATAGCAATCTTTTCTCCCTGGCCTCTGACTCCTATGAGTCTGTCTAATAAAACAATCAAATGGTAGTCCCTAATCCTGCCAGTTTCCCATGCTAAATTCTTCTCTCTAAACCCCTCTTTTCTTGTGTCTCAGCATCCAGTATCTGTGGGTATCTAAAAATAGGCCTTACAGAGCCATCAATCCCTCCCCTGAAAAGTTCAGCTGTGAGGCATTCATAAACAGTGTAGGAGACCTCAGCTGAGAACCTTTTTGCCACAGGTGATTTGAAAAGATGTCTCATCTGCCAGGAAAGTGCCTTGACATGCATGCTAGTCTGGGATGTGTTTCTATCCCTAGCCCTGTTGACAATTTTTGGCAGATATTTGTTGAGCTGAGTCTGCATCCAGACATACCAGTGTTTAGGTAAGAAAACTCTTAGATAGTATTTAAAGGACCAAGTCCTTAAGCCATCTTAATTAATATTTAAAGCCCCTCCTATAAATCCATAATCGTATTCAAGAAAAATATAGACTGAAGAGGCATCTTGTCTTTCTTGCATTTTCTCTACCCAAGGGTACCTTACAGAACAGTCAGACTAAGATGTTTCCTTAGGAGATGAAATCCATGCTTTAAAATCCCCTTGTGCTGAGAAGGGATTTTAATCTGAGTTTTGTTCAGCCTCCATGAAATCTCTAGTAGCGAATCTACTGTGAAAAAAAAAAAGTTACTTCTGCTGCTTCCTTCGGTACCACTGTGGATTTAGCTCTTTATTTCCTTTGAGTTTATTGCATGTGCCTGTAAATGAAGTGCTTCTGAAATGTCAGAACAGTTCACTTAGATTTTCCACTTTCTTTTTGTTTGGTTGAAAGCACTGGGCAAAACATAACCTTTGCTATCAAGTCATTTTGGCTTTCCTGGAACAACTTATTAAGAATACGTGCCCAGTTTTACCAAGAAACTTTAGTCATAAACTAGGAAAAAAAAACCCAAACAGAACAATGACATCTAGAACAGCAAACTCCTGCCAGTAATCTATGATGAAATTTAACCTCATCTCAACAGAAAGATCTTGTTGCTCTGAGAACGGCTGCTCTGGCTTTATCACGCAAATGTTCTCAATAGATGAGTTAGAAATACTGGTTAAAATCCTGCTGCTGCTTGGTTCTGCTTTCATTTGTCTGAGGTAAATATATTGACTTTTGGCCTTTTTTTCACTCTGAAAGGTCTTGCATAGAGAAAAAATGTTCAGTGGTCCTTGTTGTGATTGCATAGATCAAAGTGTTCTTGACTCAAATTACCCACTCCCATCAGTTGAGGGGAAGAGCTTCCTTGGGGCTATGATTGTATGGCAGCCAGGACTTACTCTTTTTAACTGGTGATATGCATGTATATCACAGTATTGAATTGCTTTGAGCTAAGTAATGGCCCAAATTCATGTAAATACAAAGCATTATTTTGTGTTTAGGAGTTGGGTGATATGTACATTCATATGGTACCATACAGCTCTGTTAGATGATCCTACAGTTCCTACAGAGCTGCAGAGATTTTGCCATGCTTTCGAAGTCTGGGAAAAGGAGAGAAAAAGCACTGCCTGGAGTACTGTCTGACAGCATCAACTTAAAGTTCATGGACGTTCACAGAGAGGAAGAACACAGTTGCACACTCTCGTGTGAGATTCCAAGAAAGGAAAGAGAAATTGTATCTGCTATTTTTTAGAGATTCAATTAGATGCTCTTTTTGGGAAAGTAAGATTTCTAGGCCTCTTATAAATAGAAGGCCGCATCTCAGCTTGATTACTTCAAAACAGCTTCCTGCAGCCTCCCACTAGGAAGATGAGCAATTAGTGTAATCACAGCAATAAGTCAGAAATGCTTAATGCTGAAACTTGTGTAACAACTTTTCTTCTCCTGGTTCTCTGCTGGGCTATAAGCAAAGAATGGTATTATGTAGATTCCTATTGCTGAAGTCACACTGTCCAATGGGTCTTCTTTGCTGGATGCAGTTAATTTGATGCCATTAAATAGTCCAACAGAGATGTGGGGTACTGTGGTTAGGTGGAGGCCTTTTAATACGAAGCACAGTCATGCAGGTGGAAGTGTTGTGAACAAAACGGAAAGCAAAGATCCTTACTGTGAGTCAATCTGCTAGTAATAAAGGTGCCACCGGAGAAGATTCCACCTCATTTTCTGTCAGAAATATTTCAATAACCCAAGGTCAGGCGGTAGAAACATGTTTTTGGAAATCATGGAAAAAAGGAATGAACTAGCCCCCTCTTTTGGCTAATAGGGAAACAGTAGTAGGAACTGGTATTGGCTAAATTGCTGGTCCTGAAAATACTCCTCCTCCTCCTCCTCTTGTTTATCTGTGTAGCCACTGGACCTTCATTTTAAGTAGGTGTTATTTCTAAATGTAGATCTCCCAGTTAAATCAAAATCTTGTGTCTTAGGATCTAGGCTCCATGTCTACAAACATTCCCTGCATCTACTAGTTCTACAGCTGGTACCATTTGCTATTACAGGAACTTCAGAGGTGTGTGCAAGATCCTCCCAGCACAAAATTTACAGGACTAAATTGACTGTGGGAAGGATGTCCTGGAGATGGTTGTATGTCTGGAAGGATGTTCTGTCCCTGCATAGGAAGGCACAACCTTATAAAACATTTTTATAGAGGCTTTGAGGAGTAATGTTTGTTCTTGAAAACCAGAGAATCTTCAACACTGAGCCCAGAGCTTTCTTCTACTGGAGAATGGCATGGATTGGAGACAGAATTTAGCCATGACAGAAGCTATTAATGCTTCCCTGTGATATGCGGAAGTACCTGCAGGTTTTTATAAGTAATAAAAACAGTAGGGTAGGACTAGTTTTCTGCCTCCCTGGTGTAACTGTTTTGAAAAAGCTAGTTACATCTTGCAGAAATTTTTTGGGGAAAATAGTCTTCTAATTTAATCCTCCCAAATTTTTTAAAAAATAAAATCTCAAAATAAAAGTGTTTAAAAATTTTCTTAATGAGGAAAATACCATTGTATTAACCAGAACATTGAATTATCTTTGAAAGGTGTGAATGTACATGTAAGCAATATGAAAATCCCCAAAGCCAGGCGCTGTAAAATGTTAATAGAAACCAAATAATTGAGTTATATGAAAACCATAGATGTATATAATAATGCTTTTGCTTTCAATTTCTCATAGTATTTTCATTCAAAAAGCCATTTATATAAATATGTAAAGATCTATGTGCACTTAGCTACTGTTTTAGCACCTACATAAAGTAGCTGTTTCCAGGAAAGGGGAAAATTTTTGCTTATTAGAATTTCAGATTTTGTCACCAAAATCATCTGTGATAATTTCATGTCTCATGTCCTCATCTAGTTGTCTTGGATCAGGAAGTTATCACCTCCAGCCCTTTCCTCCCCCAAAAGAGACTAACCATTGATCTGCCAGCTGAATTCACCTGCCTCAGTCAAAAGGAACAAGGTTACTGAAGAACCTCTATTTGTCCTGTCTAAATAACAGATGTCATTTTATCTGAAATGGAAAAAAGCATGAGCACCTGCAGCAGACTAGAGGTGGTTAATGTGGGAAGTGGGGTGATGCCTGTAGTGCTGTTAACCCAACTCACCATTTCTGACTTTGGCTCTATAGCTGTAAGTCACCTGGAACTGGGTCTTGGTGTGAGCACTGTGCTTAAACTACTGACTCTACATTTGTCTAAGTGACTGAGTGGAGCCAGGCAAATGTGGTGTCAAGGTGGAAAACCTGGTGTGGGAAAGAGAAATAGGGTTAAAAAAGTCAGGCTGTAGAAGATGTCAATATGGGCTTTATTTTAAGAGTTCAAATACTAAAAAATTAAAAGTAAAAGCATCCATTCAAAGTTTAAATGATCACATTGCTTAGAGACTTATTTTTGCAGTATTTTTCTATGTTACAGTATGGATATTGGCAGGACTTTTTGTACCTAACCCTTCATGCAAAAACTTGGGAATTAAAAACTATACCTGGAATCAGTGAACTTCACAAACTGAACTGCAGTCACCACCAAACAAAACCAAGGAAGGAAGAAATTGTGTGCATATCTGAACTTGATAGGAAATACCTGATAAGCAAAATGCCAGGAGTCTGGAATTAGCCCCAAGCTACCTGAGAAATTCAGGATCTGTTTAATGATTGCAAACAATCAGGACCTTGTGAGTAGGATGATGGTTTTGTGCCCCTTAACATTGGTTGGCCATATGTGTTTTGGGCAGCTTCCCAGGGATTGTCTTGAAAATGATGCCATGGCTGCTATTCCTACATGTTCCTCACCTCTTATCCAGGGAACTGATATACCAAGTAAACAAATAAATGATAGTTTAATAGACTTATTGTTCTAATCTAATTGCTAACACCTTCTATTGCCTTCACCTTCACCTCCACCTCCATTTCCCTTCATCTCTCCCCAGAGCTATTCCAAGCTCAACTCAGCCCTGTAAGTGTCTTTCTTTTTACACACTATCCAGAACTCTTGTTATCACCTGCCTATTCTCCTTGGTTCCTGTTGTTTCTGCAGTTTCAATGCTCAGGTTTCCTAGCTGTACATGAAGGAGAAGATTTAGACCAAAAGAAAGCCTAATATTTTTTTTTTTATTATTATTTTTTTTTTTTAAGAGGGGGAGATCCTTCAAGGCTTTGATCCTTGACTGGTGACAGAGTTTGCAGTATTCACCTTGGGAGCTTTAACTGCACCAGTTTTGCCAGGGAGCCCAGAAAACACTAAACCAACTACCTTCTGTGGGGTTACAGCATCAGCTCCCATGCCTACCACCAGGTGATACACAGCTATCATCATGCTGACAGCTGGGGATGGATGATCTGAGAAAAGTCAAAGGTGTGTACTTTTTTTAGTGTTGCATTGGCTTCTCTATGTATCAAGGCTTAAGAATGCTTTTATAGATCTCTCTAATCCGTACTTGTCCATAAAACCACCTTGTGCTCTGTGTGTAGGCTTGGCAGTGAAGAGGACCTTAACTGGAGAGAGGGAGCATTGAGAGGGAGAGTGTTGCCAGTTTTTTCAACCTGCAGATATCATACTGCTGGTAACTCCGGACTCCCTCACTTACCACTGCCAGCACTTGTGGCTATGTGCTACAAGGTCTAAAACATTTTTGATGATACAGAGATCCTTTCATATTTTATATCAGCCATTGCAAACATTTAGATGAAGGGTCCCCAGGACATTTGAAACCTCTCAGCTCTGTGTTGGATTACCAGGGTACTTCCATGGAGCACACTGTGCCTGTGATGTCCCTGCTTGGCTTCTTTGCAGGCACTGGCCTGATGGGTAAGACCAACAGCATCTTGGGAGTACTGCCGGAATTTTTGAGGTACCTGGAGGAAATATAGAGCCACAGAGTAGTAATATATTTCTCTGGCATTTTGTACCCGGTTAGACCAGCCAGATTCAAAAACATCATCCTGCACCAGGAGCAGATTCATCTATTTGATGAAACTAATTAAGGGGCCCAACACATTTCTAAGTTAGACAGATGTTCCTTCTTATTTCAAAAAATATAAAATAAAATACAGTGATGTGTGCATTTCAAATGCTTGTGCTTTTTTTCCCTACGTAAAAATATGGCTTTGATAAGGGATCAATAAACTTTCTGCTTGAAGAGTAGGCCAAACTGAGGATAGGGATGTGTCACAATGATGCTTCCAGTCCTTCTGTGGAGGTCCATTTCTCTGTACCAGAAAACTCTGTACACGGGGATATGCAGCTTAATGGTGGGACTGAAGTGAAATGGTTATTGACAATGTAAGTTGGGAGAACTTTGGCAGTGGTTTCCTTGCCACAGAAGGATTTCTTCCAGAATTCAGTTCAGAGGCACAACAGGGATGTGGATCTAATATCTTGATATTTTACCAGGTCGTGAGATTGTGAATCAAAGTAAGAGAGTGGAATTCACTCGTTTGTCTCCCTTGGTAAGTTGCAATTTCTCTGGTATATTTTTCTCCATTATGCACATGCTGAGCATAGTTCAGCTTGCTGCTCTTTCAGCGGAAACTGATCCAGCATCAGCTGAAGGGTGTATATGCAGAGGTTTTTCTTCAGATATGCAGTTTGGTAGCCCCTTGTAGATGTTGAGGACATTTCTTTCTCCTGCCTTCATGACTAGACAAAAAGAATCTCAGAATAGCAATCCTTACCCAGAAAAAGCTCAGTGTCTTCTGCCATGCAGCAGTGTTACTTATAGACTATATGCTGCAGAGAGAACATAGGACAATTACCATGACTTTTGCACACTCAGTATTCAATAGTTAGAGTCAGTGCCCCCAGAATTGTGCTTGGAAGGCCTTTTGAAAAGGGGCAAAAGAATTGCTGTGGCTCTCAACCATCCTGGGGCATTTTCACTTAAACTACTCTTGGTGGGAAAGTGTAGGCTGTTTTCCACAGCCATATAACTTCTCCAGTTTGTTAAAAGGTTCTATCAGGAGCCTTGCAGATCCCCGAGTTAGTTTTTGTCAGGCAAACATCTTTATTCTGGGCTGTGCAATCAGTGTGTTTAATTCAGTGGAAAGAGCCAGAGGAGTGAAATCTTATACTTGCATTTTAACTGAATGCTTCCTAATTTAAATGTACATTAATTAGTCTGTGAGGAGATGTCATTTTACTCATGTTATCCCACTCTTTCTTGAATTTACCTTTTGTTGAAGAATCCGAAACAGGCTCAGCAGATGCCAGTCATTCTCAAGCACACAGCCACTGCTTCTGCCCGGAAAAACACATCCTCTCATGTGAATGGGAGTGGGTGGGAAGGGTTAGTGAAGTTTTCCTTCCCCACAGTTAAATTTTTCTTCTGCTCCTTTGTCTCTTGCTGCTATGTCATAAACAGGAGTCAAAGCTGTGCCTGTTCCATATCCCACTTCGTTGTCTGCCTTGCAGTCTTGCACAAGAAGCCCAACCTTGCCCCATATTACAGCCCTGCTGTCATCCTTCACCTGAACTAGCACATAGCTCTATTCAGAATGAAGGGAAGGACTCATTTGAATGCACAGATGTATAATTTAAATGCTTGACTTTGCCACCTTTTATTCAGGTGGGTATTTTTGTGCAATCTCACTAACTTTAGTAAGACAAAATAATAGGAAGAGTGGGTGGAAAAAATAGACGTGGAGGATAACAAAGGAAAAATGTTTGTTATTGCGTAAGAATGACTTGAGGTCTTTAGTTTTTAAAAGCCTGAGCACTGCATTTCTGTAAAACAGCATAGGCCTTGAGTGAAAAGGGGTGGGGGAATGTTTCTGAACCAGATCTAATACATGGTGGTGGTGCCCATAGATGTGAGTCAAATGGCAAGTGACAGACAAAAGGCATCTGCATTCCTTATTTTATACAGTGAAAAGGAATGCATTTCTGGAGCACAGGTACTTGCTTGATTTCATTATCACAAAAAACTCCACAGTAAGGCAGGATGTAAATTTGATGCTGTAAGCCAGGCCATGAAAAGGACTGATAAAGGACAAATTATTTTTGCATTCAAGGTCAAGTGGCATTTAAAGAACCATTCTGCAGATGCAGTGGAAAATTACAGAAGCAGAATTTTTGTTGGCCACTTCATCCTTTTCAGCTCTACAGCAGAACTGGAAAGAGGTGGAAAAAAAATCAGTCCCTGCTTGTGACTGTTCTCTTATCCTGTCAGCATTTCAGGCTCTTATTACAGGTTTGCCATTTTCTCTGTAATCATTTTAAAGCCTGAGTTTTGTGGGATGTGGAGGTTTGTCCACTCTGAAAGTTCAGATTTTGTTCTTTCATAACACAGAACTGATGATGGCAAGCTTAACTCTCAGCTCTTTTTCTGTGAATTGAAGTATTTCTCGACACTTACTGGAGAGAATCTCTTACAGAAAGGTATGTTCAGATTCCCTGCTCTCCCAGTCCTTGGCCTTTCAACTGAGACTGCCAACAAATGATTGCTGAACATTTGCCAGACAGCACTAACTCTCAGTCCCCAGTTTATAGTAATGAAAAAATGGTATTTTGCTGTCAACCCCTGGTTTATAATAATGCAAAATCAGTGGTCTGTTGCTGGGAATGCCTGATTCATTATGGGCCATGTCCAAATCACTTGAATATGAAGCTGTGGTGATGCACATCAGCTAATCTGCCAGCAATTGCCCCATAAAGGTGCAATTTGCCATACCAGCAACATGTAATTTATGAAGTCTCCTTTTTCAGCCCAAAATGCAGGTTGGCTTATTCTAAGGAGGCTTAGAAAGATAAACTCTCAAGCAGCAATAAAGTTCAAGGGAAAATAGATACCTAATTCTGTAACGCACTACTGAAAAATCCCATCTGTTAATGCTTAAAACAATATATCTTCATAATTGTAAAATTGGTTCAAACAGCTAGCACACATGTGCTCTCTCTTTCTGTCATATTTTTCTTTTTTCCATCTCATAGTTCATTTACTTACTTTCTGGAAAGATATGGGATTGATATCTGGGGTCAGGACTGGCCTTATCCAGCCATGCAGTAGTGAGTCTGTTCCCACTCCCACCAGAGTCCTCTCAGCATACATACAATTAACCTCAGTTAAGTGTTGGATATGCAAGAGTGTGTAGGCTGCAGAAGAGCTCCTCTAGTTGTTTAGCACTCTGGCATCAAATGAGGATAAATACAGGGCATGACCTGGCCCTTCAGGGCACTGCCCTAAATCTAGTAACATACAGACTGAAGTTTTTCTGTGTAACTTACACTGATTTGATGAGCAAACAGCCTGAATGCTTAACAAAATATTACAATCACCGATGAGATTTTCCCAACATTATTTAACATAGATGTGCGCTTATGCACGTGCATGCATTTGCATACACACAGTTCTTTCAAGCTTGTAGAGGCTTTTGTGGAAAAAAGCATTATCAGACTTTGATATAAAGATGTGTAACATGGAAACATGCAGTGGACTGGATTACATTTAACCCTGTAGTAAATCAGCTGACTTTACTAACCCTCTGTAAGGGAAAGTTTATCTACTTATGATTTATAGATATACCCTTTACTTTATATCTACTCATAAACATTTGCTTAAAATGATTTAACATATAATTTTGCTTCATAATTTTTAGAAATACAGAAGTTTGTAGTTATGAAAGATATCCAAAAGCAGTAATGTTTTTATGTCTATAGTTTTCCCAGGCATGTGTAATGTGATTGTTTTCCTGTAAGTTGTACTCTTTTTACGCAATGGGAAAATAGTTTTGGTGTTCCTTCATAACCATATGGGCAACATTTAACAATATGCAAGTCAAAGGGCACGTCTCTCTGTGGAAACAGAACCATGTATTTCAGTTCATGACCCAGTATATGGCCAACAGTTCTGATACTGAAGCGCTCTACCCTTAGGGCTGTATCCTTCCTGTTTTGGGAGGGCAAAAACAAAATTGTTCTGGCTTGAGTACAAATACAATCTTAATGCCCTAGCAAAAGATGGATTAAGCAGCATGTTCCAAGATTCTTTGTTCTCTCTGGTCCTTTGCTGTCTCAATGTTGTTAAACTGGTTTAAGTGCAAGGGATAAATTTGGCCTACTGTAGTCCCTTAAAACAGTACAATAAGTGTACTGGGCAAAACCTGGAAAATGCACATAAGAGTATCAACAACAAGAGTGTTTGTGCAGTGCTAAGCTTTATGTCAGGCTGTATTGGTTTTCAAACATTCTCACTTCCAGCAGGCTAGACTCCCTGCTGATTGTGGTGTAATGAAGTCTACATAAAGCAGGAAGTTAAATTTATTTCCATACCAAAAGACGGTGGGTTGAGAAAAATGTAAAGTCACTAAAATAATAATGAAACAGAATGGATGGAAGAAGAGCCCCCTGCAGCAGGCCATGTTAATTACCCTTGCAGCTGGGAGATCAATTTGCATATATATTCTTTGAAGCCTGTCAGGTATGAATTGAACCACTGAACTGTTACATTTGATAATCTAGCTCTCCGAAGCATTTTTGCTAAAGATGTTGTGTTTCATAGGACTAGTTATTTTTTCTATCTCATAGTAAAAAAGCTGTACTTAGATCTGTTTATACAGGAACAAATTATGTTTGTGACTTCCTGGAGCACCAGGTTAGCAACATAATCTCATCAATAGCATTGGTACCGGTGATTAAACACAAAAGAGATATAGTAAACAGCCTTGACAACCAGTGAAAGCAAGGAAATTAAAACTTAAAGCTAGTGGTGGCAGGCATGACTCAGGGGATAGTTAATGAGTTATGGAGCTTTTCAGCTCCAGGACACATATTCCATTATGTTCTGTACTAGTGGTGACAAAATTGTTGCCATCTGATGGCTGCTTCATTGCTCAAATGAACCTACTATTTGGTCCCAGGAATTTTGCAAGTCCATTTGTTTTGCACCATCCATTACTGTAACATCCTGATGCCAGTGCCGCAAAATTGTTTGCAGTGAATGGTAGCAGTTTACCACCTGTTGGCAGCAGTTTCAAAGGAGCATCAGAGATTTATAGAACTGTTGGAAAACCTGTTTCTCCCTCTGGGTAATCTAGAGTTGCTCGATTGAAACCAGTGGAACTGAGGGCTTCCATGGAACAAAACCTGTGCAAAGGGAGAAACTGCATGAAAATGAATTTTATGCAGGAAAAGGATATGAACTAAAGCTTGCTTGTTCTCATTTAACAAAACTGTGAGAATTGTGTACAACAGATTTCATACAAGTCATATGATCTCACTTTTCCTGATTTTTATTTTTTAAAACAACAAGAAAACCAACCAAAAAACCCTACACCAGAAGTGATACCTTATCTGAACTTCGGAAAAGTGTATGCTCCTCAACACATTCTTTTGAGCACAGATCGCAGAATATTCTGAGTTGGTAGGGAATCACAAAGGTCACCAACTCCAACTCTTGAGTGAGTGGCCACTGCAGGGATCAAACCCACAACCTTGGTGTTACTAGCACTGTGCTCTAGCCAACTGACCTATTAACCCTGACTCTTCAAATATTTCCTAGCACTGGATCTAGGGTAATAATTTTCTGACAATAATTGCATGTAATAGTCATGTAGGACAAATAATCCATTAATAGTGATCAAGAGCCTTAGCAACACCTGAGAAGATTAAAAAAACAGTGCATACCAGTCTGTTTCCAGATCTGGTGTGGGGGACTTCAACCAATGCTTTCCATGCTTTCCATCTGAAGCTTCTAACAATTCTACTTTTCTGAGGTTGCTTCTTTATGTGGTTGCCTTAGTTATTTTCATTTGTCCGGAAAAGTTTTATACAGAAGTCCCTTCCTGCATGTTTTTAACTGGCAAAACAGATCATCTCAGATGTTTATTGTTTCCCTTTTCTGAATGGAAAGAGTTAAACTGGTAAAGGATGGTCAGGTCAGGGCATGGGGTAGGGTAAGAGGAGAGTACAGTTAATTTATGTGTCCAGCTTGCTTTAAATTAATAGTCCTAAACTTCCAGAACCCATTTGACACACTTTTCTGGAAGATTTATTCTGAAGATACAAGGAAAATACTTTGCATTTTTGCAAAATTTAAGCATTGTTGGGCCCAAGAAGAACTTATGTAGTCCTTAGTGAACCATAGATTTGTTAGCTAACAAATCTTCATACAACTGGTTGTTACTAGCAGTTCGAGAAGCTGAAATGTATTTTCTCCCTTCATTAACAATGTGAACATCACTGAAAAAATGAGACATTTGGGGCTCCCTGATTGATCTAGGATTGAAAAGAGAGGTTGATACTTGGGTCTCATGGAAAATTAGATGGAGTTGCATGGCCATGGTAGCTATGAATTGGAGTAATTTCATCTCCCAGGGAGGACTGTCAGGATAGCAGATAAAAGAAGGGAGTTTTTCTTTAGAGAGAGCATGAGAAGCTTTTCTTATTATTTATACCTCTCTACATCAGTATTACTGTATTTCCTCACTTATATGCAGCCTTTCAAAATAAAAGAGCTGGCTGATATAATTTTAATACTCTTTAATATAACAAATCTCTTGCATGAAAGATGTTTATTTAATGATCATATATTAAAGATAAGCATATTCCTTTTTTTTTTTTTTCCTAGCAAATAAAACTCTTCAGGTCTAAAATGAACTGCAGGTAGTTATAATGCAAACCATGCCTAGAAAAATAAACTCCTTCTGTATTAGCTTAAGCTCTTTGAGATTTAATGAAGTCTTACATTTGTTGATCAAATGTGCAAAAGGTGTAGTGCAAGCAAAGCATTCAATTCCTAACAGGGAGAAAGTTTTGTACAGCAGAAATCTTATCTTACAGTGGAAATGTAGGTAATTATAGACATTGAACTTAATTTAAATATTTTTAAAGAATGTGCAGTGAACACAATAGCCCATATAGAACACCTAAGATGTAGAAATATTTCTTCCCTTTCATTTTCCTTTATTTTAGCAAGAATAGCAACATGAAAGTAGGATGAATATAGAGAAAGCAGAATATACTTCACAAAAAAATAGTTGCTAGTGTTGAATTAAAAAAGTCTTTTAGATTTTCATTGTTTATTTCCATTTTTGGAGGTACTCTGTTGGATTCTTGTAATGATTCCACTTGCAGTTTCTTATCCAGAAACATCCCATACTTTTCTCCCCTGTTCTTCTAGGGTCAGTCTTGACCATCTCTAGCCAGCATTTACTTCATCATACAATCATACAGTGTCCCTCAGATTTACTTGCCTGACTTGAATCTTTTTTTTTTTTTTTTTTTTTTTGTTGTTTTTTTTGAATGCCATTTATATCATGATTTGCACCAGTGTTGCTCATATTTCTTTTATGGTTGATTTTGTACTGTTGCCAAATATTTATAATTGGACTGAGGATTTTTTGTACTGTATCGTCAGATAGGGCACTGTGTAGAGCATAATAAAGAGCCATCTGACCATTAGATGGTATCTGACCAATAAATGGAATGAGCTGCAGAAAAGAAAAATTGATGTATATAAAGTAAGAAAGGTAAAACCCAAAAAGTTTTGTCTTCAGACAGGTTTCTTAGATGAAAAGGCTCCTTCATTTAGTTTTCTTGCCTGCTGAAGCTTGCCAAGAGGACCTGAATCCTAAGGGGGTATATGAAGTACATGTGTCAGTTTCTGAGGTGAAGAGTTCAAGAGAGCATCAAGTTTTCTGATATCACCATGAAATCTGAAAAAGGAAGAAATAAAACAGTTAAGTTGAAGGTTTATTCATTTGTTTTGTGTTACAATGACAAGGCATAGAGAGAACATTAAGAAGCAGCATTTAATAAGCATTTGCAAATAACCTTTACCAAGGGGAATTCAGAAGAAGAGAGGTCATCTGAAAACAAGACAACCTTGATAGCAAATCATGAGGCTTTGTTTGTTGAGTTCCTTCTTTCTTTCCCTGATGGTGACTACTTGGACTGTTGTTTATCCTTCAGGCCACAGCTGCTTTGTCAAGGACGCTTTCAGACTGAATTATGGGTGAGATGGTATAATAATAATAACAATGGTAATAATGGTGAATATCATCTCTCTGTTCTCTGCCTGTCCTGCGTATTCTGAGCAAACAGAATCTTTCAGGCCCACGTAATTTCTTCCTAATTTTTGACTTTAAAATGGTATTCATTTACAAATTAATTTCACACATTCACTGAAAATGTCGACGATGACTACCTGATATTCCTTTCCATATTACTGTTTTTTGACCACTAACTAGTGGTCGTGTGACAGAAATGTACTGACCACTTTCTAGGCTAGCTTTTTGTCAGCTGCTGTTGTAAATGTACTAAGACTTAAGTTGATAACCACATTGCTAGGGTGCTACAGGACATGTGCTACTTGTACCACACTGGGGTTCAAGTATGACAGTGTGCTTTTCCCATTTATAAGAGAAATATTAATGTTATGCTAACTTTTCAGTTCTGTAGTCAACCTGTGCCATTTCTATAGCAGGATTTTATTGTTTAAAAGTTTGGCCAAAAAATCTGAGTAGAAGAGAAATAAATGTTAAGGTCTAAACCGCTTCTCTATTTCTCCCAGTTTAAGAAAAAAAGACCATAAAATGAAGCTGTTAGAGAATTGGATCACAAACAGTACTGTGGAGTCCTTTCCAAAATGTGTTGGGGATACAGAAATTTTACATGTGTCACAGGAAAAGCTGGACAAGTAATTGAAAGGGAGATGTATTGAGGGTAATTAAACAGACAAATCACATCAGAATCAGGAAATCCCAATAGCTGAAAACAACTGGGAAAGTATAATTTATCATGCTGCTGTGCTTCTCTTGCATCTGTCTATGGTCATTGCTGTTTACAAGGTCCTGGATTGGATGGGTGATTTTTTTGCACTAAAATGGCCAGTGTAGATTCCAGGATCTTCCCTGTCCCTCTAGTTTCTCCTCTGAACCATGGATACTCTCTTTGTACCCTGTGAAGTCAGTTCCTTTTTTCTTCATTATTCTCAAGCAGAAAACAAGTGCTGCTTCTTTTGGTCCTGTTCTCCCGCTGTGTTCTCTGTTTTTTATGGAAATTCCTTTGAATTCTGCTTAAATTACTATAACTGTTCGAAACCCAGGATTAAATGATTTTATTTTACTCTCTCTATTTCCCATTCTCCAGATATAGTTTTTTTCCTTCTCATTCACTGACACAGTTTAAAGAAAACTAATTTCACTTTGGTAGTATGAACACCCTGTACTATAGTCTTCCTATTCAAGTGGGATTCATCTTGGGCCTACTAGTTTTAGTTTGTGTGATATACAATATAATTCACTCCATATACAACTACATTTTTCATTGTTACAATTCATGTGCTGTATATTGACAAATTACACATGTTATAGTTCTCATAATCTGAGAAATCTAACGGTAAGAGTTCAAGTTGGGAGTAGTTCAAATGCTGGAGTTGAGGTCTAGGATGCCTGAAAGACATGGGCAAGAGCTGAGTCCTATCTATTAATGAGCTCTTTCACAGCAATTCCTCAGTTTTGTAGGCTATTTCAACTTTTTTTT
This sequence comes from Anabacerthia variegaticeps, assembly GCA_035583185.1. NCBI lineage: Eukaryota > Metazoa > Chordata > Aves > Passeriformes > Furnariidae > Anabacerthia > Anabacerthia variegaticeps. Next base: position 51,111,471 of record JAWWEW010000112.1, read on the forward strand.
CCAGGGAAACTTTTCTCAGTACATTTTATGGGTTCAACTGGCAGGTCGGGGGGGAAGTTCCATTAGTTCCAAAGGTTAAAGAGCTTAACAGACCTACTAAAGAAATTCAAGCTGTTTTTCTGTCTCAGATATTAAGAGTAGAAAGAATGAGGAGTCACTGAGGAAAACTTTTATATAGTCTTTTGAAGTTTTTTTAAGTGACATGCATGGTGATAGTCTAGGGGAATTCTAGATATGGTTATTTTATATGCTGAAAATCTGTCTGTACCACGTTGGATGGAGGCAGCAGTATTTATATCTGACCAAAATCCCCATCTATACTCTATTGGGATGGGACCTGTGTATTTGAAGACTGATGGGGCAAAGATTGCATGTTTGTTTTGTTTGCACAGTTCATATCTAACCCTCAGAAAGAACAGACACTACTGTTTTCTCAAATCTTTAAAGAGTCTACAAAGAACAGGAATTATCTTTGAGTAGAATTCAAAGGTAAATGTATTGATATATTTGCTAAAGGTGTTGTGTAAAAGTCTCACATGTGTAACAATGTGAGAGCTGAGGATGAATTATGAGTAGATTTAGTTTTTATATTTCTGTTCAAGCTTTCTGTCAGTATTCCAGGCAATATTTATGCAGTTTTATGACTTTTTTCATATAGAAATTGCACTTTGGTATGTGAAACGTAGTCAGTACCTAATTTCAGGGTTTAGTCTACTGTACGCAGCTTAATTATGTTTAATGTCTCAGAAAAGAGTGGTCTTTGCTCCAGCAAAGAGTTAACCCAAACTTTGAGAAGGGAGTTTAATAGAGCTATACAAAATATTACTTCAGTATTCCACTCCAGTCAGTAATTTTTGCAGATGTGAATTAATGGACTGTTATAAAGGTAGTGTGATTTCTGTCTTTTCAGTTAAGGAGTGATGATGGCCTAAGTTTCATTTAGTGTGCTACCATTAAGTAAAATCAACGTACTAGTAAAAAAATCTCTGCATATCTTCTAAGAACACATTTCTTAAGAAATATTAGGAATAGTGGAACTTTATGCCCTTTGAGAAGCGGAGCAATCCTTGGTCTTCAAATGTCACCTGAACCTGTTAAAACTGCTTATGTCAGTTGGAAATGTTGAGGCTACTAGAACTACTGCCATACATCAAATCAGAAAAATCCAATTGTTTGCTTATAAACATTTTCCAGTACATTCTGCTCTACTTTATATTTTGCAGAAGGAAATGTTTTGAACTGCCACTAGTCATCTGTTTTTATGATGTATTTCTAAGGGTTTTTCTCTCTCTCACTGTGTGTCTTGAGTTCATGAACATTTTTTCGTGGATATGTGTCCCAAGTTTGAACATTTAACTGGAAATTCTGTTTTAAAAGTTAACTTTAATAACGAATGTTAATGTTTAATAGGATGGATGTGCCTTCACAATAAATAAACCAATAACTTCTTTTTGGTATACAAAAAGGCTGTCATTCTCAGAGAGAAATCCTTTCTTCCCTGAACAAAATAACTAAGACCTGCATACTTTTGAGCCAAACATATGTTATGATCAGAACACAGCTGTAGGAGTTAGGGCTCCCAAATTCTAATACAAACACCCGTTTGAGGTGAAGAATTTCTGACTCTCCCATCACTCCTAAAACACTCTCATGCTTCCAAAATATAGTCTGAAGTACAGAATAAGAGGCATATAAACCTTATACTATTCCCTGTACAGGTTTAGATATAATTCAGAATTTTTACAGCTTTGTGTTTGTAAATGTTTTAAAATTGAAAAGCACTGTGTGAGAGCTAAATCTTTTTATACCTTAAGTAGTTCTGGTACAATAACACAGATTTTCTCTTATCACTTTAATTACCAAAGGCAGTTGATAATCTCTCTTTCTCCTTTGGTTGGGGAATGCTTTTGATTTGCACTGCTGTATATTCCATTGTTTCCTTGAAAGTTAGCTTGCATGAAGTGTAGAAACTGAAAAATTTTTGCTTCATAGGAACAGCACAGACATAGCAGAACACAAACTTTGATAATAATGTGGCTGTCAATGATCTTTTTGGAAAACTGACTCTCCAAAAATAAGGACTTAATTTTTCCAAGGCCATTAAGAAGGGAATGAAGTTGCTGTAGTCTTGGTTGAGGTGGTACATAATTTTTCTCTTTCACCTTTGTCCTTTGATTGTCTTGGATAAACCTTTTGTGGAAGTGAACTTTGCATGTGTTGCAGTGTGTGATCTCAGCCCTAGGCTTTTCTGAAGGATGTCAAAGTCTTTAAATATTTGTGAGTTATACAGATTGTGGAAATAGTACCTAAGAGCAAGTTATATTCTAGGTTCTATATTCTAATATTTTAGGTAACCTTAGAACATTGCACTTCTATTTATAAGATCACATCATGCTTATATATTAGGGTTATGTTCATAAACTTTAACGTTTACTCCATTCATGTAAAAATAGGAACAAATAATTTTTGTTCTGGGCTTGACAAAGATGGATAATTCATAAAGTGAGGATTGTCAATGACTTTACTGCTTCATGGCAAGGACGTAGAAGGGACATGCCGGCTTGATAAAGACACTGCAGAGAAACTCAGTGAAATCTTTGCATAGGCATTTAGTGCTGTGAGTCTCACACCCGATGCATTTCTGTAGCAGATTGTCTGTAAGATACAGATCAATTTGAAGTAAATGAACAGGAAATATTAGACCAGTCAGGCAGGTTAGGAAGGTCACCAGGACCAGATGGCATAAAACCAAGAGTTCAGAATATGAAAATCCCAAACTTCTGGCTAAGGGATGTAAAATGTCATTACAAATGGACATTGAGCTAAAGGACTAGGACAGCTCTTGTGTCTGCCATCTGTCAGAAGGGCTTTAGAGATGATCTTGCAGATGACAAACCAGTGAGCCTGATTTCCTGATTTCCATTTCTGTTAAGACGGTGTATATGTGTATGAATGAAAACAATCTGTTTGGAAGAAGTTATGTGGCTTCTGGAGTTCAGGGATGTTATCAGTAATAATAAGGATAAATGGGATCAAATGAACATAATACACCTTGTTTTCTAAAATGTCTTTGATCAGGTTCCACACCAAAGGCTTAGTAAAGAAACTGTGTTGCCGTGGGATTGCAGGAAAGCTTTTTAAGGAAAAGGAACCAATGGATGTACCGTAATAATGGCAACATTTCAGAATGCAAATTGATACTGGGACCAGTTTTAGTCAGCATCTCTGCTCTGGAGAGGGCAATGAACTGTGAAATCTGCAAGTCTGTGGATAATGATAAATTCTCTACTCACAAGCAATGTCATTTGCCTTCAATGGCAAGAATCTCCAAAATAAAACTGAGCAGACTAAAAGTTAGAAGGTGAAGTTCAGTGTGAAGAAGTACATCTAGAAAAAAACAACATAAACCATGCTGACATGATGCTGAACTCAGAACTGACACTGAAAACTGAGAAGGAAACCTCTGATATTTCTCTGAAGACAATGTCTCAGTGTCTTGCAGACAAAAAACTACCAAATTGTTAGGCAAGTTTAGAAAAGTTAGTGGATTATCCTTAGAAACAGACAGTGCCTGAAATAAGAGAACAGAGGGCATCACTCTGTAAACCGATGCGTCCATATCCTGAGTATCATGTACAGTTTGGCCTCCACATATCAGGAAAGGTGTAATGGAATCCAAAGAAGTATGGAGGAAAACCATTAAAATGTTCAAGATGATGAAGCAGCTACCTTGTGCAGAGACACTAAAAGGCAGCGATGCTTCATTTGAAGAAGAGAAGGCCAAGGGCAGTTATGACTGAGGTTCATGAAACCATGTAGGCAATAGATAAACAATACACAACTGTTGCTCACAAAATGCCACCATTCTAGATCTGGGATAACCTGAAACCAGTAGGGGTTTTGTTTAAAGCAGGTGAGCATACTCCTTAACATAAAAAATTTCTTGAACCAAGAGTTACTAGAACGGGTGAAGGGAGCCACTCCTGGCAGGTTTGGAAAGTGGTTATTCATGGATAAGTTTCACAAGGGTGCCCTTTAGTTCTTTTATTACCAGACAGGTATGTACCCACTAACAATACTAATTAAACCATTCTGGACACTGAGGACATCTATGTGGGGAATGGACTGCACAAACTGACCAAGCTTATGTGCTCTCCTTTGTGTCTCTGTAGTTACTGCAGGCAGCATACTGTGCTGAATAAGCACTAACCTGCCACTCAGGGGTATTTCTTACTTAGGCTTTTCCCTTGTTCAGCCAAAGAGTTTTGTATGTGGTTTCTTTTAGTGAATGGTCAGTCTGCTTTTCAAACAAGATTGACTTTTTTATAGTCTCGCAGATGAGGACTGCATATACCTCTGCAGTACCTAAGTTGTCTCAGTGAAAGTATTGCTATTAGTTAATGATTTCTATGCAGAGATCAAAATAGCATATAGATTCTGCTTAATCTGGTAAATTAGCAAATTGTAAGTTCCAAAAAGGTTAGGCAATGCTTAAAATTGAGTATACACAAATGACAAAAGCATGACTGAAAGGAGAAAGAAGCTTCTTATGCCATTTTGTTTTCCCAGCCTGTAAAACAAGTAACAGATATGTCACAGATATGTATAGCAAATTAAGGAGAAGGTAACAAGTCAATAGGTTTCTGAGTGTACAAGAATAAATATCAAAGGCAAATAGAAGTGGAATAAATGAAGCCCAGTATCACATTTTGTGATTTACCTAACTGGCAAGTTACATTGCCACAGACCTCTGGAAGGAACAGCCACCTGTTTATGTGCCTTGGGTTACGTATTACAAAATACGTCAGTACTTTTTTCCAGGATAATGAACACATATATAATTGAGTTAGAGAACTAACACCAGGGCACAGCAAACTTTAAACTTCTTATTTCAAAGAGATTATGTAGGAAAATAATGAACACATGGCAAATAAAAGGAGTATGTTGGAATTTCTTCTACCTACTATGCATAGTAATCTTTCCATTTCAGAGTACAAGAACCAAGCACCATGTGAAGGTTTTAGATATCCAGGCACAGGAAGCCTGTGATGTACAGGTGAAACATTTAAACCATTAAGTCATATGCTGCAAATCTTTCAAATAAATATTGCAACAAATGGTAAAGTAAAACTCTATTATTCTGAACCATTTGGGAACTATATCGCATAAGCAGTTTACAGTAGGTCTTGTTTGGAGAAATATGGGTAAAGATTTTCCATTCATAAATGGTCTTATGAGAAATTTGTCTTATTTAAGTGTGGAAATGTGATCAGGTTGTTTAATTAAAGACTTGCATTATTATAATAATACATTTAATAAATGCTTTGGACAATGAGCATTTCTAAATTACTCAGTGTCTATGGTTAGACTCAGCTGGGTAAACTGTGAAAGGGTTAAAATTTTAAAAATAGTCAAATATTCTCATTTACAGTGCAATTTTATGTGGAAATATGGCTAAATATACTTCTAATTTTCCTGAGAAAATAATTTTTATTTAGGACACATAATGCAATGAAATCAATGGATCTTATTTGTGTTCTTAAAGATGAACAAGTGCTTCTATGCAGTTTGGATAACAAAATTAAGAACATGTTAAAATACTGTCTGGCATTCTCTTAAGGGAGAAACATTTCTATCAGAAAAATTACTAGTTTTATAAATTCTATTATATATTTATTTAGATTTGACAGAAAATAATGCTCACATAAAACACATAACAGTAATTAGGTTTATAGAATCAAAGCATTCACTGTATTAATAGCAATATGAAGGTAAATTTACTTTATCTCACTCCCTTGAATAATCACTAGATAGTAATGTTAACCTGCAGTATGACTGAATGAATTGCTAAATTTAAATAGGGTACTTGATTTTTCAGTTGACATTCACTGAAGCGTAGACCTCTCTTTCTGATCAATATGGTTTGCATACTTACACAGCAAATCTCAGAAGTCATTTCAGTCCCATCATTGTGTGCAAAAAGCATTTCATAAATAATTTTGAATACTAAACAAAATAGAGAAAATTTTCCTTTGTATTAGAGAAGAAATTTGTTGAATAAATTGTATTTTCTGAATTATTTCCTCTTCCCTAATAAGCAGACTAGATTAAATTGAGAACTCAGTATAAAAGAGCCACTGGGATATCTATTATCTCTTCATTCTTTTATTCTGTTGCAATTCTCTTGGGGAAGTGTACATGTATATGCTGCATGAAATGTTATTAACTGACATTAAGTGTCTCATCCCCTTAGGCCATGGCTTTTTTTGCTACTGTACTGACCATTAAGCAGCTCTCATGGATGTGATCTGGAAATTGTATTTATACCTTCTTGAGCACATGTCTTAAACTGCTCATTAGGTTTTGATATTTCATGACTTTGTAAGCCTCATATAAGTTATAATATCGATTATGTTTTAGTGTAATGACATGAAAGTGACAGGCTACTGATTTCTTGCTCTAAACCTGTGCCAGTGTCTTTCAAAATATTATCTGTCATCTCTTGGATATCTGTCTTTCACTTTCTGTTGTAAATAAGTATGATTAAGGACAAAGTAAAACTGCCTACCCAGAGCCATGGAGGAAGCCACATGGACTCTATTTCATTTGGCTGACTTGTGTTGGTGGAAGGCAGTATTTGGTAGCTTGTGCTTTGAGTAGGAGAATTGGGAACAGAGTTCATGTCCATTCGCACTTCTGAATAATATTGACACATTGATTACTTGAGTTAGTGCAAATTGTTTGCTGAAAGATAGCATGATAGCAGTTGTACTCTGTTCCTCTATAACAGCAGCAACAGAGAACAAGTACAGTGTATCTTCTATTCACTTTCCTGATGGACATAAATGGCTCCATCCAGAAGCATCCATCCATCCATCCATCCATCCATCCATCCATCCATCCATCCATCCATCCATCCATCCTTCCATATTTAATATTTATTTGTACTAAAATATTGATTACTTTTTTTTTTTTTTTTTAAAGTTAAAGGCTCAAAACTTCAAGTCCCATGGGAAAACCAAAGGATGGTACCAGTACAAGAATCTCATTTTACACTGCACCTGAACTGTCTCTCTGTTTTTATATTTTATGGCCCGGCAGTTCTTTCTTCAATCACAGTGAATGCATTAAGTTATGTAGAAACACAGTCTTGTGACACCTCTGAACCAGCTTGCAAGAGAATACAAAAATCTCTCTTTTGCTTTCACCCTGACTCAAAATTAAATTCCAAAAATTATATGCAAATAATATCACCAGTCTAAATTTAATGAAAGGAATCAAGGAAAGGCAAGGGTAAAGCCATCAGTTTGATCCTCTACTAGTGCTGAAGAATTAGCACTGGAATTAGTATGAATTTACATTACTAAATGGTCTTTGAATGACTTGATAACTGGGTGCAATTCACTTTTGTTAATATTCCTAAACAATAGCAGAAGGCAGCTTAGGGCTGAAGCAAGGAACATTGAGTTCCCCGTCACAGACTTTCAGGGTGACCTTGACAAATCACAGAACATATCTCTGCCTCAGCGTGAGATGGGGGATATTAAAACATTTCCTAGCTTGCAGAGGTGTTGGTAAGGTTCAATTAATCAAAGTCTTTCAATATCTTCACACAGAATAGTCTAGATAAGGACAAAGTATTATTGTTACTAAAGCAGACCTCTCTTGAGCACTTAATTTTTCATTTTATATAAACTTTTTTAGGTTATGTGCGCTGTCAGCATGCAGAGCTGTAGATCCTTCAGATCTAGTTTGTTTGGAGCTTGTCAAGATACAGCTGTTTTTAGCGCTATATCCCTATTAGGATATGACACAATACATCATAACAGCTCCATCAGAGCAATTAGGGTGTAAGCTGTCAATGTGTAATAAGATTACTATGCATTACATCTGGTGGTGCTCTGATAATTTTGAACAAGGTATGCTCTCATAGAGTCTACAAAGCCTTTGAATATTGATGTTGCAATGTCTCACTAATGAATACAGCAGTATTATTTTGAAGTGGAATATGTTCTCTAATATGTGTAAAGGACATTATTTTCGGTAAAATAAATAACATTTTGCTGTTTCAGAAAACCCCAAAGATGTCCTCCCCACCTTCTTCAAGTACTTAGGATCTGCGAGTGTTTCTATTTCCTAATGAAGCTGTTTTCGTTTGAGAGAAGGACAAAACTTGCCAAAAATTTTCAAATGGATATAATCCAATAAGTGGCCTTGGGTGCCATTGTCTATAGGAATTTGCATTCAGAATACCTACAGAGATAGGAACAACTTCCAAAATGCTGTTTTTCTCTTTGAAAAGTTCAGTTTTCAGACAGAAGAAAAAAAAAATAGCGCCTACTTTTCACATAGTATTAGTCAGAGTATAATTGAGATGGGAAAAAAGAAACATTCAAATAATTTAAAGGGCATCCAAAACCTTCCACTGATTGTCTAACAACAATCTAACAAATATATTATCAAGGAAAATCATAGAATAGTGAAATCATAGAATGACCTGTGTTGGAAGAGACTTTAAAGATCCCTCAGTTTCAATCCCTCTGCTATGCACAGGGACATTTTTCACTAGACTGGCTTGCTCAGAGACCCATCGAACCTGTCCTTGAATATGTCTGGGGATAGGGTATTCACAACTTCTCTGGACAACTTGTTCCAGTGCCTCACTACCCCCACAGCAAAGAATTTTTTCCTTGTATGTAATCTAAACCTGCCCTCTTTCAGATTGAAACCATTCTCCCTTGTCCTATCACTACATGCTCTAATCAGCAGAACTTTCTCATTCACAGAAAGACGCTATGTTAGTAGGTTTGTGCTTCCCTGTCCGTACGACACTATCAACCAATCAGTGGTGAATTTATTCTTCTCATACCTTTGTGTAGGACCATCTATTGGGACAACTGGAGTGCTGGCTTGACTGGGTCTTAATGAAGTCTGTAATGGATTAGGGAGAAAGAATTAGGTCTTCACCAGAAATCTGCAATTTGGTGTATGAAACTCTTGTTCACAGTATCTCATTATTTCTGAAATAATGTGCTCAAAGTGAGCAAGGTGACAAAGCTAGAGTAACAGATACATGCCTGTAGAGTTTGCATGAGAACTTGCCCATGCATGCACGTGTGCCTGTACAGGAGGAGGTTGTGGTAAGGCTTGAGTAAAGAGAGAGGTGAAGGGAAAGTACAAACTCTAAGTGCTCACATTATTTTCAAGTCTTCCCAGAGAAGACTGAGCTGAGTGGCTTCAAAGGAACTTTAACATGGCACTCGGCCAGTAAGAGTGTTAGTGCATCTTCAGGAGGTCTGTAGCCTTCTAAAAGTGGAAGTTATAACATCTCACAATCAGTTTTCTTGTGAAAATGTGAGCTGTTTGATTTCTCTGACTCTGCAGTATAGGTGCTAGGCAGGCAGATCTACAGTCAGAAAAGCTTAATAAATTTTATAGAAATATATATTCCAAAAGGTACAGACTGAGTAAGAAGAGAAAACAGTACAGTAATTTTTCATAATGATAAAAAGTCTTGTTCAAAGACTTTCTCATTAAAAATTAAATAACTTTTGGTGCAGCAACAGAAGGTAAATAGGAAATACATTGAGAGACCTGACACTTATGCTGAATAACAACCAGGAAAACATGCTGTGGTCCTTGAAGGAGACATAGAGCACAACTAAACAAGGAAAAATACAGAAAAGAAAAGGTAAGATTAAAAAAAAAAAAAAAGGCAAGTGAAGTGAGGAGAAATGTCAATGATCTGACAACTAGGATGACTAAAGGCTTTTTCTTTTATTAGGACAAACAAGAAGATGTAACAAATTCGAATGTATTGTGAGCATAGGCTGACATGGAGAAACAATGTGATGAAGGAAAGACTTGCTTACATGCAGAAAGAATTTGCTCATTTGGAATTATATGGGAATAACCTATAGTGTTGTATGTCAGCATTTCTGTCTTTGGCTAGAGCAGTCCATACATAGGACAGAATGAGGAAAGTCGAAGACTTGAATTAAATCTTCTACTCAAGAACAAAAACGCCTCTTATGTGTAAAGGAGCTTTCACTGATATAAAAAGAAATTTAAAATGCTGGTAATGATCTAGAACAGGTAGTGAAGGGCAAAGCTTTAAGAACAAACCTATCTCAAATATGAATGTGTCATTTTCCTTATGTGGAGTTCTAAAAAACATGTCTTGGGGTTTTTGGAAAAGGTCTACAGTTTTTCATGGTAAAGTGTTGAAAATTCAAAAGTCTTCTGAAAATGTTAAAATAGACATTGAAGGATGTTGTTCTTATTTGCAGTGTCAAGGACAGAGTAACTGGAGGAAAATTAAAAAAAAAAGTAAGTTAATTCAGAGACCCCCCCAAACTGAGCAAGAACACCAAAGACGATACGCCTTCAAAATCAACATTTGCTGTGACAGCAGGAACCAAATTCTTCCAGAAATTAAATGCTCCTTTGCCCTCGGTACAGGTTTATGTCTTTTTTTTTTTTTTCCTTGGAAGGCTATTTTTGAACCACAGTCCCCAGATGGTTAGAAATCTTCTGATTTCCAGCCTAAATTTATTCATAATCAGTTTATATTCATTTGTCCTTGCGCCAACACTGTCCTTTAGTTTTGATAGTACTTCTATATTGTGTAGCTATTTGTAGATTAAATTATTAATATTGCAAAATATAATATCAATATTTAAGAAAGATCACTAGCTGAGATTATGAAGTTAAAATTAATTGTTGCAACAGCTGTTTGATCATAAAGTTATAGCCTAAAAAGATTATAAATACAATGTGTTTTCACGTCACTCTGAGGGAAACTAACATGTTGTATCTTTTTATTACCTTTTATGATATTCAGTAATGAAATACAGTTAAAATAAATTTCACTAAAACAAGTCTTGATTTGAGGAAAAAGCAGACTCGGTGGAATTGTTGGTTTTCATTAAGTGAAGGAGTCTATTCTTTGACCTTGGTACAGGGATATGTTGGGTTCTCTTTTGCACTTGACTGTTGTTTGGTTACAATGGGTAGCAATATGGCAATGAATTTGCCACTGCAAGACAACTAACTGGTTTTGAAGTAGATTTGGACAAATGGATGTTTGAGAGAGGGAAATTGAAAGAGTCTGGCTGAAGGAATAGTGCCCAGGTCTATGCAAGCATACTGTAGAGATTATATTGTTAGGTTGTAAGCCCGTTTGAGAAATGAAGATGCCTGTGAGTATGAACAGTCCTTGATATATTAGTATATAAATACTCAACACTAATAATGGTTTCTAGATTTTTTTCCCTTCCCTGTATGAAGGAAGAATGCAGAGTAAACTGCCGTCTGTTAGAGCCTCAGGGAAATATCTCAGGGACTCCCCTGCAGCACTTTCCCTTCTGTGCAGGACAGACTGAAGATTTATGAAGAATATATCAGAAATTATGTTTTTTGGCTGAATGAAATTTTAAATTTACCTTCCTATTCTCATTATTAATTACCTGAAGCCCATCCAGCAATGTCTACCCACAGCTGGACACCTCTTTCCCTGTACTGTATATCCTTAAGTATTGATCTGTATGAGCTCTGCCAGTGCTGAGCTGCTAACTCCTTTCTCTATATGCCTCTGTTTTTTATCCTGTGGATTTGGGCAGCACAGGGCCCTTATTTATTATCCTTTTCCACCTGAACAATTGTCCACCACAATAAGACAGAACAGCACATGACTTCTGACCTGAAGCAAAGCAACTGAGAAGGCTGGTTTATTATTTGCACTGCCTTTCTACATGATGTCCTTGCTTTTCCTCAGCAGACACAGGGTACCAGAGATGAGGAGAGTGTGTCTGCCTGCCTTCTCACCCTATAGCTCTGGGGGACAAGTAGGATGAATATGAGAGTTTAATAGTGGTTTGTGCCTGCAACAGCAAGTCTCCCACAAGTACTGTGAGAGGTAAATGGTGAGTGTTACTGCTTGTACTTCAGCTGATCATAAAAGTGAAAAGGACATAGTAGCCCAAAGGATAAACTGAATTCAAAGGTACGTGTAGCTGCTCTGAAGCTTGTACTATAAAAAAAAATAAAAAAATAAATCAGAAGTAAGCCTTTCATTGGAGTCCTTTGGCATTGTTATTTTAATCTCCTGACTTCATTTTGTGTTTCTGTACTGTTTGTCTTCTCTGGCAATATTTAACTTACTAGGTTAAAATTAGTCTTGTGTTATGGAGATACTGTGCTGGGCTACTGGGATTTTTCCCTCTAAAGCTCATCTGATCTTTATCTACAATTGCTCAACATCTGCATAACTCTGTGTCTTTCCTGTGTCTAAACAAGTATGTCTGGGAGGCTGCCAGCTCATGGTGACAATAGGAACCTCTGATGAATGTGAGATACACTTCATCCATGGCAAAGAAAGAAACCCCCATCTCATGCACAGTAAATTTGTTCCTGCTTACCCTTTATTCACCATCTTCACCTTCTCCAATGTCCTCCGCATGTTTATGTATTCTGAACTGGACACAGAGTAAGGAAGTTTCCTAGGAAGAATGTTGGAGTAATTCTGCATTTTAACCTAAATAAACTCTACCTCCTGTACATGGTGCTTTGAAGATCTTTTCTCCTGAAAGAAAATGACAAATTGATTCCATCCAATGATAATTTATGAATAAAATAACTTTGGAAATTAACAAAAGAAAAACCTTGATATCCTATTTATGCATGAAGTGTGATCTTTATCTTCATCAGCCTCTGGGAAGAAGCTACTTCTACAGCAATTCCCTGATCTTATGATGAGTTTAGCTAGTCCTGGAAACATCTTGGTAAATTGGCCATCCCTATCTAGTTTCAGTCCCTTAACATTAATACTGATATTAAGAGATTATTATTATGTGGGAAAACACACCAAGAATAAGCATTCTGATTCTTCTGTGATATGCAGGTGCAGATCTTTAATAAGACTTATGAGTATTGACATTCAAATGCTAACTCTTCTAAAGAGAATACATTTTCTAGGAAAATTCATATAGAACAAGTTTTGTCCACAGGTGTGAAAGTATTGGTATCCTTCTGATCCTAAAATTTCTTTATTTTACTGAGGATTTTGAATATGAGTTTAATTTAATTGATTTCTGGATAATGAAGAACAATGCAAATATAATCCACATACATCTACTTAATATGAACAGCAGATTATTATAATTTTGGTTTTGAGTAGTCTGTTTTTATTTATGAGAAAATAAATACATTTATTAATCATAATATAGAGATTATGTGAACTGTATTTAAGACATTATATATTACATACTATTCTTTTATAGCACAAACAGATTATTTTGCAGAAGTACATAACCACTAAACCAGCTGAGAAAATCTAATTGATGCTTGAAACTCAATAATTTTCTTATGCAGAAGACAGCAGGAAATATTCAGATTGTATATGTCCATCTTCCTAGAAAATATTCAAATGGCCTAAAAGCATAAGTTGCTAGTTATGAAGCAATAAGAAGAGATTCTGTTTTTATGCCCTCTGTTCTAATTATCTATATTTGTTACAAGCATTTCATACTTCTGCCACCATTTTGGACTGATCTGGCAATTTTCTGCTCTTGGGCTGAATTCTTAATCAAACAGCAGTGCCACTAGAGCCAGTGGGTATGCTGGAATGAAATTATTTTTGTCAGAGTACATATTCACAGGACTGGCTCCAGGATGCTCAGTACCAAAGCAAATATATTAAATATAATCAGTATAGTGAAGACTTTCAAGTGCCCATGTGACCTTTCTTTAGAAGTGTATGATTTCAGAAAGCAACCTCGCATATCTAGAGATCTTAATCACCATGCATTTTGTTTGCCTCAGCTAATATCTTGAAGACTCAGTTCCTAGACAGATCAGCCCCTTAGGAACTTAAATTTCCAATTTAGTGCTTGTCCATTGTTCCCTCCTAAGTTCGTTCGCCGGTGCCAGATATACATAAACACCATTAAAGTGAGTACAGCAAGATGGGGACTCTCTAAGTTGTGAGAGAGGTGAAGATATCGGATTATTTTTTGGTGCTGAGAACAGTAATGTAAATCTGTTGTGTAAATGCATAGGGCTGAGGTCATGAAGACAATCTCGGTCTTGTCCAATCCTGGAATACAGGGCTACCCTGCCCCAGAACTCCCGCATTAAAAGCAAACAAACAAGTACATATTTAGATAACAAATGAGTACATATTTAGATCTCTAGAATGTTTACTGACTTCAAGTTTCGTGAGAGACTGTAATCAGGAGAGACTTGAATAAATCAGGAAAGCTGATGAGAAAACAAGCATCTGACTCTCATTAATGGCATCTCCAGACCAAGATTATAGAAAGATGCTGAGAAAGAGTGATTATTTTTCCTCAGAAAAAAGCTCATCATTACAAATGAAAGCCTGTCTTTTAACAAGACAGCAGGAATATAAGGTTCTGAGTCTTACAGAAATAATGTTTTGTTGCACCACAGTAGATTTACAACAAAGACATTGAGGTTCTGGAGCATGTCTAGAGAAGGGCAATGAAGCTGTTGAAGCGTCTTGAACATAAGTCTTATCACAAGCAGCTGAGGGAGCTGGGGATGTTCAGGTTGGAGAAAAGGACGTTCAAAAGAGACCTTATTGCTCTCTACAAGTGCCTGAAAGGAAGTTGTAGACAGCTGGAGGTTGGTCTCTTCTCCCAAGTAACAAGTAACGGGAAAAGAGGAAAGAACCTCAAGTTCCACCAGGGAAAGATTTAGACTAGACACTAAGAAAAATGTCTTCACTGAAAGAATGGTTGGACATTGGAACAAGCTCCCCAGGGAAGTGGTGACATCACCATTCATGGAAGTGTTGAAAAAATGTGTAGATGTGGCACTTGGGGACATGGTTTAGTGGTGGACTTGTTAGGGCCAGATTAATGGTTGGACTCAATGATCTTAACAGTCTTTTCCAGCCTTAATGATTTGAAGATCTTTGATGAAAAAACTTGCAAAAACTTTCAAAAATGTGGATTTCAGGAGGCTTTCGGCAATGAAAGAAAGGCCAGTTGAGATTCTCTTTTCAAGAAGTGGAGTTACTCTAACTCTAGCACTGTATTTTTTACTTGTTCCATGGGCACCAGTCTAGATTTTATGAATATGGGAGTTTGTGACAAGAACATTTCTTCAAAACATCCTCTTTTTGTGCTATTTTGCCAAAAGTGTGGGAAAACTTTATTCTTCTGAAATTTTCATGGAAAGATTTTTCATTGATTAGTTACTTATTGTAGCAATTATAGCTTTTAAAATGTTATGTGCCCAAAGGCATGAATGTCTCTTGTTTATATCAGGCTATGAAGTGGATTGAAACATAGCCACTTTGAATAGGCACCACATGACACTATTTCTATAAACAGAAAAGGACTGCAGTTGACTTTGGGATTCCCTTGGATGTCCCCTCTTGTGATACATTGTCTGTGCAGTGATGTTGCCAGGAAGACTGTAGATTAGGTTCTCCTGAATCCAAATCGACACAAAAGATTTGTGTATCTCCGGTGTCCTGTAAGTATTACTCTTATGCTCAAATTATGAGAGGATCTAAGTTAAAGAACTCTAGCAATGAAACTTTTATTTCCCCATCAACTAAATTTTGCAGAAGTAGCCATAAAGTGGATTTTTTTTTTTTTTTGTTGGTTTGGTTTGGTTTGGTTTTGGTACCTTTTCTAAAATATGGAGCTTTTTAGAGGCTTTTAAACGTTCTTTCAAGTAGGAGGAGACTTGAAATATGATGCTAAAACATAAGGAATTATATGAAAATTTATGAAATTAAAGCTAACCGGAAGCAGGCACTTGAGTCTGATATTATTATTTTCCAAACTGAACGGTATGTGAAACATCAGTGCTATTAAAAACTGAACATCAAAAGCAGTTTTAATATTCATTCAGTTCCAGCTGCTTGTGGCAGCAATTTGGTCATTATATTTTTTGGATCACTTATTATATGTTACTGACCTCTGTTTTATTTCCCAGTGGCATAATGTCAAAACATGCTGCTATAATAAATGAAAAAATGTGTATAGAACTATTCTCTAATATTTTCAAGGGTTTTATAAACTTCATGGAGTGAAGGTTTCTACATCTAGGGGAGACTCTGCGCTTTCTGCCATGATGTGTCTACATTGAACTCACCCAGGTTAAGCCAACATGATCTGATAAAAGAAAGAATCACCTGATTTGTGATTGTAAATAGGTTTCCTGTTTGAAACCCCAGGCAGTATGAACCTCTCCACTTCCAAAGAAAAAAGACATGAGATTGTCTAAAGAAGAAACTAAAGCACAATAATTATGAAACCAAGATGGACATTTGGAGTATTCCCATTGCTACAGTGCAGTCAGTTACTGTAGAGATTTAGTGGATAGAGCACAGGATTGCATAGCAGTGACAAATACTGGAGTTCTATCAAAACATTTATCCTGGAGAATTTTTTTTAATATTTAATTAAAGACACATTAAAAAAGCCTGATATATTAATAAAGCATCAGCATTTTGCACGGGAGTACATTAGGTGCCTTAAACTGCCAAACAAACAGTGAATGTTTTCTGCATGGCAACTGCTTGACACATTGGTTGTTTAATCATTAAGAGCTAGACAAATACTGTAAAATATCTTCTGTGCATTTTTGATTGAATTCTACATCCACTTCCCATTCCTTTTTTATTTACTTTTAAGAAAGGGTTGAGTAAACATGCGTTATTTGCACCATTCTGCACAATAGGTGACATTTGTTTCAGAGGAAACACAGAAGAAGCACACTTAGGTTCAAAACTGATTCAAAAACAGGTTTTATGTTGTTAGGAATATACTGTAAGCATTCAAGAGACTGCAGTCTCTTATCCAACTGGATTAACCTGTTGCAGTGCAGGTTTGATGTCTCAAGATACAAGATCAGCTTCAGAGAGTCCCATCACCACTCAGAGAGATGGGCCACAGTTGCATACAGCTGAGAATGGGACAACACCATGCATTGAATACAAAAATTTGCAGTCTGAGAGAATGAAGATGTGTGTAGAAAAACATGGGCAACTGAAACTGATATATCAGGCTTCTGTGGGTGTTTTCTCCCCTCTTACTCATGTTCATAAATCTTCTATGCAAAGACTTTAGAACACAATGAAAGAAAAAGTAACTTTAGGTCAGTTTTCAAGAAATGTATTCAATAGCAAGCTGATTTTGGTGGCTATGTATTCCTGAAAAGCTCTGTGACTATAGAGGACAAGAATTAAAGTGCTCTAAAATTTCTTAAGCTTCTTTATGAAACTCCCTAAAAGGTTCAAAACCTATTAGAAACCATGATTAGAGATCAGAAAAATTCACTGAATAATCTCAACTCTTACACTTTTATTTATGAAGCTTATTATTCTATTGTGATGGACAAATCTCTGACAGAAGCTGTTTGCAATCCATCTAAAGAAATAAAGCAAATAGATTCAGGAAAATCTAGATTTACTCTTGCACATTCTACAAGCAGAAAGAGCTAGGCTGGATGAATACATTGCTAATTGTGAATTATTCATCTCACTCTAGCAATCAGTAACATCCACATTAAACATTAAAGACCTAGATTCAGAAGGAGAATTTAGGCATATAAATACCTCTTCAGGCAGCCAGGGTTGACATTTAAATGCTAGCGGCATTCAACACCCCCGCATCCTCCCTCCCACCCTTTCATAGGTGCTTAAAACTGCATACATACTCAAGTTTCTGTTGAAAGGCATCAGAATAGCTTCCTAAATTTTAGCAGTGAGGAGTTAGTAGATACCTGTTTTATTGCTTTTCTGTGTCAAATATCACACAATAATTCTTTTTTTTTTTTAATCACACTTTTGCTAGCTGATTTTTCATCAAAAGATACAAAAATTGCAATATTAGCTTAAAGCCTGGAAGCTGAGTTTCTGTCCTCCTACCTGAGTGCAAACAGAAGGTACAAAGTTTATCTCCAGTGGCAGTGGTCTAATAAATATTTAGGTCTTACACAGACACAGACACAAACACAAACTGAGCTTCAAGGAGAGAAACACATTTCAGCTTGCTAGAATACCTGTAACATCAGTACAAAAAACCATTCATTTTATAACTCTATGATGATTTTATGTCTCACAATGATAACACATTACTAATTGATTTTCTGAGTTGGTGCTTCTGCTTGGTTTGCAGGGGGCGATGGCTATTAACACAGTGATTAGTGATTCCAATTGGATCATTTCAGATGTGGTTCAAACTCCACTAGAAACAAGGCTAGAACCTTATGTGTCTCCTCCAGGGTGAACAGTCATTCTCTGGCAGCTGTGTTTCAGAAAGACTGGAGTTCCTCAGTTATTGAAGTATCAAGTGTCCATGTTTAAAAGAGGGTTAATGGTTATGACCTACAAAAAGAGATTGAGACTTCATAGTACCATAGGAGTGGTGTTCTGTATTTTTTTGGGGCGCCTCTCAAGCCCACACACTTCTTTAGATCATTTTGGAATTTGTACTAACTTTTTATATCCTTTTCTGAAGTAATTGTACAGTCACTCCATCTCTGCCCCTTTTCTAGGCTTGTTTTCTTCCCCTTCAAATATTTTCAACGTGAAAAGGATGTGTCTTTTGGCTGATTAAATGCAACCAAAGTTTTTTTGGGTTTTCAGATATAAAGCTTGTTAATATAATTTCATTGTTACATACGAAGGATCTGTATATACATTATCTAATCAAACACTCTCTCCTTGGTTTACTTTCCAAACATGCAGCTGAGAAATTAACTTTATGGGGACTGGACTTTCCTAAGAAATTTTTTCCTCTTCTTTTGCCAGTTTGGCCTAAGTCACCGCTTAAGGCCAAAATTCATTCAGCATGGATCCGATCCCCATTGTGTGATCATATCTGATAGGTGCCATAAAGGAAGTGGTGGAAGACAAAAGCTCTTCAGTTGTTTAAACTTGTGCTGCATAAACTACTTCATATTATTGGTGTATGAAAAGTCTCAATCATAGATATTTACATGACTTAAATGATAAGTTCCACCCTGAATGTTTGAATTACAATAAGTATCTGATATGAAGTTGAAAAAAAATGAGAAAATACAATGGCAAGTCAACAGTCCTCATTTAACTTGTGATATCCTACAGGGGGGTGACAAGGCCATGATGGAGAAAGGGAAAAATAAGAGCAAAAGTATGATGTGACCAAAGCCTTAAACTCCCTTTGAATTTGAGCACTTCCAGCATGTGTGTGAAAGAAATACTTAGTCACATTTGTTTGTTCATTAAAAATATTTAACAGAAAAGCTTTTTTTAAATATAAAAATATTCCCTAGAGAATTTCAATATGTGGGCTCTAGCAAATAAAGTCTTTAAAGCAAAAAGAAAACAACATTATCATGTCTGACTGGAGCAACACTTTACCTAAAGACTTTCCAGTTTTATGAATAAAATCTCTCTTTATATATGCATAAGAAGTAATTTTATTGAAGCCAGAGTGTAAAAGGTTTAGACCTTATTAGAAAGTGTAGCAATGTTGTGAACAAAAATCCTTCCAACAAATTAATCTGCAATATTTGCTACAGATGTGCAGTAACTCATTGCCAAATTCAAGATCTCTGTGTAGAAATAATTAATAACATCACATAAATTGGACCATATTTAAATAAATAAATAATGTTCATTTTAATAGAAGTGTAGTGAAAACACAGAAAACACTTGATTTTTTTTTTTCAGTATATGATTGAAATTTTCAGGTAGGTTGGAATAGAAAAATTGGAAACAGGAAATTGTCCAGCCTACCAATGGCAAATTAAATCTCAGTGGAGTAATTATTTTGATATTAAATCACTTGTATTCTGGAGTGAAGTATTCATTGAGTAGCTGTTCTGGTAGAGCTTCCAGGGAGGGCTTATTCTACTGCAGTTGTAATGGGTGATTTTCCTGTGCAGACATGTGCAGAATATGGTCTTTGGAAATAATGCTCTGTGCCAAGATATTTCATAGAATATTTATTTTTACTTGTATGATAAAGCTCTGTAGATATGTATTTGTAAATGGGATGAATGCCTGTATACTGATGGGCACTTAACAATATTATTAGCCTGGCTTTAAAATATGAGACAGCCGTTTCAGCTGGTTTCCACATGTGATTCTAAATATTGCAGTGGGATGTGAGCTCTATATATAGTTCAGAAACAGACCTTCAACTCAAAGAATCTCCTAGAAAGACTGATTCAATTGGAAAGTAGGCACTTAGGATGGATGAGCCGCTTTCAAGTTTTCTGACTTCTGCCCTTTATGGGAATTGTATCAAGTTCTTGAAATATGATATCTTAACTTTGAAGGAAAAAGAAATATTCTGAATGTTTCAGGTCACCTCCTTTTTTTCAGTCATGATGTTGCACTGATGTTTAAAATAGGAAACCATAGATGCTTTGCTCAGAGTGTCAGCTCTCTGAATTTTTTCAATGTATTTGAGCAAGAAGGTATATGTGATGGGGAGAGAAGATAACTCATTTTTATCACCTTGATAAACCACAAGCGATTCATTTCAGCACAACTAGTGTTGCATGCACCTTCATGCATGAACTGCTGCGTGCCTGTGCAGCATGACCAACGAAGCTGTGTTTTAACAGATGAGAAATTGCAAGTATATGGCAGGAGGGAACAACCTTGGGAAGTGGGATTTTAGAGTACAATGCTGTTTCCACACTGTCTTCCTTTAAGATTCCGTTATTCTGCTTAGTAGAGTAATTTCATACAATTGCAAAGTCACAGATCAGGCGTGTTTATATTGTGTGATAGATAAGCTACATAGTATTGAATTTCTGGTTCCCAATTATCTCAACATAGATGCACTGAAGTGTACCACAGCTTCCTTCCTGCTTGGATTCAGATGTCCTTGTGCAGAAACCTGGGTTTGTGGCAAAGAAAACACTGATATTCACCCTTTTTCACCTACAACAGAGTACCCCAAGTCCCACAATATAATTCCAGTCTTTGCATTCCACAGGACTGTCTATACAGAGAAACAATTAGAAACAATGTCTTCAAATACATGGCCAAATCATGCAAGCAGCAATGGTATTCAATTAGTGAAGGCCGGATCTGTCAGTGCCTGGGTCCCCCATTTAGCTTTATGTATTTTCAGAGCTGCCTCCTAGTTGTGGTTGACTTGAGCAAGGAGATAAAAAGGGGGAACTGGTTTCTGGATGATTAACATCTGAGTCATGTGCTCTTCCAGCCCCGTACAAAGCTCCCCCTTTCCCATACTAGCCATGTGGTAAATGCCACATGGGCAAGTAATCATTGTGGAATCAATTGGATGCCTTGATCTAATTAATCAGTCATAGATGTCGCCTCAACTCAGATTCTGCTGCCACCATCATACACTACAAGCACTTTCTAGATCTGCTTCGAGCAGCATGACTGACATCCATCATCGGGAGATATACTCTGCAGTTTTTTTTGTAGGGAGGGAATCAATGTAAGCTTTGAAATATGTGCAATAATAATGATTTTATATCTGTGAGTTTAAGTCCTTTTTTTTCTGAAAACAAGGCTAAGAAGTTTCTTTTTTAGAAAGAAAACTGTCGAGATATTTACAGTGTCAAATTAAAGCAAATTTTGCTTCTTAGCATTTTAAGATGCTTTTTACACAAGACACGTTCATATGGAGAAGGATTTAGCTACAAAAAGTCAGAGTCCATTTCCTGTAAGGTGGTGATATTCTGAGTCAAAAAAAAAAAAAAAGGAAAATAAAACATTGAAAAGTCTCTCTTGCTCTGGAGTGGCTAAAAGTCAAAAATAATTGTGGTGACCTCCAAACAATCAAGCAAGTCATAGAGGAAAATACATTGTACAATTATAGTAAAGGAATTAGAATGTGAAAATGTCAATCAGCAATGTAATTATTGCATCTCTTTTTCACATCCCTTCTCCTGGAACCATAAATTACTTGTTTCCAAGATGAGCAACACTTGTCCCTACCAGCTCTGCTCACAAGTGTCACCAGTTTGCATTGACAGCCTTTCAAAATTTGACCTTGGAAACATGTTATAGCTACCACCCAAGCAAGCTGGAGGCCAGAGGGCATTTTGGCTTGCAAGGCCCAGATAGTTCTGGATGTGTTTTCCTGAATGTAAACATTTAGTGTTTGCAAGCTCTTACAAGCATTAATCAACACGGCCTTTGCACTGTGCTGGCATGTGCTTGTTTTAAAGTTTTGGAGGGTAGCACAATTTTTCAGCAGGATAGGCTACGGAGAATCAGAGAGCTTAGAGCCAGGGAACACAATGAAGCCAGAGGCTTAGGAGTAGCTGCTGGTAGCCAAAGGCTTTTCCCCAGTAAAGGACAGCGCTGCCAAAAGGGAGGGTAATGTGAATAATTTTAGATTCTTTGGAGAAATCATTAACAAACTTCCACCCTTAATGATCAGCTGATAACTATTTACAGTTGAAATCAATATTTTCAGACACAGAAGTGCTAAGAACTATTAGTTTTTATGGTTTAAAAATTAAATATTGAGGTTTGCTGAATTATGTGAGTGTTACTTCCTTGCCTTTTTGGCAATTCTCTTTGGTGCTAAATGTGGCTCTGGACTTTTATATTTCATCTTTCTCCTTTTTCTATAATATCATAGTTAGTTTAAGCCCTAACACTTTCTATTGAGATCTGCCTGGAACCAAAGTCTCTCTTCACACACATACTTTCTTTTTTCCTGTCTAGAGGTCAATTTTTATTTTAAAATAAATATTTTTGCTAAATTTCTCTGAAGCTGTTGTTCTATTAAACAGTTTTTGTCTCAGTTTGTGAGAATTCAACATTAGCTAAGATCTTGACTAAGATCATTTTTGTGGTAGCTTGATAACCTTGTAATATTAGAAAAAAATCAAGTGTACTGATCAAATATTCATTTGCTCAATATCTGAAAGATATATACTTATGTTGTTGCTAGAGAAGTAAGTGTTCTCCATTTTCTTTGTTTATTGACTTAATTACACCTGCAAAGGCTCCAAATCATTTCATGTATGTTACTATTGCTAAATGCTAAATACAGACAAAAAGAAGTGTTGAAAGGAAAATGTGTGATCGGCTTCTGTGATGGTATTCACATATGCTTTTAACCTAGCACTTGCATTTTGTATATTTTGACAGCAGAGTTAAGATCCTGAGTACTTCCTTACATACGTAATCATGTAGTTATGGTGTGTCAAGAGCACATGTTCCTATTCATTATAGACTGAGAATTTGAGAACTAAATTAGAGTTTCTGAAAAATATTGTTAGACCTTCAGAAATGAATTAAGGCCAGTTTCATATATCTTTACAATGAAGAGCTCAAGAGGCGCAAAAGAAATAGCATAGTATTCCATTCAAGTGGAGATGTAAACACTTGTTTCATAATTAATAAATCTCCAGTTGCTGTATGTAAGAGGGCACTTCTTTCACTTCTTTGCCTGTAGATGTTCAAGAGTCCATTGAGTTCAATGGAGCTATGCGAATTCACATTGACCAAGCATCTGCAAATTCACATTGATCAAGCATCTGGCTCTTAGTGTCATGTAAATTAGATACTAACAACAGCATAAGGCCATTTTGTCCATTTTTCTGTTGTGTCAAGATTATAACCTAGAGCATATTGTGCAATTCAGGTTACTAAAACAATGAGATTTCTCTTACTTACTAGGGAAAACTGTTAATTCCAGATTTTAATTATTCTCACAATTGCAGACTTGCACCTTGAGGTGCAAAAACATTTCTCAATTTCCTTTACCCATTTTTTTTTTTTTTTTTCCATAGACAGCTAAATACTTTGTTTCACTCAGCAAGATTCTTTCTTATTGGCTGTGTGGGTCACTGTATTTGAGGCCTATTAAAAGTAGAATGAATGTTTTAAGGCGCAATGGTATCTGTTAGTGAAAATGGAATTTTTGCTTATTAAGTCATGTTGTTTTATTTCTTAAATGCTCTACTGCCACAATCTAAATCCTCTTCTACAAGCTTAAATTTGTATAGGAGTACTTGTAGGAGAATGAGAGTTACTTTGGCACAAGATCAAACACTCTGCAAAGTAAATTCTGGCCGAGCACTCCAGCTAAATACTTGATAGTTTTAGGCACTGAGTTTGCACATTATTTTCAGAGTTCATGTGCCATTATCTTACAAGGATATTCCAGGATCAATGCCTTTTGTGGCCTCTTTTGCGCACTTTCTAGGCAAAAAGACTGTTTTCCCAGCTGATAGAAACAGGAATTCAGAGTTTCAGCTCCTCAAGACTAGCTGATATCTAAAGGTTCCTAGGAAAAGTTCCCTGAAGATTCACCCTGTCAGAGTTCTGACTTACAGCTCATTGCTTCTTTGACACTTGATGGAGAAAACAGTCAAACCTAGTAGCTTTGCAGAACCACCTGCATTTTAGTTTAGTTAGAAAAGAAAAATCCAGAAAGAAAAAAGAACCAAAAAACCCAAGGGGGAACATCAGATTTCTTAAGATACTTAAATATTCTGGGTCATTTAGGAGTCCAGGGATTTCACTCTACTGCATACCTTCATATATTTTGACTAGCCTCCTTTGAATAGTAATTTCCTTCTTTCCTTTTACATTTCCTTCCTTTATTGCCAGCTTCCCATTTTCTCACATGCTGACAGTTGAAAAGTCTCCATCTGCCAGAAAAAACTTTCCGAATAGTTCTTCTATCCTGCTCCAACTTCTTTCTCTTTTATGCTTCTTAGGCATTTCCAGCATAAGGTTTAGCTTTTCCTATTATGAACACTTCATGGTAGTTTTGATGAATCTCAAAGTGACTTCACCTTCTCTGTCAATTACAAATAGAATCCAAGATAACTAGCTCAGTTGCAGGTATCTTCACAGTAGTTACCTAAATTTGAGTAGTAGAATTTTGCACCTGGACTGAGTGTTGACCAGCTAAAGTATGCCTGCAAATTTTTCTTAGTCCTGGTAGATATTTTCTGCGATCAAAGGCAGTGACCAAATTGCACGTTTGGTAAGATCTGCAAAGAAATTGGTCCCCTGTGAAAATGTTGCAGAGTATTATGGGAGATGCAGGGGTGCATGCTTACTACCTCCACGTGGAAGGAGTCTTCCCCTTAGTGCAGTTAGCTGACCTTTTAGGAGCACTGGAATTGCATGAAGCCTAGAAAAAGCCACAAGCCTAAATGAAAATTTTGCCTGAAAGAACAGAAAAGCAGAGTGCACATGAAGTGTATTTTATTAGACACGTGTCAGATGTCTGCATAGAAATTACATCAATAAAAACGGAAGAAAACAATGTCTCACCACAGTTAAAGTTCAAAGCAATTAAAATAAAATTCAAGAAACAAAATGCCCCACTGAAGAGTATGTTCCGTTTACGGGGGTTTACACTTGTGAAAAAGACTTTGTCTGCCTCCACCTACAAAGCCCATCAGCTTTGTAGTCCAGACTTTCCAATGAGAAGGATAAAGAGAGAACTTATTGAAGAGCACTTACCAATATTCAGCCAATTGGCTAATACTCTCAGTCCTGTAATTTGGTGCCTGGAGTGTCTTCCACAAAGACTGAACTATTTGTTGAACTGCCCATTATGGTGTGACTGCAATGATACCTGAATTGCTACGAAGTCTCATTATCTCATCAGTCTCAGTATCCCATCTGATTTTTATACATATATAGCCAGGAACACTGTAGTTGATAAAAATAACAAAAATAACAGGGACATGCTATCACATTGATATTTCAAAAGTCTCTTCTTTGCCCTAGTGGCAAAGAAAAGCATTTTCAGGTGATAAAGTAATTAAAAAAAAAAATCAAAAAGAACAACAACAACAACAACAAAAAAAAAATCACCAAAAAAACCCAAAACGATTCACTACTTACTTTTATGGAGAATTATGTAAGTTGCAAAAATACCTTTTTCCCTCAGTTTAACCAGATAATCACTGATGTGATGGCATTTATAGAGAAGTGTTATAGACTATTTAATAAATACTTTATAATGTTTTACACTGCCATTAAATAAATGCACATTGCACACAAAGGTGATTCAAAAGTAATCCTGTTCTGTATTTCAACACCCCTTTTGTAGGATGATACCTTCTAAATGTTGTATTTGATAGTTTCTTCTACATAAAACCTGATTAGTTTAATTTGTAATTTAATAGGCAATTTACTATATAGTAAACATAGTCTTTAAAAATGGTATTGTCCACTACAAGTGAAAGTTGCCCACATATGTTCCTTCTGCTTTTTTTGGTGTATTGTAGCTCTGCCCACTCTTCCTCTATTTTGAATATGTTTTGATTTAATCACATGAGCTGACACTCAAGGTTTTCCACAGGATTGTAAATTCTCTTTGCATCTAAGAGCGTGTGGGGGCTTAGGGAACAGATGCGAAGGTCTAAATATATATGCTTAAGTACCATGTTGAGTTCTATAATAGATGTTTGATATTTTTTGTAACTAGCCAATTAAATTTTAGCACAAGCGATAGCTTTGGAAGGAAAACAATGAGAAAAGCTTTTATAGTAGTAAACCAGAACTGTGATGTTTCTTTTTCCTTTTCTCTCTGAATATCATGTCTGATTTCACAGAGATGCTGATAGGACACCATGAGATTCAACAGATTGCCTTCATGTCAATAATTTTGTTTCTGGTTTTGTTTCACCCACGGAGTTTTGCTTTCATTTTAAATTGAAGAGTAGTAGGTTCTTAAAATGGAATTAAACTGGCAAAGTATTTTGTTATGTTTAGTGAGAAGGATCATTTTAAACTATACAATTTGAATAGTTTCCATAACTTGAATCAAGTTTGCTCAAAACACAGCTTGATTTTCTTGAAATTTCCCTGAAGTTTATTGAAGTTTATCATGTTCTGTGGAGGACCTCTAACCAGTCAAACTGCTCAATTTATTCTTCTAGAAGAATATAGTTAGAGCTAAAAACTGAACAAATTTTTATCAGAACAAAATATTTTTCATATACCTCAGTGTCCAGTCCTCTCATCATAAAGTATCATCATTTTCAGTGAGAAATAATAACTCTGATTACCTGTTATCCAACATCCTGTATTTAGTGTATTTTGCAAGAGTTTACTTGCTCAGTTAATTGATTGTTACCCAGTGGAATGTAATTCCCTACTGTGCAGGGAACAAAGGAAAAATATTTATATGCACCACAGAATATACAAGCAATACAGAAATATCCTCCACTTTTATAGCGTGGCTGTCTGGAGTATCTGTGTACTAATCTAAACATTATCTTACACATCTGGATTGACTGTCTATGTATCCAAGCCCACAGTGTATTACCTACATAAAATCATGATGGTTACTACTTGTAAGAAATCTCACAGAGAAACAGAACGATGAATGTTTTTTCTTATTGATCTTCAAAATGGAGATTGAGGCATTTTTCAGGGATAGTGTTTGAAACTCCTCCTCCTGCTGCTCTAAATTTACAACTGATGAACACAGGAACTAATTCCCATAGGCAATTATTCTATCATTTTTTACAAGCATCAACTTAACATGAAATGAAGTAATGGAATTAGAAATTATCCTTTGTTATTCTTGGAGCAAATTTATAACCTATAATGCCCCACCTTTGAAAAATCACACATTTCTGCTTGCAAGTAATTTTGGGGAGACAGAGATTGACAGCAAACAAACTAGTCTGGATATTTTGCTTAAATAAGCAATTGTTAATGGTCATTGGCAGCTTAGTTTAGTTTCAAATTCTGAGCAAAATTTGGGTATCTCAGGTCTGTGACTATACAAAAACTCCCTCCCTAACAAAAACTGCACTTATTGGCTGAAAGGATTAAGAAAGTGTAGTAAAAGAACCTGTGTCTTCAAATGAACATGAAACCATGGCTACAGGGAAAAAGAAATCAACATGTGATATACAGAACCAATAATTGATTACATGAATGTAATTAAGAAATTCCAGCTAAGTCTGCATCTGGATGCATTTTACTGTATCCATGCTATGATTCATCTCCCTCTATAGGTGAAACATAAGCTGACGTGGCCAAGTGCCATGTGAAACAGAAATTAGCCATTATAGGAACTAGAGATTGATTATGGGTTCAAAATAAGATCTGTATGATGGAAAGACAGTCTTCAATACAAACTTAAATGCACACAGTATTTCCAAGTGACATGAAATAATGAGCAACATTTTCATCCCAGTGTTTGACAAAACCTTTACTTAAGAATAAAGGAATTGCTTAGTGTATACTGTGAATTCAGGTGTAATGAATCACATCTTGTATAAAAACTTGAATGTATTCAAGCAAATATACATTTTAGAAAAAGACTCACAAACAAAAATACAACTACATTTGCTGCTGATGTACTAGGACCTATCAGTTTAATCGCCTTCGAAGAACAATAATGTGTTGCTCTTTTGTAAAACAAGCTAATTAGAAGTGTTATCAACTCCATTTTTCACACATAAATTAGTGAGAATTTTAAATCTGTCTTAAATATGGTGTACACACATGTTTCTGGGTGTAACTTAGGCCATGATTATTTCCAGAGCTGGCAAATGCTAGAAGAAACATACTGTGAACATTCATTTGCAATTTTAAATGAATTTCAATGACTTTGTAGATATAACTATTTTATTCACTTTCCATCAATATCCACTCTTACAAACAAGTTTCCTGGCAAGAGTTTTTCTCTAAAGCACAGGGTTTTATATGAAAAATACGGACTGTTAACTACAAGCAGATTTTAAATTGGTAATCAAGAAGATACATGGACAAAAATGTATATTCTAAGAATCACAACCCTCCAATCAGCAAACAAAAAAATCACCATGTGATTATTTCTTCAACCAAAATAGCTTGGGTTATGAATTTCAGTTCTCACAATGAACTGTGGATGAGCTGCAGACCAAGAATTATAGAAATTAGTTAGCAAATCATTTCAAATAACAAATAAATTAGAGTGAATCATGATGCATTTGTGAAAATGTCACAATTACTATGCTAATAAGTTTAAATTTACATAGTGCCTTTCATCCGAATGGATCCTAATGATGTATAATCTCAACATCCGGAGGAGGCCTGATGTGACAAAGGCTGTGAAAAAAATGTCTAATATTACTTTGTTAATACACAGAAAATGATACTTTATTTTTCAAGCTGTATTAATGCATTTAATTGCTATCAATAAAATAATCAACTGCTTTTTGTTTCTTTTTCTGTACTCCCTGTATCTTTCTGATTGTGGGTTTTTTTTAGCACTCAATTTTCTTTTCATTCCCTGTTTTTAACATTTATTTTTCTTTTGTAACCTCTGTATTTTTTATTTTTTTTCCTTTTTTTTTTCTGTTACTGTTTTTTTTTAAATTTATTTTCCTGCAACCATATTTTTTTGTACTTGCTTTATGATTCTCTTCCATCTGTCATAGCAAATTCTTCTATAAGATGCATTTTTCTCACCATAGGCTTTTGTACTATGAAGTAGGAGGCAGAAGTATCCCTTTTCTTCCTCCTTCTCTCACCCTGTTGTTTTAGTGTCTCTAAAAAATTTCCCTGATTTTTTTTTTCAGACTTTTCCATCATTCCCACTATTGTGTACTCCTTTAGAATATTGTGTTCTCCTGCTCTAAAAATCCCTTCCCTCTCCATTCACAGTCATTCAAATGTCTCCTATTATCCTTCCCCATGATGCATCAAAAAATGTAAGCTATATGCAAGTGCTATATATACCTAAATAGCATATGTTTTACATATTGAACTTATGTGAGATCATATATTGATTCATAAGAGTGGTTCCCTTTAATTACAGTCCACACACATACCATATGTTATATATAAAAAACATATGTCAGACTGTCTGTGTGTATGAAGCACTCACGCCTTTACCACATGGGCAGATATTGGGGCTATCTTGACATCCCAAAGGAGGCTGGTATTACTTTGGGTTTTCCTTCTCAGTCTTTCAAGCCCCAGAGGTTTCCCACTGACATGTGACCCCACTTCTCAGATTTGTCACTGCTCTGCATGTTTGTTGCCTTCCTTGCTCAAGGCTGATATGAATCCTAGGGGTGTTTTTTACCAGAAATGTTTTTTGACAGTTTGATTTACAGATTATCTACTTCAGAGCTTGTTCATGGATCTTTCTCTACCTTATCCTTTCTCTTTATTTCAGTTTCTGCACTAGCTCTGTGCCTCCCTGCCTTCTCAGAAAGCTGACCTTTCCCAGATCTCATTTTTCAGTTAAGATGGCAAGGGAGCTAACTCAGTGACTTCCTCCATCCACAGCATTTCAAAAACCTTTTCTCCTAATAATTAGGCACCTGCAATCATATTTAGAGACCGAATGATCCTTGATAAAGACTATTTTGTGTCAGGAGCTAGTCATAGCTGCTCATGTTCCTTGTGACTGCAGTAAAGTAATATACTGATTTCCATTTTTAATTTAGACAGGTTTTTATTTCTATGGGTTGTTTGTATGGAAGTCTTTTTTCCACTAAACAGTAATCCCAATAGGACATGATAAAATAAAGACTAAAGGGTTATGTAAATAACTACAAGCTGCATGATAAGTGTCAGAGCTATGACATAATATGGTATGTCCATAGATGCAGCACACGTGAAGCCAAGAAATTAATTGCTCTAATGCTTAGTTATGAAAAGGAAAACAGCTTGCAAATGAGGAATCTTACTGTAAGGAAATTAAAAGGAGCAGTTATAAGGAGAAAATATTTGCAGTTAATGTGAGTTTTTGAATATATAACACTAGTGGCTTATGGAAGACACTGCCTGTTAAAAGATTTTAGGTAAAAGCTGAAGAAAGCTATATAGCAGGCTACCAGAAACAAGCAAATGACCTTGAGAAAGTCAAAGAAAGCTATGTTGAAAAGAAAAAAACCCACGATTACCAACAAAACAATAAAGAACCCTTCCTGCCCCTCCCCAACCAAACTCTGGCATGCAAAATATAAAAATGCTGGGGCAGTTCAACATAGATAACATTTTTTAGAAAACACATGGAAAATGCACATAACCTAACAATAAATCATTTTTCAAATGCATCAGTAGCAGGAAACCTGATGGAGAATCTGGAGGGCCTCCTCTTTTGGAATAGAGAAACATTCAGAGAAAATGAGACTATATTGGAAAAACTATTTTTTTTTTTCTGTTTTCATGAATGATAAACTTAGGAGGGTTGCCATTCCATAATCTTCATGGAAGAAGCACTATGTAATCTGTCTCAGAATGAAGGGTCAGCAGAAGACATTGTAGATCAAGCTGACCAAAATAAACTGTCAGGTGTCATCAGGACCTGATAGCATTTACCTAAGGATTCTGGCACAGCTTAAGAATGAAAGGAATGAACAATTAATGTGCTAACATATCGATGAAAATTGTCTTGAGTATGATGTTCATACTAGGCAGACTGACAAAACTATACTGAAGAAGAGAATTGCTCGAAGATGGATAAATGTAGTTTTATCAAGTGACAATTGACATTGGTAATGTGAATGGAGACTATGCATCACAAAACCAGTAGAGTTCTTTGAAGCAATTAACAATCATGAGAATAAAAGATCGTCCTAGCTAATGTTCCAGGAAACACCAAGCATGAAGGTGAAGGAATATCTAGTTGATAAAATTTAATTGTGTTTCCAAAGATGAAACTTTCTCACCAAAGGTTCTTGAAGAAGCAAGCTGACATGGTGTAAGCAGAAGTGACCTCGAGAGGATCAGTATCTTATTAAAGACTTGAAAGAAAGAGGTATACAACAAAATAACATTTAGGTTTTTTTTATTGCAAGTCACCAGTGTGTGCCATGGGGATCTGTGTGAGGAATTATGCAGAGACAAAAATGAATGAATGGTCTAGAAATACCAATTATACATTGTAATGACTGATATTTACCAATATTCAGCAGTTCTGCAAAGGTATAGAAGGCCTTCAGAAAGAAGAAAGAAAAAAATAAAATGTACAAAACAACAAACAACTTTGAAAAATTAAACAAATCAACAAATAAACTTTAAATAAATATCAAATTATGCAAATGGGAATTCTAGACATCAACATAGTCTTTATCACTCAAAAAACATTTGAGTGTTAGGCCCTCATAAACATCAGCTTACTACTCAGTAGAAGAAAAATAGCAGGTTAAAAATTATGAAGGAAAGGATGCAAAACATGAGCCAAAGATACTTCCATGGGAAAATCCAAGATTGATAGCACATATAGGCTATAGTTTTGGTCCCATCACCTCAAGAAAGGAATAACAGTACATGAGATGTGAAGGTTTCAGGTTAAGGTGATCAAAGGTTTGAAACAGCTCCTATAAAATGTGTGAGGACTATTTATGGGAGGGGTGGAAAGGAGATAAGTGGAGTGGGTTTGTGGGGGTATTGGGGAGGAATGAGAACTTCAAGAAAGCAGATGTATCACTTGGCCATTCACAAGCACAAGACACTGAGCTGGAAAGACCTTTCACCTAGCAAACTGCTCTTCTAGTCTTGTGAATTATAGATGAGATTAGCCTTTTTCTTGTGGACATGAGATGAAAAAATAAGTCTCTGATGACAATGGTCTTGTAAGTCAGAATTACTTTGTGTGCATTCCATAAATTTTATTTGACTGGTACATTGTGCTGAAAAGGCAGAACAAGGCAGGGATGAAAACACTTGTAAAAGACAGACCAGCACAGCTTTGCTTTGTCGTCTCATCAGTGTTTGTTGAAGTTGCAGGTTTATTCAAACATCATTAGTCATGCATTTTTTAAGTGCTTGGCAGGACCAAGTAATCAAGTCTGTTGGTCATTCACTAATATATATGCAAATATGTTCAGTAGGCTCCATAGTCATATTAAAACAATGACTCTTATGTTCACAGAAATGTGCTCTATTCCCCTATGTCTGCAGGTGCAGTCCAAGTCTATATGTCATGCCTGAGAGGTGGGAAAAATCATGAAAGAAAGGTTTGCCTTAATTAATAATTAATTAATTAACTTGATTATTTGTTGAAATGCTTTTCAAATATTGTTTTCAAGTCAGATTATTCCTTGACAACTTTCAAATATTTTGGAATGGAAGTTTTTTTTTATGCTGAGGTAATCTGGGGAATTTAGTGATTTAGGTGTCAACTGAAGGATGTAGTCACTCTCTTGCATAACATAATGAACAGCGGGTCACGTGGCTAGATTTTGTGTGTAACTCAATACAAGAAGATCATTTGCCATACTAGATAATGCCTCCTGTGATATTAGACCCCTCAGAAATTAAATAGTCACTGAAAAAAATTTTTTTATTTGTTGCTCATTTTGATTTTGGGTTTAAGCCAGGCAGCTGTTAATATGCCCCAGAGAATATGGAATGCTTTTCCCTAGCAAATAATATTGGTTTATATGAGAGGATAAGTGGACCCAAAAGGTGTTTTATATTAGATTCAGAGCCCAATAAGTCAAAAGTAAATATTTAATACATGACACAGAATGTCACACTCCAGGATTATAGAGTAACACAAACACTGTGCTAAAATACAGATGGACTAGATTATAATTCTATTAAAAGGTTTGTACCATACAAACAATATCCTATATTATTTTTTTAAGAAATGATTTACTGTGTTCCCATGGGTTAACATACATTTCAAGATTGTAGTCATGATAATATGCATGTTTTATGTCAAGAATGGTAATTGACCCTGATGAATTATGATGGGGAGAGTGATGTATTCCCATGAATGTGTGTGTCATTCACCATATTTTTTCAATAAAAATAGTTCTTAAGCAGCAAACCTTTCTCAAGAACTGCTAGTTAGTGGCACATATCAGCATGAGAGTTCCCAGGATCTCAGCAGTGGACACAGAGTAGAACTAGCAGGCTTTATGGTGTAAATCATCTGTGCTATTCTGGGTGCAAATGAGTGCTACACCATTATGATAACAGTTCTTTATTATCCAAGCATTTTTATGTGACTGTAAACTCTATGGACCCTGTCCTATACAATGATGAAGTGAATGAAGTTAATTTTTGTGAAACTGGATGGTGGTGCATCTTCTGACAAAAAAAGGACAAGTTTTAGTGCTCTGGTGTGCCAACCTGTGTCTTTCTTCTGCTGCAATCATAGTGAAGGCTATGAAATAGTAGACAAGATCTACTGTTAATGTAATTCTTTAGTTTCAGGCCGTAAGGATCAAAGCTATGAGCAGACTCACTCGCTCTATAACCAATATTACCCTTACTTAATTTCTGCAATGCCCGACAGGTGTCTCAGCACAAGTCCACGCTAATATACCTATCATAATCAAGATGTTCCACTCTAAAAACACTCTTTGTTTACCCACTGAGCAGTATGTATTGTTTTGCTATTTGAGCAATGTTTGTGAGGTCTGAATTCCATTTTATTTTACTTGGAATCATCCCCTAGACTTTCTTGTATGATCAAAAAAGGATAATTTCCCTGTATATCCATTATTTCCTACCTTAACAGTCCTTTGTACCTGAAGATGACCTCAATTTATCCTGCTTTTAATTGTGAATGCTTCATGGTGGACAAACTTTGAACTCTCAGAAGTTGCTGGAGGATGGAGCTGAATGATATTTTGTGCTCTTGGGAAAACTGGTTTCTTGTCACCACATGGGAACATGTAAGTAAAGTATATTCATTCCATATTTCAGTTATTGTGTCCCAGTCCTAGCATTAGTCTTGTCTGGAAGCTGACTGCTTGCAAGAACAGTTACTGCAACATGATGCTATAATCTCTAGGTATTGTTGTCCTCTCTGTTTCTTAATATTGCTGTTGCCTCCAGGTCCAATCCAGAGTTGATCCAGGCAGTTCAGCTGTCCTCTCAGGATGCAGTTTTTTCCTGATGATGCAGCCTGGTGACCTCACCAGTACCTAAGGCGAGCAGCTCAATCCTGGGGTGGGAGGTTTGTTGGAGATCTTAAAGCTGTTTTTTTTTCTACCCTGTACTGAGGAGCAAAGCTGTGATGAGAAATAGCTGTTCTGATGAAGGACATTATGTTGCAAAATGAAAACAATGCAGGGCTCTGGTGAGGCTCATACCTTCACAGGCATGCATGAAAGCTGAAGGAAAGGGAAGTGGCTAAAGAACACTATAGTCATGGAGGCTAATATTTTCTAAAGCATGGGTATCTACCAATAGATACAGGCAGTCCTACCTAAGGACTCAAAGGGATTTTGGTATCCAGGGTTATTTTCATAGAGGCATGTTGCCTCTGACTTATTTGTCTATACACATGATTCTCAATTTTCACTTTGACAAAGGTCATGTGTAAGAATTTGAAGAGCTTCAGTTGATATAAATGCCTTATAGATGAACAATACATACAAACTCTTTCACCTTCTAAAGACTGTTAACATAAAGTTAGAAGCCAATAGACTAGTTCTTTATTTCAAAAGGTTAGTAGTTTGATGCCAAAGGTCTGAGGCACAATGCCTAGTGATGATGAATGTTTGGTATCAATTAAAAAAAAAAAGGCAAGAGTTTTCAGTCACACAATCAATCTCCTTCTGCCTCCAAGTAAAATGTGGTGACCAGATTTTCAAAATCTGCTTTGCTCTTTTGATAATCAGGCCCATAAACACCAAAGAGAATATTTCAAGAGGTTGTGTAAGCAAAAATAACCATTTAAGCATCATCTAAATTCCAGACCGGTAGAATAAGTCTAAATGGTCACTTTGTTGTCAATATACAGCAAAAAAACCTCTGTAATGATAAAAATGCAAGAAAATTGCTTCCTTCTGCTAAACTTATTTTGGACCAACAGTGAGTCTAATTTCAAGATGTTGTCACATCCTGGTTGGAGGTGGCTGTTTGTTGACAATGAAACTTGTTTCCTACCCCTTAATATGAACCAGAAAATTGTCTGTGCACATTAAAACCAAAACTAAAATAGGCAAATTACTAAACTAACAAACCTTTGCAGTACGGTTGCTGTGGTTTGATTCAATTTTCTTTTTCCTTCCTTTAACCTTCTTCTTTTTTGCTGATTCAGTTGAAGCAGACTTCTGTTCATCAGCCAGGTTTGTGGAAAGAGGCACTATTTTCTGTGATAGCAAGCCATACCATTGAAAAAGTAGAAATGTTTGAGCACATAAGCTCTTCTTTTGCCCTTCATTTAGCTGTCTTTGAGAACTACAGGCATGCAATGGAAGGACTTTCCTTACATTAATTTCCTGTTGTTCTGTGAAGGTGTTTCTGTTTGATTCTTCTCTCTCCTAAACTACTTTTAAAACCTCTGTGCTTAGCAGTACCATCTCTCCAGGGTATCTTGCCAGAAGGCTCTCCTTGGGCACCCTCTTTGCTCTCCTAAATAGAAACAAATGCTAAGCTGATCAGGTGGGAGCGTTTCGGATCTGGTTACTGAGGACCTATTCCTCTCAAAGGAAAGTCTGCAAACAGCCATCAAACTAGTGAATTTGCAAAGCTTTTGTATTTGGAAGGAGATTTCTTTCATGCCTTTGTAATGTCATTCTTAAATGTTAAAAAGAAAAGAAAAATAGCATACAATACAACAAACCCAGTGGTTTCATTTTCATGGCAAGAACTGTAAAAGTATATAACAGATTAAGAGTGGGGTAATATAACCAGACATTCCAGCTAGCATAAAATGGGCCAGCTATTCATTTTATTCTTTTTTCTTTTTCTTTTCTTTTACATGTAATAGCATTATATCCATCTGTTTTGAGAAAACTCTGATGAGATTTTTTTCCTGGTTAGCTTCATGTCTTACTCTCTAAGAGAAGACACCAACAGTTTGGTTTGAACAGCTAGGTTTGTCTTTCTGTGGTTTTTTTTTTTTTTTTTTTTTTTTGGTGTCTTTTTAATTTTTTTTTTTTCTTTTTTTTTTTTTTTTTTGTGTGTGGGCTAAGCTTGTCTGGGCATTTGGTTCACATATGTCTCATAAACAGTCCCACCCCCACCTTCTTCCCTGTTTTCTGACATACTTTGCTTTTGAATCTTTTCGGTGGGAGTGACTGCTCTCTCTACCGATGGTCGACTTTTCAGCTGAGAATCAAGATGTGCTATATAGTTTGCCGCACTCTTCAATCATGAGCAGTAGCAGGAAAAAGATGCTCTTGTTTGTTTTAAAGAAACATTGTACAGGGTGTTAGCAACCTTGATGCATAGGTGCTTATAAATATACTTCCAATCCAAACTGTCACGTTAATAAAACATCCCTAGAAGGGGATGGGACTTAGATCTTTGTATCACTCTCCCAGCTACCATTCTGAGTTTCATCAGTATGAAAAAAGGTGTACAGGGAGAGAAGGTTCCCTCAGATAAGCAGGAAATCTTGCTTATTACAGCTCTGTCTTATCTTCCTGATGATGGCAATTAGGATGTGTGAGAACATTGAAGTGGGACCCTGAAATGTACAAGTGTGATTTAGATGCTCCAGGGTCCTAGAAGTATTCTCAGCACCGAAACCACCCTCTGTTACTCTGAGCCACCACTGTGGCATCCTTCTGTCTTTTTCAACAAGGGTCCAGCCACAGTGAAAGGTCTCATCTGATAGAGAGTGGAAAGCAGGAGCATGTCTTGGCAAAAGTTCCTGAAATCGACTCAAATTGACTGTTCTGTCATGCATAAATTAGTCAGTTACTATGAGGAATTAGATTGTGCTGCACCTGAGAACAACCTGCATTTGCAAATGCCAAAATGGATTCAGCACTCTTTTAGACTTGGCTTTGCATCCATCACTTTTAAAAGAACTTAGCTTTCCCTGTGCAATAACGTGCAGGGGTTTTATGCTGTCATGGAGTCTTTCTTTGGTAATATAAGCTGTTCTTGAAGCCCAAGGGGCATGTTTTGACCTGTTTCTTTTATGGTGTAAAAAAAGCAGCTAGGAGAGGTTCTGAGTTTTATAACCCTACTTCCAGGCAGACATTGTCATTAGCATATAGGGAGCTGTTTATCTAAGAAACCCGGTGCCGGCCTGGAGGGCAGAGTTTGTTTGCACTGAATAAATATCGTATTTGGGATCTCAGAAAATGTTTGGGGTAATAAAAGAAACAGTGGTTCTCAAACTGGAAGATGAGTGAAATAATTACACCTTTGTGGAAGTATGAAGGTGGGTTATCCCCATCTAAATGCTACGGAAGTGAAATTAAAAAGAATAAATGTTTGTAGTGTTGATGAATAGAAAGTGAAATAGTTTGACTACCTTTGAATGCTTTGCCTCATTACTTAGGTGCTCTTCACCCCTGCTTCTCAGATGGCATCCAGGTAATAAGCATTGCAAGGCAATGCAGAAAAGGTTGCACAGTTGCCAGTCTCAAAGGTGGGTTTATAGCTGATGGAGAAAAACACGGGAAATATTTCAATATCCTGTCCTTCCAGGCTGTGTTGTACTCAGACAAGACCACTACATGCTATTTTTCACTGAGAAGCTTCTCAGCCCCTTACAGGTATCGTCTTTCCCCTATTACTCTGAGGAGGACTGTATTGGATCTATATAGTGCAGGAATAATATGTGAAATACAAAGTACAAACCAGTACTGAGTACTAAAATGAATGGAGAAAACTCCAAATTGCTTACTAGGGAATAGTTGTTTATAACATGAGTAAACTTTGCATGGTGAGCTAAAGTTTCAGGCCAGTGAATGGTCTCCTACAGGACTGTTTAATCCCTTTCCTTTTTGCATGTTTTCTGTTTATGACAGTGAGTGTGCGTATATTCAAATTTCAACATACTGTTTCACATTTTTGGGTGAAAATATTTTTATCCCTTCCACCTAAGCTGTCCATACCAGTGACTCAGTGCCATAGAAGAGGGGAGATAATTTCCATGCCATTCTACTTGTTACTAACCTGACTGTACTCCTCTGCAGTATATAATGGGATTAGAGACACTTCAAGGAATTTACTCTCCAAGTTCTCATTCCATCCATATTTCTCAGCTTCACTTAAAGCTGAAGAGCTCCACAGGGCCTGGAACGGTCCTTAATAAAATGCACCCTTAGGGAACACTGTCTACTGATTAAAGTCTATATTCGGAGGATGTTTACAGAGTAAAAAAAAATTGTGTAAAGCTTGGAATGGGAGAAGCTGATGGGAATTTCAGGAAAAGCTGATGAAAGGAAAACTGAAAATAGGTACAGAATAAGGCAAAGTAGTCTAGTCTTAAATTGCTATATATTCTTAATGCTTTTTGAAAAAAACATTTAAAAAAATGTTATTTCTTTATTTTATGTAAAGAGACAGGAAGGACTAGAATGTGCGGAGAATTGTTGTCATGGGAAAAGAAATACTTAATTCTATAAGTACCTTTTAAAATAAGGTACCCTTCAATAAAAACCTACTTACAGAAAAGTAACCATTCTCTTATGGGAATAATCAGGATTTGGAAAGAAGAAGAAATGACTTATCAGCATCTTGAAATTAAAGTTTTCTCCATGGCAAAAGAGTCATAGGAGAATAATACTGGTGGGCAGAAATCCTCCTAGAAGTGCTAAACAGAAATTTAAAGAGATCTAATTCAGGGTTTGCAGTGCTCAGACTTCCTTTGGAGGATAGAGCATACAACAGTGGATAGAAAACAATGCAATATGTTGCTGCAGCTAGTTAGCCACACATGCTAGAGGCTAGATAGAGAAATGAAATCTGGATTAAGATTTCTTAATCCGTCCATTCATTAATTCATATCTTAAGGTAAATGGTGGGGAAGGATCAGAGCTGGGAGTGGTGACTGCTGTAACTCCAATTAGAACAGTAGGCATGATACAGGGGGTCATGCAGGGAGTTTGCAAGGAAAAAGGGCATTAAAATTCAAAGGTAAAGTTTGAAAGATATTGAAAGGTAAATCAGGTTTTAGCATACCTCAGCCCACAAGTATCATAATCTATTTTTGCGAGATAAAGCTTCCTTTGCCTTCCTGGTAGTAATCCTAAAAATGAAAATAGAGCAACAGAAAGTTCACTAGGCCTGTCTGATTGGATAGACCTGGTCTTGAATTGTCAAATATTATTTATCTTAGTCAGTGGACCAAACCTTGATACAATGGATGCTTCTGGAAATGTTTTTTTGAGTATAGAGGTCAGTATCAGTAGCTTCAGCAGCAGCCACGATACCAGTTACAAGGTAGGGTCTCTTGCTAATGTGTCCTATTTATCTTTAAAAATTTTCTGTTTTCCTTCCGCTTAGAGGACTCCTCTAGCAGAGATGGTCTGCATTACTTCTACTTGTCCTTATATCTTGAAACTGTGTTCCTCCTCCAGCAATGAAAAATCAGAGCCTCAGAGAGTGTTGTTGTGCAGCACAATTGCCTTTCTAAAAGGTGATGTCTGAGGGGATATTTAAAGAATAGTTGATAGGGATTTAACTGAAGGGTTCCCACTGATGTTAGTTTACCCCCTGTGAGTCTGACAGGATAGATTAAGCCACATTGGGGAAAATAACATTCATGCTCAGTCAGTCACAAAAGATCACTGCTATCGTGTCACTCCTGAGAGGAGACAGTAGGTATTAGCCATCACGGTCTCAGTTCCCTCGATTTGAAGCTTGTTAAGCCGGTTTTATATTCATTGAAGGAGTGCTTGTGGTAATAAGCAGCTAAGCTGACACTCTGTGATCCTGTAACTTGGACTCATAGAGGAACTAAACACATAATTTTAGCTTACTGCTAAGAGGAGTCATTTTTCCCTGGAATTTATTTGTTAATAAAAATAATGTGGTTTAACCAGTTTAGAGAGATGGCCTGCTGTGTTAACACAGAACACCATGGTTTGGGTTGGGTCCAGCAGTCCTTTCTTCCCAAGAACTCCAGACATCTTTATCAAATCCCCGAGGTGGTTAGTCCCTCTCCCTTATTTGTGGAGAGGGTGCTGGAGTTCTGATTTGTTGTTTCTGACTGTCTGACTCATCCTTGTATACTTATTTTTTTAGTGCTTGCTCTTTGCTTCTCTTCTGTTGTCAGATACTAAAGAGTTAAAACTGTTTGAATCCACCATAGTGTCTCTTCCTAGTGAGGGAGGAAAAATAAATGTTCTGTTTCTTTACTTGAGATGTGTCACAAAGGTTGCAGAAAAATACAGTAAGTGACAGAATCTTTCATGTTATTCTGTCATTTTTCTGAAATAAGAAAATTTCAAGCACTTACGAGTTAGGAACATTGACTCATTACCAACAGAAACAAACAATTCCAAATGTCTGAATAAAAAGAAAAAAAAATAACCCATAATGCAGCTGTCACTGTCAGGCAGCAGAAAATAACCTGCTGATAATCTCTCTGTACAGCCTGACTTCCTGAAAGGCAGTACAGGCAGCATTCTTACAGTCAATATGGACTGTACTTTTCTTCTTACTGTACAATTTAAAGAACCACATGAAAAATTGCTTAATATTATTGTGTTACGGTAGAGTATACATATCTGCAAGAATAAAAAAATCTTTTCAAATGAAGACCAAATGCAAAAGCACAGACAAAAAGATGTTAAAAGATATGTTAAAGGAGTGTAACACTTAGAATTTATATATGTCCAGAATTTCATACACTGCTGCTTCTCTATAGCTTATTATGTTGTGGCTAAGTACTGCAAAACATTACTATGTACAGTTTAATGAGTAAATGAACATGCAATAATGACAAAGTTGACTTGATTTTCTTTTTTTGGGTAACTGGAGATAATTAATTTTACACTTGGAACCACATATCTAAAATAAAAACAAATTGTCTCCCTCACAGAAATAATTTGAAGTAAATCATTTATATATCTTCATCTTTTTTGTGTGTGTGTTCTCTGAAATAGCTGTGTTCAGGTTAGGATTCCTTGCATCTTTGAGTGGACTCCAGTTGCCATTTTTCAATATTTATTGCCTGAGGGCATTAATCATAAATAATTTTCTGTGAGTACTTGATATGCAAACAGCCAAAGTTTATAAATGTGTTGTTCAACTGTAGTTGGTCAGAAACTCACATGTTATAATTTCTATTTCTGAACTGAATGACCATGCATGCTCTTCCTGGGTGAATATTTGCATGGGTGAATTGAAAATCCTATTTCTGTGTATACTTGAATTACGCTTCTGCATTTGTGTCAGAAAATGGGATTGCTGAGAAGGTGAATACAATGGGAAATTAATTTAAAAATGGAGTGAAGCTCTTCACCTTGATCTAGAACTGACATTGCAAAATGAATTTTAAGAGATCAATAATAACTATAAATCTATCTGCTTTTGAGTGGCGATGAACTGTTCTGAAGTATATGCTTCTCAGTATACTTTTCTTGATCTTATTTTTCCTTTTCCTGGGACCAATTAGATTTCTACAGGTTTAAATCTTTGTTTGTGATTTTGAAGAATTTTAAAAGCATTCTTGGCTGTGTCTGAATATATGTTCTCGTATGTTCATTCTGACTTATTCTGACTCTTGCTGGTATAGTAGGAAGATCAGACAGATGTAGAAAAGCATAATGTACTTGCAAAAATGATGTCCTTCCTTACTGATCTCAATGTTTTATATACTGCAGATTTTATCTTTAGATGTCTTGGTTAACACTTCTGTGAATTTAAATTAGAGCTTTTAATAAATAGTCTCTGCTGCATTTTCAAAACCATCCTTCATTGATTTGGAAATCAATAAACCATATCTAACAAATCTGATGTACTAATGAATAAGTATTTGCTAAAACTACTGTTTAAAGCCATGGAAATTTTATATTGAACTCAGGAATGATTGTTTAAATGTTGGTTAGTTAACAGGTCATATTCTTTAGAATGGCACTATTAACTTCAGATTCCTTTGAAATCTGAATTGATAGTAAGTTCCCAGGACAACTGGTTTCAATGGATCCAGAAACTTTTTTTGGCAAAAACATTGTGAAAAATGTGTGCAGTTGCTGTGCAATAATTCTTGTTTCAATGTCAATTTTTATTTCACTCCAAAAAACCCAAATCAAATATAACAGATATGAACACTCAGACTAAGGGATCAAATGGAAATTATAACTTTGACCTAAATAATATGTGTGACATGCAGTAAGTGATGTTGAGCAGAAGGTGAACTCGTATTGCAGTTCTATGGAAAGCTTTTTATTTGAATATTGAGCAGGAAATCTTTGAGGAGTACACTTCTATATGAAAACCAAAAGGCATCCTTTGTTCTCTTCACAGTACTTGAACTTCTTGGTTTTGACTGCAACAAAGCAGTTCAGAGCAACTGACTTTTCCTTTTCCTCTCATTTTGCCTGTATTCCTTTCCACCACTTCCTTTTTGGATGCCATACAAAAACAGTCAATACCATACACTCTGGAGAGACAGTAGAGCTCCTGCATAAGAAATAGGGATTTTTTATTTTTTAATGTTTCACAGAAAAATGATAAAATAGTTAGGAGGAGAGTCCTGAAAACCACAGGAATGTAAATTGTTAAGTGAGCCAAAAACCTGGTGTGTGCACCTGGCTCAGAAGAGTAGGCATCATGAAGTATAAATTGCAATGTAAGTGAAAGATACAGATTTTCAGTGATTCTCTGGAGGCAA
Organism: Anabacerthia variegaticeps; assembly: GCA_035583185.1. Taxonomy (NCBI): domain Eukaryota; kingdom Metazoa; phylum Chordata; class Aves; order Passeriformes; family Furnariidae; genus Anabacerthia; species Anabacerthia variegaticeps. The sequence goes on from JAWWEW010000112.1 coordinate 51,154,913, forward strand.
ATCAGTCCATTGATCCATATTTTGTGAGTCAGTCTGTGGTTTTCCTCTTCCTTTTATGTATCTGCTTAGTGCTGTCAGTACTTATTTCTGTGGCACTGGTAAACCTCCACCAGCTGCTAGGCTAGGGTTCTGTGTTTCCATATATCTGGGAATTGCGTGCTTTGGAGTTTTCTCTGCTCTGAGTAAACTGTACCTTTCTTGGTTGTCTCTCTATTTCTGGCTATTCCAAGAAATAGCCAGGATGTTACCTTTCATAACAAGGGGATTTCTTAGCCCATTGCTGCTAATATCCTTGCTTGTTACTCCTGTCTTCCCTATACACCAACACAGACAGCCTCCTGTTATAGCTCTCTGAGTACCTATGGCAGTTGAAAAAAGATTTCACTCCTGACTAGAAATGCTCTTTGAAATTACATAGCTCTATTTGCTTTTTCTGCAGTCATCTCTCCCAGCTTGATTCTGCAGCACTGAAACAGTCATACTGGAATTTAAGACACTTGTCTGCAATTTATATTATTTATCATCGTAGATTTATGCACTTCCTCTACTTATTTGCCATTGAGTTCAATAACATTACATACGTTGTCAAAAGTGAAATGAAAGAGAGGTGAATCAGGCTGACCCTTTCCTAGAAAACTTGGCATATACTTTGAAAGTCTAAGGTTATGGGGTGTTAGTCACATAATAATTGAGCCATGCTTAGGAACATTGATGTCAGTCATACAGTGGAATTTGAAAGTAACGATCAATAATTTATACTAGTGATCACTTGGCCCTTATCTAATAATGCACTCTGTACTATCCACAGTCTAATTTCATTTGGTGTTAGTGATCACTGCTTTTCTACTTATAGTGATCTGATTAGACCTTGAAAGATTTCCGTTTTTGAAGATATAGCACATCTTCTGCAACTCTATGTATCATATATTCAGGTAGAATTTGATTAGGCTGGGCAATTGCTTGTGATTCATGCCTAGTTTAAGATACTGAAGCAGGCAGGAAGGCGCCAGTACAATTTTGAGCCATCCAGAGTACCAGTTATGGAGCCTTTCTATATCCTTGATACATAATGAACATTTTAGTTACTTTCAGAATCACATCAGGTTTGCTGATTGTAAAAACAAAACACAAACCAACCTGCCAGGAGCCCTTGCACATTTATTCATTCTTTTTCTTCTTGGCAGAATTCTAGTGAGCAGGAGAAACACGTATAGGTTATCATACCAGAAAGGACTACTACAAAACATATTTTGAGTGGTGGGGCTAGCAGGGGTTTCTGTGTTTGAGCTGTGGATATAGCAGAAAGCAACTTTGACATAGGCAGATATCACCTGTGTTTTTAGAGATCATAGTTTAACAGTGGTATTTGCTACTGGCATAGCAAATAACTATATGTATATAGTTATATATTTTTTGTGTATTCTGGTGTGTATTTGTATACATGTGTACAATGGGCATATAGTTATACAAACATATATGGGTGTGAATTTTTATACCTATTCCTATACCTATCTATACGACATATACATACACCAGGCAAGAGGTGCAAGAGAGTGCTGGTCAAACTGGACTAGGACTAGAGCAGGATCAACCAGCAGGACCAGCCAGCATGACCTGTGCCCAGTTTATGATCTCTGGCTGTGGAAATAGCCTTTGGTCTGAAATTCAGACGAGAGAGTGTGGAGGTTTTACAGGCAGGGAAGTCCAAAAGGCACTGTGTTTGCATGAGAACTGCTGCCATATGGCTATTTGGATCTCTTCAGGGTTAAAATGTGGGCCATCTCTAAAGTTAGGGGAGAGTAGTTATCCCTGGATACAACAGAGTCAACATGTGTGGACAGGTTGACCATCTTTTCAGTTTTATCATAAGAATCAGTTCATATGTAGCATAGTACAGGAACTCAACCTTGGAATGGGTTTAGTGAGGAAAGCTGAGTGCACTTGCTTTACTTTTAGGCATCTGCCCAAAGGGGTAAAATGTACAGTGTAAATAAGTTGCTAGCATTAAGGTGACCCAAGACGACCTTAACACTTACCTTAAATTGAGAGGGAGTGTCACTTTAATGAACATATCGCCACCTTCATCTGAGACCTTTTTTTCCTTGTCTTTCTCTGTATTTATTAATTAAGTTGTAGTGGAATTAACTATTCAGAAGTATGAAGTATAGTCACCTTATGCAACTACTGAAAAAGAACTTGGTCACAATGTCCTGATCAGTTTGTTTCTGTCAGCACTTTATGGAGCGAGGCTTAATATTGTTTCATTAACTATGGAGTTGCCCCCAGACTGGACTGGAACATAGAATAAATGCTAATCTTATTTATTTCTTGGGATGGGTGAGAAGTAATTTACTAAAGCTCATGAAAGTCTATTGCTTAGTAGATTCATATAACTCTCTAAATGTTAATTTAATTCTGATTCCACAATTTTCATCAATGGTCTCTGCTTTAAAAAAGTACGTTTCAAAATTATAGCTCATACTAAAATTAATTGCTGCCATATCTAAGGTGGTCCAGAATGAAGATAAAAAACCTCTGTGGTGTTTCAAAAGTCCCTGACATAATGTTCAAAATTTCAGTTTTTTCTCTCTATCTTTTCCATGTGAATTCAGTGAAAAAACCCACAAAACCAAACATCAAAATTAATAAATTAATTATTATACCTCATCCAACTTTGGTGTGCAAAAGCAGGGACCTTTTAATATACCTTTCAGTCTTGTTTGTAGACTCAGTAAGAGGTGCATACCTTGATGAAAGTAATATACTATATTATTTTTCCACTAGTTTGGTCACTTTTAGTGAACTAGTCTTTATAGTTTAGTCAGCGTTGATGATGTCCATAGTATGCAGGCAGAATTGTGTGGCCAGAGGGAATGTTATCTATCACAAATTATCTGCCATGAACTACCTACATGGTATTTTGTCTTTTTTAAATATTCCCAGTTTTGTTCTGTCTTGACTGCAGTTATACCTCTGTAAATTCTTACCTTCAAATATCTTTCACTTTGCCCTGGGTTTGATTAACATTTTACTCTTTCCTCCAAGTTTTAATTAACTCAGCCTGCATCAAAACCAATAAGCATTATGGAGCGGTGTTCAGATATCATTAAAGAATACCTTTTACTTTTGCCTGAGTCACTTAAGACCTTTAATTACTGCAGAAATATGTACAAAAACAATGTATAAAGAATAAAAAAGGCAATGTATAAGGTACACATTTTTTATTAATATTATTAAGGTTTTTTTTGTAGGGCAGGGACCTCTTGTCTATGATTATTTAAAATGGAGCAAATAATATTCCAAAAGAACATGATTTCCTGCATTAGTAATCTGGCAGTTTACAAAACCCACACAAAGATATATTTCAAACTGTTTTTCCATTGGTTTTCCCTTGGGATTTGGAATTGATAGGTTGGAAAAAACATTCTTATGTTATCTAGATCCCACATTTTCTGAAATTAGGTCAGCAGTTATCTAAAGAGGGATTCTCATGTCTTGTAAGTCAATCAATGCTTCAGCTAGAAAAGAAACAAAGAAAGAAAAACTTTAGAGAGCAGTGTAAGAACAGTTACAAACCAAATAAATGTAAATGAGCTACAATGGACAGACCCCTTTGTACTATGGTTTAGCTGCTTTTTATTGCACTAATAAAGATCTGAAAAAGGTCTCTAATCAGTTGTGCTACAGACACACCCAAAGGCTTTGCAATTTAAACAACCAAGAAAAATCTGTAAGAAGGAAAACATGGGGGTAGATAAGCTGGTTTGCCTGAGGGTGAGCGACAGGTCCCATAATGAACACTGGGCTTTCCATTCTAGTACCCCTCCGGAGTTCATAGCCTGTTAGTCTTTCATCCCTCACACTACATTAAAGTAAAAGAAGATTGAGAGGTGACTTGATTATAGCTTAGATGGAGTAACTTCACAGAGAAAAAACACTGGCTACTGAAGTGTTCTTTAATCTAGAAGACAAAGGTGTTGCAAAGCATTAAGAGCTGAAAGCCAAAGTCAGACAATTGCAAATGAGAAATAAAATAAGTGTCTTTACACAGAGAAGGTGATTAAGCAGTTGGGGGAAAATATAACAGAAGAATGCACAACTTTCCTGTCAATTAAAGGTTTTTGTAGCATTTTCAGAAGAAATGAAATCCAAGATTTCTAAAGAAAATCTTTGTCCAGAAACACATGTGATTTTTGATGCAAGCTGAGTCTTTCATCTGTGAAATGTTTTGTTTACAGTTGCTTAGATTTTCTCTTACCAGCTGTTAGATTAAAGAAAGGTACACAATATTGCAACTGCGTTATAAATTTTATTCATTAATATAGAAGATGGTCTCCTGGAGTTATGAAATTATGCCAGAAACCCAGCTTCAGAACAAAACCTCCAAAACCCTATAGGCTTCCATTATTTTGACTGCAGAAGTCACTCAATATGTCTCAAAGTCTCAGCAACCAAAAAAACAAATAATAAACCCCCCAAAATAATATTTAAAATTATATGAAAATGTTGACTACATTAAAGTTTTGTTAAATACTTGAAATGAAAAGAAACCTGGACTTTGGGTAAAAGAAAGACAATGAGGCATCTGAAAATATTGGAAGTTAGGTTTTGTTTGGCATTTTAATGGAATTGATTTTTTTTTTAGCGAGACAAATGACCATATACCTAATTTTCAAATAATGAAGATACTGAAAATGCCTGTTAGGAAACAACTGAATTATTGTAAACTTAAAAAAAAGAGATACCTCTTCTTTTCCATGTCTTTTCACTCTGGTTTAAAATTTTTGTTCTACTCTCAGAAAACAGCAACTTTTATCCATCTGAGGAAGTCTTCACCTTCTGAACTCTAAGACTGTCTAGATCTTAAATATCACTAATGGAGGGTTTGCAGCATTGTATGGGCATAAGTCTTGTTTGTTCTATTTTAACATTTGTATTTTCCACTGGATTCCATCCTATGAAAGATCAAGCTAAAGATAATCCCAGAAAAAGACTCAAATGCTCCAATTAACTGCTGTTATACCAAGAAACCACTGGTGACGGTTTTGACTACTTCAGTGGCTCAGATAAACAAGAATCATCCTAGTGCAGTGTCCTGAGTGAAAGTGTGAACATTATCCCAAGCTGTTAAAAGACCGCAGCTGCATTATTTGTTTGTGCAGTGCTGGGGGAGGATGAGAAGCTGGAGGTGGAAAGTTGCTCTGTGATGCTGTTGCTTCCATTGTTCTCCTATTATAGCCTCATCTCTGTGTCAAATAAAATCTCAGAAGCTGCAAGAGAAATGCAGAAGCAGAGTGATCAGAGAGTGACAGCTGTCCTCAGTGCAAGCAGAGGTTGACAAGGAGTAGGTCATATCTTACTGTAGAGTGTTCATGGTCACTATGGCAGCCTTCGGCTCCTAGGCTTTGTTAAGAGGCTATGTTTTCCCAGTGTTACTATACTTTTAGGGAAATAAATTAATAAACCTTTTTCTTATATAATGCTATGCTTATTAACTCTGACTTTCAAAAGTGCCTGTTGTGCATGAAAAGTCAAAATTTTTGTCTTGCACCTCAAAGGTCTGGACTTCTGCTGGCAAGATGTAATTTAGACTGCAGACCCTACCACTTGTATAGTCCTTCCTGTCCACGTCCTGTTCCTGGAGACATTTATTTGCTCTCATGGGAAAGGATGGCTCCTGTGAACAGCTCATTTCTTCCAGGATGCCATCTCTAGCACAAGGCACTTGCAGGAGGGTGTACTAAAATGGAAATGTAGGAGATGGCAGTATTTTGAAAATTTGCAGCTATCTTTTTCTCCCTATTAAGAAAAGGGTCATAAAGCATTCTTCTGCCTTGCCCTGATGGACTTAACTGCCCACTTGAATCAATATTATAGAAATGATTTTCAGGCTCAGCATACAACAATTTCAGTTTCTCAGTCAAAATATACCAATATCTGCACTTATAGAAAAGATGACTTTAGTTTATTGTCTCATAAATTCCTTTTCAGAGTTATGTGGAATAAAAGGTAGAGTAGGAATATCTTTCTGATCTATGTGTGCATTGTCTGTGACCACAAGTTCTTATTCTGTGTCCTGAGCTCATAGATGTTAATAACACATGATTAAAAAGGCATAATTATCAGATTTTGATTGAAACAAATGGAAGAGACATTCAGCATATGTTCTTTAGCTGGAAGAGAAGGGGAAGAGAAAAAGGGAGAGATGCAAGGTTATGAATTTTAACATGGTTCATGCAACTTATTTATAGATATCCAAGAAAGCACAACCTTTCCACTTGATGGCCAAGTCTCTTCTTTTTAGCTCACTGTAGAGCCCTACTTATACATCATTTTTGCTCTTCAGGATTGTTCTCTAATATAGTCAGGAAAGTCATACAATGACAGCTCATACTTTCATGACAAATCAATGAAAATTCCTTATGTTGGGAAATAATGACTGACATGATATAACTTCCAAACAGTGCAAAGGGTTGTTGCCATCACATACATTTACTTCTGAAGTGTTTCTGAATCCAAGTAGTCTCAGTCTCTGGCCAGATGGGACTAGCAGCATGGAGAGGATGTGAAGCCAGGTTCTGTATTTTGTCAGTCTAAATGGGTGTGAGAATTTGAATGTTATAAAGCTGAAGAAGTTTAATTGGCTTCTATGAGGACTTCTGTTAGGATTGTTGGCATTTGTTGACTTTTTTTAACACTTCTGAAATTTTGTCAGTGATGTTAGACACTAAAGAGATTCCTACAGAGAAAAGATTAATACCTTAATATCTCAGTCAAAAAAACCCCAAAAACAAAAAAAAAACCCAAACAAACACAAAACTAAGGAGCCATAAGAGCACAATACCTAGAACAAAAGGGTGGCAGTGCCGCTCATTCCCTTTCACACACAGCTGAGGTTTCCTTCCAGACACAGAGCCACAGACCACTGCCAGCTGTGGGCTTACTCTTTTGTGTTGTCTCCCCTTGCATTATTTGACTGTTTTCTTTAATGTCCTTCCATAAACCATTAGCAAGACAAATAATTTTCATCATCTTCTTCACTACCTCCAAGGTGCACATGTTATATTCAAGGTATTACATGAGAGGTTCCTAGTCAATACTTCGCTGGCTTTTTGATATATTTGAATCTTTTCCCAAGACTCAGTGGATTGATGTTTTTTTCTCTAAGTATCATTGTTGTGTCTTCCAGATAAGATCTTTATGTACCTATCTCTCAGTTTTTTGGTGGGACTAATGAGGTGACTTTTAACACTGCACTGTCCAACACTGACTGCGTTAGGGAGTCGCAACATGTACATCCTTCTGATTGGCTCATTCAATATCCTATAGGTGCACCACAATTACACTGTAATTTGTCTTTGTACCTCACATTTGTATGATACATACTGAAATCCGTGTTCTACAAACTGCATTAAGTACTCAACAAAGTGATTATGCATGGCTAATTCAATGCTGGTATAGTAAACTTTGGTTACAGGATGTTTTAGTAAGGTGTTATTAAGTGTGCAGTCGTATATACTATATCTGGAGTTCAAAACCAACCTTAAAAATATGAGCCTGTGGGATAAATTCTAAGATATTCTGTGTTGTGTTTCATTTTTATTAATGACAATTGTAATATAATTTGCTGTGAAACTGTTGCATAATTATGCTCTACCATGAAGTGCATCTTCTTTCAGAGTAAGTTCTGCAAGGATTTTCCATAAGTTCTCTGTGCTACTGTTGACTTTCTGATAGGGTTATCTCCATTCTCATACATTAAATTATGACAGAGGAATTTCCCTCGCTACAATATCTTAAAGTGAGAAGAACAGCATTTTTTTTTCCTGTCATTCTCAAAAATATTCTCTTCTGTTTTCTTTGGGGATGACTTCATTATAATGGGATTTCTTCTGTTCTTTCCTATCAAGGGACATGTGCCTATATTTCTCTTTTCATTTACCCTTTTTATCTTCTCTTAAGCTTTTCTTTTCTGCATTTTTAAACCTCTACCATTTTCTGTTTCTCTCCCAATGTAATATGAGCTTCTCATCTCTATCTCCAGGTCTTTCTTTACAAAAAGTGATAAAAGAGATTGCTGGTCCAACAGGTTCCTGGGAGAAACTCGTGTTTACATTTTAAGGTCTTTGGGAAATGCTCCTTTTGTCTTTTATGTTTTAAGCATAACACAAGACTCCAGGATCATCATGAGTGCTTCCTTGTGCTACTAAATTACACATAAGTAGTGATAGGATGTTCATATGAGCTTGGTGGTTGAAATCTCCCTATCAAAATGGGTAAGAGAGCTCTTTCAAGAAATTGAAGGAGACACAGATATACTGATATACTGCTTTTAGAGAAATTAGTTATTTCCTCATTTAATGACTACTGCAGTTTGCTTTCCAATATTCAGGTCTAATTTGTAAGGTTAAGATTAATTTGATATGGTTTTAATGATGTGATGCAGGACACTTCAATGAGCACTTAACCATGTACCCCACGCTATCACAACTCAGGGTACCCCAGAAGGTCTTCAATCTTTATCTGACAGAATGAAGTGTATTTGTGGGTTTATCAAGTTAAACACCTAAACCAGTAGTAGTTACCTGTGTTTAGTGATCTGAACCACTTCCTTTAGTGAGTTTTTAGACATCTTTTATGTTCTGTGTAAAGTCTTGCAATCAGAACTAATGCATAATTTCTGTGTACACATCAATTGCTTATTGATTAATATGGCTATCAAAGGCTGAGACAAAGATAGTACTAAGTTAAGCATTTTTATTTTCACCACTCTGGTGAAGATATGTGGGGAATTTGTGTTGGTAAGGCAGCCAGGAGAAGCACTGGCCTCCATTGCTTTATGAAATGGGTTCATCCTCAGTCTGGCTAAGTCATTTTCATTTTACTCTCCACTTTTTTCTTCGAAGTTTTATAACTTTCCATGCCAAAGTTTTTCTTCTGAAACTGAGTTCATAGTTTCTTATGAGCACAGCCTCATTTGTTCACTCTGTGCTCTCTTGATCTGTAAAACTTCATGGTCAACTCTACCCACAGATTAATGTTGACAGCTTCTGTTGAAAGTTTGCTGGGCCATATCTACACAGCAGAGCTTCACAAAGCTGGTCACAACCTTGACCAGGTGGCTGAAGTTGAATCCTAAATGGCTAGGCTGTCTTTCTGCAATAAACAGAGGTGACAAACCTTTTTGGCAAGTGATTCTGTTGCCTTTAGGCAACAATTCAACAGTTTTAGGGTGGAGACCAGCTTTTGCAGAATTTTAAAATTATCTGAGATAAATCTCAAACTTACAGATGAAATATGGATGCCTGGAAGACACATGTATGTTTAACATTCCCAAATCTACCTGACAACCAGCCACTTAGATGTATGAGGCCATCACGGCCTTTACTGCAGGGCCTCACACTGTGAGTCTGTAAGGACTGCCCTATTGTGTTAGATGAAAAATGCACCAAACCTGAATCTGGAAGTGGGCAGTAGCAAATCCTTATGGAAGACTATATGAAGAAAGAGAGAGAAATGAAACTCAGTCTTCCAACTTCCAGCAGATATTCAAAGTGTTTGAATTTTCTGAAATTAAGAAGTTCCTTGAAACTGAGGATATATTTACTTAATTGCATTCCCTTAAACTGTAGTCCCTTAAATGAAAATGTAGTCCCTTAATAGTAGGGATGTATGGGTTTTACGTATGGTGTTTACATGTATTTATGGTCATATTATACTTAAAAACAAATTAAAATGGAAAATAATATTACTACATTGCTCCATGGATGTTGGTTACAGGAATACTGTAATTTGGCTTCTGTTCATGTATTTATTATTTATTTACTTATTCCAGAGACTTAAGCAGCCGTGGAAGATGATCATATGCTTGCAGGGCTATGAGCTCTGTGAGCTTGCTGCTCAAGTTATTGCTTTCTGTCTCGAAGCGGTTCTTTCCAGCCCTGCTCCATTTGCTCCTCTCACCCAGTTCAATACACTGGAAAGTGATAAAAATTTTACTCAGTGCTTATTGTTCTCAGAGTAAAATCTCCCATTGATTCCCATGGCCATTGGATGAAGTCTGAAATGAATGGAAAAAAAAAAGTCAAACTGCTGGTTTATTCAAGAAAGCAAATTATAGATGAAGGAAGGGCAATTACTAGAATGAAGAGTCCTGACCTGTGCTGAGTCGTGACTCAGGAGTGGCAAAGATTATCTAAACTGATCAGAGCTTGTCTTGGATTAAGATATGTTGAGGCTGCCTGTAGTTTGCCAAAAGGAAAACCAAGCCAACATGAAAATGATTTATACAAAGAAGACAGATTATCACAACAAGCAGCAAATGAATGAATTATTAATTATTCAGTCCTGGGAGAAAATTATAACACTCTTTAAAGAAGTAAGTATGCTTGGAAAATGGAGCAGTAAGGAAAGTTGCTCTCAAAGAAACAGCAGTATTTATTTGACAAATCTGCCAAGGAAATATGAAGCCAGCCTCCTAAATTAAGGGAGAAAGTGAATAATTTGAATGAGACTATTAATACCATTAAAATTGATTGCCTTAAGATTTGTTGTTGTGCTGCTAGATTAAAAGATAGATCAATGTCAGTTTTGTATGGGAGCCCCTCCCACAACAATCAATTGCTGACTCTACGGCTGCTACTCTCTATCCCTCCCAGCGCACTCTTATTTCTCTTCCACCACTTGAGTTAGGGGATGGTCACGTCCTTAAGCCCTTTGTTTTTCCATGAGTGAAATCTAGTCCACATGAGGGATGTCAAATAACCCTGGGTAGGTGCAAACCTGCACTATCTGTGACGTGAGCTGAATGGAAAAGGATATATGAGGACATTAATAAACTGCTGAGCTATTGAAAGCTAATGAGAGGCTGAGATTATTAGCACATGATGTGTAATGCACTGACATGGGTCACTTAAGGGTTGGGTTTTTTTCCCTCAGTTCTGGACACAGGCAGAATCAGTTCACTCATGCCCACAACAGGCTCCTACTGATGTGGAGCACATGCTGTAAACATACAGCTAGTGAGTGGCTTTTTTTCAGATGAGGAGTGTCAGATTCTAATGCTGTTAACTACAAAAATCTGACTGGACTGTGATTTATATTGGTGACTACTTTGCTAGATGGAAATCTGACCTTGAACCCTTAGTGTGTATTCCTAAAGCCTATTGATAGTATTGCTGACATATCCTACAAATTTTCAGTATCACAGGGCTTGACTTGTGCCTTCCTGTAAAAGCTACTTTAAAGTGTCCTTTTTTTTCATACTGACTGCATTCAGTCTCTGGGCTCATCTATGTTCGTAATGGTTCAAAAATCATCTTGCATTATGCAGGTATAAAACCTGAAAAAATGAAGCATGCAAAGCCATCTACTATGGACTCCCATGGGTGGATGGATGGAAGTGGCTGTTGCTGCCTCTGGGCTTGTTGTGTGCTGTTCAGAAGAGTTAGCACTGAGAGTATGCTTCTGCCTCGAGGATACCCCTGCTGAGAACACTTAGCATAGGGGGAAGTTTACCTTCTAGATTTCAAATCTACTGCAACATCTTGTGATGAAGCTTGAAGTGGTGGTTGTGAACCTCTAAGGGGCAGATTTAGCAAGCAGATTTACTAAGCACATGCCATATTGCTAATGTTTTCTTTCTGCCTGTTTGTGAGAAGGTGGCAGTAAGGGTGTCTCAGAGGGTCAAATTCATTGGGAAGGACGTTTTCAGAGTACCCTTGAAAAATAACTTTGAAACTGGATTGCAGACTGCAACTCAAGCTATGACTAAACTATATGTGACAGACCTGACAGGTAGCAATTTAATAGAACTTTCTCTCTGTTTCAGTGGTTATCCACAGTACTGGACAAGCCTGTCTCAGACTTTGTATTGTAATAGTTTTAGTGGTGCTAATGTTTGATAAAACCAGATTAAGCATTTGAGGAGTTACACACAGCAACAATGTTTTCTGATAACAGTGCTGGTTCACCCTGACAGAGCCAGTGGATAGCCTGAGGCATGACCATAGGAGATAGTGAAGCCAGAGTGCCAGATGAGCATCTGAGCACTGTGAAAAATGGAGGGTGTAAGTCCAATCTGTATGACTGTGGTATCTCACTGAAAACTTTTCATTCCTGGTAGTACTCTTGAGGGTGGTGATACAAACAGAATGATATGGAATCAGATAGATAAATGGTTATTTATTGTCCACAAAAATATTCCAGCAAAAATGTCATACATTTTCATCTGCTTATTTTTTTTTATCTCCCCTCCCAGTATTTTTACTCATTGCACTACACAATCCTCCACACTGATGCTGACTTCGGAAGGAAAACCCAGGGTCAGTTCTCACTGCATTGCTTCATAATGCACTCCATTTACCTTGGAATCAAAGCAAACATTTGCATCCTTCAGAATATTGAACTGCATGAGTAAATGTATATAGAGGCCACAATTCTGCCAGACTTCTTGTAATATTTTTTTCAGTTAGGAAGTTTAGAAATAGGAATTTCTTCTTCCTACACTTAATTTGATTTCACTGTTTGGGTGTAGAAGATATCTGCACCTGCATATTCTGTCTGTGTTTCAAGGACTGTATATGCAGTTCTAATCAATATGGTGCTAAAATGCTGACAGAAGTCAAACTAGGTTTTCTAGTCTAGGTGTGAACCTTCCCCTAAAACATCCTTAGTGTAGACAAGGTGTGAAGTGCAAGGTGCAGCCAGAGCATGGTAACAGCCACCTTCAAGTTTTATATATTTACTGTTTTCTAGAATACATACTTGCGAGAGAATTGGCCTATTTACAGGAGGAGGAGTTCTGACAATCCTCTGGGAACTGCCTCAGCAAATGTGATGGACCTACATATATTGCTCAAAAATAAGAGGAAGAAAATGTGCCCCCTCAAAATGTTAACTAAAAAGGACACCCTTTCCTCATCTTGCACTGTAATTATTCTGTCTGCGTTATATCTTCTATGGAGATTATGGCAACCAAGAAAAAAATCTGCATTTTAGAAGGACATAGTGACCAGCAGTAAGAATGAGAATATAGTGCTGCTATTTTCTTTTCCTTTAATGTTAACACCCACTCATCCTTATCCACAAAATGAGATAATACACAGGAAAAAGTCTGAAAAAAATTGAACGACATACCTACATCTCTGTTTGTCAGAATCATCTAATTGAATGAACCCAAAGTATTGCCAGTTGGATATAGAATCAAGGACACATATTTTCCAAGTATTGTTCTTGAAATTTAATCCCAGAAAAGTTAAAAATTGATTATAAATAGACTACACTGCATCAAAAAGCAAATATATGTACATATTAAAAGAAAACTTTCTAGTTAGATAGCAGTTGCAAAGCTCTGCTCACCAAAAGGTTTGTATGGCATAAAGTATTGAAGTTTTATTATTTTATGTGTTCAGATAGTGCTGTTCTCTTGGTAGCTTATTATGTTATTTGTCTCATAGATTTATCTTTCATTGATTTATATGAATCTAGATTTCTTGAGAATGTACTCTGTCTTAGGAGTTTTTTTGGAAGGTATTATAATGATGAAAGCTGTTGACTTGATAACCCTGGGGCTGAAGACACATACTGTTGCTCTGTAGTTTAAGGAAACCTAGTGTAAAATTCTTCTCACTAATCAATTAATTTGTCTCAAGTATTGCTGGGAGGGAAATTTTCTGGGGTGATATTTCATCTTCTATATTCCTTACATTTGTCAGTCTGAAGTTGTCATGAAGTACTAGTGATGACCAGACTTCTGAGACATAATAAAATAATTCAAGCATCACAAACACTGACCTTGGACATACATCAGGTTAAAAGATTCCTTTTAAAATATTTTTATTGAGTCTAGTGATGAATTAAAAAAAACATTCAACTGGTTTCAGAATATCGTCTATTTCTTCCTTGTGTTTTGTTCCACTGTCAGTTTAGACGTGCAAGGCTTGGTAGCCTAGTATTGGTCCCTGAGACATCTAGCCTCTGCAGCTGTGAACCTCTCTAGAGCACTCCCATGGTCTGTAGCAAAATACTTACCAGGGCAATAATGCTGATTAGCTGCAGGCTTCCTTGCTCTGGAATTTAAATATAAAATTGTGTAGCTTTTTTCTTGCTTCCCAGAAACATTGCTATGTAAAATGGGTGTTTGTTTTCTGTAAACTTATAATGAATTTTGTTCAGTAGTACATTCTACTATTTGCACTGGTAAACACATTTTTTGTGGTTAAAGTGGAAGAGTCCTGCCTCTGATAAACTTATGGAACTTCTATCATATTTCCTCAGGGAAATATTTATTCATATTGCAGGAAAAAACTCCAGATGTGTTACATAAAATGAATCTGAAGATCCAAATGAGTGAGGAGACAAATCACTTTAAAAATTGTGATAAAAATTAGGAATCCTCTCAAAATTAATTATGTGTTTGCGTATTTTTAAACCAGCTTTAAAATTTAATATTTAAGGTTTTTTAATAAATAAATCAAACAGCAATTAACATTATGGCCTAAACATCTAGATAGAACTTGGGTTATTGGTCTCATGTATGTTTTAATGTAATACATGTTGCTTTGCCTCTTCTTCAGGCAGATCAGACCTTTACTTAAAGAGTGAGAGGATCTTGAAGTCTAATTGACTCCTGAATTTCAGAATGTAAAGAGCCTCAGGCTCTGACAGCCTGGCTTTTGTAAGGTGCTCCAGGTCAAGTTCCTAAGGCCATGGTGCCTTTTGAAATTTTTATTCAAACAGTTTTGAAAAGGTTAAGAGCCTTATTATTATGGAAACATAAATATACTAAAAATCCCCTCCAAAAACAGGCCTTTGTAAATTCCAAAAGAAATCGATCCTTAAGAAACTACACTTGAGAGCATCAATTTAAATGATAGATAGAAAATGGCTAATAACAACATTATCAGCATTTCTTTTTCCAGGTTGCTCATAAATTATGATCTCTCTTTCACTATCTATCCTTTATATTTTTATAATGAGGTTTCATCTGGTGACTCCTTCCTTCTTAGCCTCCACTACACAATTTGAATCCGTATGCTGCAGAGATTTTTATGTAATTAGCCTATATTTAGATGCCTCTCTGTGATGTAAAGTTCTGAGGCATATGCTTTTCCCTGGAAAAAATATTTTGTTGCAGCTTTTCTTAACTTCATTTGGACCTGATCTGTGAGTAGAGCTAAGATCTATTGTACAATTTGCAACATCATTCTGTTTAATTTTAATTGATCTCAGTGACTGGGAGTCCCTGAATGTATTTTAACTAGACAGCCATACAGCTTGCTTACACTGACCTTCAGATGTCCTTTCCTTTGCACTCCTGACCCAGTTCCATAGATGAACAGTATAAACTGCATGCAGTCTGTTACTGCTGGATGCAGCAGCAAAGTGGCATTCCCCCTTCCCATGGTTGATGCCTGTTATGCTTCATCAGTGCTGACAAGCAATTATTAGTCGTTGTTTCTTTTATACTATATATTGGCAAAATAATAATTGCAAGGAATTGTAGAGGTAGAAACCATTATCCTTGCACTACAGTGGTAACAGAGCTTTTAGGCTTACTGAAAATACCCATTAGGTTCTGCTTACTTATCTACAAATGCTTTCTATTTTGCCCTGTGCTACTCCAGCAGTTGAATCAGCAATTTTTGCTGCATTAAGGATGGATAACTCCATTCTTTCATTGGGTGGTTTTCATTTTCTACTGGTCTTTGTTTAGGACTGAAGACATTCTTCATATAGGCATCCCACTATATTACATATAATTTGGATATCAGTTTTAGCTTCATTGACTCTGAAGATTTTGTTTTCCTCTTAGCAGTTGTAAAATGATACGATATTCTTGTGCAAGTCTAAAAAAACACCAATACCAACAAAACAACCAATCAACCCCCCCTTCCCCTGTCCCTCATCCCCTCCCCCCTAAAAAGTAGACAAAATAGAGTGAGACAATTTTAGTTTCTGAGCTGGAAGGGGGCTTTTTGAACTTCACTCTGCTTGGTCGTCATATCTGTATGACTCACATAAATCATTGTATTCATGTACTCTTAATAGCCTTCAAGAGCTTAAGCAGAATGCAGTCATGGAGAACAAAGGTTTTTTTGCAGGTCTCTAAGCTACCAGCACAGCTCAGTTACGGTCTCTCACCTGAATTAGACTACACACAAGTTATCAAAGGTCTCATCTCCAGCAGGATTTGTCCTTGGTTGAAGACACACGGTTGCAGAAAAACAAATTGCCAGGGCAGACAAAAAACACAGCCTCTC
Organism: Anabacerthia variegaticeps; assembly: GCA_035583185.1. Classification (NCBI taxonomy): domain Eukaryota; kingdom Metazoa; phylum Chordata; class Aves; order Passeriformes; family Furnariidae; genus Anabacerthia; species Anabacerthia variegaticeps. The sequence continues at coordinate 51,171,175 of JAWWEW010000112.1, forward strand.
AGATCCATAGAATTTACTTCGGCTCAGCTCTCTAGAGAGGTCCAGTGCTGGTCCTGGCTATGGATTTTCATTTTCTCAAAAGAATTTCCTGTGACTGTGAAATCTCCTTCACGATTCCTACTAGTACCTTCTACTTACTTGCTCTTAAATGTACCTCAAGTTTCCTCTGCTGCCATTCAAGGGTCATCTGTTAGTCTGTTTTGTTGAAGGAGTTTGTTTTCAAAGTCTCTTTCATGCCGTTAGTTTCAGAAAACGTAGGGTAACCTAAACTGGAAACTTCTTCAATTTCTCCTTGTGATGAATTAGCATGTTGCCTACAAAATTACATCCCACTTGTGAAGGAAAAACATGGGCATACACGGGCGGGCTGAGTTATTTAGAAAGAGAGACCCAGAAATTGACTTCCGGACTGAAAAAACAATCTAATGAAGATGGAAAAGGGGGAATGTTTATGCACACTTCCTGATTTGATAGCACCCATTCTGTACTACAGTGTTGCAAGAGTTACAGCTTTGTCACCATGGTTAATGTTCAATCCAAATTTTAATCTAATTCCTTAGGTGTTACTTAGGATGAAGTAATTCTTCTTGAATTTGCTAAAGCTGGCAGAACTATTCAACTCATATAAAACCGAAAAATTGCTTTTCCACACCTCATTTTTAACATGGTGTATGAATGGTGTATATAAAAGTAGTTATGGTCACCCATTGTTACAGTTTTAAAGGGTTTATTCTCTTTATCTGAACTTCTGTTTCTTTTCTCCTGATACAGAAGAAAGGTTTTATAATCCTATTAGCTTTTGTACTGGCATTTGACATCTTTGTCTTTGACATTGTCATCGAATGAGGAGAGGGTCTGTCCAATATATACCTCCAGTTTATCCCCAGAACTAAAAGATAAATTGTGCCTTTTTTTTTTTTTTTCCCCAACAAGTTTCTACTGTCTTGTTGTCTGACAGTAAGGAATGAGGATACTTAGGCCCCTCATGCTGCATACAAATTGAGATGCGAGCTACTTCAGGAAGAATGGACTTGGTTGTCAGTGCTTTCTAAATATGAATTATTCCAGCCCATCATTCCAATCCTTATCTGTTTGAGCACTGTCTTCTCCCTGCTCCACATTGAATCCCATTCTCAGACTGATTCAACTATAATTTCTCATTTGCACACATTAGAAATAAGCAATTTAATGTCTTCTGTCCTGGGATAGACAGCTCTATTTCAGAAGTACTTATTATATTTAGGTCTTTTTCAGTTGCTCTCTTCTAGTTACTTTCAGGCAGAAGCACAGGAGACAGTTCAGCTGCTTGGACTGTCTTACTGTCATCCTTTTGTGTAACGTTGCAGGAAGTCTGTCAAAGCTTTCTCCCAGGAGTCCCTTTTCTGGATCACACAGAAGAAGCAGGGAGGGTCATGCCTAGGCACTTCTTGAAGCATCAGGCTATGTGTTGAGCAGCTGCTCTAGTGTTTGACAGTCAACTAAGTACCTAGGGGAAGCTACAGACCTGCTGCACAGGAGACATATTTCTGTCCTTGTCTTTTTCACCCGTTATCTCTCTACTTCATTTAGGTAGTAAAATCTTATATTGCTGTGCATCAGTTCCCCACACCAGTAAACTCAGTTTCACACAGGGGTCTCTTAAGCATTCATATTTTGCCAGTAGTAAATATATGAATATGGTTCTTATATCAAGAAAGAAATATCTAAGTAGTATCACTTTGTTGTTACTGACTTCCTTTAATGGCATATATATCTTATGTAAGCACCTGCATAATGCTCTGAAGCACTGAACTCTGAGCATGTCCTTTGCCTTTCTCAAAATAATTTAATGGAAGACAAAAGGAAATGCTGGCCACAAACAAGTTGCTAACAAAGCTTCCAAATTGTATCTGGTGAAGCTAATCACTGGTCGTGCATGGAAAATATTATTGATATATATAAGTATTAGTATTTCACAAACAAGAGACTGAAACAATTTACTGAAATGAAGAACATGTAACAAGTAGTAGTTTTACATAAAAAAAGACCACTGAAGTAACTCCTTTGTGGGTCTGTTTTATTTGAGGCTGTAAATCCATGTCAACAAAGAAGGTGAGATCTTTTAAGTATTATGTTTATAAAAGTTGGAAGAGTACCTGCATATATATATATATTTCAATAGAAAATTAAAATTAAGTCTGTGTTGTGGGACAGAAAAGTGTTTTCAAGTTCCCAGATTTCTGTCTCCATCCCTATTTCTTTACATATTTCCATGCAAAGGAAATAAAGACCAAAAAGAATCATGATCACTCCCCTTTGCACCAGCTACTAGCTTCTACCTTCACAAATTACATGCTTCTTTCCTTACAGGCTTTTGGTTCTGTTTAAACATCAGTCTTTACAGTATTTTCATTGCTGTGTTGTGTGTACTAATGCAAGTACCACTTAATATGAGTCACCACTCATCTACTGCCTTACTTTGAAGTCACCAACATACTTAGCCAACAAATTTTCCCGTTTTTTAAACTGGCCTTTCTTCACATTGTTCTTCAATTCTCATTCTAGAAAAAGGAAAATTAAGAGAACAGAATATTAAAAATGCAAACACTGTGAACTTATGAATGAAACAAGCCAAAGAAAAACCCCAAGAATTTCTTCTTGCTTGCTTGCCAGTTTTTTTTTTTTTTAATGTAATTAATATTCTGATCTTAATGAATTAAAGTATCCTAAAAATGCATGAGGGAAAGGCAGCCAAGACAGAGGTTTGGAAATGCAGAAAGGGTGGTTATTTTTGCAAATTACAAAATTTACCATTGTCTGAATGCCCTTTGTGTTTTAGAAAATCTACTTCAAAAATCCTCATTTGCCGAGTTTGAGCCTTCAAGCTGGTTCTGTGGTCATTATAAAAGCCCTGTGAGTGGGGACCTAAGCTGGGAAAATCCAACATTCCCTCTAACTCTGATGGCACTAGCAGGTGCTGCTGTATAAATACCTTGAAATGTGTAATAGCAGTCCATGTCTCATGTTTTCAAAAATCTTTTTGTATTACTCCCCAGGCTACAAGCAGAGGGGATAGGGGTCTCTTAGATTAAGATGCTTCCTGCTTGGTTGTACTGTTGTCAGTCAAATGATTGTATACAATATTTACATTCATCTCACCACTTCTAATTATACTTTTTCTTGAAGCCATTGGATGCACACTTATTCAAATATTCTCTCTTGATTCGTCACTGAAGAATTCACTATGGTCCCCTCCTTCATTATCCTACATCTGATTTAATAATCTTAGACTCTTATGAGCCTTACAGGTTAAGATAAGTGCTGACTAGGTTCTTAAATGTAATTTTTAACCCTCAGTAGTGCAATGAGCATGTATCAGTGAGCATCACACTGGTCATTATGGAAATATAATAACACTTTGCTTTAAGATTTCATGAGTACACATCTCAGGATACGTTCAGCTGGTAGGATAAGCATAGTAAACCACTGACAACTTTTAGCTGCATATTTTTCTGAGGTTCAGCTATGTAATTTAGCTTGCAGTGGCCTGGGTAACAACAGTATCTATGATATTATTAAAATAGCTATTCTCACAGTGGTATGGTTAACTGAGCAAATTAAGAAGTACTTGACCTGCCCTGACTTTTTTTTTTTTTTTTTTTTTTTTTTTTTAGTAATACAGTCACAAAAGCCTGTTTTTAAAACATGCTATTTATTTTCCTCTCACAGCATCTGCATGGTGTCAAGTACATCAAAACAGCAAGGGTAAACTGCATATCCTGCAGGGAATGTAAAATAAGCAGGTTCACAGGTTATAAAAAAAATTAGAAAATACATAATGATCCTGGCAATTTTGAAAATTTTATACACTGTAGGATATAATTTTTGTGGTAGATGGTTGATTTTTCCAAGGTGATTGAAAATTTTTGGTATCTTTCCTTCTTTCCAGGTTTTCAGTTCCAGAGTGGTATATACTTGTAATCCTATGCTTGATATGTCTCGTGACCTTTGTGCCTAAAATTTCAATGCATAAAACCTTTTATATGGGAAAAGGTTGCATACTTATTCCATTTACCTTAACTCAACAAATAAACTTGAGAAAAGATAATCCATATTTCAGTAGTCACATAATGAATGAATGGGTTGAATTATTCATGGTCATTCCACCCTTTAAAACAAAATGGGTTTGAGGAGGACATAACTGTTCTCAAGAAGGCAATCAGTAAAATAATAGACCTATCATACAAATACTTCATGTTGAATTATTCACTGTGCTCTAACATTTAATTAACAGAAGAACACAGTTGTCCTTGATCGTGTCCAGTTATTGGAAACTATTATGTGTTCCCTACCACGTCTCCTCACTCAGTTAAATACTGCAGGAAGATCTGTGTTGTGAGGAAGCTGGAGCCATCGATGTTTATTAATTCATGACTGGTGCTCAAAACACTGACCACAGAAATAAAGCCATGAATTTGAGAAGGAGCTGCCTGTGTAGCTGGCCCTTAATGGTTGTTTAGTTCTTGGCTCTGTGTTTCTGTTCTCTGTCTGTGGACTGATAGCATGATTTAACAAGAAAAACCAGCATTTAGAAGTGGAACAGCCCAACTGTTTGATTTCGTTTTGGATAATCCCTTTTATGTTTTGTCACTGAACAGAACAGTCAGGTGTATGGGTGGAAATAAAGACATTTCACTTGTCACATTGCCATGTTTGGGACTTTTGGATCCCTGGAATTTGTTTTTCCTTTGTAAATGAATCCTTATTTCAGTCAATTTGAGTTATCATCTACTGCAAATGAATTCCATTTCATCCCAACAAATTTTTAACTGACATATCTAATCTAAGAAGTAATAGTTTGAACTTTGCTTCTGAATTGATGCAAAAATGACACATGCTCATTCTACATTGAGAAAAAAAAATATTTAAAAGCTTGAAAAATACTAAGCCTCAGGCTACTTGTCCTTTATGTATCTGGTAGTAAAAGAAAAAGACTTTAGGGAACAGTTCTTTCAGCTTTTGCAGCAGACTGACAGTTAAAAGGGAAATAAACTAGAAATAGAGTAGAAATGTCTGGAACTAGGCTTATGATATATTTCAAAGAGGTACCATATTTAGGACAGTTGTGATGAAAGTTTACAGTTATCTGGTGACAGTTCAGCTCAACAACAAATATGATCTCTCTCTTTTATTCACCGTATGTAGTATTTAATTATTACTACATTGTTACAAAAATAATAATAACAATAACTAACGACGACAACAACAAATAATAATAATAATAATAATGATAAAAATATTGAGATATTTGTGCACCTTTAAAAGCACCAAAGTTCTGTTCTTCACATTTCATTTGGTAAATAATTAAGATTACACCTTGCTTGTATCCTGGATAAGAAACTGAACGAGCCATGTAAGAGCTACATTGGACAGCACAGGGAGCATTTAATCAGTGATAATGAGTAATGCTTTGCAAAATACTTTGTATTTTGTTCCGAGACTGTTCGACAGCTGCAGAACTCAGGCGCTGAATCCATTGGTCCATATGAGGAACAACCAATGTGGAGTTTGCAGTTCCTTCATCATAATAAATTAGCACAGTCATGAAACCAAACTCAAATCTTTTGCACAAACACTTAGGGAAGTCAAAGCCTTTCCCATTTCATACTGCTTTAGGTTAAAACTAGAATACTTCAACACAAAATCTCTCCCAGTCAGGACCCTGAAAGCACTTGTAAAGTTGATGTGGCTCTGCTTGTCCTCAGCCTTGTTGGCTGCATTTTGTGGATTAGCCTTGTACTCAAGATGTTGCTCTGCTTTTGCTAGAAGATCACTGGACACTCAGGAGGAGCTGTCCTCTGTCCACTCTGTCCTTCTCCCTCTGTTTCAGTGCCATATGACAGGGCTGGGCCCTGCTTCCTTGGGGCTTCCCTGGGCCTCCCATTCTTTAGGAAGCCACCTGCTCTTGATGGTACCTGGCAATCCTTTCTTATCTCTGTTTATTTCCTTGATTACTAAGCAAATATCTTATGATTATCTTATCCCCTTTAAGCTTATTTCATGGTTTTGTTTTTTTCTCTTTTCAAAAGCAAATACATGGTTATTACACATTAAAAATTCATATAAAAATTTTTTTTGTTACAAATACAGTGTTCATTTTTGTGAGCAAATGCAAGTTCTGGTTTCAAATGAATGGCCTTCTTTCTGTTTCCATGTGAGATACATGATTTTTTTCCATAAGGAACTTGTCTATTAGTTCCTAACATGCTGTTTATATAGTTTGAAAGATAGATGATGAAACAGCAGATATGTTTGTTTTCATTGACAGCCATAGATTTTAAATTCAGAATAGACTGTTTTGTTATCTACTTGAGCTCCAAGTAGAACTGCTAAAATTTGAGTTACTGCCTGAGTTCATCTCTTATGACGGAGATCTTAAGACTGACACTCCTTTTTCTGAGTATGATTAAATTGGTACAGTCTCCTTCATTTCCCTTTAGCTATATTCCTTATGTTTGGGGCAGAAAAACAACTGCAAATCTATTTGTATGTGTATTTTCTCTGCTTTTCACCTGTACTGGTTCACCACAGTTGTCTTGACATGCTAATCTTCTAGAATGAACTGGCAATGCAAAGATGTCACATTTCTTTAGAAGATGTTGTCCCCAGGCAAATTCAACTCTGATGAAGTTGGACATGGCATGATAAAGTGTAAGTGCTAGGTCATTCAGACCACTTCATGAGCCCCTTGATATACCAACCCAGAAAGCAATAAGTACTCTTGAAGGACTATGATTAATGGGCTTTTTCAGGAAGCTGGAAGCAAGGGCTTCACCAGATCTCAACATGCAAAGGTGGTTATGTATAAATAGAGTATAAAAAAGAGAAATTGTCATCCTGTGTCCCATGCCAGATATTTTTTTTTTCATCTGCCTGCAACACAACTCTCTAAGATGTGTAAGAGATTGGTCCCAGAGTTTTGTTTTTAGTCCTTTCTGAGAAGCATATTTTAAGTTAAATACTTGACAGAAGTTTATGAAGGACCTTAGGAAAGCTTGTCAAAGAGAGGTAGGTTTGTTTTGGCCTGGGATTTTGATGAGCATAATGGCTGAAGTGTAGAGGAAGCAGGAAGATATGGAAGTACAAGAACAATCTTTTTCATGCTGTGCTGAAGCCGTTTGCATCCTCACTAACACTGTGCTTCTGTAGACTGGCAGAGTAGAAGTGCTGACTATTTGAACCTGAGCTGGAGGCTCATCAGTCCCATATTTGTGAAGGTTAAAGCAGAACAGACTGATCAGAAAAAAAGCTGGTTACAGCTAAGGCAGACAGGCAGGTACACCTGGTCTGAAACATTCTGTCATTGTTTACTATCACCTCAGACCAAACCAGACTCTGATTGTGCCCCTTGGTGTTCACCTGGAAGTGCCAGAGCTGGGACCCAACACCCCATCCCTAAAAGTGGGAGAGTGATTAAAAGTTAGCTCCAGGCTGATCTCTACCCAAGAATGTGAGTGAACTTGTGGGGGCACACTTTATTATTGAGGAGTTCCTCTTTGCTGTGATCAGCATCTCTTTTACGATATGTGTGTGGCTGTTGTCACACCAGCAGGGCAGCCCAGGAAATGTGGTTAACATGTGGCTGAGGATTTCTGAACATCAGCTTGGATAGCTACTGCTGCTGAGCTGTAACATGTTCACAAAGATGTTGATGCAGTGTATGCTTTATGCACAGCTCAAGCACTGTGGATAGCTGAGGAATTTATTGCTCATGATGTACTAAAATGTCTTCTTGAAGATCAGCACAGATCAGCCGTAACACCAAACTCATAACGTTCCTAAAGGAAAATATCTAACAATGTTACTGAGACTATTCCCTATTTAAGAACAAGAGATTGGGTTAAATGTACAAACAGTAGCAAAACAAAACAAATCCCAGACTTTCAGGCTAGGCTTGTGGCATTACACTGAATGGTGTTAGGATTTGGGTCCATGCATGGGCAGAAAATGTTCTGCACAGAGACATTGCTAAAAAATACAAACCCTTGGAATTCTGAGTTCCACCAACTTCTACCCTCTCAAGTAGCTCATAGGAACAGTGTTAGGAATTAGTAGAGACTATGGAATGAAAGGAGCCACATTGTTCTCAGGGTCAGGGAATGGGCCCTGTCACTGTTAAGTTTAATGCTATAGATAAAATCTCAAGATCTATAAGTCAAGATGCTTAAGGAAATTGTATGTTTGAAAATAAACATTATCTCATTAATAGGTTTGAACAGGCTGTTGTGAACTTTCTCAGTCTTTCAGGTTTTGCAAGATGAAAATACAGTATAAGAAAGCTTTTTTTTTTTTTTTTTGTTTTGTGTGGTATTTTGCTGTTTTGTTTCCCTGAATTTATACTGAAAAAGTATATCTCAATATCTTGCTTGTCAGGCCTTAAATGGAAGGTGTAACACCTATTTGAAAACTGTGCTAAGTCTCTTTCTGATTCTCAGTTGAATAGACTTGACCAATCCTCAATTTCTAACATCTGTATTTCACCTCACGTTCTTCACACTTATAATGTTTATAACATCATGCTATTTCCAAGCACTTTCAAAGTAGACATCCAAATTCTAATAGAGATTTAGTATTTGTTTGGGTTTTTTTTCTTTTTTCTTTTTTTTTTAAAAAAAAAAATTCAAACTCTAGCAATCAGTTTTTAACATGAGTGCAATGGCCATGGCAGTTCTTACTGCATTGGGATGGCACCTGTTAATAATTGGCAAGCATTGTCTAATATCAGCAATAATATTTTATTTAACCATAGGAAGTATTTTTTTCCTTCATGGCTTGTCTGTTTCTCCTGGCACAGACTGTTTGGTTGGAAAAGCAAACAAAAGCCACTTGTGAGTTTTGAAAAAACTTTACATCATATGGCACAAATTGTTTAGCCTACTGTCCCAGTTCAAGTATCTGGATGTTAAACTGTAGTACTAAGAATACTCTTTTTGTTTGTGAAATGTCTGTAATTTACATAAGTTTAGAATCATACAGCTAATCTTTATCCTTTATGAAGTAGAATTAACAAATTTAATCCAGTAGAATGTTTTTCCTTCCTCTCACTGAACATCAAACATCAAGGACCCTTTTCTTTAATAGCTGGGGACAGAACAAAATGACCAAAGTAAAACAATGAAGGTGCCCAAATAATGCAGTAATATGCCCTGCGGTCACTTTCTTTCAAAAGCATTATCAGGGGAGAATAATGTTATCATGCAGTGCTTCATCTTCAACAGTGTGCGCTGCTCTGATGAAGACGGTGCACTACTTGTTGACATTGTCATATGTGCAGATGGTACCAAAGTACTACAAAGGAGGACAGCTATAATGTAGTCATTAATGAATTCCTTTCAATGCATCAGTCTCTGGTGGGAGTTTCGGATGAAATATATCTCTTTAAGGCAGTCACATTCCTAACTGAATACCTGCAAACAAGATCCCTTGTCATCCAGCTCTGGTGCTTGCAGTAGGGGTTTCTGCTGCTCTGCCCTCTTCTCTCACTGGTTGTGTGGAAGTGATCCTAATTAATCACTAGGGGTCCTCTCAGAAAGCCCATGAGAAGACTATGTTCTCCAGAGCTGCGGTCTCTTTTGTCTCTGAAAGTAGTTCTAGATTGGGAGAAAGCCCGTGCAGCGGCACATGATAATCAAACAACACATGGCAGTGAGAAAGATTTGCTTTTAATTGTCCTTTGAAAACATTTCATGATAGAATTTAGTAACTACATATATACAATAAAAGTAACTGCAGCTTGCCATGCATTAAGTAATTAGTTGCTTTTCAAACTCTTTGAATTATGTGTATTTTCTAAACAGTTTTTTGCATGTTCAGATGGTTTGTAACAGCCAAACTCATCATGTGTCTGATATAACTGCACATAACCAAGGAAACAGAAAGCTTGCATAACTGGACAATTTTGATCCTCTGCTGGCTGTGTGACACTTCAATTCAGCACTTACAGGCCAGCAAATGTACAGAAAGGGATGGCATTTTAGATTTAGGAAGGCAACAAAGTCCCCCTCTTGTCTGAATAGGAAAAACATGCAATGCAAGTAACATCGAAGCTCGATATGTCAAGCCATCTACCCTTAAATCTCTGAACAGAGTAAGAAATGCTGAGTGTAAGACTACAACCAGTAGTCTTGTCCATCATCTGCTGAAGAGACTTCATTCTCCAGATTATATTTCCAGATGCCTTCTCCACATTGTAAACCAGTGTTCACATGAGGATATCAGTACTTCTCTCAGGATTCTCCTGCAGATTCAGCAGGTGAAGCCTATTGTGTGTAACAGTATAAAGCAGAGTAAAGAGGTGCTCTGAGTAGCTGAAGCTCAGAGATGTGAGTAAGTAGGGATAAATTCCACTTCTTTTTGTCCTAGACAGAGTCAAGGTGCTATGTATCTTAGAAGCAATCCAGTTTTAGAAACATTTTACTCTTTATATATCTGTGTTGTAGGGTGAATCAAAAGTGCTAGTATGTAAAGCAACCTATTATACAGATATATTTTAATTTATTGAAGAGCAAGAAAAATTATTTTCTTGTAACCAGTTAAACCCTGAAACTATGACAGGGAATGAGGCTGTCACCTCCACTAAAGTGTGCTTTCTACTGCTTTGGAAGATTTGGGAGCTATGTGTAACTATGCACATTTTTAACAAATGCCATATGCACCTCACTTTCCCTAATTGTTGCTGTCTTTCCTGACTGCAAAGCAAAAAGCGCATGAAAGAAAATAATGATAAAATCTGATGAAAATGTTCAAGGTTCTTGTAGAAACTACCAGAAAAGCACTGAATAGGAAATTGCCTCTGCTAGGCATCAAATTGGTGAGCAGGTTTGCCCTTTCCAGGCCCAAGCAGGACACTAAAACTTTTCATCTGCTGATTCAGGGGAAGAAGGGAGGTTAAGTGGACTGTCAGCAGCGGCACAGGGGGGAGATGATGACTGACTCTGAGGGGCACATAAGCAAGCTGAAACAAAACAAAACAGTCTCACCTACCCCCATCTAACCTCGAGATGGAAGTAGGAGGATAAAGCTGAATTTACTGAGGCTCAGACTGAAAGATGAAAGCTGAGGTAAGGGTCTTTTGTTTGCTTAAGCCCTTTTCTCTGTGTTTGAGTGAATAATGCTTTGTTTTGGAGAAGCTGGCTTGGGGTCACTTCAATTCATCTGCTGTCATAGGCTCTTGGAAGAAAAGGCATATTGATGACAAACACAGTTGGGTCTGTCAGTTGAACATGAGTAGTAAATGAGAGATTGCCGCCAGGATTTCCAGTCTGAGAGTGGTGGGACCATATGGCTCTATCCACAGAAAGTTGAAGGTAGCAAACCTCTTCTCAGGAAAGTGTACTTGAGAGGTACAAAAAGGCACTTCAGTATAGTTTATCTGTAGTTGCAACTAATCGTACAATTCTTTCAAGTAAAATATTCTCTACTGTAAATTCTTTCCTCTAATTTAAGCAAACTAAAAAAGAACAAACATTTACTTGAAAAATATGTAAAATGCTATCATATTTGGCTTCCTGCCAACAGTTGATGTGTGCAACAAATGATCCAGCACTAGCACATCCTAGTTCAGTGCCTGAAAAGGAATTTTTTGTAGATATGTTACTGTATGTTGTTAAGTTTTACTCTGAATAGCTGGAATTCTGCTCACACAGTTTAAAAATATTTGAAGAACTGTAATTTGCAGTGGCCTTTAAAGATTAAATATTTATATTTATTTAAGGATCTTATCTTCCTTGCAATTTTCTTTGAAGCATGACCTGTAAACACCTAGTAGCCAGTATTCATTACATGTTTCCAATTAATGGAATGCTCCTGAAATCAGACACCTGCCCCGCAGGCAGGAGTGGGTGTGTGGCCCAGGAAGGTTTCAAATCACTTTTTTTTTTTTTTAACAACTCAAGATAGATACCATCATTCGAAATGACAAGAAGGGGAATCTTTTTTTGCTGTCAGTAAATAGTAAGAATATTGAGTACTCGTTAACATATATGAGGCCTTAGAAAACCTAGCAGCAAAATTGTTTCAGATAGTTATTAGTTCTCTGCTGGAAGGCCACAGACATTATGGGAAAGAAAAAGCAAACCACTTCACCCCAGTCTTTCATCTATATAGTCTGAAGGGACCTTTTCTTTTGACTATTATAGAATGAAGATTTGATTTTATTGCGCTAATTTGGGGTTATACAGTCTGTTTCACTGAATCTGGAAATGGACTGTTTTTTCTTTTGTTGAGAAATGTTGTGTAAGTTCAAACTGGAACATATCTCTATAGAAATTCATATTTAATGTTGTTGCAGATTCATCAGTGTATGTCTTACTCTGGGGCTGATATGCTAGATAGCAGATTTTTCTTTCCTTTGAAGGGATGTAAGAAACAGGAAAAATATTGTTTCCCTTGAAATAGGTTTCAGAGTTCATGATTAATGTTTAATCTGAAAAATTATTTAACAGCCTCACAAGGGAAATGTTCCATGGTCTTACTAGAATTAATGTCCTACCACCTTAACAGAGAGGTAGGACTACAGATATTGAAGTGCAAACAGTGCCATGGGATAGCAAAAGAAGCAGGTAGTTCTGTGAGTAACAAATCCGTAAAATTCAATCTGCAGGTATGTTTTATGTTCTTTCTTTTGGTTTTAAGTGCAATGCTGTGGGAGTTGTAACAGAGGTTCTTGTGTTGAAGGATGTTTAAGGGTTATGTGTGTATATATATTGTCAGAATCTCCACTTTCGTGACTTGCTAATGCAACATATCTTTCAGGCCCACTTAATTTATTGAAATATTATCTTTCTCCATTCCTCAGTCAAGTTTGGCTGAATCTTCAGAGACTAAATCCAGAAGTCACTGGAGATGGAGGGAATTCAAGACAAACTCACATGCATATGCACAGTGGTACTTCTAAAGGGTAATCCTTTACTGGATTAAAAGAGCTGTAATGGTGTCTTTTATTATACACTTGGCTTAGTATGGGCGTAGGGCATGAAGACCTTCTTACAATCTCAGTGGTGTTCAGTGTTTTCTCAGTCAAAAGAATACATGGAGGTTGCTTTGGAATATGGTGCGGCACCTGGGATAGGTCCAGGTTGTGACCTGATACCAGAGTCCAGAGAGTCAGCTGTTTGAACATCTTTTCCTGAAGGCTGTGGAGAAGAACTGGCCATCGTCAATCTCTGACTTCCTGAGACTCATAGCTCTCTGTCAGGGTGCAAAAGACATTGTTCTAAATATAAGTGGCATTTTGAACATGGATTTTGAAACTTCATACTCTAAAACTTTGCATCTAAATGCAAAATCTCTCATTGGAATTTAAAAAAAAACCCATATAATAATATATGTAAGAAAAGAACATTAAGAAAGTTAGGCCCCAACTTACTGCAAAAATTTTGGCCCATATTAATCTCAAAGGAAGGTGTAAGAACTGATCAACACCTAGCATATCTGTGTGTAGTATCAAGCAACTAACACCCCTGCAGAATGAAAATTGCTGGTTTAGTTCTCATTTGAGAAGCTGGATCATTATTTAGACCCATGCACCTGGGACTTGAATAAAAATAACTGGGGCTGCTTTCAGAAGCAAATGTATCTGTTATCACCTGAAATACATGTAGCTTTCCTTTTGGACTCTCAAGATAAAATTCTTGAAGTGTTTAATCACTTGACCTTGCTTTAAATAGGAGTGAGGCATCTAATACCTTTGAACTTTAAGCTTTGAAGTCCTGGACCATAATGTGCTTCTACTCTCTTCTTGTATAACTGATCTACACAACTGCTCATTGCATTTTTCCTCACACAGAGGAAATGCTGGGTTAGTCAGTCCAGGGGTTTATCAAACCTTGTCCTTCTGCTGCTGGGCTAGACAAAATCAATATAGTACCTTTTTATCTTTTTTGTTTTTTTATTTTTTTTTTTTGTTTGTTTTCTTTCCTTTTTTTTTTTTTTATTATTTGGTTTGGGCTTATTTGTGACTCACCTGAATTTGTACAATTAAAAAAAATTCAAAGGCAAACAAGTAGCTGAAAAAGTATACTTTTCCTTTTTTTTTTAATTTTTTTTTAATATCTTCAGGCTTACTGATGATACATTATGCTATCCTTGCCCTTTTCCATTCTAGAACAGGTTTAGAATAGCAAAGAAAGGGTCTTGTTTGTACATTTCACAGTCAACTATTCCTTGTGGTCCATCTCAGTCATGGTGTGACACTGCTGAAATAAAACGGTGAAAGAGGACATTTTCTGCACAGTATTTCTCTGAGATTCCCCTCCCCTTCCCTCCCCCTTAACTGCATTTAGGAAGCCCCCTGCCTACTCACCCTCATTTTGCCAGTCATGAGTTGAAATAAAGAATCCTAGACATCCTTTTTTTTTTTTTTTCCCCTCCCCCCTTTCTAGCTCAACATTTAGTCTAAATCTTTCCCAAGGGACAAGTTGTCATCCAGTAGTCAATTCTTGTGCTTTCTTGGCTGCCCAGAAAGGTCACAAAAGATGTCTCTGAATGTCTTCTTCCAAACTTGGAGGCTTATCACAAATGTTTGAGAACTGGCTGTTAATTTGCTGGGTTTGGGGTTTATAATCTTATTTTGGAACTCTGGAGTTACTGTTCTGCCCCAGAGGACGGGAGGCAGGGTTCTTTCTGGGTCTCAGTTAGAAAGACAGAACAGTAAGTAAAATAAGGTAGAAAGCAGGAAAAGAAATACAGATAGCAAGCCAGTCATGTTCTTTCAGACACTGGGAACCTCATTTTTGTGCCACATGAGGCAGACACCAGTTGGACAGCCATGGCATACTATCTGTGATTATCATCTGTGGAGAGGTTTGACCTCCCTCTATATGATGTTTCCTCGTATCTGCAGTAACAAAACTCTCTAACCTCTCTTTGACAGGTAGGAATGTTATCTTTCTGTTAATGCCCATCAGATCGTACCTAGACACGTGCATCTAGAAAGTATAACCAGGAACAGGATATACCAGCACACTCCCTTGCATTTTCATATGTATGTGGTTACACTGCGGTCACTCATGCTAGCACACAGGTTTCTCAAGCCTTATGTAGAAGGCCTCACATAGCACATGTGGCTGGCTCAAGATCTCCAACTCCCTGAATACACTGGCTTCTGTAAAACTCCTATATATAATACAAGTACTTATTTGTATCCTGAAGAGTTGGTTTACTCAAGTTAATTGAAAATGAATCAGAGGAAATCCTCTAACTATTCAAAGTGCATTTTAAAAAATGTTATCAATTGATTTTCTGTTACTGTATTCCTATAAAGATCATTAATTCTGTCATTGCAATATAGTAATAAAAATGGAAGTATTCTGTTATTTGAGAACAGAGGCCTTCATAAATTTATAAAAATAATTGTATAAGGCTTTTCAGTCATCATACAGGATGATGATCAAAACTAATTACCTTAACAATTTCTAGTAGACATTCTGTGTCTTGGAGGGAATATAATTCTTTTTTTTTTCTTTTTTTTTTTTGCCAGTATGATGGCAAATCATTGCTGCCAAAAAAAATTTTTAATCCTCTGTAACAAATAAAAAAAATGATTGATCAAAAACAAAAAAGAAATAAAAATCAAGGTGTTTTTTGAATTATCATATTTTTTTATGGTGTCTTTGTGGGAATGAAGAGACATATGAGGTAAATAAAATATGAGCTGTTTTCTGTGCACTTACTTCCACTGATGAGATCAAAAAAGGTGCATGTTGACTTTTCTACTTTTCTACTGTCTCTTTCAATTGTATTTTCAATTGGATACCTTTGACAATTTCACTGTTCTATTTATGGTACTGCAAGACAGAGAAAGGATGATCCACTAGATCAATTAAGTCCTTGAAGGAATGTAGTTCTCTGATAGTTGCAGTATGGTTAATTAAAAAACTATGTCTTTCTGTAGGCTGGTAAAGTATATGTTTGTTGACAGGGACTTGTGGGAGAGATGGACTTCAAAGTGATGATTTGTTCAGAGAAGGAAAATCTGTCTATGATACTGGCAGAGTGTAGGGCTCATGGCTTATAGTCAGCTGAATGGACATACCACTTTTGCACTGATACAAAAGCGAGAGGGACCAAGTGAGAGAGACTAAGCCTCATTGCCTGTCAGGGGTGACAAAAGAAGAGGTCTTTTTTTTTTCACAATTCTGAAACAATTTTTGTTCTTTCCTAAATGAATGATTTAGACATTTAAAATATTCTGAGCAGTTTTATTTTTTCATTCTTTTTCATTCACACATACCTGCAACAAATATCTGCCCAGATGTGCTAGTAAATATGAGGTATTTTAACAATCAATAGTGAATTATTTACTTGTAGTTTGATCTAAAAACATAGCTGCAAAAGGTAATTAGAGCTTCACATTTTGGTGCATAGTATCCTATTGCCTTGTAGGTTTTGATATATCATTGACCTGCTTTCATATCTCATTTCTGTGGTTTATAAACTAATCATGTTTTTTTGGGGATAAAGCAGATCATCTTTTAACAATTTTCTTCTGACATATATAAGTGATACTATCTTTGTGTCTTGATGAAGCTACGATGACTGAGCTGCACTCTACTAATTTACAGAATTGCTAGTTGGACACATGTTTTGGAAATTCTCTCTCTGTCACAAAAAGTGCTACCTGAAATGATGTGTCACGTTTTGCTTTTTGATACACCACATAAAATCTGAACTTTTTTCTTTTTTTTTTTTTAAAAATAAAAGATCACTGACATAGAAGTGTTCCACTGATTTAAGAGTTCAGAATAGAGTTTTAAACCTAAAGAAACGATTATTGAACTGAATGTAACTAACTGAACCAGAAGCTGACTTTTTTTTTTTTTTGTAAAATCAAAAGTTGCCCAGTATTTAAAAGAAAACCTAGAAAAAGTATCTGGTTAATATTTTCTTATTTCCCCCATAAAGTGGTATGGGATTTTATATTGTGACAAACTAGCCACTACAAAACAGTGTGACAATTAGAGGTATAGCTTGTAATATTTCGATCTCTTAAGGTTCACGGCCTCTGCAAACTATGAGGGAATTTTGGTTTACCCTGTAATATAGGATTACCATAACCATAAAAATAATAAACTAAAGTACATATTTAACATTTGCCCCTCATTCCTATGTTGATTAGATTTCTACAGCCAGAAGGAATAATTAATCTGATCTACTGTATTGCAAGGCCATT
The DNA here is from genome assembly GCA_035583185.1 of Anabacerthia variegaticeps. NCBI lineage: Eukaryota > Metazoa > Chordata > Aves > Passeriformes > Furnariidae > Anabacerthia > Anabacerthia variegaticeps. The sequence continues at coordinate 51,188,384 of JAWWEW010000112.1, forward strand.
TAATGTCACTTTGTAATGACTACATGATTCTCAATAACCCATCTTTCAGGAAAAGCCACTACACTAAATAGAAAGACTTTGAAGCGACACCTACTTTACCACTTATCAAAAAGGATTGTCTTTGGGTAATTCCTGCTGACAAAGCTTTGGAAAGATAGAGAAAAATGGGTCATTTCCATTCTGACTGCAAAGAACCTAGCTTTCCTTTTCTGTCCCTGTTGACTTCATGTACATTGCAAAAGGTACCAGCAAAAAAACTATTCCCTGAAAATACAAAATATTTAAAAACCCTTGATAAAAGACCTATGCTAATTTTAGACTAAAATTGTTTTTCTAAACTTCAGCCTGGATTATGTGTGTAAGAATAGCTAACTAGCTGTGGTTATCGCTGAAGATAGCAATTTAGAGCAGTAGTGCTAACCTCATGTTAGCTGGAAAAAATCTGAATATCTGCACAGCAGTCTGCTTGCAAAGAGTTTTCAGAATGAGCAGAGGAATTTTGGGGTGCTAAAATAAAGGAAATCAATGCTCTCATTTTACTAAGAAGTATCAAACCCACTTTTTGCTGTTGCGGTTCCCAGGGGGTTTCACCAATAAATATTTCCAGCAACAAGGACACACAGTCTTATGCCTTTTTAGCATGATCCAAAGTTTTATGATGTTCAATTGTAGTTCCAAAGCCACATACACATTTTTCGTAAATTTCTACTATTGAGAACCTCGTCAGGGAAAAATCAAAAATTTTTCCAGTTGATTATATGGCCAGACTTGGACACTCATCAAAGCTTTAGATCCCACTGACTGTTCTCCATTTTCACATTTATTAGAATGTGATACCTAGGTTCATTAAAATAAATGAAGTTTAAGTGTTGGTACATACCGTTGTCTTTTTAATTTCTTTCCTGCATTTTAAAAATTTTGTTTGTTCATATGCATTCTATCACCAACAAAATCACAATGTATATGGTGTTCAACAGATTTCCAACTGTGATGCTGTGATGTGATCTGTTAATGCTATGACATGGGACTGAAATGTGATGTGAGTTTTGTTGTAATAAGTACACATATACGTACAACCATTAATTGCTTTGTAGCCTTCATAAAGGCACTTGAGTCATCACCAGAGGACATTTTCAGTGATTCTGGCTGTCTAAATCCCATTGTCTGACTGCCAGTTGCACTTCTAAAAAATGGCATGGTAAGTAGTATTATTACACAATTTTAAATAAATGAAATATAGGTGCCATCACCTTTAGCTCATCTTCCAGTCTTGTAGTTCTGAGTCTCTTTGTCTTTAACCATGTTAATCTTTAAGTCGATTTTGTCACTACAATTCATTGGTATAAAATTCGTAAAATATAAAGTGAAATCTTCCTTCTTGTCTAAAAGATCTGTCTAAAGAAAAGATCTAAATTATCTTGTCTAAAAGTATCTGTATGAAACAGTATTCACACTTTTCTGCAAACATATAATTCTTGAAATTAAGTGGATTTCAGTAGATAGCCATGCAGGGGAATCTTCAGCTTCATTATCTCCCTATGAACAATGTCAAAAGCAATGATTTAAGTGCTTTCCTGATGAATTTTCAAAAACTGTCTCATTTTCTTAGGATGCTTTTCACCAGTCTTGACACAAACTTTAGAGAAGGGGCATCACATCTTTTACTCAGGAAGCAAAAGAGCCTTTTAAAAGCTTGTAATTAGGTATTAATGTTTCCAGTTTTGGCATGACACTGTCCAGTTAGAAGTTTTTGCTCTTTTCTGCAGTCAGCATAGAGCTTGATCTGACAGAGAGAAAAACAAGGAAGTTCTTTAAATCTAGGAGATTCTTCTTGCAAGGTAGATAAATTCTTTCAGAAATTCACAGAGGAAAACTAAGTCACATTCAAGTTTGTCATTTATGAATGCCCAAATGTCTTCAGGAAGCAGAATCACAGAATTGGATTGACCATTTGACCTGAATCTTTATGCAACTAATTGCTGAGTTGGAAGCGATCATGGAGTCCAACCCTTTTAGACCTGTACAGGACTATCTTCAGGAGTCACATCATGTGCCTGAGAGTATTCTCTAAATGCTTCTGGGACTCTGTCAGGTTTGGTGCTGTGACCACTTTCCCGGGGAGCCTATTCCAGTGCCCAACTCTTGGGTACATGATGTGACTCTTGGGGATGATCCTGTACAGGGCCAGGAGCTGGACTTGACCCTTATGGGTCCCTTCCAACTTGACATATTCTGTGATTCTGTAACCTTTTCTGTAACCTTTTGAAACAAAAAATAATCTCTAGGACACTGAACATGCATAATTCTTGTAAATTTCCCATTTCTTTGCCTGTAGATAGGAATATAAGATTTTGTCAGCACAAAACAGTATGTTCTGTGTTAATTCCTTTATTTTTTTAAAGATGTCTGCTTTGGCTACTTCATACATTCCTGTTACTTATATTACTGTAAAAGAACAAGATAAATTATCTGAAGCACTGGTGTTACAGTCTTGCAGGAGTCATTCATTGATCCTGTTGTACTGACAAATAATTGTGGAACTCTGTAAACTGAGGCTACCAAGCATGTGCAGTACCTTTAAAATGATATTAAAAGTTAGGTAAGACGTGTTACGCTTCTACGCTGGAGCTATCTCCCTATGTGTGATCTCATGCACTTGAAAAATAATATTTTTCCTTTGGTACTATCTTTCCTTTGAAATAGAATAATTAAAATGCATATGATAGGTGGTTGCATAAAGATTCAGGTCAAATGGCAATGTGTTGAGTGTCACTGTAACTTTCTGAGGGCTGTCAGTGTAAAGAAGTAGTAGTATTTCTTAGGCTGCACTATAAAGGCTGCTGTGTTCATTCCATATATGGCACAGAAAGAGTTACTGAATTCCTAAATACTTTATATCCAATTTAGTAGAATTCTATTTATTTGTCATTCCTAAATCTTGTAGTCTGGAAAGCAAGCACTGTGTGGTTATACAGCTGGTCTATTATCTACATATAGCATACACATTTTCCCTCAGGTACTGAGAAGTGGTATTTATCAAGAGATTTGCTTGTAGCAATTCAAATGCAGAAAAAACAGAACTCAAATGCCATTAATGAAGTCATACTCTTCAATTGAAAAGTAACTCCCTGTTTTCCCTTTCATGCATTAATGTTTTGTCTCCTTTGCTGCACTGCCTCTGTTTGTACAACATTTGGTGTCCATAATGACTTGCTAATGAGCTGTCGATTATGAATGCAATTTATAGACATGAAAGATTGAGGACTTGAGGTATTCTTTTTGTATCTGGGTTCTCCTTCACATACAAATATATGCTCTTTCTGTTACAGTATCTTTTATATTAAAATCTTGATCTGAGTCACTCAAATGTAGATGCACATTTAATGAGTTTCCTTTAATGATATATTGACTATATCCTGAATGTTGCAATGAACAAAGACTATAGTACAATGAGAACTCTTTTTTATACCAAGAGCAGATTCAAAGAATTATGCTCATTAAGCTGTGATCCTGAACCAATGAATTTAATGGAAAATTTGCCGTCAAATTCAGTATGAACAGAACCAGAACGTAATTTCTTAAAGGCATTCAGAAATATGGTCTTTAACAACAGTTTTGTAATACATCATGATACAAAGAGAATTAGCTACAAGCAACCTAATTACATTGGAGAATGAATTGGCTAATGCTCTGTACATATAGCTAGGACTCCCCTATGCACAAAACTTGAGGTGATTTGCATAATTTGGGGTTTTTTCACCTTCACAGTCAGGATTAATTGAGGCACAGGTTCTAAAGCAACAGTCAAGATTATATAAACAACATCAGAAATGAATTCAGATCTCTCACTGTTAACCCATATAATCATGTTTGAACACAGCAGCAAACCCTTGTATAAGAATGGGCATCAGGTGGACTGTGCACTCATCAGGCAAATGAGGTCTAGTCACTCCATTACCATTAATGACAGTTTTAGTGGACTGAAATTGAAGCAGCTCATGAAACAGAATTTCCTATGAAAAGACTAGTTCATAGACAGATTACCTTGAATGAACCCTGAGATTTTATGAGCTCCATTCTTTCTGTGAGTAGAGGAATTCCAGCATGAGCTTTTGCCCTCATCAGAGAATTAAATATTTATTAGAGGTTGGGTAGAGCTGCTTTGAGAGAAATCAGTTACTGGCAGTTAACAGAGAGGATGCCGAGGTCCTAACTTGGTTAGCTAAGACATGAGAGTTAGCCCTCCAAACATTCAAAGCGGTCAAATGCCAATTGGATTGTGTTTTTTCCATTATTTCTTTTTAAAGAATGCTTTTCTGCTGAGTCAAATGTTACTTGTGCACAGCAATTTTCCAGATCTGCAGAGCAAGAGATTTTACTTATATAAATATATATTTATTTTGTTAGGTTGGTTTTTTTGTTTTTGTTTTTTGGGTTTTTATTAAAATTTTCTTTTGTTTCCCACTAGCCATAATTCACTTATGATGAAGTTTTGGGAATACCTGATACTTTGTCTCCTGTCAAAATCTATATCTGGCAACAGCCAAGGATATGAAGGCTTTCCAATGTTTGCTATTTTGTTTAATGTGCAATGTTCATCTGACAAGCTTATTGAGCTTGATTTGTGTACCAAACCCTTCTGTAAATCTAGTCTATCTGATTTCCCTTCCCCCTCTTCTTTGCTCCCCCCTCTGCCACTAGCACTGACATCAACCATTGTGCCATACCAGGGGGGAAAAAAAAGCACCTGGAGTATTCCAGTGATTTAACCAGTTTGATTTATGTTAATGGTACAGAAGAGAATATTTTTTGGTCCTCAAAAACATAACAGGCAATTGATGTGCCATATTGCGGTATGGTTTTAGCTATCAACATGTCAAGCTTTAGTTTTGCTGTTAACATTTTACGATTTAGAAGGCTATAAGAATATGTGCAGTGTAGCAACAACTCAGACTTCATTCCCTCTGCTATATTTATTGGGCTTTCATTTTTCCCTTTTATAGAGAAATTGAAAAAGAGGAAGGGAAAAAAGACTGACATTTTCTGTCTTTCATTTTCTTCAGTCTGTCGGGTTGTGAGAATAAAGAGAAAGGAAACTGACTTCTAAAAATTTGTTTTCAGACCAAAGTAGATTCAGGGCAAAAGAATTCAAATGTAAAGTTGGTTGATTTCTTGCTAAAGTAAAGATAACCTGTGCATAAGCTGTAGCTTCATTGGATGTACCCCCTCTATTTATCCCTATAGTTGAAAGCTGCATGTTTACCATACTGTGGAGATAGTGATCTATATAAGCCAATTGTCTGAAAATCTGGAAGTACCATGTGCAGCCTCTATGGTCATAGAAACATTTGTTTTCCTCCTAGACCTTCATTTCCTTCTACTTCTGCTGTGGAAAATCAATAAGATGTACTTGCTGGTATTTAAGTGAGAAACTAATTTTTTTCATACTAGGAGAATGTCACAGCTGCTGGAGCTGCTAAAGTAAGGTCTAAGTTCCTCTGTGAACTTTAGTGGGTATTTTACTTCCCCCAGGTTTTAAGTTGATGATAAGTGGATAAAAATTGTTGCTGACCATTTAGAACTAGCACTGCAAAGTAAATGGGGCACATAAAAACTTCACCTTCTGAAATTTTCATCCAAATTAAAAAAGCGGTATGAAACATCGGTAGTAGGAGACCTACAAATTTTAAAAAAAAGTTTTCAAACTTCTTTCCATGTACATTTCAAATTCTCAGAGTTACTGCCAGGAAGATATTGAAATTCTCTGCAAACATCTAATTAATACCTCTTATTTTCCAGTTGCTCTGGTTGATGAAGAAATGCCTAGTATTCAGGGCATTACCCCAAGAATTCTGTCTTCTCAAAGCTGTGTAAGAGGATGTGAAGGTACAATGGAAGTTTGAAGGGCGGACAAGGAAAGTGTATGGTCCCACTACTTGTTCTTATCACAAGGCATTCTGCTCTTTGTGTCAAGAGTAGAAGGAAGGATATACATACATATTTGTGTCTCATCATTTCACAGGGACTGCCACTCAATGGAAAAATACTGAAATTGTCTATTAAAAATCCTTTTAGTTCTGTTTTAAAATGTCATAAACAAGTTAACATTTTAAAACATAATAACTTAAAGTTATACAGCATCATAGTTTCCCTCATAGCTTTCACTTTTAATATTTTAATATTCTGGAGCTCAGTTGGACATGCACTTATCTACTATTTATTTTACTGTGACTACCTTAAATTGCCTTTGGTTTCAGAGGACATAACTTTCTTGCTGCGAACACTGATGATTGTTATCTTGTATTTTTTTTTGTGTGATAATCTAGGGGCTTGAGCTATTTTCTACAAGAGAAAGATCTGAGCAGGCTCCAGTCACATTTCTCGTCTTCCAAGAGTGTGAAACTCTTCACGCTTTTTATCTTTCCTTTTTAATCTGAACTATTGTCCAGCTGAGCTGCTTTGGGAATTGGGAAAAGATACAGAATTCTGTTCCTACGTGTGTGCACATAAAATTGGGGCAATTATTAGTTCTAGTTCTCTGGTCAATTTTAAATTGTGGAACCCAAAAAAGCTTTCCAGTTGCCAGTTCCAGAGTCACGACATCTAAATTAAATGGGACCTAGATGTGTGCCTCTTCTCCACTTCTTCTTCTTTCCCATTCTGTGATTTTGATAAAAGTCCAAAAGCATGGTGTGATGGTTTGAAAAATTGGCGAAATGCCAAGAGCCAGAGGGCCCAGGACAGAGGCCCCAAAGACCCCTCCTGGCCACAGGGGAAAGGGGGGGAAAGGG
>JAWWEW010000112.1:51195274-51244318 GCA_035583185.1 Anabacerthia variegaticeps
CAACACGGCTGGAAACAGGACTGCCCCCTGACTTCCGACTCCCCCTCTTTATATCTTTGCTTACGTAAAGAAATGAGCTGGAATACTTCCCTAGTTATGACCCAGTTACCAGGAAGGGCCTAAACCAAAACCACTACACATGGCCAGAAGAAAACTACTTTAAGATACTACCAGTGAGCAATTGTTCCCTAGGTCTTAATTTTCCAAAAATTTTACCTACTGAGGATATCGCAAAGGTGAATTTTTTACCTTTGAGCCTTGTTGTGGTGACACCAATATCACAAAGATGTCTATTGAGAAATAAATATTTTTCTGCCCAGTGAAGAGACTCTGGAATAAATAAGGTCAGAACTACACAATAAACAGAAGGATAAGAGGAAATATTGATTAGTTGCTCATGAAGAGAGAGCTAGTCATCTTGTGCATTGTGTTGAAAAATACCAGGTAATTACCTAATTAAAGATTGTATCAGCAATACACATAAACAGCACAGCTGAATTAATCGTGTACAGGCAAAATTCTGATGTCAAAGCAGATAAGTATGAAAATGCTATAAACACTGTGAGAAATTTGCTATTGGTATTGATTTTATATGGAAGATATTCAGCTCCCACAGTGATGGACTTTGATTTACAATTTAAAGTAGAAAACACCACCTGATTTCCAGCACTTTTTATTATTTAACTTGCCATACTTAATGTTCTTTGAATCTAGTAGTATCTTTTAAATGCAGAAGAGTGTACACAGTCTTTTTTTGAAAAATAGTTTGTATGGGGAAAGGTACAGTAGGCCATGCAGATTTTTTTTTTAATAGATCATCTGATACCACCAAACCTCTTTTACAATTTGTAAGAGGATTCACTTTCCTTTCTAAAAACTGAAACTTTGTAGCTATTTCACGTTCATATTTACTGTAAAGAAACCAATTCACATTGACTCAAGCCTGTATTTAAAGAAGGAGGTGGTACATGGCTGAAATAATCTGTTCTTTATACAGCAACAAGGTTGCCTTTTACAACACCTTTCAACTGAGGTGATGCTTAGGTTTGAAAGGCACTAATTTTAGGAATTTTAGATTGATATTTTTTGGTGTATATGTTGCCATGAGGCAGGCTTTTCATAATATCTTTTATTTATCAGGCGTCCCCCCCCCCATGATTCAAACGTGTCAATCAAAATAGAGTTAGTAAACAGTCTGAATGCACCAAGGTGACATAATTGAGGTTACAGTCATGTTACAATCATGTCTTCTGAATATAGTAAAAATTATTTAAAAAAAAGGTAAGTACAATAATTTTGAGAAGTCCTTATTATGTACTATTCTCATTCTGTATGGAAATCAGATTGTATGTTTTGACTTTATGCATAAGGTTTAGTACCCTTGGGTATTCCTTAAGGAACAGGACCAGCTGATTTCTTCATTTGCAAGCCAGAAACCTGACAGACACAGATGTGAACTAGTCCAGCTTAAGGTGTGAAAGCTGTTTTGTGAAACCAGAATCCAGGTAATTAAACATGTTCCCCTCCTGGTAGGCTGGTATTTAGCCAGATTGTCAGTACTGAATATGCTGCTCTAGTAAAGAAAGGCAAACAGAACACCGGAAGCATTTTTTGAAAAAAAAACAAAACAAAAACCCGAAAAACTCCTACCAATATCTAGTTCAGATTGCATATTATAATAAATGCATTTTTGCCTTTGGTTCCTCAATATTTCCATCAAGATCCTTAGCGCTGCACAAATGATACAAACAGGTTGGAGTTCAAACTCTCAGTGTACGACATAAAACAGAATCTAAGCTGAGGCTGTTCTTGAGGCATAACATTGTTTACCCAGAGATGCATGACTAATGCAGGGCAAAACCATCTAAGTCAACATACCTTCATATCACTCCTATTTAATAAGTAAATGAGTGCTTAAGTTAGTGTGTGCTTTGATAATGGATTTTTCTGTGTGTGTAACAACTTCATGCACAACTTCGGATTTTTGTAATTTACTATGTTTATTTTAAAAGTGTATTAGCCTTTCCTCACAAAAACATTGAAAAGTTTACATTAATACAAGCCAAAACTTTCCAACAGTTGTTCTTGCATGCTAAATGGCTCAGAAACTATTTCCCATGCCTTGCATGCTGGGTCTGAATGTGTAGTTAGAATATGTTCCTCTCTACTCTGATATATAGGAAAATGCTCTAATGAAAAAGTCTAGTGGTGTTACGCCAATGTAAAGCAGATGTAGTGAGTGGACTGCCCCTAATGAATGTAAGGCCTTGGTTTTCTGTCCAACTTAACCTTTCCACTTACATTGCAAATGTAATACTATACCTCATAATTTAAACCTAAAATTGGGAGCACAACTGTTCTTACAGTGCTCCTGATTTCTGAAGTCTTGATGTCTATGAGTTAGTGCACTAGCTCATGTGATAAGACTGCATGCTGGAGTTTAAGAGAAGAACTTCCCTACCTGCAGAGTCATCTACCGCTGGCAGCCCAGGTCTTGGATCATATGACAGGTGAGCCATGGATTGCACAGCAGATAGACACAAATTATGACTGGGGAGGGGAACAGATTTCCTAATCGCAATAGGGGTTGTAACTTCTCTCTTATTTCAGCCTCCTTCTGCTATTGTGGCACCTGTGTTCCCAAAACAAAAGACAATGACAGTTCTGTGCTACCCCTACTAAAATCCTGTGACCGCCATAACAGGGGAGAACATGAAGGAAGAGCCTTCAAATGATTCATTGCAGGATAGCTGAGCAGTATGCATTTAGTTATTTACCTGGTTTGGGTGCTGTCAAGTAATAAGGCAAATGAATGACTCCTAACACTAGAGGTTAAAAACCCCTGAAGCTTGACATGTTAAAATATCCATGTTTTCATATGGGAGGTTTTTCAATAATATTAAAAACCACATCCCTTAAAAACAAAAATCCAAAACTTAAAATAAATATCTGGATATAAGTAAATAAATTGATTAGCTGTGTGATATGCCAGACAGAACATAATCTAATCCTGTTCATATTCCCTATATATTTATCTGAAGTCCACCCATAAACCTTCTCCAAAATAGCCTTAGTCAATTCACCCATGCAAGTCTATTGACAAGCCCATTCTGTTTCAAAAGAGATAACATTTTCAGATGTTAAGAGAGGTTTTTTATCTGAATAGAAATGGATCATTTACCAAAGCATGTACATCAATTTTATTGCAGTCTCTTTTTCAAGAGCACCACAGTGGGTCAGAACTAGCATATACTTTTGCTGTCAGATTAAGGAATTCATGGTTCTAAATGATATTAGAGCATAGTTTACTAGATCTAAGATAGTTTCTGTAATGTATTTTAGAATGTCTCTTCCTTTTAGCCATGTCTAACAAAGCTACTGCTCTCTTGTGCATACAGAATATTCTTTTCTGGATATTGTTTTTCAAAGAGGAGAGGAAAACATGTAGAACAGCTTTCAAACAATCTTATTTCTATGCTGTGAATTCAGTGAAGGCAGACAAAAATTTGATGGTTTTCTGAGAGCATACTCAACCATCCTAATGTACATCACAAACAACTGGTGCTCTCTTCATGAGCCGTATGTTTTCACTGTGTGAAGTTCAGTGGACATTTGAAAGGATGTAACTCATATATTTTCCAAATTATTTTAAAATTATGATGAGTGAGGGATGATTATGGTGAGTGTGGTGACACACAGGATTTATTACTGTGGTTGATTTCTTATTTTGAAATGAAATGTAATATGAGCCTGGAAACAAGTTAGACAAATCTCTCTGCTTCTCAGAAGTCTTGTTTCTTAGAGTGAAGCCATTATTACTGGGGATCTGTATAAATATGTACCACGAGGGACAATAATCATAGTGACTCACATGTATCCAAGAAGGCTACATCATCTCCTAGTCTGAGATTTGAATAAGAGCAATCAAACAACAAAGCTTGTTGTAGTAAAAAACACAGAATTTTGTGATTAATAAGAAATAGGGTTTAGTAATAGCAGTGTCTGAACTGCAATGAGTATAAACTGACATTGTTCCTCATTGCATTCTGTCACTGTAAGCCAGCTGAGGTAATATTATTTTAACTTTTTCTGTTTGACATTTTCTTATTTTAATTGTGTAATCTCTGTGGTGGACTGAATTCTGGCATTAAAAGCCTCACCATCCCCCTCTTTTGATTGCTGCTTTTTTAAGCAAAAGGAATAAAATTAATTGCTTCTGATCCACCACAATAGTAATTACATAGTCCCAAGCGGGACCTGACCAAGGAGGAACTGCTGTTGTTGCTTTCTGGCTGGAGACACTAGGCAGGGATAATAGAGAAGTATGTCTGTTACAGTGGGCAGGTTGTTTCCTGCAGCAGAGAATGATAGAAGTCTACTACTGTACAATTACCCTGTGGCATTTGCGTGTTGCAATAGCAACCCACAGCCTGAGAACAAAAAAATAATTTCCATTGTTGTGTATCTCACTTTGCTAAGTGTGTCTGTGAGAATACTTGGCCTGCTGCCTCTTTGCTCCTTGAATCTTTATTAGAACAGCACACTGATATTACAAACCTAGCAAAATTATTAAAAGCTTCTTGTACTCAGCTTGTGCATGGCCTTAGAAGAGAAAAAGAAGCAGTGACAGTAAAAAGGGCTAGGAATGGTTAGGAAATGCTAGCATTGCAAGTGCCGCAATCACTGCATTTAAATGTAGTTGTCTATTTGTTATTTCTTTCAGAATCTTAAACAGGAAACCAATTAAAAGTATTAATGTCTTTCTGTATAAAAGAAATACACATTCTACCTTGAATTATTTCTACAAAGAACATTAGAAAAGAAACTTTGGTAGTAGGTAAAAGTGTTTTACACTTCCATATCTCAGGAAAAAAAGGAGGAATTTCACTGATCTTTGAAAAATGTCCCTAACACAATTTTAAACAGAATAAAACATGTATATAAGAAGGATATAAGTGGAAAATTAATGCATCACATTAATTAAAATCCCTGAATTCATGCTTCTGACTTAGAAATGTTTAGGCTTAATAAATTTTATTTATCTTTCTGATTTCTGTATCTTTAAAATACAACTTTTATATTGAGCAAATCAGGAAAGTGTGGGTGTTTTTGTTTTTTTTTTCTTTTAAAGCTGATTTTCTAATATGTTCTATTGACCTAAACAATCCAAACCTGTGATACCTGCCATTAAATTACAAGGTTGAGCAACAAGATTGCAAAAAACATTGTCTTGACTATGACCAAAACTGGAATAGTTTCTTCATTCAACTATGTGGGTTTTGCAAAGAAGCTTTACAGAAAGAATATATCAGACATATATGATGGTATGAAATTCCTTGCTGGCATATAGTCATCAGAGAAAGAATAATAAAATAAATAAGATGCAGATATCTAAATGCTGCTATAGCTGAACTAAGGCTTTATACGACATAAATGTCTGTGCTTTCAGATACATGCCCTTTGAAATTCTTGGTATGGATTTGTTGATAGCTATTAAATGTATCAGATTGAAGGCAAACTTTATGTAGGAAAGAGTATGGTGAACTTCCACAAAAATCTTCAAATTATTGTGCAAATGTGACTGAAGTACCACAGAATTCAGTCTCAACAACCTAACACTGAAATAAACTTAGAGATAAAACTCTTCCTTCCTTTCCATGGGATTTTGAAAAGTAGTATTTTTGAATTAGATTTCTTATTTATGCACTTTCAAAGTGTACCTGATTAATATATTCAAGATTTTCTCTTCAAGACAATGCTAGAAATTTACTTAAAAGATAAAACCCAATTTTTGTATGCATTAGTTCTTCCTGGAGGTTGAGACTCCATGAAAGATAGTAAACATTGTCAAAATAAGTCTTATGGAATCTTACACTTGTCCTTTGAGGTATATACTGAAACCCTGTCATCTATCAAATATCAGCCATTTTCTCAAAGTCCAGTTCTGGATAAATCTCCATTTTCACCTGATTACCATGTCAACATAAAAAAATCATGATGTGAATAATGTCTGCTGTAGCCTTAATTTCACCTCCATCTTGCTTTACAGACACTTTAACTTTCAGGCAATTGTACATATACCATGACTTCAGTGGTCAAAATGCTATCTGCTTGCATAAAGAGTTGACTTTATTTTAGGTTTTCTCTTGGTGATTTCACCTTTGCTACAACCAGTTCTGCCCCCTGGTGACTGGGCTACACCTCAGTACTCAGGTGCATCACCTTTGCTGGGTCAGATCACCTCTACCTGATTCAATGACCTGTTAGTGTTGTCCAATTCTCATGTTAGCAGCAACTGCAATCTCTAAAATGGCCTTTCAGGCCACCCACCTGGCTGCCAGAAATAAAACACACTCCAAAAATATATAAGGCAAGTTTAGAGGAATCTTGTGCAGAGGTTCCTAAACAGCACATAGAATTCAGTGATAGCCATAAATATCCAGCCACTTATTACAAAGGTTGAGTGCAGTTCAAAGAGCATACTGGGAACAAACAGCTTTTAAAGTGCATATGTCAGGATTTGCCAGGGATTCTCAGGGCAATCCAAATCCACAGTCTGCATGAGAACAGCAGGTCTCTCTGAGTAGCACAGTCACTCAGCTGATCAGCATTGCTAAGACAATGTCAATCAGGGGAGAGCGATATCAATGAAACCTGCAAAGATATGCTAAGCAGAACGTTTCTGATCACTCCTCTAAGGAAAACCTGTGAAAAAGGAGAAGTGGTTGCGCATTTGATGGTGCAACACTGCAACTCTTTATGATAGTAGGTTGGTGTCAAATGCTTTTCTCAGTATATCCTGCCTTGGGGATAAAAGAGCAAGTCTCCCTTCCCTCTGCCAGCAATGCACACAGCTGAGGTGAAGCGTTTGGAGAACACCTGCACTGGCATCCAGGTAGGCTCACTGGCATCTTCTGTTGTTACCTGTGATGCTGAACATTTCAGTATTATTCCTGATTTTCTCAGCACTGTTCAACTGTAAGGAGAGAGAAGTTGTGGTATAAGCCATGCATGCCTTGCTTTCTTCGATGTAACTGCCATAAACAAATAAGAGGTGTGAAAAGCAAGTGCTATCTACAGAAAATTATGAGATGCTATTTAAAAAATAGTAAGCCCTAGGAGGATTCTGTTTTTCAAAACAAAATTCTGATGATGAAAAAAAAATATTGCAGATGCAAAAATGGATATATAATGAAATAATGATTGTTATCATGGCTTTATAATTTTATTATGAAATAATTTCAACTACCATTAACTTGTCCGAAAGACCGACTGCTGTCTGTGATCTAGATGCTCATATTTAGATTTTTTTTATGTGATTTTTGTTTCTATTTCTTCGTTACTGGGAGCATTTGCATGATAACAGAATCTTTGCTCTTAAGAGTTCATCAGCTCCAGCCACTTAGTTCCCACTTGAAGTCATAATCTTCTGTTTATAATTTCATAATTGTTTGCAGTAGAGGTGATTAAAATATTACAAACATAGCATTATTTTGACTTCAGGCAGGAAGCAAGCAGCAGATGAGCTCTTCAGGAACAAAGATGATGTTTTCATGTAAATAGCCCAACTAGTACAAAGTAAGAGAAAGAAATGAGAATATGGAACACTTCCAAATACAATGTTTTTCACTGTTTTCTTTTAGAGAGCAATAGCTCTTTGAAACACATGTTTTTCAGAACCCTGCATCTTCCAGTAGAATACCTCCTTCATCTCTTATGAAGTTTTTCCACTCCAGGAAGATGTTTTTAAGTACAGACAAAATATTAATTAATGCATTAATTAGGTACAATAAAATCTCCTATGCATTAATTGGTAGAAAGTTCAGAACTCTTCCAGAAAAGCCAGCATTTGAATTTCACCCTTGCTCACGTCAGGGCAATGGCAGCATTAAGTGTGTTTGGATATTCTAACAGGAGGCACTGAAGTTACGAGCTCATGATGCTTGTCTTTGCTCCTGTGTGGTCTGTATAGTAGGGTGTGAGGGCTCATACATCTGTCTGTGCAGATCCTTCCTCTCTGGGCCCAGCCACTCACTGGTGCTTACCATAAGCATCCTGCTGGGGTAGGGACATTTTTCACACTATGTAAGCAGGTGATACTTAGAAATTCAGTGCATCTAGGATCTGTCAGATAGTTAAGGCAACAAATTTGGAGTGACTTCTTTCTAAACGTGCCCCCTCTTCAGTTGCTAAACTGCAATGGAAAAGACAAATGTAATTTTACATGCTGTTTAATTTACTGAGTACCAAGAAAATTCATTTCCCTCCCTCTCACAAACCCCAAAGGAACTTGTAATCCAATGATAACTGATTATCCCTCAGAAACATTAAGTACAGAGATATGTGTCACTCTTTTATGCACAGTATAATTCATTAAATTCACTAAAAGATGTACTGATTCAGCCATTTTATTATTTAAAAAGAAACATAGAAATTACAGAAAAACAATGAGGCATTTTAGTTTTGCTCCTCAGTCATAGTTGTTTTGCTATGTATATCACTTCCATGAGAGCAGGGCTGTGAAAATGGAACGTATTTCTCTGGGAACTGTACATGATGAACATGATATTTGGATGATGCTGGTCAAGTTTTCTGAAGAAAAAAAAAAAAAAAAAGCCCACCAAAGATAGACTCTGAGGGATAAAGAAGTATCTGTAACTTTTGTTATTATCCTCTTTGCCTGATGATTCCTTGTTCGAAGGCTGGGAGCAGGATTCAGTAGTCACTCAAAGACAAGATATCTGAAGGGTTATCTCAAGGTGCCACAATGAAACAAGCTTCTTCTGTCTGGTCCTGAGTCATGCCAGGGCCTCTTGAATATGAATTTTGTCAGATCCAGGTTTCCTGTAAAATGCAAACCCTGGGTTCCTAAAGGCAACTTTTTCAGGAACCAATGACTTCAGCCATCAGCTACTTCAGAGGATACGAAATTCCTAAGAGGAAGGTAAAGAAGGGCCCTCAGTAGAAGGACCTTCAGTATCATGGGTGAAGTCAGTCCTTTAGACATAAAGACAGGAAAAGCTCATCCTGGCATGAGCAGTGGGCAAGTGCCATTTCAATGCCCAGGGTCCCCACCTCCTGGCACACCCTGTGGGAACATGGTCTGAGTCCCCTCTTGCACCTTCCTAATTCAGTCATCCATCAGCCTCGTTCCTGGTAAACCTTCAAAAAACATGTGGGTATGGTACTTGAAGATGTGGTTGAATGGTGAACATGGTGGTGGTGCTAGTTTTATGGTCAGACTTGATGATGTTAAACGTCTTTCCCAACCTTAGTAACTCAGATCTCTGTGTTGGACAATTTAGTGTTGGACAGTATTGCCTAAAACTGTAGATAGTTGATAAAGTCCCTGTGTATATTTAATATGAGAGTTCCAAATAATTTTTTCTTTCAGAAAATAATTGCTTATTCTAATATGCTTTGCATATATCAGTATGACTTTCCAGAGAAAGTTTCTAATTGGAAAAGTTCCCAATTTCAGCTTTTAAAGAAAATTTGCAAGAGGGAACTTAAAAAAGTACTCCTTAATATACAAGTAACTTTTAAGTGAATGATTAAAGCAACAGAATTAAGGTAAAATGAAATAAAGGAGTGAGGGGTCTTGAGTCTAAATTTCAAATATATTTTATGCTGATTTATGTAAGTTGAGGTCATGATATGAGTCCAAAGTGGTTGCTTGTGGGAAGTACTGTTTAACAGTTTTTTTTTGTTTTGTTTTTGTTCTTGTTTTTTTTTTGGTCACTCTGAGGCTCTGTTCAAGTAGAGAAGGTAGAGAAGAAGAGATTGATTTTTCTATATTTCAGCAGGATGTCACTTTTGGAAGAGGGACTTTTGGGCAGTAAACGGAGACTGAAAAGGGAGAAGATACTTTTTCTCATTGTCAATAATGGGAACAATACTATGGTTAGAGGTAAAGCTACCCAACCTTAAATAGATTATAAATCTATGGAGTAGAATATATTGACTGAAGCTTCATATGTCAGAAATAAAAAAAAATGTGCACCTGTTTTCAGTTTGGGTTTTTTTTCCCCTAATGTGTTGTAAAATTGATATTAGGGCTTGCAGATATCAGCATGCACTAATTAAATATATGTACAATTTTAAAAGGACTGACGTGTAAGCCTTTCTACATATTGGTGCATAAACTAAGACTTTTCTTGTTTAAAAAGCACCAGCTTATAAAAAGAAAAAAAAAATGTGCTCTAATTTAGCTGGACAGATTTGCAAAGATCTTTGAAAGTGTGAAAAAAGGCTAAGAAGGAAATGTCTCCTTTACAATCTGTTTATGGCTTTGGGACTGTGCTTTATCTTGACAAATAAGATAAAGATCATTTGACAGCAATCCACTTATTCTTATCTTACTAGAAACTTAAAAACTGAATTATTCATCCTCAGTGTGAAATTTTGTGTTTTCCATTCTAAATTCAGGTGCATAGTTAGCATCTAGTCTCCACAAAAAGGTATGCAATGCAATAAAAGAAACTTAGAGAAAATGACCTCTGTAAGACTAGCATTACCAAAAATTAAAAGCATTCCATGAATGAAAGAGCTTTAATGAACTAGTAACAGGTCAAATAATTATCAGGAATTACTTAAATATTTCTCTGGCTTCTTTCACTATCTTTGAGGTTCGGGAAGAGGTAAGTGAACTCACAATCTGTGCTAAATCATGCAGGAATTTTCCTCTTCATGAGAAGTTTCTAAACGAACTCACTCGGGCCACATGAAATTGCAAATATGTGTTAACCTGGGCCATGTCACACAGGTATGTGAACAGATGTGAATTGCTGACTGCCAATTCCAGACCTAAAAATTCCATATTACAGATGCAGTTGTACTACGTATTTTATTTTTCTAGAAAGCTTTCATAAAGACTAATATAAACTCTTCCTGTGACAATGTTACATTAATACACCAAATAAATAAGACAAAACTTTATGTCTGTAATAAAAGTGGTACTTTGTGAACATGACATCTGTAATCTATCTTGAGTGCTGCTTAGGACTGATCCAAAAAAGGAAAAGGAAGCCAGATCGTTTAAAATGAAGTAAAAGAATTGCATGTAAAATCTAGTAAACCCGGCTAAGAAGAGATCTTTCATGCTTCTTAGCAATGTTGAACCACATGAAGCTTTTCCCCAAGAATTCATTTTCTCCTGCATATATCTTCTATTGCTGATTTATATATGTATATAGATTATATATCAGTTAAGCATTAGCATCTCTTGAATTACAATCAATTGGTTAACACATGTAAGGTCAAATGAGTTAAGTTAGAGTAAATTCTAGTCACTATTGCTCAAAACTCACTTCTCTGACATATTTATATGTGTCCAGCTCTACATTTTCCTCCCAGTTTTTAATTCAATGACATGTCTTTGTTAACGCGTGCATCTATAAGCAGAGTGAAGGTGAACAATCTCAGGTCAGGAAGGATGTAATTTGGGCAGTTGTGAGCAGCTGAGAAGGGATTGTCGTGGGCACAGCATTTGAACACGAAAGTGGCTGCTCTCTTTCCCACTACAATAAAAAGGAAACTGATAACAATGGTGTGCTATAAAAAGCAAAGGAACATTTTTCTTTGTCAAACAACCGCACCTCTCTGGCAGTGCTGCTGCTGCAGTACACTGGCTGGCAACCACTCTGTGTTTGAACTCTGCTGTTACTGAATTTCAGTTAAAACTGAAAACCACACAAAGGGAGCAGGCACAGAGAACACCAAAAAGAAACAAGATGTTCATTGCCTTGTTGTTTTTGTTTTAGGGCTTTTCTTTGTGTGATTGGGAAGTAATGATCCAAGTGTGGTGGCGAGAGGCATGCTATCTGCTGTTTGGGCCAATTTTACCTCACTAAAGAAAGACAAGAATGATGGCAAGTTCTCCCAGAACATCAAGAGCAGCCATTCAAAAGCAAAAGTCGCACTGGGATGCAAAATCCTTCCAGTTCCTGCTTCAGTCCATTTAAAAAAATATGTATTTGAAGCCTGGGGGAAGAATACAATTTAAAAGAGATTTTTCCCTTATTCAATGAACCCAACAAGGCCTTATGTATGCTGCAGCAAACTGCAGTACCTGCAGGGTGCTCATCTACCATGAAAGTCTTCTATTATCTCATTCTTTACATGAATGAAATGTGAATATAGTTCCTTCTTTCTCAAAAGCCATTACACTGATTGGATTGTGTCTGGAAGCAACAGAATGGGTTTTTCCACACAATTATTTTCAACAGATTGAAAATGTATGGCTATCCTTGTAGGTGCTGATGGAAGGTACTCTGGAGTTTCAAAGACTGTGTGAAAAACAGTAGCTCCAGTAACCTTTAAAAATGTTCTAAGAGGAGGGGAAAAAAAAGAAATTTTTAAAGTGGTTAAAAATACATATTCTTGTACTGTGGATTTTTTTTCTGGAACTCACTTGCCTTTATTGCTGCAAGTTATTGCTATTGATTGCAATAAGATCATAAGCTTCACAAATGTTCATTCATAACAAAACAAGTACCCTGTTATAAAACAAAGAAAATTTTGGAATTATTATTGATAATAAAAATGAAATCAAGCAAGATGTCACAAAGGAAACACCAAATATATTTCTTGGACCTGTGCTTTGAGAATTCTGAGTGAAGGATTATAGGCAAGTTTTTAACTAAACAGTAGCCATTATGTTATCACAGGGATAAGATATTAGCAAAAATGCTGTTTCAAGCTGAGGATGTGTGTGTCTCTCTGTGTGTCTATGCATGTATGTCTACATGCATAGCTATATGCGTATAAATATATTCATATACTTACTGGAAGCTTTTAAAGTGGTGGAAAATTGAAAGGAGTGGGGAAAAACTCATTCTGTCTAAAAAGCTACTCATTCCCTTTTCCTGTTTCCTTATTCATTGTATCAATATTTTGATCAAATCTTCTTCACTACTTTCTTCTTTTGATTGCCTGAAACCTATTTTCTCATTCAGTCCAGCATTTCATCTTTTAATGTCATTTTAACAAACATTGTCTTTCTTTCATGGAACAGTAAGAGCAAAGGTTTCATTGTAAAAGAAAATTGCCTGTCTTGCACTGTTTTCTAATTTCTGTATTTGGTACCATCATTGAATGCTTGGAGGAGGGGAAAAGAGGGAGGAAATATAGACTGTTATTAATAAGCTCTTACTGATAATTAAGGTCCTCAGTTTCTCATTGATTTTTTTTTTTTTCTTTCAGTTTTACATACCTTGATGTCAGATAAAGCAAATGACAGGAAAAAAAGTCCCAGCTGCAAGTAAGGTTCTTATTCTACAAACATGAGCATTCCATGGCGTTGCATGAAGGAGGATGCAGGACTGCAGACCTTCAAACAGACCCCATTTTCCCCAAAAGGGTTGTATGACAAAACGTGGATTAACTCAAGAGACACATGACTTCAGAAAAGAATGACATCACTGAACTAATCAGTGAACTTGGATTTGCAGTCCTCTCCCACGGATTAACTGAATTCTATAATTGCAAAGATGAGACAAGAACAGAGACATTCAGGTTAGGATGAATGAGCAGTTTGCGTACCTTATAAAAAGAGAGTCAGTTTCCCCTCCACCATGTACATAATTTATAAATGTGTCCACAGTCACCGTGAGAGTGACCATTTGGCAAAAGTGAAAATTTGAATTTATGTAATAATTTCCCACAGAGTCATGAGCAAAGACGAAGAAGCTTCGAAGAAATGCTCCTATGTGAGGAAATATGTCAACACTGATCCAGAGGGAGGATGTCAGGCCACCATGATGACAGTTGCTCACAGAACTGCTGATAAGGGCAGGGGAAATGCTCCATTTCATGACAATTTGCTGCACTTGCTTTCCTTATTTCACCATTTAAATTATACAGAAGCTCAGCATGTAGTTAGGGCTCTTGTAAAAATTTGCTCAGAATTAAATATATGAATACATTATTGAAGAAAAACTTGGTAGGTTATATAAAGAGATGAAAGTTTATTAATGCTGGAGAACTATTGATTCCTATTGTTTAATCTAACAGCAAATTTGATTGTACTGTGTTGCTTTACCAGAACTACCTGTAGAATGTGAAAATCTCATAATATGTACTGCACATCTTCTTTTCCCCCTGCAAGTGTATCAGCAGTTACATTTTTCATCACTTTCTCATGGGACTATGGCACAGTGAAGACAAAGTATGACACGAAAACCAATTTACCTTTAAAAAGAAAAAAGAAGCCAGGCTATTGCCAGGAAAACATAATTTGAAATCCCACAAAAATGTAAATACAATTTATTTAGGTTTTCTTCATCCTTTTAAAAGAAAAGAATTAAGCCCCAAAAGTTGTTTAACTGTGGGTATAAGTCATGATGGAATTTATTTTGATTGGGTGACCTCATAAAATTATTCACCACTGCTGTGATTTTTTTCAAGACAGCTCAATAGAGTGTGACTCCCAGTTCCCATTAGAATTTAATGAGAGCTGGGCCTGTAAGTCCCCCAGATTCCTTTGAAAATAACCCAGCCCATGATAAAATAATCCAGTTCTGTGCATCCTTAATTTTTGACAGTTTGTTCGTGACTGGAATATTGATTGTAACAGCTATTGCCAAGCACACAGCTCCCATCACTCTTGTCCTCTTTTCCATTATGTCATAAATAGATTTCCCAGCTCAATAGATTACAAAAATAGACAGGGCTGGACCTATCCCGTGTGTTTGCTTAAAAAAAAAAAAAAAAAAAAAATTAGAAAAGCCTAATAATAACCAAGCATCTCAGTTCCTTGAAGAAGTTAATTTTATGAATTTTAAATGATCTGAAATTAGTGACCTCAAAAAGCAAATAAGGACCAGAGCAGGGCCAGGTCCAATGGCAATAATTAGATTCAAGACAAAAGTAAGAATGATTGGACAGTTTGAAAATGTTTGTTCTGTACAAGAAAACTGGCAAGTGTGTGGTACCCAGAATGGGAGTTCAATTAAATCTTTGGAAAGGCACAAAAACATTCAAGCAGAAACATTTAGTATTGTGCTAAGTTGCAAATGCATTTACACTAAAATGGGAACTGAGGTGACTGAATAAGCAATAAGAATAAAGAAAGTGGGTGTCAAAATACAATATATTTGGGAGTGGCCAAAGCCTGGCAAGTCCTGCCTACCTTCAATCTCAGTGGGCTGGATTGATTTGGATTGCTGATACCACAAGGAAGACTTTAGAGTTGGTTTATTGAGTTTTTTCCTTCCCCTTCTCCTTGTTCCTTTGCCCTTCCCCTTTGCTTCACCTTTCTTCTGTAATTTGAATAATAACACTACTTAGACTCCTGTCAGGAATGAGGGCTTCATTTTGTTCCCTGTGTGTAAGACCTGCTGCACAACTGCAAAGAACAGATATGTACTTTGTGTTACTTGAACATTTCTAATTAGGTTGAGATAGGATAAAAGTGGGATACACTAGGAATGGGTGTCCAAGAAGGTAATGATATGTCGAAAAGCAGTTTAAAGCAAATTTAAATATGTTTACAGAGGCTGAAATCATGCTTCTAGACATATTTTGTGGGACAAAATCGATCACCCAAGCAATCAGTGGTTTAAGTATAGTTCCTGTTTACCTGCTGCCAAAGAGTGATTGTTTTCTTTGAAGCTATTGTGGCAGAAGGATGTAAAGCACTGACTTTAAGATGACGCATGGATGATGATCTAGCTGTTGCTGCTGAAGCTTTCTCCAAAACAGCTGGGCTACCACCAAACAAAATACAAAAACACTTGTTGGAAAATACAATGCTTATATAATAGTCTAGGGTAGACAGGTGCTAAATTGACTTCCTGAAAGCAAATGCGAGGTGAAAGACAGATGGAGGTTCATGATGAATGAGACTGACAGTGATGTCAGGGACCTTGTATCTGATGGATACCTCTGGGTGGATGTAGATGGGTGGCAAGGGTGAAATTTTGGAACTTCAGAATATTGTCTTCAGTTGACTTGTGTTTTGATTCTGTTGGCTTAAATAGAGACAGTGACTGTAGATTGGAAGATTAGTTTCTATTGATAATTAGCTTTAATAATTCTTAATATTGTGTTGGACTGAGGGCAGTGGTTCAGGAACAGGCTCAGGAAGAATAGTCAAGTTTTCATTTGTATCATGGAACACGTGGAACAAAGTATGGAGCATTCTTCAGCATTTTGAACATATTCAGAAATTATTCCAGAACAGTCTTATTTTTTTTGAACAAAGGTAGTTTCTTCCTTTGCAGAAGACTTATTCCTGTGACCATATTCCTGTGCCAAATTCCAAGGCTGAAACCTTAGAGCTATAGGAAAGTTCGCACCAAGAGCAGACAGTGACTCTGCTTCTGAGGATCCATATAACCAGTGGAGATGTCACCTCTGTGGATGTTTTGTGTGTGTGGTTTTTTTTGTTGTTGGTTTTTTTTGTTTGTTTGTTTTTGTTTGTTTGGTTGGTCTGGTTTGGTTTGGTTTTTGTACTTATCTCCTGTGTGACAATGGTTCTGATCTCACAAACTGCTGAATGAAGGCAGGCTCTCATACCAGAGACAGCTGCTGATGGACTCAGAAAGGCTGCATGCAGAGAGAAAGGTCAAGCTGCACAAAATAACTTGCAGATTCAGAGGCGTGACTGCAAACATGGTTACCTTAGAACAAAACCAAATTAACTAGTGCGTGTAAGAGGCAATTAAATGTGACCCAGCAAAAACTGGTAAAGGTTTTGTATGGGACAGTATAACATCAGCTAGCTTGAGGCTTGAGAAGCCATTAGACGGAGTAGTTCTAGCTTCTTAAAATACCACTCGGTGACATTATCAAGAGCAGCTTTAAAGTTGAAAGGATCACTCTGTGTTTGCTTTACATCTAAATGCTACCCCTTCTCTTTGAGAAGACAATTCTGTACTGAGCAGATGGGAATCTAACAACTAAAATATCCATTTTGTTTTCCAACAGAAAGAGTTATTTGAGTTTGGATCCTGAATATGTTGTAGCTCTCTCTTAGCTTTCTTAAGAAATGATATTATTTCTGTTTCTTTAGTTATTTACTTGCCAAAACCCCAGAGCATGTTTGTGTTCAGTGTCATTTTAACAACAGTTAATGCTGCACTGTTCACTTTCATATAAAACCCATACCTCAAAATCTGCACAAAAACTGCATTTAAAGAAATTAAACAGAGAAGAATTTAAAAGCTCAGTCTCAGGATAAAGCAGACTTTGAGAATCTTCAGGTGCCCACACCTAAATGGTCCCAACTGAAGCACAATCTCTGGCTTGTAGTTATCTCATACTACATAAAAAAAAAATGGTAGATTATCATGGAGATATTATAAGGTGACAAGTATGATCTCATTTCTGAAAACAATTATGCCAGAACCACATGCAGTAGGGATAAAAGAAAGCTTTTTTTGCCTAGCTTCAGATTTACCTCAGCTTCCTGGACTTTGCACATTTACTACAGACACAGAGAAATAAAAATATGTGGAAGAGGGGAAACATCTGAATATGAGCCTTAAAACCATGGACAATGTGTCCTGAGAGAGCAAAAGTAATATAGGCACATTGTGAATAAAAATAACAGAGATGGTGAAAGATAAAATGAACATCAGGAATATAGTGGCAAAAAGTGGTGTGTGTGTGTTTTTTTTTTTTTAAAAAAATACATTTAGTCACAAATTATGCCCTAATAGTTTATGATCTAAATACTTTTAGATTCCCATGTCATTATTCATCATTAAAAGTCTCCAATACTTTAGTCATTTATGAGTTTTATATTTTTCTAATAGCTTTACCAACCTTGTATTAAGGCTGCTCATTTATTGACCTTCTTTTTGCCACGTGCATGTGTTTTGATCAACCTTGAATTATTAGCATTTAAATACATCAACAGAATATTGAAGTCTCATAATACAATGTTGTTTGTAATAAAATCTTTAATGTGATAAGATGCAGATCAAAAGGAGTGTACACCAAAGTGAATACAAATGATACAATACTGAATTAATATGAAAAGATGAAATGCATTGAACAATAGACTTGCCCTAATTTATTAGTGAGCCTATTAGTGGCAAAATTTGTGAAACACATAATGCAAAGTCAAATAAGGAGCATTTCCCATCATATAAATATTTTTCTAAATGATAACATTTAAAGATTAATTTGGTATTTTTTCTGCAAACGTGTCAAATTTGTCAAAAGCACCAGTTTACATACATATACATATATAACAGGTAAATGCTTATGGTAATAAACAGTGTTCCAAATGTTACTTAAAGGTGATCATGCAGAATACTCTCCTCTGGGCTGGTAAATCATTCAAGGAGTCAGAAAAACAGCCCTTCAGTCTGAAGTCTAAGACAGATTAACAGTGTGGAGGCTATTAGATCATGTGCTCTTTCAAACCGACCTTATTGGGAATCCTATTGACAAGGCACCTAAGGCACCTTTGCTGGTCAGAGTAATCCTGGTGTAGGTGATGTAGAAACACTTCTGGACACAGAGAACAGAATCTTTCCAGTCCCAGCTTGATTTTCAAACCAGTGAGTTATTCGCCATTCTCCAGTGAATGGGCAGGTCTTACACTAGCATTTTATTAGAAGAGTTCAGAGCTTCAAAACCAGCATTGCCTGCCTGCCACAGTTACATTGTACTATCAGGAATATTATGATACCAATATCAGCTTCCTGAATCTTTGCCCAAAAGCAAAGGGGAAAATCATGAAGCATACTAATCTTTATAATTAATGCCATGTTTTTTTTTTCATATTTTCTCCCTAGTTATCTTCAAAATAATTCTGTTTTGGTCTGGATCCTTATCATCTTTAAAGACTTTGTAACAACATTGTCAATATGACAGATGTTCTTGTGTGTAGCTGTAACTCAAAACAGGAGCAATATATTGCTGATATGATATATTTAGATACAGATAGATAGATATAACAGAAAACTAACATATGGTCAAACATAAGGATAATGCTAATTCCTACATCTTATATATTCTGAAATGTGAAGTTCCAGCCCTTAATAAGTGGCAAGAGTCTCACATTTCTGCACAACAAAAATATATTGTCTCTTCTAAACCCATGCCTATGTCTGTAGTAGTATAGACTGGTAGAGAACATAACTAAGTTGAGCAATAAAAACTGTTTAGCTTGTGTGTGCCATTTCAGAGAGAAGAGTGGATAAAACGGATTGATTCTGATAATATGAAACTGCTTCACGTATCAGAAATTTAATAATTGACAACAGCACTTGAGTTACAGCAAAAATATTCGATGTTGCCAAACGGCACATCCTATAACCTCTGATCTGGCTTAATAAAACTGAAACGCTTGTTAACAAACTATGGTTATTGTTTGAGAGTTTTATAACCTATATTTACATTCACTTAGAGCGGATGAGAGATTGAATTTCAATTCTTCATCTAGAAAGTTATATTGGTTAAATATGGGGACAACATCAACAGAAATACAGTTATCAAGAAGAGAAAAAAGAGATCTTTAGGGGATTGTTTAACCACAAACCAGTAGCCTTGCCTAAGATAATCAATTGCTATCCTGGGTTTGAGTATCCAAGGCTCAGGAAGAAGAATGGCTGGAAAATTACTCCAAAATTTCTAAACGCAAGCAAAATCCCTGAGAAGGAGTGAAGAGACTCACACCTGGAGCTCTGGCACACAACCAGTGCTGTGTCTTCCATTGTACTACCAGATACTTAAAAAGAGAAAAAATGGACTCTAGAGATGTCCCAATAAAAAGGAAATCCTGATATATTTTGCTTTGTAGTATAAATACTTTGTAATGCAGCACAGCTTCACTCAGATCTTTGGAGATAGGAACTCACAAATACAGACTGAAATGTTTTGAGAAAATCTGATCTTTGCTTTTGAAAACTAGTGTTTTCAGTTGCAAATCAGTGCTGATATGGAAACTGAAAAGTAGGATTACCTGATCTGTGTTTGTAATACAGGCCAACAGCATGAACAAGAAAAACCTGAAATACTCACCTTTTAATAAAGAAAAGTTCTATTATGATTAGGTTGTTCGCAGAAATTGAACAGGAGTGGATTTGGAGTGCTGGTGCTGTAAAGAGAACATTGCTTATAAAAGCAGGGAGAACAAAGTTTTGATTTCTCAAGTAGAGAAGAATACAGTTCTGGGCAACATATGTTTACAAAGATTTGAAACTGTAAAATAGATAGTCCCTGAAAATGAAGAGAGTAACTAATGAAACCCAGTTTTCTATGAATTTGTGCCTTCGTTCTTTCAAATATAGACTGTCAACTTCACAATTACTCTCCTTTTACCTGTTGTACTTCCCTGAGCAAGCCACAGTATTTGTAGTGGGTAGCTTGGTGCTGCAGATGTGCTCCCAGGCCAGCTCACTGTCTGCAGCTATGTGGCTCTGTCTAGCTGTCCTTTAGTAGGGGCAGTAATTCTGGACTTTCCTCCTAATTTTTTACTTTTCCTCAAAATTCTCAGAATAACTTGCATTTGAGATTCCAATCTCTCTTTTAGATCTGATGGATTAAGAAGTTATTAGAAGGGGGTCAAGAGACAGACAGGCTTCATCAAGCAAGTCTTATTTCCCTAGAAAACCTGGCTTAAAAATGAAACTGTAACCAGTGAAAAGGAAAACAGAGAATGATTGATTTCTATATATACTTCTGAGCAAAGAATTATTAAGACACATTGTTACCTAAAAATGTAGTACTAGTCATCTACCAATGAGCCAGAGGGTGAAAGGAATATAATAGAACATGGAAAAACAACTAGTCCACAGTAAACCAGCATCGACCAACCTTTTTGAGCAAAGTTAATATCAGAAAGACATGACCAGATGCAACACAAGTAAGTTTATTAAAAAGACAGCTGACAGCTGTCACCTGACAGCTCCTCACTGCTTTTACTGAAGTGACATAGTTTTATAAATCCCATGTGCCTGGGTCAACCTCTCAACTATAGCAAATAGAATTGGTGACCTAAATTCTCATAGTTTTTACGCTATTGTCATGGGAAGTAAGTTCCCCAACGTCAAGGAGTTATTTAGATTCGCAGTGTAAACAAGAATCCATCCTGGGGACTTTTTACACCAGTATCTTTTCTTTACACCTGCCATAAAGTTATAGGCTGGCAACTTACTGTGCTTTCTTAAACCATAAAGATGGCAGAAATCAGGTAAACACAAAATATTAGAAGTTTATCAACAATGTAACTGATTAAATCGTGGCAGAGCCTTTGCTTTCTTTCTGAACCTCTTAGCCAACTTGAAATAATTTTCTGTTATCACATGTTTTTTTTTAAAAAAAAGAATTGTCAGTTAATGCAGAAAACCTTTAATATCCCAACTATTGCAAAGCTTTTGTAGGGTTGATTATTCCTGCTGTGTAGCTTTTGCAGGGTTTTTTTAACACTATACAAGCATGCAAACACACATTCACAATGCAGAAAAATGTTCATCCTTACTCCATTTCACTGGAGGTAATTCTACACGTGGTAGGTAGTCTTAGTATACATATTTACTTAATTTTTAAAATGGAAATATGATATCCAACATGGTTTCCAGTTGAAAAGTTGTTATTTTAGTGCAGGAAGATAGGCAGGCTTTCCAGTTTCCATGCTTCTATGCTACACTTTTTAGAACAAATTTTGTGATGGTTCCTTTCACTGAATAGCCCTTTCAATGCCTTATGATTATTCATGGCCTCTAGTTGCTACTAAGCTACTTTAAAGTCTCATTTTGCTGGACGTGTAGAATCTGGAGATTTTTTAACTCAACATCAACTGTGCTCTGACCATGCATATACACATTTGAAACTAGAGTGATAAATCTGAAATGTACTGTGGTCATAAGACAAACTCTCAAATTGTAATGAATTGTTTGCCATGTTGCTTCTAATCCAGTGCTGCCCATTACAATGCACTAGTTAAGTGGTATTACTAGGCTGCTCATTGTGTTTTGTTCTTTGTTGATTTCTCTCATTCTATGTATTTGAGCTACTTTAGCTGGAAGTACTTAGCTGAGAGATTCACAAAAAGAACACATAGCATGGAGTGGGTGACCTATGAAGTCAGACATGAAAGATTCCTGTCTGGCTATTTTTCAATGCTGTTTCAGTCAAATCTGAGGCATTACTAGCTGTGTCATTGCACAGCAGTCATTTTGTTTCCTCATAATAGCTAGACAGATTTATCAATTTCTTTTTCCTTGTCATGATTTTTTTTTTTTTTTTCAGTTGTTGCTCTTAAAGGGAAGAGAAGAAAATGTAATATTTGAATCTGGAATAAAAATGCCTTCTCAAATACCTTTTAAAATTGGTGCTCCAGGAGGAGAGTCATACTACAGAAATATTTGAGGTTAGGGTAGAATATCTATTTAATCAGTTCTTTCACAACTGAAAAGCATTTATTGCTAGCAAAACCAAACTTTTTTTTTAATCCTTTTCTTTTTCCAAGCAAAAGCTGTGCAACAGAGTGGAACTGAGGATCAAAGTTTAAATACAGTTTCCTCTGCCACCTGGTTTTAATCTAGAGCTCAAGTGTATGACTGGCAACACTCACTGTCACAGCAGGGAGACCTGGTAAAGGGGGACAGAGCAACATTTCTTTTTCTATTTCTCAAATTGTGAAAGGTGTGAGATTGACAGCCTTGGAAAAGCAATTCTCCTATTTTATTTACGAAGAAAAAAGATGGCAGAGAAATCATAATAAAATCTTCTCTCCTAGTGCTTTGCCCATTTGTTCCAGACCTGCTTTAGATAAACTGTCAGGAGGGGGTGAGGAGATCACTTTGTCTTTTGACCAACTCAGTCTTTGTCCCATTGCTATGACTCCTCACCGGGGTGCCAATTGTGGTTGTCGTCTTTTCTTGGGTAGTTGCCACCTGTCCATTAGAAACTGGCCAGGGACCAGGAATTCACTTCATATTGACCGCAGAATAGATGTCATAGGCTCAAATTAACATTTTAGACACTAGGTCCAGATTTGAAACAGCAATTTAGAGATGAAAGGCAATGTAACTCTTCTTCCTTGATCACTTATTTATGGAGTTACCATGTATTTGAGCTACATTCACATCCACTTGATTAGTCTCTGTTTATTGTAAATTTTCTCTACATAATTATTATTTCTGGTTTTAAAGAATCATTAAAGGTCAGAGTCAGATTAGCATGCCTTTTGCTACAGGCTGTAAACCCCTTGGTTTGTCTTTCTCATCTGACTGAAGAAATTACCTTCTATGTCCTGTGGCTGGCTTAAGGATCTATACAGGTCTCCAGGAACAGCCTGGCCCAAGGAATCAAAAAGCCCTGAAAACTTATCCTTAGTGATAAATGGGAAAACTGTATTTTATTGAGGTATCATGACCATGGGAGAAAGATCACATAAAAAGCAAAAAGACAAGTATTAGAGATAAGAAGAAACATAAAGTAGGTCAGAACATGAGAACAAAATGAATAGGTAGCTGACCAATAAAATTGCAGTCTTGGTATTTTTTTTTTTTTCTGCAAGTTGTCCAATTGAGTATAAAGAAACTTTTAGGGGATGAAGTATTTGTCACTATGTATCAAAATCTAGTTGGTGATTTAAGGACTTGTCAAAATTGCACAGCTGTATCCATAAGGTCTATGGTCATAGCAGTGATTTGTCTGTAAGACTATGGCATTAAAGGAGCTGTGATATATAAGGGTGTTGGTAATGTAATGTACTGAGGACATCCAGAACAAGATACAGATGTACTAAATCTAGCACTGTTCTGTCACAGAGAATAGCTACCATAATAATATACAAAGTCATACACAAGGAGATAAAATTAAAAAACAAACTAACAAAACAAGACCAAACCAATCCCAAACTACTAAAATAAGCATTCCAGTCATGTTTGCACAAGAACTTTTATTCAGGAAAAGGAAATGACCATGAACTTGGAGAAAAAACTAGCAGTGTTTGCAAAAATGAATTTTCACATTATGGAAGATGGAGAAGGGGCACTTCTCATTTTTTAACCTTTATCAAAACCCAGGGATTTACAATGATTTACAGTCAAGGAACTAGATATGCAGAAGGACATGGTGCTTTGAAATTGTTTCCCTTGAGATACCTCGCTGACCAGTGCAATCCTTAGGTACTGTTTGCTGCAGTGTCTCAAATGCTACACTAAAATAGCATATTTTTTTAGTTTAGGTGAACTCTGCAAAGTAACGTACAGCTCTGTGTATCAAAAAAAACAAATAAAAAAATTACTTGCCACGCAACTTTAAATATCTGTGTTATAATACACTAATCCACTGCAAGGGTGAGTTTTTTCTTGTCTGAAAAATGAATGTGCAAAGCTGTCTGTCACTCTAGTTGTTACCTTTAAGGTTGCACAACTGCAGGCAAGTTACAGTTATAGGTTGATCTTCCAGTATTTTTGGGGAGTTTTTTGTTTGTTAGTGTTTTTTTTTCATAGGTTTTTTTTTTTTTTTGGTAGGGTTTTGTTTGTTCTAATCTCATGTACCTTGCTTCATCGCAACAAGGTTCTTCTAATCAACAAAGGACATCTTGTTTGCTTACTCTAGCAGTGCCCACCCAGCCCAGCCACCACAGTCTCAGCACTGATATTGATTCTATGTTTGGCATCTTTAATGAAATAAAGGACCCCATTGCACTCTTCCCAAGGGAAAGAGGAATCCACAGTAATTACTTTTATCTTAAGACTGAAGAAAAATGTTCAATTTTTCTTTCATTCAAGGAAATCTGATCTGTGTAATTTAAAAAAAAAAAAAAGAAAATTTATACTGCAGTGATAGTGACTGGTTAGTTCAGAATGAAACAATGTTTTATACATAGTGATTTCAGTGAGATGCTGTATCAGCTTTCCAAACTACATACTTCCTTAATGCACTCATCATGCATGATCAAATGTAATGTTTTGTCAGTTTTTAGACACTTTGCTATTAGAGTTACATCTTTTACTTCATCCAACTAAGGCTGCTGAAGGACAGATTGTACAAATAAACATCAGTTGGAATGTTTTAAAGAGCAATTGTTTACTGATTGAAATGCAAAAACTCTTGCTCATGCTTGGAGATCAAATTACATGCTGAAGAGAAAGCAAGCTACATAATTCCTTGACTCATGACTCATAAGAAATATCAGGCTGTGTCTTTTGATGTGAAAACTTGCAGAATCTCTTGTCTTTATTAGATGGAGCAGTAGATGACATGTTTTTCTTAAAAAACAGTACCACTAGATATGCCAATCTCACAGCTATCAAACTGTAATCCCTCTGTGAAGGGGAGCTGTGAAGAGGATGATCTGTAACATTGAAGTTAAGGAGTCTTTTGTTTTTAGATAAAGTATTATATTGATTTTAAACTCCAATTGAATTCACAGTGAGAATTTTCATGCTGCACATTGTCTCGCATTTTGATTACTTAGAGCAGCCATGCAATGGTGGGAGGAGAATTTTCCCTACACAATGTGAAGCCAGGCTTCCAAAAGAGACAGTACAGAAGAAAGGACATTAGGATGTATCTGAAGGGTATGAATGGAGTGAGAGGCAGAAAAGTGATATCAACTCAGATTAAAGATCAGCTGAGCCAGACTCCCATCTCATGGCATCTTATAGGGGGAGACTTCAATGAGGGGAAGCACATAGTGATATTTACTCTCTGATTACCTCTGCCATACTGTGATTTGTGACTCAGGAACTTGAAGTCAGGCATGATGTCTTTGTCCTTTACCAGGTTCAGTGACCAATGCCAGAGCACCATCCACTTGCCAGGAACGCTTGGAAACAATCTGGCCCTAGAGAGGTTATAGAGGGTCCTCCCACAGTGGTCCTCCACATGTCCATGTTGGCTCCCATTTATGTCTTTCAGAGACCCAAACCATGGGAACAGAGGAAGGACTGGAGTTTCAATTGAGAAGGTTATGGAAATATATTGAAGATTTACTCAGAGTATTTTTCCTATTCCATGCCTGTGGACAAATTACGTAGTATTTTTCCATTATAATTTTATATGTGTGATTAATAGTGCTGGCTGTGTCACTAGAGGTTTAGTGAGAGAATAAATATAGTTGAGTATGAAGCACATAAAAGATGCCTAAAAATGCCCAAGGGAAAACTCCACCAATTAAAAATCATTTTCTTGAAAGGGCTCTATCTGGTCAGACATAACTATAGTGGTATACTTATTGAAATAACATTTTCACTGCTGTTACCTCAGTTTTACACTGTAAGGGGATTCTCTGAAAATCTCAGGTAATGGAATCCTGTGACTTGGGAAGAACTAAAATGGAAAAAAAAAATATCTGTTTTTCATGATTGTAGAAGAAAAACTCAGTCTCATATTTTTCAAGATTCATAAAGGTAATGAATTCCAAATTGTAACTCTCAGTTTTTAAGATAATAGACTATTTTCCATGAAGTGTAAATAAGGATGTAAGAATTCAGTTAAATAACCTTGCTCTCTGTGATTCATGATTCAATAGCATGGTCTAACCTTATAGCTGATCATGTTTTGAGCAGGAAGTTTGACTAGAGACCTGAATTATGCTGTGATCCTGTGATTCTGCATTTCTATAGAAGCAGAACCATGTCTAGACCTTTTGGCACATTGTACTGACTGAACAAAAGCCCCCAACTTAGTTTTTATAAAGTCTAGAAGATATGGTCAGACATTTGATATGCTCAGGAGAGATTGTGTACTCCTGTTTCGTAAATATCTGTTTGGGAAAAAATTGCTGTCAAATTTTGAGGTCTGTTTTCTTGTTGCTTCACCATAGCCACAGAAAAATACAGGAGGACTTGGATTAATGTGATCAAACATAACATATATTGTACAGTTCTCTACTGTCATGCTAGTCACCTTAGATTACCTCAATAGTAATATAGAATAATGGGTGCTTTTGAGTATTAATGACATAACCTAGTTTAGGTATCTTATTTAGCATAAGATGAATTGCTTGTTAGAAGGTCTGTTTCTTCCTTCTGTCTAAAAAGAACTAAAATAACAAGTTCAAACGTAGAATCCTATCCTTGTTGACCCAGATCACACCCAAAAAAAGATAGAAAAAAGAGAGAATTAGAAAGAAGTTGATGATTTCATTTTCATGCTGAGAATTTAGAGAATTAACTTGTTGTGCATTGCAAAAATGACTGCAAAAGCCTTTTGCAAAAAGATGGGAGCTGAATCCCTATGTTCAAAGTCTCATGCTGGTGTATTTCTTGCACTTTTTCTTCTTTCTTTATTCTGCTATGGTAGCTAAAGCATATAGGTCTCACCCCTGCAATAAGGTCCATACTGATCTTCCCACTTACCAAGCCAATCTGTGTCCCTGCCACTGGAGCCACAACTGCTGCAGAGCAATATCTGCTTGCAAGGCCACAGAGTGGAAAAGAGAAGGGGAGAAGGAAGTTATTCTTTCACAGAGCAACACAGCAAAATACAGAAAGAAGGGATTTAACTTTCTGTGTAATAATCATAAGGAAAGTTTTCATATTTTTGGTGCATACAGCCCAGGTCACCTGGGATCAAAGAGGATCCACCATGCTTTAATAATTGCATTGCTGATAGTTGAGTTAGGGTTAATACAACTAGATTTGTCCCGGATAACCTTCTCTTCCTTTTGCATCTCTCTGACTCCCTAGAACACTTTTTCTTTCTTTATGCAACTTTTATGCCCCACCCCAACCGCCCCTGCAACCCCCACCTGTCCAGGATCTGATTCTCCTTTGCTTCTGATTTCATGAGAGTATTGAAGGTTTATTTTCAAGCCCTAGCCATCTCAAATTGGCATGTTCATATCTAAGGTATGGGTTATGTTTGAAAACAGTGAATAGTTATAGATTTGAAGCAAGGAATGAAATATATGAGATTGAAAGATGAACAAGGGAAATCTGATGTGATTCTAAATAATTCAATCCATACCACAAGCAGAAAGTAAAGGAGTTTATGACTTCTATAGAAATAATTGGAAAAGGACCTGAAAAATAATTCATACGTTTATATTTGCCTTCTTACTGTCACTGCCTGCCTCACATTTTCTGTTAATCAATTTTGCTGTTTCTCTGTCAGAACTTCCTGATTGTCTTAAGGATACTGAAATGTATTAAAATACATGGTTTGCAGGTATCACAACTGTAGTCCTGAACATTGCAGCATTCCCTGTGGTATCTGCGGTCAGCTGGGCTAGATGCAATTGGAGCATTTGTAGCTAGTCACACAGCCATGAGAGCATCTGTGCTTTTTCTACACTTCTGAGCAAGTCCATGAAGTTTAGAGAGATGCTAGATGTGTATGATCTAGCATCTGATAAATTCAGCAGAACAGTGATCTGTAAGTGTCTATGTCTGTAAAATGTTTACTACAGCTTTGTGACACTCAAGGGGAAATAACTAGACTACCATGCAACCTACAGAGAGGTAACTGTATGTGCTACAGGGCAAACACTACTAATAGTCTGTGAGATAAAATTACCTCATAAGGCTTAAAAAATGCTGCTGTGAGTCCAGAGATAAACTTCTTGAGCAATTTCTTTTTTTAAGATCATCTTTACTAAACCATCTAACATTTGAATTACAGCAATACCATAAAATCTATAAGGTTTATTTTATAGACCTATTATGAAGAAAACCCTGTAGGGTAAGTTATATGACCTGTAAGAGTACTGGTCACTAACATATCACAAACAGACACATAAAACTCTGATAGCTATAAAATAAAAATAATATATAAATATAAGTTTTTATTAGTATATCAGCCAGCCTATTGCCAGCAATGAAGGTACAATGTATGTCCCAGCTTACAGCGTTGCAGACCTCAAATAGCCAGAAACCCTTCATCATTTCCCAAACCATACATTGTGTTTTTAAACAAATCTGTCTTAATTCCTAGGTTTAATCTCTTTTTCTGTTTCTCTTTTAAAACATAGATTAGCATTGATTAAATCCTTCCTCCATCACTGTAGACACCATTATACAGTGACCCATTTAAACTGAGTAAGGCTAAGTCCTGTATCACCTGCTGAAATAGTGGGAGACAAGTTACTTTCTCCTGTTTTATTTTTATTGACTTTGGGATAATTATTTCTGAAATTAGTTTGTTCTGTTACAGAAGTTTCCTAGCCATCTGAGCATTCAATTCCTGTCAACATCTGATTGCTTGACTGGTTGCAACCTGATCTATCACTAAATTTTGCCATCTCATTTACTTTCATATGCAGATTTGAGATTTGTTCATAAAAGCCATTGCCAGATTGAAACAGCTTTCCAAATCCCATAGTGCTAGTGATGGCTAAAAGTCATTAGGGGCCTGTGGATAAACAAAACATCCTTCTTGTTCCAGTGATTACTTGATAGCTGCAAGCTGCCCTAATGCTTGCTGGCAGATAACTCAGAGTGGAAACCATAAGCATGTGGGAGCAGCAGCATCTCAAAGAACTGGAGCAGACTCCAACATAGAGGGGTGGGGTGAGACCCGGAATGGGAGAATGTTACTTGAAAGAAAGGTAAATTCCCTCAACAGTCCAGCTCCTCCTGGGCACAGAGGAGTATTTTATGTATGTTTTATAGAGTAGCCTAGTATCTACAGCTACTGAGTTTGTGTAAAGTTATACATCATCTGCCATTATCAGTAGTATTTTTCCCCTACTGCTAATAGAAATTAGTTTTAGACTTTTAAAGCTTTTTTAGAACAGAATTGTTATGAGTGAAGAGCTGCTCTTTTCCCATCTCACTGACCTCAAATTTACCTTTGGTGCGATTTTTAGAGCATGGAGCTAATAACAACAAAGTTGTAGGTTTGATTCTAGTAGAGGCCATTCACATAAGAGTTGGACTCGATGATCCATGAGGGTCCTTTCTAATTCAGGATATTCTGTGATACTCTCTGTGCTATGAGCTTGGTTTTGTATGTGTGGATGTGGCTCTGTGTTTATTGCTGTTGAGGCAACTTGAATTTCAGCTGGGTAGAAGAGGCACAAGGCAAGTGCATTTGAATCTTTGAGAGTGTAAGCGGCTTGGAGCACTGAGGAAAAAGTGCAGGACTTTGAAAATGACAGGACATGAAGCAAGGTCAGAGAGAGACAATATCAGTACACTGCAAATGAAAAACGAATATCTGAGATAGTCTCATATTTGTTACTGTTGTGGAGGATTGTGTGCCATCTGTGCTAGGCTGTGCATGAGAACCTTGTGACAATAGCCATCTTGCATGGCCTGAGGCAAGGAAGGTCTGAAATGTACCTAGACCACAGAACAGCGTTGGACGTGGATCAAAGATACTGCACATCCCAGATGCTCTCCAAGATCCAGATAAATTTGGCCTGGATAAGGCAATAACTCACTTTAGTTATCAGATTAAAGCATGGTGGTTTTTGAAATAAAGTTGTTATTTTCAGGACTGTATCTTCCCTTCTTCCCTTTCCCAGTGCTTGACAGTAGGGAGCAAATAAAAGCTCCTTTGGATTTTAGCAATTTGCAAGTAGAGCTTGCATGGGCAATTGAAAGCAAAGAAGATAAAAAAGAGGCTAATATTATTAGCAATCCCCAGTTGTTCCCAAATGCATTATTTTGGTTGTGCAAACAATTGAAATTTCTAGCAACATAAACCAATACATTACTGAAAGTCATGTCTAAGAATTCAAATAAAATATGAGGACAATTTAAAATTATCCATGCAAGCTATCCAGCAACGAGTTATTTGGACTGCAAGGTTTTTATGAATAAAATTGTAAAGCAAATGTACAATGTAAATACACAATCCAAAATGCCCTGGCTTTCCAACTGTAGAGTCCAAAACAAATTATTTTCATGCCGTGTCTGCATTCTGAGGTGGACAGAGAAGTAGTTTTCTGCTGGGTCAGAAGGTGAAGCTTTGAATTAACTCACAAAATAAGACCAGTCTGGCCATCCTTCTCTGTTTGCAGAGTTTCAGATTTTTCTTGGCGGAGGAATCCTTTTGTTTTCCAGCATAACCTTGAAAATATTTTCAAGCAGTTTAAACCACACCTGTATATCCTTGAGGACATGTCTACTTGGAACTGTACAGACATCTGCTCTGACAGGTAGGGATAGAAATCTGCTCTAGTAGATCTGCATTAATGTAAATTAGAGGTAATAGGTGTTGAGCAAAGAACTCCCTGATACTGGTAATACATCTGAAATACAAGGGGAGACTTTAGTAATATCAGTTGGACGCTTGCTTTGACCCTTTAACATCTCCATGAAAGATACATCAGCTAAGATCAGTCTGCACCAGAAGAGGCTTTGCAGTATTCTTTCTAATTTACATTCCATTTACTTTACACTTAATGCTTGGAACAACCCATAAACTCCCATCATCATCTGATGTCAAGAAAATGACCCCTGCACTCACCCTGCTGACACTAAATTAGAAAATCCACCATGATACTTCTTTCAGTTCATTGTTTCTGGGAAGATTTTGACAGAATATTTAAGAAAATTTCCCATCAATCTTCTATTATTTGATAAACATCTAAAAATACCTTTTTTAACCTATTTTCACTGTTGGCCTCATTTGAGATATCTGTAAGAGACATCCTCTCCACAATGAATGAAAGACAAATTTTATGTCAGAAGAAGAATAAAAGAAGAAAGGCGGAGGTGTCTGTCAAATTCACAAAAGTGTTATGAGCCTGTGACCCTTGATACGTAGGAGAAAATGAATGAAAGGGGCCAAAAGAAATGTAAGAAATTGCTTCAAGACAGCATGTTGCTCCTGTGTTAGAAAAAGTAGATGGCTAAAAGGATCATGTAGGAAAAAAAAAAAAAGGAAATAATTATATCCCAGAAGCCAGTATACAATACGAATAACAGTGCACAGCTTCTTTGCTATCTCCAACTTAGTTTCAGGTGTAATGTGAACAAGAAAACTCTTCCATTCAGCCTTAAATGAAAGAAAAAAAAAGAAAGGAGAAGCCATAGGTATAATATTTATAGATGTGCTAGTCAGCAGGAGATATTGCAACATACCAATTTAAATTGTTTCCTTTTGAGGCATTTTTGTTGCTTGTTTTGTAACGTCTTATAATTTTTCACAAGTTAATACTTCACTTTGTTTCACAGAATATTTATTCATTCTTCCCAGAAGGACATTTATTTCATGAAGTCATACAGAATCTTATCAATCACTTAACATCAAAGCCAAATCCCCAAAACCAGGGCAGTCAATATACTCTTAATGCTGTTCTTTATGAACTCACATGATGATGTGATTTTGTATCTGCTTTTGTAGCCAACTGCTCAAAATTACCAGGCATGCCTTCTGAGTCTCATTCATTTCTAATATTTGTCTTCCCATCTTTTTTCACAGGTGGTCAGAACCTTCAGCAACAACAATAGGGACATTTGAAATGCGAAGATCCAGACTTCGTGAAGTGGATGTCCTGAATTGCTTCAGTCTAACAAACTGCACTTTCAAAAGCAGGCTGTGTCATCTCCAAGACTGCAGGTTCTAGAGACTCTCATTTCTTCATATTGCAGTTCTAGAGCTTCTTTTACAGCTTTATGGGAAAGAGTAACTCAGAGGATGTTGATTTTCACTGATGGCATTGCACATGTAATCCCACACTTTTTCCATTCCTTCCACTTCAGTCACCATCATTACCTTTTGGCAACCCACATTAATTTCGGTGAGACTGTCTTGGTGATGAAGGTGCTGAGCAGCAAAGACAAATCTGAGTACTAAGTAGTGGTATTAGCATACAGGCAGCCTGTTAAATAATTCTGCATTTCGAAGAGGATTAAAAGGGTACTATTTTGCAGGACCTAGTTAATGGCTTTACATAAGAGAGAAGAAATAGCATGTGCAGCTTAAAAATTAACCAGGATGAGTCTTACTTTTATGTATGCTACGGATAAAACTCTCTGAGTTCTCATGCTTTCAAGTACTGATTTTAGTGTGGCACTGCTATAGGGATGTGGCCAACTTAACATGCAACACCAAAAATGTAACCTTCCCTGTCTGAAATTATTAAGTCATTCCAGCTATGCATCATAATTCTGATTTCTTATTTCCTCAGCCCAGAATGACCATTCTGCCATATACAGATGGTCAGTGAATCCCCTCAGCACCCATCATTTTCTATTTACTGTCTGTCATCCTAACATTCTCATTTTTCTCTGCTGTCATGGTATTCAAGTTCCTGACAGCTAAATGTGCTCTCCTTACCAGATACAGACAATACTAGCAGTCTCAAATCTGATAGAGAGGGAGAGGCTATCACTGAAGACAGGGTGAAGAAAGACTGAATTATTGACTGTAACAAGAACAATTCACCCTCAAATTCTCATAGTCCCTTGGAAGTTCCAAGAGTATCTCACAGTTCACAGCAAAAACAGTCTCCAGTGGCAGCAAGGAAAACAGTGGGTAGGTACAGTGATGTCTATCCTCTATACAGTGTATCTTTTCTTCACACAGTGACTCACTATGAGGTTGGTCTGCATGGGAAAAATGCAGTACTAGTACTTGTATATGTATGCCAGTATATCTGTTAACCACATAGTTTCTTAATGCAAACACAGGGAAAGCAGAGTAAGGATTTTCACTTCCTTTCTCCTTTTCTGGTGTGGACTGTGCTTCCAGATGCCAAATCTGGGTCAGCAACATAAATATGTCTGGGACTGTTCTCTGAAGCCAAATTGAAAGGAGCAGCCTATAGCCACACTAACCTTCTCTCCTGGTTCCTCAAAGAGGAGGCCTACCTGTTCTGAATCCCTAATAATGCATGAGCTGTTCCTGAAAACTGATAAAGAATTATAGAATTATAGAAACATAGAATAGTTTTAGTTGTAAGGGACATTTAAAGGTCATCTAGTCTTGCCTCCCTGCCATGAGCAGCTTCAGCTAGACGGGTTTGGTCAAAGCCTTGTCCAGACTGACCTTGAATGTTTGCAGATATGAGGTTTCTACCATCTTGGCTACCTATTCCAGTGTTTCCAGGTGACGTGAGGGAAATCATAGATGGAATCCTGTTCCTGCAACAAAACATTATCAGTGTCAGTGTTAACTGTTGAGACAATAGGATACAAGTGCTTGCAAACATTCTCTTTGAGTTATTTAATTTACTAGTGTAGATGTGCTCACTGATATTGAGGGTTATGAGAGTGACTATTCCTTACACATGGGTTGTTGAGTTAGCCTATTCCCTTCTATAAGAAAGTCTTTTTCATCAGTTTATTACAACTTGACCTTATTATAAATGAAGACATTGTATGAAGCTGTTGATATTCATCTGAAGAAAATTATGTTTCTCTTTAGGACTTTATGTCATATTTATTTCATTACTTCTATAAATAAGCTAAGTAGAAGGTGTTGGTTTGACTATGATTTTTAAATTAAACTTCTAGTATATCAATTTTTCTTATTTAATTAGGGCTTTTATTTCTATAGGCGAGGCTAAGTGGAAATATTGCCAATTTGTATGTTAATTTAGAGGCAGCATTAATACTAAATCCACCTGTGTCATGTCTAAAGTTTGTCCGGTGACTATCTATGTTTCGGTGTAGTCACATCTTTGTGTTAGGGCGTTTAGAAAGCTGAAGACCTGTTTGTATCATCACCCTTGATTTGTTTATTTGTTTCTCCCTATAGTCTTCTTCATGTCTCTGTAGGGCAATTCCTCTCACTTCTGTGACTTCTTTTACACCAATAGAGATGTTATTGACAAGGCTGGTTGTGTCTCCAGATATGAGATCATTTCATTTGGTTTCCTGCTACTTCTTCTTCCTCTTCCATTTGCTTGCATGCACTGATATGTGTCTTGTGCACACAAGGTGAGAGAAGCCAGAGCAGGAATAGCACGGGAAGACAGGCCCAGAGGCATCAGGAAAGTATGAAGAGCTGTCACTGTGAGCCAATGACAACCTAATATTGTTATCGTCTGACAACTGCTCAGCAACCTACATGAAATAAGTTTGGTGGTCTCAGCCCAAATCCTTGCGGGCAAGTGAGTACATCACAATGAGTAATATTGTAGCCAGTATGAATTGGCATTGCTGGGAGCCTCCACTGACCGCCCAGGCATTGAACAGGCTTCTGGTTTTGATTACACCCACCGAGTGGGTGAGGTTGGTTTTATGTACTTTCTCTGGACAAGGCTGGGCTCTTTGTTGAAAAGTTCCGCTACTTCGCACTATCATTGACTCTTAAAAAAAAGAGTCAAATATTGAGTTTTGTGCATTTATAGATAATTTAAAACATCTGGCCTTTGCTGACCATGTCTGTTTTGCTTCTTGCTTGCTTGCCAAGAATAGGTAGGTCCAATTTTTCTGAAGAACTATTAGAGTTCCACTAGAATCTATTTAAGTAATATTTAGTTCTATGCATTGTATTTGATTGTAGAACAACAGGCACATTTATTTCTCTGCTCACATTTAAATGTTGTTTCCTGTCTATTGATTCTCTTGGCATTGGTTACTGATCATATAACTCCCAAATGGTGTAATCCAAGCTGTTCATATAATTTGGCTTGAACTTTATTTTGAAAAATCTGTAATAATCTAAGTTAAATAAGCATAATGCTAGAAAATATACTCTAGGGAATAAATCTGCATTGACAGGAGATGGATAAAATAGATTTTTTCCATCTCTGCATATGACTTTCTGATTAGAGAAGGCAATAGCAAAAGATGGATGACTGCCTAATTGGATATTAGTAGGGAAAGAGTGACACATGTCGTAGGATACTGTTAGAGGATGACTCTGAGGGTTGCAAAGCAAAGTATTTAGGACAAATGAGCCCATCAGATTAGATAAAGTAAAAGAGACAGTTGGGATTCCAAGAGCTTCTCTGACTCATAATTAAGAAAATGTCTCCACAGGAGTCTGTGCTAAGCATATCAAAGATAGCAGATGCAATATGTTGAGGGCATCTAGCCACATGTATGAAGAAAGCTGCCTTTCAAAGGTGGCCAAAAAATGGGAGGAACTGCACTTGTTCTTGACTCCCTTGAGGTATCTTTTTCATGGTATATATCTGAAACAATTCATGGATGATTAAGTTTATTTTTAATACAAGGGTGCATTTTTCCTGTGTGAATTTCTGTTTTTACACTGAGAAGCAAGACTTCATTTGTGGTGGGAAAAAAATTGTGAGAACTAGAAAAAGAAAAATATGGTGAGAGTTGAGGAACTGAGTAATTGAGACAGGAGGGGATTTCTAGTGAGGAATTGCTTAATCTTTGGGTTGATTTGTTTGCACTTAATACTTAAAATATGAAATTGGAAGAAAAACACTGCTTTTGAAACCAACATTTTCCTTAATTTTTTTTTCCTCTAGTGATTTCTTTATTTTTTTTTTTCAAATAAATATATGCATTGGTGGACTTAATATAATAAAAATAATAGATGACAGCTTTCAATTTTTCCCATTTTTTAAACTCCAGGTAAGTCAATCTCTTTGTACGGAATTTATAGAATCACATTCACTTCAGTGCTAATGCCCCACATCCTTTATTTTATACATTCTCCAATCACAAGATCAACGAAGGGATAGTTTTATTTGAATCCCACTAAAACCCTCTCCTGTGGTTAAGCAGTTGGAGACTCTGCAGACTAACTTCTTAAGTTCATTGCTAAAACAAGGGTATTCAGTTTATTTGAATACTGATGCAACTTCAGACAGGACAGTTCGGTGAACTTACTCCTTGGTTTCTTGAGGCTAGCAACCTAACCAATTCTCAAGTGGAGTCATCCAGGTATTGACTTTATCCTCATTTATGACAGATTCCCAAAATATTACTATCACCCTGGAAAGGTCAGAGTTGATGTTCTTCACTCAGACTGGTGTACTAGCACAATCTGGAGACTGCTGGAAATTCAGTGTATTTGCAGACACTCCATACTGCCCCTAGGCACTCTTTACTCTGGAAACCACTAGATGTTTTCTTCTGTCACGTTATCACTTGCACTAAAAGCACCGACAACTCCTTTTGCCTCCAGTCTTGCAACTGATCCTGGTGGATTCCATTGCTTTATAAAATGAAAAGAACCTGTGACCCCAGTTCTACTAGAGTGTGAAGTATCAGTTGAAAGATAGGTCTCTTGAAATTCCTGTCTCTAATGTTAGAATAATCTAATGCTATACTACATGTAGATCCAAACCAGAAAAATCAATCTAGAGACATATAGAAAGAATGAAATATCACTTCACTAGATTATCAGCTGGACCATGATGCATTTGAAAACCTTTCACCAGATGCCTTATTCCCCTAGTGTCTTACATAATCAATAGAAGAATCTCTATCTGTACAGCCAAGAAATAATGTGACAGTATTTGTGAAATAAAAAACAGACAAAACCAAACCATTCAAACAAACAATCCCTCAGTAATTTCAGATTTTCTTTCGAGAAAT
The DNA here is from genome assembly GCA_035583185.1 of Anabacerthia variegaticeps. Classification (NCBI taxonomy): domain Eukaryota; kingdom Metazoa; phylum Chordata; class Aves; order Passeriformes; family Furnariidae; genus Anabacerthia; species Anabacerthia variegaticeps. The sequence goes on from JAWWEW010000112.1 coordinate 51,232,606, forward strand.
ATATAAAGCAAATAAAGGTTAAATGACATAAATCATGCATGCATATAATATTGAGTTAATTATCATATATATCTACTAATCCATTCAGAATTGTTCTTTTGTATTATTAAAATTTAATATTTTTTTAACTTACAGTTCCTCTTTTATTTTCAAACTCCACAATAAAAGTCAGCAAAGACAAGCATAAGAGGAGAAACAGCATAATTTTTCTGAAACACAAGTAGAAAACTTAAGGACTACTGTGAAAATGCCTTTTGAAATTGAAATAGAATTGAAGTCACTTATGTGACATAGATCTTGATCTGCTATTGTCATTTATCCATCCAAGTAAGAGTGTGACATGACATTACAAAGTGTACAGAATTCACTAAGAATTGTTTAAAAAATAAGACGAAAGGCCAAGAGACAGGACTAAGTTTCTGATGTAACATCTACAGTGTTGAGAGGAGAGAGCATGGGCCATAACTCCATAAAATGGAAATGTGTTCATATGACTGCTAGAAAGTCTATAAAGGCTTCTAGTTGGGAATGAGTGTGGGCTTAATATCATACATATTATTTTATGATTGATATATGTCTGAAATGAAACTTTGTACTCTTGTAGTGATGGTACAGTAATCTGTTTCAGTGACTTATACTTCTGCTGTGAAAGGACCAGCAAAACCCGTGATAGCTGACAGTGGTGTTTTTAGCTTTAACTGCTGGGTCAGCATTGCTAGGATGTGTGACCCTCAAAGGCTGCTGCAGATGGAAAATGAAGTACAGCAATTTAAATGGTACCCTTGTAATGAGCCTGATTTTTTTTCCCAGAAATGGAAATATTTTGTAGCAAAATGCCTATCACTGAAGTGAACAATACTAAATTTCTAAGCCATTAAATGATGAAAAAAATGAAGTTAAGGAATGGTATAAGATATAAAAATTGGCAACCACCAAGACCTTTCCATGTGAAAAAATCATTCCACATATATCACATATCTGCAGGAACATAACATTAGACTCTGTGAAATATTCCCTGCTAGTGTGTCATATAGCATGCGTGGAAAACAAAAACGGCAGACAACATTTTTATTTCAGTTGATATGTCTGATTTAGTATCTATTGTCTTTAGATGTTCCCTTCAGGGTGTATTCTGAATTCTTAGTCATATTAGATGAGTAGATCTTCAGCTTATAAACTCATATCTGAAAAAAATTTCTGCATTGGTATTCCTTTTAGTGTTTGAGCAATTTTTACATACCGTAAATTTTTTCCAGTGCATGTATATTATTATACTGTAGGGTATTATTTCTGTGCAAGTTATTGCATTTTGTATATGTGCCTTGGGACATGTTAGGGCACATTTTCTAAAAGAGTTGATACATAAATGAGGCTGTTCAACCATTACTCGTGAAATACTGAGGAAGGTATTACATAAGGAGATTATTATCACTAGTGGGGACAAGGCTGATTTACACTCTTGAGTGTTAAATATTCTTAATTCTGGCAGTTGATTTGACCTGGTAATTGGTTAACAAACTGGGAGGTTTAGTATTTGCTATCTGGACAAGCTAATGGTTAAATATGTCACAAGTTTACAAGATTTTAATAAATTTTAAAAGTTGTAAGGCAAATTTTCTAGGACTAGGAGCTAGTACTTCCGATTTCCTGCTCTTTACAAATACCAGGAAAAAGAAATATTGCAAGCAGGATGCAGTTTGTTTGGAAATCAAATACCTGCATGAAACAAAGTATTTCTTCTTCCTCTGAGGCCATCTGTGTGTGTCCCCTTAGTGTGCATTTCAATGTTGAGTCACTTTATTTTCTCTTACTTGTATTTTAGCTGTGAAGTAACTTAATGTGTTAGCAATTAGATAAGTTCTTAATATATTGTTCTAACTGTGTGGCTGTTAGAAATGCTATTATAATATTATGTGCTAAAATCAAGCTCTATATATCTGTCCCTTGACATTTAGTTTATCTATATAGTTCATTTTCATAGTATTTAATAACCTGAGATAAACTATAAAGGTTCTTATAAAAAGATTCAGGGTTATTATGTGCATGCACAGGTCCACAACATATGTCAGTTTTTGTTTAATGTGACTTGTTAAAATTGGAACCTCATGTTGTTGTGAAAATCTCCTGTTAATTTCCTTATGCCTTCCATAAAGACATAACCATTAAAGATTAAAATGAATAGTATTTCACTGTATTTGATTTATATATAAACTCATCAGTAAAATCATATTAACTGTGGTTTGAAACATTCTTTGTGTACCTAATGTATGGCTTTGACTGCAAAATATTTCAGAATGTGCTAAAGCCTGTAACAAAGGACTTAGGGCCAAAATTTCATTCCAAGTATTCATTAAAAACAAAGACAAAACTCCCTTTGATTTCAAGGAGCCAGCATTTCAAACCATAGGAAATTGTAGTTGTGAATTTGATTCTTATACGGATTAAAATAGTTTCTGTGTGTCCAGATCCAAAAGCTGCACTGAATGTGTAAAGTTCCATTCATGAACTTTGAGCAAATTAAACCATTACTTAATTAGTGATATACATCTTGTTACCTTGAGAAGCTTATACTACCACAGTGGGTGCATTAGTGGTAGTACTGACTTTTAGCTCTACTGAGCTAAAGGCAGTAGAGATATATGGTGTTCTGTGGGGATGATATGTGGAGGGAGATACAGACACAAACACATACTCGTACTTTGACCACACAACTGGACACATATCTAGTCACCAGAAAAACAGATAACCATGTTTCAGGAGACGGCCTGTGCATCATGGTCTGGGACAGTACCAAATTTACAGACAGTGGCTTGACGCTGACTACATTTTACCAGGTATCATTAGATATCTCCTTACTATGGAGAGGTTGTGAAAATATGTCAAAGAAAAGGAGCAATGCAGAGAAACTCATCAGACCTAATTTCTGTGAGGTTCACTTGGGAAAATCATGATAGGGAAGGGGCCAGGCCACTTGTTCTGGTGAGCCAACAGCTGTTTTTTTTTTATGTTGAGGACCTCCTTTAACAACTCAGCAAAGAGTGTATGGCATTTGGCAGCACTTCAAGCGTTAGTTTATTCTCTCTTTCTATTTTCTGCCACATAATAAACAAAACAAGTGTCTCCCTACTCTATACCCCTGGATCTCACAAATCTGTAGGAAGTGGCAAATGCTAAAGTGTCACTCCTAAACAAATGCAACATTCTATTCCAGACAGGGCTGAAAACACAAATCTCTATAAATGTCCTTCTGAGCAGTAAGCAAATATATTAAAAATGGGTACGTTTCAAAGATGTCCATTTAATTTGTCCTGCATTGGAGAGACATTTTGACACTACAAAATCTTTGTTGAGTTTTATACAACCTCATTCTGACTTGCAAAAATTTTAATGTTTTACATAATCTAAACTTAAAGCACTGCCAGGTAAAATATGCAGAGTGTTATGGAACTGTTAATGCATGTAATACAGTAGATGAAGAGTGGAATATGGAACTTAATGAAGCTTGTTCACCAGGCAAGTGTATAACACATGTAGCTGTGCAAGATAGTAACTGAGGAAGCAAGACAATTTTTGGAAGCTAGTTAAAATGTTTATACAAGTTTCTTTCAACCTCAGAATCTACAGCAATTATATTGTCAGAGGATTTCTAAAGTGTAATGAAAGTCCCACTATCCACCAATTCAGTGAATATAACTTGTTAGCCACCTATAACCTAAACACAACAATTAACTATTGAAGGGCTACTTTGCTACTTGACCTCATAATACTTTGTGTGGACATGGGAAGCTCAATAAAACTTTGTAATGAAATAGGGCTAGAGTACTCGAGAAAGTGTGTAAGAGTGTCTGTAAATGTGAAAATACTTCATTCTGCCTCACGTGCAAATCTTTCTTTGAACTTTACAGTAACGAAACAAGAAACAACGGTACCATGGCAAGGAGGCACATATCTGATAAAAACTTGTTCTATTGGTCCAAATTTATTTAAAGGATAAAGCAGTTTAACTTCACGGAAGCTTTTGTGGACCATGTGTCATAAACTCTTCTGAATCTGTAATAAAACTGACTCCATATTATGTTCTCTTTGAGTAATTTGACAGAAAAGTGATCTTGTCCTCATGTCTGTTTCACACTGAAGTGTTGCTGGCACCTCTGTCAGGACACACTCAGTTGGAAAGAAGGGGTTTCTTCTGATACATCTGCTGAAGGGACTTCTACCTGATGATTAATCCTATCTGTCTACTTATTTTCCACAGGGAGGCTGGTTGGCCACATGTGCTACATTTGGGCCCTATAAAATGATCGTGAAAAGTACAAATGAAACATGTACTAGTAAAGTAAAACTGCATTGGCCCAGAAGGACAGGCATGCAATATTCATGGAAAAAAAAAATGTTTTCAGAAGTTGCGTTGGAAATATTAAAGTAAGCAAGCATTAGCCAGATTAATTTCTCTACCTTTTTTTTTTTTTTTTTATCTTAACAGGAAAGAAAATTTACCAGAATATTGTATGGTAGACTGGGAATTTTTTTGTTTCATTATCATTCTAAATACTATAAATCTCATAGCATTGATTTTCTTCACCCTTTACAAAAATGAGCAGCTGTCAAGTGAATACTCTGAAAGATAAAGCATATATGAAGAGACAAGCACTTATTCATATCACATCTCTGAAACCAATGGAGCTGCTATCTTTGCCCTCTGAGGAAACCAAGGTGTTCATTCTTATTTTTCTAGTATACTAAATGATAGGAATGTTACACAAATATTTTTTTATATAATTAGTTTTGTATTTCCTCCATGTTTACTCATTTCTTTCATGTTTTAGTTTAGCTTTTCCTTCCTGTTCCCTTGAGTGTCTTATTCTAAAGGTAAATTCGAGTTTCTTTAATGACTCTTTGTACTCTTCCTATTACTATATTTTTATGTTTTTAAAGTTCTTTAAAAAATTGGATTTTTCATTAACCTTTGCTTCCAGAGTGTTTTTTTAGTAAGATTTCTAAGACAGCTTCTAGACAGACTTTAGTGGGAATCTGAAAGATAAATCTGAGGTGATGTTCACCTACATCTCTGTCATTGTGGCACTAATACACAGAGAAATGGAAACAAAAAAAAACACCCAGTAAAGTAAAGTCAATCTGCCAGCACCCAGTATAGTCTCCTCATCACTGCTCTCAGGGAAGAGGAATGTCAGTCATCCGTAGTTATGGACTAGCCCAAAAATGAAAGGTGTCTGTGATTGAACAAAAAGGTTGTGAGAAAACTATGACAACTGAGAGGGACAAACCAGTGCTATATATAAAAAAATCAGCAAAAGTTTCCCTTTAAATATAGGGAGCAGATTCTTCATCAGATATCTGGTGTTTGCACAAAATATGCAGTAAACAGCTCACAGTAGATCTTAGGCTTTAATAAAACATTAAAATGTGATTTAAATCAGTAAAACTAATTTTGTGAAGTAGTGTCTTGACAAATGCTTTTCTATTTGTTACAGATTCCTCATTCTGCCCTTACCCTTCATCTCAGCTGGTAAGATACTGATGCTGTTATTTCTCAAGGGCTGAAAAGGGCTTATTAGTATGGATGAGAAGGAAAAGTGAATGCAGTGGAACTTGGACACAGACATTTCTTTCTACCTTTGCAAATTTCTTTATCCTACATTTTTAATATTCACCTTTAGCAAAAAGATAGCTTCTGTATTCAAGCTGGTCACAGTTTTGTCTCCAGGGTGAACTTTCCAGCTGTCCTCAGCATAGATTACTAACCTTTTCATTAGCCTTTGGTCATAAACCTGACCAATTTGCCTTGAGACAGCTTTCTGGATTTGGTAGCCTCAGTTTCAATTTCAGATGAACAGCTGGAGGAGGAAGAAGCTGAACTGACTGAGCAGCAAACAAAGATCTTTGTGACAAGACTTTCCTGTGCTACACAGACTATTTAATATCTGGGTAGCAGACTTGTAAATTCATCTGTCAGTGTTGCTTTTGAATATTTTTTCCAGAGAGATAGCACTAGTGACACCTTAATGTCTTTATCAGTCTTGACTCAGTAAGAGGAAAGTCGAACTATAACATCATTTCCCCCTGTTTATTTTTCTGCCACGATCAAACTGAAACAGGAGGCATCCCTTGGCTTTAAAAATATACTAGAATTTTTACTAAAATGGCTTAATATTGTCATTGAGTTTGGTCTGACTATAGCTGGAATATTTGAATTGCAGAAGAATCATGTGTGATTACACTGGAGCAGAAGATGAAATTTCTGCCATCTGAGAATGACTAAGCTTCAAGCAGAAATCAAACTGTTATTAGCTTTTTAAGTACTTGTTGCCGCATTGACTTATATGTGATCTTTATCACAGTCCCATATACAAGGCATGTTTCCTTTTGAAATACCAGTGCCAGAGAACTTCAGTGTTTGCATGTCTCCAATGATGACAGCACTCAGTTCTGAGGTCATGCCTGGGCAGAAATTGCCTACTGGGAGTTGTTTCTGAGCTGAAACATTTCATTTAAGAATAGTAGAAATGATTGACAACAGGGGGGAAAAAAAAAAAAGCGAAACTACCCTAGCAGTACTAATGGACTTGCTGCTTGCGAAAAACCTATTGAGGAACCAGATGGGAATTAGTTATGGGTAAACTCTGTGTTTCCAAGCTGATAAGTTAATGAAGTGTTAAAGCAAGAAAACAAAACCAAGAAGTTTCTTTTTACTTCCCTTTCCCCATTTTTTCTTTTCCCTTTTTTTCTCTCTTTCTTTTTCTTTTCTTTTCTTTTCTTTTCTTTTCTTTTCTTTTCTTTTCTTTTCTTTTCTTTTCTTTTCTTTTCTTTTTTTTTTGTGTTTTCTTTTTTTTTTTTTTTCTTTTTCATTTTCTGGACCATGAGACAAGTGCAAATCTTCTTGGTCAGGCACAGAAAAATGAAGGATAACTCAAGGCAGCATTCTTGAAAACTGAATTTCTCCAAATGCTACAAACTGCAAAGGTCCTTTGAAACTGTGTGGATGACAGATGCTATATGCTTCCGTTTTTTCCATCACCATGAGTTTTACCAATGTGCAGTCTGAATAGGCTTCTCTTCACTACCTTACTGCCACTTTTAATGACAAGGCTACTTTTTAACATCTTTGCCATCTATGCTTATGGCTGTACTCTCAGTTTGAAGGCTATTTCCCTCCTCCTTGAACTGCCTCACTCCAAAGTGAGAGTTTAATAGACATATTGTGCCATGTAGACTATTTTAAAGAATTATGGCAATAGAAATTGATGGCAAGTAAACTAGTGATAAAAGATATGGAAGGTTCAGCTGTGATTTTGTGTAAAAAGATTATCACATTAACTTGGATGAAGATGTATTTGAAATATAAAAGGTTTTTTCCTCCATTTAGAAACAGAGACAGTAGCATGTGACTTCCTAAAGGAGGGGCAAAAAATCCTGCCTATGAAGGCAGATAGGGAGGTAGGTGACCTGAGAGGCATAGACATACCTCTACCTGTTTATGTGGGGAATTTTACCAAGTTTGACTGGGACAGAGCTCTTCATAGAAACTTGTATGGTGCTATCTTTCAGATTTCTGACCAAAAAGGTGGTGATAACAGACCCACATTTTAGCTACTGCAGAGCAGTGCTTGCATAGCCTCAAGTCCTTTGTTTCTCATGGTGCTCTCCCAAGTGGACTGGAGTGCACAAGAGGCTGGAAGAGGACACAACTGGGACCAATGACCACAGACAACCAAAGGGATATCCCATTCCATGTGACATTGTGCTCAACCATAAAATCTGAGGAAAGAAGGAGGAAATGGAGAATATTCAGAGTTAAGGCATTTGTCTTCCCAAGTAGCTGTTCCATGTGATGGAGTCCTGTTTTCCTGGAAATGACTGAACACCTGTCTTCCTCTGGGAAGTGGTGAATGAATTCCTTGTTTTACTTTGCTTGTAGATACAGCATTTACTTTACCTATTAAAAGATGAGTCTTTACTTCAAGCAGTTTTCTTACTTTTCCAATTCTCTTGCCCATTCCACTGAAGGTAGTAAACAAGTGGATGTTTGGGGCTAAGCCGCTTACTGGTGTTAAACCACAAGAGGAATGAACAGAAATGAGAACTTTCCAGAACTGCAAATTTTTTTATGTCTGTGGTAAAACATTAAAGAGACCTGAGTGGTCTTTTTAAAAAAGAAATTCCATTAATAGTACTCTGGGTCTTTTTGCACAGTATCCCCATTTTTTAGACAATTTTTCCAAAAAAGAAGACGAAGACAACTTCATCTGAACCTGCATCTCTAGATTCATCAACTTTAAGAGTCCAGAGGAGGGCCATGAGGTTGATTAGAGGGATGGAGTACCTATCCTGTGGGGACAGGCTATGAGAATTGGGATTGTTCAGCGTGGAAAGGAGAAGGCTTTGGGTGACCTAATTGTGGCCTTCCAGTACCTGAAGGGAGCCTACAGGAAAGATGGAGAGATAATTTACATGTAGTGACAGGCCAAGGGGAAAATGCTTCAAACTGAAAGAGTGCAGCTTAGGTTAGATATTAGAAATAAATTCTTTACTGTGAGGGTGGTGAGGCACTGGAACCAGTTGCTCAGAGAAGTTGTGAATGGCCCATCCCTGGAAGTGTTCAAGGCTGGATTGGACGGGACTCTGAGCAACCTGCTTAGTGAAAGGTGTCCCTCCTCATGACAAGGGAGTTGGAGATAATCTTTAAGATCCCTTCCAACCAAACCATTCTATGATTCTATGATAAATACCTCAGTATTTTAGCTGAGCTGAAGGCTGCTGTTCTCCACTTTAACAAATTCAAATATCAATACCCTGTACTGTACTAGTGCGGCTCCCCCTTGAGCACCATATGCAGTTGAGGGCACGTCAACATAGAAAGCACATCAAACTGTTAGAGTGTATCCAGAGGAGAGCAACCAAGATGGTGAAAGTCCTCAAGAAGAGGATTTATGAAGAGTGGCAAATCTCACTTTGTTTAGCTTGAAGAGAAGGCTGCGGGTTGCCCTCATCACAGCCTACAACTTCCACAGGGTGACAGAGGTGCTGATTTTCTCTCTCTGGTAGGACATGAGAAAATGGAATGGAGCTGTGTCAAGGGAAATTCATATTGGACATTAGGACAAGTTCTTCACTTGTCCTTGATGGTTGGTCAGTGGAACAGGCTCTCTAGGGAAGTGGTCACAGCACCAAGCCTGAGGAGTTCAGTGAGCATCTGGATGATGCTTTTAGAAATATGGTTTAGTTTTAAGTAGTCCTGCAAGAAGGAGGCAGTTGGACTTGATACTTACAGGTTCCTTCCAACTTCAGATATTCTATGACACTTTGGAAGTTTAAACTCTTCTAACCCTTCCCTTTGAACATGAGCAGAAATGAAAGTTGGAGAGCTCTATCAACCTGAAAAAAAGGGTGTCCCACCTTGTCCTGGATGAGGGTAGGTCTACTACTCCAACATCTGCATATGAAATGGAAACAAGCTCCTTCCTCGATCCCTTCCCTATCCCATGTATCTATTTTCTTTCTGGTTAGATGCTTGCAGAGTTTGCATAACTTTTGTCCATTCCTGGGAGACCTGAGCAGTATGGGTGACATTCTCTACTTGATCCTAAACCTCAATAACTTACGCATGTAATGTTAGATGTCAATGACATTTGGTAGATATGCCTGGAAGCTGCCAGTGTACCACGCTTTATTGTGTCTAGAAGTTACTGTTGGAAGGTAGATTGGCTCATCTCTGGTCAGCATGTGACAGTGTATATTGGGGGATAATATAGTTTTAAAGATAACTCTCTTAATAATCCTAATAATACTTTTGGTTTATCTGAAAGCCAAATGAAAAACAGTATTAATCATTGATTTGCAAACTGTTGCTCAATAAATAGAGAAATGAAATAAAAATCAACTTGTTTTTAGTCCTTAGGGATGAACTCAAACTCAAGACATCAAAATAATTTGTGAAAATAACTTTCATTTTTAAACCAGCTCTACTCCTAAGCAATTAAAATCTCTAATAAGAACTTGTTTAAATAGAAAGTAGTTAATTTTAACAATCATTTTTTCTGGTAGGTTGACCCTGGCTGGATGCCAAGCTCCCACCAAAGCAGCTCTGTCACTTCCCACCTCAGCTGGAGAGGGGAGAGAAAATACTATGAAAGGCTGTTGAGTTGATACAAGGACAAAGAGAGATCACTCACCAGTTACTGTCAATGGCAAACCAGAATCAACATGGAGAAATTTATTGTCAACCAAATCAGAGTAGGGTAACAAAAAATAAAACGAAATCTTAAAACACTTTTCCCCTAACTCTCCTTTCTTCCCAGGTTTAACTTTACTCTCCATTTTTTTCCCCTCCTTTCCACTCAGCAACACAGTGGGATGGAGAATGGGGGCTGCGGTCAATTCATCACATGATGCTTGTGCTGCTCCTTCCTCCTCAAGGAGAGGACTCCTCACACTGTTCCACACTCCAATGTGGGGTCCCTCTCGTGGGAGATAGTTTTCCATGAATTTCTCCAACCTGAGTCTTTCCCACGAGCTGTAGTTCTTCATGAACTGCTCCAGCATGCAACTCTTCCATGAAGTGGAGTCCTTCAGGAACATGCTGCTCCAGCGTGGGACCCCCATATGGTCACAAGTCCTGACAACAAAGATGCTCCAGTACGAGTTTTCTTTGGAGTCACAGCCTTCTTTGGGAATCCACCTGCTCTTGCAAGGGGCCTTCCATGGGCTGCAGGGGGACATCCTGTCTCACCATGACCTTCATCAAAGACTGCACAGGAATCTCTGCTCTGGCACCTGAGGCACCTCCTCTCACTCCTTCTTTCCTGACCTTGGTATCTGCAGGGTTGTTGCTCTCATGTGTTCTTGCTTCTCTCTGTGGCTGCAATTGCTCCTGTGTAGAAACTTTCCTTCCTTAAATCTGTTATCCCAAAAGTGTTATCAGCCTCACTGATGGATTTAGCCTTGGCCAACAGTAGGTCTGTCTTGGAGCCAGCTGGTATTGACTCCATTAGATATAGGGGAAGCTTCTAGCAGCTTCTCACTCTAGCCACCCCTGTGACACCCCCCTGCCAAAACGTTGCCACACAAATCCAATACACTTTTGTTGATTTGAAAGCCACTTATGGCCTTATTTTCAGAAGTATTAGCAGCTGTAGGTATTCAGACATTCTGAATGCTGGGTCATGTTTTTCATATCCAATATTTATATCCAAGATGAAAAATGTTAATCTTCATGATTGTATATATTTTTTTGCTTTTTCATCTGAAAATCTGAAAAATATTTTAAAAATATTTTGAGATTCTTTGGTAATAGGGACTATATGAATGCAAATTATAGCACTTTTAAGATGCTGACATTCAGCTTATTCTTCTCTGTGTGGTAGTTTGTTATAGTTTCAAATCGAGTCAGCATTCCTTCCAAAAGAAGCTGGGAGGCAATGCATTAGCATAACTACAGTGGTTAACAAAGGGCACCATAGACATGCATATTCTGTTAACGATCCAGGCTAGGGCTTTTGTTCTAATCTCTCCCCAGACCAGAGGGGGGAGGGGGGTCAGGGCTTCCCGGGGATTTCTGCGCAGGTCAAGGAGCTCAGCTCTCGGCGCGGAGAGAGAACAGACAGACACCCCAGATCCGACGTCCCTGGAGCCTGGAACTGTGTGCTCTGATCTCTGGCTTTTCGCCGACCACCCACAGTCACGACAGGAGGGCGTC
>JAWWEW010000112.1:51244418-51274006 GCA_035583185.1 Anabacerthia variegaticeps
CCACCTAGTCATTAATATGCATAATCAGATGTTGTAATCTTATTACTATGCAAAATTGTATGTTGCAATCATGTAATGAAATGTATAAAATGGCTCATTTTGCACTGTTGATTTGAAGCTAGTTTGTCCAGCGTGAGCTGGCTAGCTTTGCAGTGCTGCTTAAATAAAAACCTTTGCTGCTAAAAGAACAAACTCTCTTAGCAGTTCCTTTAATACCCAGATTTTTCAGCATCACAATGATTGAGTTGGTATCCAGATTTTGGAGTCAACCTCCTGAAGAGGGATTGGAGTGCTCTTCCTTAAGAAAGAAAACACATAGTCCTGGGAGTTGTGCTGCAAAGAATTGTGTGCCCAGGGAATGGAAAGGGCAGCAACAGTTTTTCTATCTGGCACCTTTGGTGTGGAAGCAACATCCCAACATATTCATTCTCTCATGTGGCCTTCTGAAATGTTTGGCTGCACATTTATTTTGGGCCACATAAGCAGCTATCCGCAGTCTGGGTGTGCAGATGATGGGGAATGAATGTGCCTTGGGGAATGAATGACCAGTAACAGTATTCTGGCACCTCCATATGGGATCAGTCCTTTGTTGAGAGTATCCTTGCAGAAACTGGACATGAAGTACTAGTGCAGGCCTGTTTGCACAATCCAGCCTACATAACAGATAGCAAGGACAGTTTGCTCTTGAGGGAGAATGGCTTGCTTGTACAATCTAGCTTGCATGACAGATAGCAAGGACAGTTTGCTATTGAAGGAGAACTTTGAAGAAGTTTGTTACAAATGAATGAGAAAAGAGGATATGGAACGAGATATTGCTGACCACAAGGAGGAAAGTTTTTGGAAACATTATGCTGCGTGATATTTAGCTTTTAGCCAATAAAGTATAGGGAACTGCCAAGTGAACAGTTGCTGTTGGCCAATGATTATGTAGCTTGCTGCACGTGAACCCTGTTAAACCCTATATAATCTGTGAAACTTAACAATAAAGTGAGGATTGACTGTACCTCTATGAGGATGTGTCTTTGACTCCGGAAGCTCCTTCGCATCCGTCCTTGGATGTTTTCTATCATGTGACATGCAGAACAAGACCCCACAACCGGGTAGTTGTAGAGAGGTACGTTTATTCAGCATGCTGGGTGTATGGGGGATTAGTCCACCAAAGACATGCACACCTGTCTGTGCTCATAGGCTTGCTTAAATACAGTTACAACATGCATATTCATTATTTCCTTATACATATGCATTATTTTCCTAGAAAAGGCAGGCTTATTCTAATGAGTTCTGAGAAATAATTTTCATTTTCTTCTTCCCCCACTCCTCCCATCTGAGTTTGTGCATTGGTTTCCAGGTTTTCTGGGCAGAGGTCTTCAGGGGTCTTGAGGATGAAGATCATGGGTCTTCTTTACTGTGTCCTTTTCAACTTGTCTCAAAAATTAACTTAAACCAGTTTTGTTGGCAACTTGAACTGGTCTAATTGGCAAATTTCTATAATTATCTTATTCTTTTGACATATTTCCTGATTTATCTTAGTTTCATATGGTGTCCATTCTATTTTGGAAGCCTCAAGGCCAGGTACTGATAGCACTTTCTGTTTCTCATAACATATTCTCTGTCTTCTATGTTTGTAGCCATTTATGGCCTCAACTATGCAGTCTGTCTTTGTGACTTCAGCAAAAGTCCTTACAATTATTTCGATTAACCCTTTCAGTGTTAGTTCCTTATTAATACCTTATATCACATGGAGGTAAAGACCATTTTCTTTGGAAGATTATGATGCCAAACTAGTATGGAAAGACTGCTCAAAGACAGAATTTTATCTTTAAATAGCAAAGGTATTTATTGCATACAAAGTTGGAGAGCTGCTGATTCACATTGGACAAAGTAGTTCTAAAGTTAGGGGTTTCAAACCGAGTTGGAATTCCTTCCAAAAGAATGCTTGGAGGCAATGCATTAGCATAACTACAGTGGTTAACAAAGGCACCATGGATATGCATATTCTGTTAACGATCCAAGCTAGAGCCTTTGTTCTAATCTCTCCCTAGACCAGAGGGGGGAAGGGGATCAGTGCTTTTTCCTGGGACTTCTGCATAGGTCAAGGAGCTCAGCTCTCAGCGCGGAGAGAGAACAGACACACACCCCAGATCCAACGTCCCTGGAGCCTGGAACTGTGTGCTCTGATCTCTGGCTTTTCACCGACCACCCACAGTCACGACAGGAGGGCGTCTGTGAAGGAGGGGACTTGTCTGTCTCCTGACTGTGGAGGCTGCTGCTGCTATTGCTGCTGCTTTGTTTTCCTGTGTCACCGAGGCCCACGGGAGCGGACTGCAGCTGCTTGCTGTCCGTGGAGAGGGAGACAGGGAGAGCCGGCCGGGCACGACATCGCCACCAGCTGTCCGTAAATATAACTGCCACCCCCTGGGAGTGGCCAGCTGCCAGCGCTTGAGGTGCAACAGCGCCACCTGCTGTCTGCAGATATAATTGCAGCTTCTTCCCTTTGAACACAGTGAAAGGGACATTTAACTTTTTTTTTATTCATTACAATTGTTGTTGTTTGGTTCCTTTTTGGAGAGATATATATATATATATATAGGTATATGTGTATAACTGTGTATTGTAATAAAGAACTGTTATTCTTTCATATTCATATTTATATTTTTTCCTTAATTAAAGGGTTTTTTTCTAAATTTAAGGAGAGGGATTATTTTATTTCGTGGCCAACAATATATCTTAGTTTTCCCCTCAAACTAAGGCATAGTTATCAAATCTGATTTTACTTTAGAAAGTCATAATTTTATTAATACAATAAAAATTAACTAAAAGGAAGGAATATTCAAGATCCAATTTGATTCTATGATAGCAAGGATTTTTTTACAATGAGGAAATCTGTACTAAATTATCACCTTAAATATTTTTGTTCCATTTTTTTTTCTTTTATGCTGACGATTCCTTTCTGTTCCCTTTTATTTCTTCATTCTCACTTCTACTGAAAGGTCTTACGTGGATTTCGGTATCTGCAGGATCTGTTTGTTTATTTATTTACTTATTTTTCTGTTCTTCTCACTTTCGCGCCCCCTTTCTTCTTGGCTTCTCACACCATTCCCCTTACCAGGGGAAAGGGACAGAGAAAAGCAAATCCCACTTTAACATAAGATTTTGCACCTTGCCGTCCTAGTAGCAGCAGTCAGAGAGAGGACACTGGATTAAAGATAACCACATAGCATGACCATTGCACTCTGCATTGCCACACTGTGCCTAGATCTGGCCCCAAGTGACTTGACACAAGTTAGAAGTAGGTTTGTGGCAGGATGTAGTATTTGTCTAAGATGAATGCTAGCACTTGAGAAAGATAAGCAGCTCAAGAGACTCATAGTGGGATATAAACATGGATATGCTGCCAATCTTTTCACAATGGGCACCAAAAAAATTTTTCCCACTGGCTTGTGACAGAATTCGTATCAGGCGCATACACTTGCAGGGCAGTGTCAAGGGACTGGCAAATGTATTCCTTTGCTTTTGCAAGCAAACAAAACCCCTCTTTAACAACCAAATAAAGAGGCAGCAACTCTTGAAAAACTTTCAGGATGTGTGCTTGTATTTTGCAATGTATTCTACTTGTATTGCTTGATTGAGAAAGAGGTTGAAGGTATTTTAGGAAATAAATAATGATAAAATCTGCTGTTTTTCAGAGCCAAGATAATCTAGATGAGCCTCATGAATAAAAATCAGTCTCACCATTCTGATTTAGTAATAACTAGAAGGGCAGTGAAATACAAAAGAAGTTGAAAAAGTAAGCCCTGCTGTCCTTTTTAATTTTGACATTCGTGTCCAAAGGGACTTTCTGAGTTCACAGAGACCTTCATATCTATGTAAGGACTCCAAATTTTGAAAGCAGTGACAAGTTCGTGGGGGGATCAGCTGACTTGTTTCTTCTGCAGCAGTAGAATAAAGTATAATGAATGTCTTAGAGGGATCTACTAGAAAGTTTATCCTTTTTCCCGTGTGTCACACTCTTAAACTGCCTTTTGTCTCTAAGCACCCTATCATAAACCAAAGGCTTTAGGCAACATTTTGAAAACAGAGAAACAGCAATATTTAGGAAAAGAACAGAACTGGTCCTATCTTAACACTTTTTGGAGCACTTTATGTGAACAGTGCAATGGACATGCTGCTTTGTTTGTATAAAATGATGTTATTCATGTGCTCTTGTTCATTTCTCTTTGCACACTGACACTCCACTCTTTAGCCATGCACTGCAAGAACAGAACAAAAATACCCTGCTATATTTAAATTCAAAGTGTAAGATGAGAAAGAAAACTTGGATCTCCACAATGAGGGCTGAAATGTTAGTGATCAGTATAATAAGCACTGCACACAATATGCCAGCTGCTTAGTTAACCAAGTTCATTGCAGGAATCAGGTGACGCATTTAAAGGAAAAGTTTGAGACAAGAACAGTCCTTTTAACATTTTTTTTTCCCAGAGAACATAGTCACTGCCAAGCATCTTGTCCTTTTAAAGGGGAATAAATGGGCCTGTGACAGAACCCATCCTATCTTGACAGTCACAGCTGGCGTTTAAAGGCCAGGACTGATAGACAATAGCATATTGGGGGCACTTTGCTGTTGCTTGTCCAGATGGTATTTGTCTTAATCATCCGTCAAAATCTCCAGTGATGCCAATCTAAGGCCTTTCAACAACAACTTTCTGTTTCAAAGATATAGCCCTATTCTTAGACTTTTTTTTTTTTTTTTCCATGCTCCTTTGGTTAATGGCTCCTGAATGGTGCTGACAAGGAAATTTCTCTTGTGAAACTCCAGAGATATTTTGAATGTTGTTCTGAATTTTTGGGAAAGTTGATTGCTCTCTACAACCCCACCACTACATTAAAAACCCCACAAAACAAAACTGCTCAACAAGTATTCTGTAAGGAACATGAAACTGTACTTAACTAGACAAGAATGTAGTTGGCCCGAATTTTGCATTACATTATACCTCATAGTTCAGGCATTTTGTTTGCCTTACAAGGTATTATAGACAACACTGTAAATGCAGATCAGAGCTGCAGTAGCAGAACACAACAGAGCTAAACAGCTGATTTAATGAGGTAGGAATTTAACACAATGCTTTATTCATAGAATTTGAATGTTGAAGGCCAGATGGTGTCACAAGTATTTCCTTCTGACTCTATATCCAGATTTAAAACAGATTTCGGTATTATCTTACAATTTTCAGCCAAAGTCTCACTACTGTTTCCAGGTAGTGGAATAATTTCTCCCTTTGCATTTCTACTGTATGTGCTGAGCAATTAGTTCATGAACCCCAAAAATAGGTGGTACATAGTATACTAAAGATCAACATAGTCAATGGACTATCATGTTAGGGGATTGGGTAATGCAGCGTGCTAAATGAAATAGACATTCACTCATAGCTGGTGACCCAGTCGGAGTTCAGAGCCTTCTTTCCATGCAAAGATCCTTATATAAGGCACTCCTAAAGGCAGAAAAAAAAAATATTCCAAGAAATGGTTTCTCTTGTAGAGAGATGCAAAACTACCAGTGACTACAAAAAACTATCTCTTAACCGTTTTTGATTCTGAAATAAAAAGCATTCTTTGCAAGCAGGTCAAAGTATCTCATAGTCTGCTGAAGACAAAAGGCTTGCATATACTAGAGTTGATTTCAACCAGAAGCTGGATGACTCACTACTCACTGGAAATTTGACAGTCTTATTGCCAGGATGCAAGAAGTCAGAGTGTATTTCTTCTTATCCTGTATTGACTACCTCTGACAAGTCAGTGCTGTGGTCAATTCTGTGTAGGCAGGTGCTTTGAAAACAGAATTTCAATTTGAGAAAGTGTGTGAAGTTGTCAAGCTATTGGGAAAAATTGCATGATTTGCTCTTCTGACATACTGTGCTTCTAGTTTGTATCAGTAATGTTTTCCCTCTCAACAGTGCTAATTCATCTGGCTTTGTTGTGGGAGATGGATGTAAAAGTCTAGTTCCGGTAACCTTTCTGGGTTAAAAATAGTTCCATCAATAGTTCCAGTGTCTCAGATATATTCTGGTAACTGAATCACTTTATGTCCCAGAAAGCAAAAGCAAGTATCTGGAAATTCCCTCAGGACAGGGTTTGTGTTTGCAAAAATCTTCATCATCCCATTAGATGCTTCAGAGGAGAAACTGCAATTATCTTTTCACCTGTACTCTTACTCTATTTTTCTATTCCCTCACACACAATCTTTTTATATTTCAAAGCTTTTGCCTAGTTTGCTGCTTCAGCAGTTGGACATTCACTGCGTGCTGTCACAACATAAGCAATCCAACCCAGTCTTCAACCTCAAAGTTCAAGAACTGGAAATCCCTGCTTATATAGTGGACTCAGAGACAGATAAACCAGAATGGAGGAGGGAGCTAGCCAGATGTTTCTGGGGAGTTTCTTTCTGCCAGAATCAAATCACTTTTTTTTATTTTTTTTTATTTTTCCTTACAGTTGCTTCCTTGATTTCATGTTCCTGAAGGGATGAACAGAAAATATAATTGCGGCCCGCAGAGATGTGAGTGGGTTGCAAGTGGCTGTAATGAAATTGTTTGCCTTTGCCAAGAATTGAACAAAACATGGGAGTTTGGGTGTACGGTCATCTCCTGCAAGGCCAGAAGAGTAACATTTTACCAGTGTACCTTCTAAAAGCATTACAAGTTGGTGAGTGTGAAGAAGCTGGGGAGGATAATAAACAATACTCTCAAATTATTCTGGTGCAAATCAGGTGGTGGAACATATCAAATCAGTTATTTTTAGCTTTATGATCTTTAAATATTGAACTATATTCAGATATATAAATATTAGTCTCCTTGAAAATTATCTCAATGCTACCAATTCCTGATAAGTGTGATTTATTAACTTATCATACAGTCATAGAATAACCTAGGTTAGAGGGGACGTCAAAAGATTGTCTGGTCTAAGCTTTCATGGAAAAGGCAGCCTAAATGAGACTATCTAGCACCCTGTCCAATCGCATATCTTGAAAATCTTCAGCAATGGGCATTCTACCACATCCCTGGGGAGGATATTTCTTATGCCAAGGGGAAAGTATTCCAAATGCATTGCCTTGTCTTCTCTTCTCTGTGTTGTTCCTGGTGGAGAGAATGCCTCTGTCCTCTTTGAAACTGCCCTTTAAGTACTGGCCTGCTGTGATGAGGTTCCACCTGAACCTTCTCCAGGGAGAAAAGACCTAACTCCTTAAGTTTTTCCTGAAAGAGCAGGTTCTTCAGCCCTTTGAACATCTTTGTCACCCTCCTTTGTACCCTGTTCCATGTATCCACATTTTTCTTGCATTGTGGGAACCAGAAAGGGCAGCCTGATGCAGGTATACCCTGACAGGTGCTGAGTGGTGTGGGATGATCACATCTCTACTGCTTGTAATGTCCCTATGGATGTAGTCCAAGATTCAATTTATCTTTGTTGTTCCAGCAACATACTGCTCCCTCATGTTCAGCTCATTGTCCCTCAAAACCCTTTCAGCAAGGCTGCTCCCCAGCCACATGGATCCTATGTGGAACTGGGCCCTTAGTTTATTCTGACCCATGTACAGGATTTACCACTTAGTTAAATTTCATACTGTTCTTTGTAACTACAGTTACAAAGTCAGCTTGTTCAGTTATGTCTGTAAGACAGTTGTCCCATCTGATGTGTTTGTTCACCTCACCACCCAGTTTGGTGTCATCATCAGGATTCTGCTGAGCTTCTTGCACTCAGGAGAGATAAATTACAACAGAATAATAATAAAAATGGTTAAACTCTGAGAATTATTTGGTTTGATGTTCTTCTTATACTCAGATGTATTATTTCAAATTTTTAATATTTTAACATGCAAGTATTTGAATGAAAATATTACTATAGACAGATAGGTTAAATGACTATGCTTGATGAGGATTTTGAAGACCCAATGCAGATCTTGGATTGGTTGCTTTCATTTTATATTATGTCTGAAATGCCTTTTTGGGTTTTTGTGCCTTAGCTCTCCATATGTAAAAAGGAGTGATGATATACAGCTTTTACCTTTTTCTTCTAACTAGTTTAATTACAAGTCTTATGGGGCTGAGGCTTTCCTTATAGGCATCACCAGAGTTTAGGACCCTGAGCAGTGCTGGGCTTTCTAAAATCTATCACACCATGACTAATAATTTGGAGACTGTCTTTTGACAAATGGATGTATCTGAATAGCATTATTCATACTCACATCATTCTCTTGTTTTCAGCCTTTTCTTGCTAAGGTTGCCTCCCACCACTCCTCTACTCATACAGTAAGCAATGACACATAAGTTAGGATAAAATAAAAAATCCTCAAGAGTTTGGAAACAGCACTGCAAACACAGTCAATACCCTCCTAGGAAACTGGCTGCTGTAAAAAAGAAATTAATCAAATAAGAGTTGGCCTGAATAGTTTGAATTCTGGCCTTTCTAAAGTCAATGGCAGAATTCCCATTGATATTAGTGGAGTGAGGATTTTACACTTTGTGAATGACTTTGTGAAGTGAAAAAAAGACCTGAGACTAGGATTTCCAAAGCTACCTAAAGAGATTAGGTACTTCTGGGATGCTTTGAAAATCCCAGCCTAAATCAGTTTAATTGTTCCGGCAAAAGACTCAACCGCCCATATCTGAATCTATCTTCCTGTCTCTAGTAAACCAGAGAGATTTGAACTGGTATCCTAAAGAGGAAAGACCCAGCCTCCATTTAGCCATTATTTGAATCATCTAGACATACAATACAGAGCATAAATGTGTATGCAATCCTTTTGTAATATCTGGAAATTAGTTATCCTGAAATGATGTATTTTAATTTATTTTCAAAACATTAAATATTAAAAGTGCTAGCACGTGACCTCTAGATATAATTAATATAAGAATTGATAAACCAGTCATATAATTAAATATTTTTTCCAAAAATAGAGTAGTGAGGGAAGCGGTCATTAACTAAGATTATAATACCAAAAGGGAAAACATTACTGCAGTCAGTCATCATTGTGAACAACAGCACAACAAGGTTCATTCCTATGCCTGTGGATATCTATTTATAGTATAATGACATGAGCTGTAATGGCCACATGCCATCTCTTCCCATATCTGAAATTGTGGATATCTACACCTGTAGAAAGAACACAGCAGACAGTATTTACATTCTCTGCTCTTATTCAATGGAAAAATGTATGTAAAAAATGAAAATGTCAGAGAGCAAGTGTGCAGTTTTTATATACTGCTTTGTTTAAAGAAGTGTATTTTTTAACAGATTCACCTGATATCAAACTGTTTTTTCTTCCACAAGAGAAAAAGCTGTCTCTCATTAGAAGGCAGAGAGAAAATACAGAGTATGCTAGCATGATAACACAATCAACTTTGTCAGGAATTTGAATTTAATGTTGTCTGGTTTAAATTCATAACCTTCAAAGTGGGTAGGTGTTGTTTAAATTTGGTTTATTGAGAATAGTATCATTCAATTCCATCATTATTTTGACAAACTAGGAAAAAACTAATCATGTGGTAGAAAAGAGGGACAGATTATAGATCCTATTCCATAAATTCAATCCCCTTCAACAATTCTGCAACACAGAGATGGTGCTGGGGAGAGAAAAAAGAGACTGTACTAATCTGAATTTAGGTAAAATGAAAGAGACTGAACCCTTTAGGAATAAGCGTGAAAGCTGTCTTGATTTCAGGTTGGCTGCATCTGTGAGTTGAAAGGATAAGAAGGCAGACAAATACAGTGAGGAAAAAGGAATGACAAACTGTCAGATCTGGCTAGTAAGCAAGAAAAACCTATCTTACATTGTTTAGGGGAAAATATACACATATGCTCCAAATAAACAAAAAAATCCCCACATCAGACTATCTGCCATAAAAAGGCTGAGGGGCAAGCTGTATCATTCCTTTTCATCTTGAGTTGCTCTGAATTTCCTGGGATTAGACTGCTCTCCATATTCGTGGAAGTGGGCTCTGAGAGGCTGGCTTCTGAACAGAGGCACCATTTCCTGTTTCCCTGTTGGTGAAAAGATGCATAATGTAACATATATTTGTATGGTACCCACCTTTTCTGGCATTTACTGTCTGTTTATTCTGTTGATAGGCTGACTTGTCTTCTGGGGATTCCTTCTTTCTAGAAAATGAGCTAATAAAATTCACAGGTGCATTCCTTCCTGTTAGTTATGTCTCAGCATAGTCCTCAGCATTTTAATTCTGGCCAGCTGAAAATAAACTGTTGCTTTGTTAACTTTACTGACCTTTCAAATTAGCATTGAGTAAGCTATGGCATAGTGTAAGTGTATTTCACCTGATGTAGAAGAACACAATGACATATACTAGACCTTGTAGTAAAGCAAATAATTCTTCAGCAAACCACCAGGATGCACGAGCCAAAAAGTGCAAACCCACTACAGGAAGTTCAACACAGTTTATCAATAGTATCACGTTGTTCCTTTCATGACAAGTTTCTGTAGGCTCATTAAAGCACTCTAGCGTCTTTCCTCCCTCTCTTTTTTCCAAAATTCTGTGGTTTTGTTTACAGATTTTGCACTTCTGCTTTAGTTTCCTGATTATTGCTATACTTTAGCAGATGTGTGTTTTCTCCACACTACAAGAGCTCAGAACCAATGGTTTCACAGTTTCTTAAGGGCTAAGGTTGCAAATTTACCACTAGTCAGAAGCGTGCAGCATAAATGAAATGCAATTGCCTGCAATGTACCTTTTCTGAACTGTCAAGTTTTTCACCCTTCCTAACAATCAGAATGAGCACTGCTATCTTCTGTCTACTGAAGAGATGTACTATTCCTGGCAACTGTCTTGGAACATAGATTCTTACTTAGATATGACTATTTATCTTACTTTTGCTTCAAACTTGTCTTCACATACCCAATATTTGTCTCTATTTGGATTAAAAAAAAAAAAAGAATGGAAATTCTATAAGCTTTGTGTAATCTTAGACTTCTATAAATGTAAGCTGTCCTTCCACTCAGATTAGTGATGCATCTTCCTCCTGTATTGACAGCTAGGCAATATAGATATTTCTTCATTAATTATTAAGTCTCAAAACCACACAGAAATCATAGGGTTTATTATTTCTGTGAGTGAATTACTTACAACCATGGCATTCAGACCTTCCAGACCTTGTAGAGCTGAAGTAGATCCACTCTTGCCCCAGAGGGACAAGATGTACTGATTTTTAACTGAGGTTTCCATATGTCCAGAAAATGATGGATTACTTTCCAGAGCTGTAATACAGTGTTTTACTACTAACATTGATGATCTACAGCAATGTCAAGGTTGCAAATTTACTTACAGTAGTTTAAAGTCCATCAGACTCCTTATTGACTGTATTATTTTTTTCTAAATGAAAGTCCTCTTATCAATCAGTTCTAGAAAATTATAGATCTACTTGAGAATATATAAACTTTCTTACATAAGGCAATGAATTGAACCATGAAAATTAGAGAAAGCCTGATATAAAAGTTCACTATTTGGAAAAGATTTGTTCTAATGGTAGATTTGAGTGTTCCTAGGAAGAATTCTCTTTCTGATCCAATCTTCTGTGGTTTTAAGGCTCAAATGTGTTCTCATAGAAACAAATCTGAGTCAAAGTAATAGGACTAGTGGTTTTGTTTCAGCTGTGTGACACCTGTAAAACTCAAGTGAGACTTCCTGTCAGAATTTATGTTACTGTTTTGGTTTCCTTTTTTTATTTTTGGCTTTTTTTTTCTTTTTTTTTTTTTTCCAGTATGGCTTGGTCGCCTTCCTATGTCAACATTTCTGTTAGGTTTCTGTAGTTAAGAGAGATTTCAAAGAGTAGAATATTTATCTTTTTTTTTTTTTTAATAAAATGATACAAAATATATTATTGAAACTCTCAATTAGAGAAAGATGACAAGTCTTGAATGAATGGTAGATGTTATAAAATGAGATAATTAGGTCATGGTCACTGTCTTAATTCCCCAGGGTACATGAGCCCCAAATAACACAGGCCATGAAATTAATGACTTGAAAATTTCTATTGCTCAACAGAAAAAAAATAAAAAAGGTTTATCTTATGAATGCATTTCCTAAAATAGTAAGCAGAAGCAGACTGTCTTTGGAATATGTTAATTTGTTGGATTTGTGTAGCAATTTTTAGTAGTGGGAGGGGCTACAGGGGTGGCTCCTGTGAGAAGCTGATAGAAGCTTCCACTAAGTTCAACAGAGCCAATGCCAGCAGGCTGCAAGATGGACCTGCCACTGGCCAAGGCTGAGCCCATCAGCAACAGTGGTAACACCACTGGGATAACAGATTTAAGATGGGGAAAATGTTGCTGCACAACAGCATTTCAGCCAGAGGAGTGAGAATATGTGAGAGCAACAGTCCTACAGACACCAAGGTCAGTGAAGGAGTGGGAGGAGATGCTCCAGGCATGGAGCAATGATTTCCCTGCAGCCCAGGATGCAGACCATGTAAGGCAGGCTGGCCCCCTGAAGTCCATGGAGGTCCATGGTGCAGCAAAATATCCACCTTCAGCCCGTGGAGGGCAGCCCGTGGATGACAGCCCCCCACTGATGCAGGTGCATGCCCAATGGAGTCTGAGACTCCATGGGAAGCCAAGGCGGGAGCAAGCTCCTGGCAGGACCTGGGGTTCCATGGAGGCAGAAGCCCATGTTGGAGCAGCTTTGCTGTCAGGACCTGTGATCCCATGGGGGACTCAGGCTTCTTGAAGGTCTGCACACCATGGAAGAGACCATTGCTGGAGCAGTTCATGAAGAACTGCAGCCCATGCAAAGGACTCACGTTGGAAGCTGTGAAGGACTGTCTCCTGTGGGAGAGACCCCATGCTCCATGCTGGAGCAGAGGCAGAGTGTGAGTATTCTTCCCTCTGAGGTGAAAGAAGTGGTAGAGAAAAAGTGTGGTGAACTGAGTGCAGCTCCCATTCCCTATCCCCCTGTGCTGCTGTGGGGGAAGAGAGAGAGAAAATGGGGACTAAAGTTAAGCTTGGGAAGACGGGAAGAGTGGGGTGAAGGTGTTTTAAGGTTTGGTTTTATTTTTCATTATCCTATTCTAATTTCAGAGACAGTAATCTAAATTAAGTCTTTCATTAGATTTTCTCTCCCCTGACCAGCTGAGGAGGGGAGCGACAGAGCAGCTTTAGTGGGCACCTGGCTCCCAGACAGGGTCAACCCAGCACAGGTAAACAAGGAATTTTCATCTTCAAAATTTCCCCTTGTTGCACAAAACCTCTTAGTGTGAAATGACAGAATGACACTTTTCTTTTTAACATTGTAGTTAAATATTAGAAAAATAAATCAATCATACAGAAAATATATTATTAATCTTCTTTAGCAACTGTTGATTTTAAGAAACTGTGGTCAAAATAACTTGTCTCAGACAAAAGATTAAAAATGCAAAATCTTTATGTGATTGTTCATAAGCACACACCCTCTGTAAACCGATCCTTGTCTGTTAGGTATGATGCATGAGTTGTGCAAAACATCCTCATGCTAACAGCACTCTAAGATACCACTGATGTGAAGGCAACATACCGGCCCAGTGTGAAGTCTTCACCTTCATACCCACAGTTATCTAATGCAAAATATGCTCCTATGTTTAGAGTATCCTTACACAAGCTTTAAACCATTTCAGGCACTAAATCTTTGAAAATTTTATATTAAGATATTAATTATTAAGCTTGTTCTGTGTCATGTTCCAAAAAAACATAATGTAGGTAAAAAATAAGAGCTACTTTTGTGTTTCTGGAGAAAGTTTGTGGCAATTGACTTAAAATATTTTTATTACCCTTTCTGATAATATTCAGTTTGGATTCATCAGTAGTTCATTATCAGTCTGGTGGTCTGGACTGTCTGACGATGTGGGTAGCACACGTATGTGAGGTTGCAAATGCTGTATTTCCTTCTCTGTAGCTGAGAAAAATGGGGCAGGTTTCTCATCTTTCCTGCCTACAGCTAGACCTGATTTTGAAGGATTTTGCCACTTGAATATGTTTTAGGCTTTGCTGGTTTGTCTCCTCTGTCATCAGGTCTCTGGCACCTGTGTACTTTTACTGCTCTTGCATAATGAGTTTAAATTCAAATCCTGCAGATTTCACTAGTAGTCTTTGCTCAGCTTTTGCAAGGCTGGATGAAATATAATAAGTGAGTTCTTCCCTCCCCAAATTATCAAGATCTTTGTTGTTTCTTTTTGTTCCTATGTTAAACAAATTTGAGACATTAATTTTACAAATGCCCTCCCCCTCCCCCCCCCCAACATAAAACCCACATGCAGGTTTCATCTCAGATTCTAATGCTAATGAACTTGTTAGGTTAATTAGGATCTGAGAGGAAGACTGTAAAGCTAAAGAGTGGGAAGATGTCACCTGCCTTTACTTTTTTGTAGCACATACTGTATTTGAACTAGTGACCTAAGGCTCTTCTTATAGTCACTTGAGGAAAGTAAAAATCTGGATCCTTCTTGATATCTGATTTAAAGTAGGATGAACTGTTCTACTGTTTTCATACTTGAATGTTACCTATCTATCCTTCTTTTCCTGAAGAGATTATTTTGTGGTCTTATTATCTTATCACAGGTGATCTTCTCAAGTGACACTGTTATTAGAAAAACAAGCTAGACCAGGCACTGCATAAAGAGGTGCATGAATGTATACTGGACACAGGTATAAAGAGGTGAAGCACTGATTAAGAAAAGCAAGGCAAGTCTATAACCAGTTATGTCCATTTGATCTTTAGTGCTTTAGGAGGAAAAAAACCCCAATATTTTCTTTTTGTGAATAAAATAAAGTGGACAACTAAGCCTTCAGCAAAACTTTTTTACTTTCTGTCACATGGGATCCTGAGAAAGAATCACAGAATAGTTAGGGTTGGAAGGTACCTCTGGAGATCATCTAGTCTGACCTCTTCTTCCAAGGCAGGGTCACTTGGAGCAGGTGACACAGGAATGCATCAGGTGAGTTTTAAATGTCTCCAGGGACCTCCCTGGGCAGTCTGTTCCAGTGCTCTGTCACTCTCAGTGTAAAGAAGCTCTTCATCCTGCTGTTGTGTTCTTGTGTTTTAGTTTAGGTCATTACTCCTTGTCCTGCCATGGGCCACCACTGAAAAGATTCTGGCACCATCCTCTTGACAACCATCTTTGAGATATTTATATGTATTCATGAAATTCTGTCTCAGTCTTCTCTTACCTAGACTAAACTGACCCAGTTCCTGAAGTATCTCCTAATAAGAGAGATGGTCCAGATCACTGATCATCTTTGTCATCAGCTGGACCCTCTCGGGTGTCTCCTGGAATATATTTTAAGTGCAGGAAGTAATATAAGATTGAAGGTGAGCAAATTTATTATTTTTGGAGAAGATAAGACAGAACAGCAAACAGTTTCTTCTATGTAACCTAGTTTCCAATTTTCTCTGGAGAACAGTGAGTACCAGAAGAAAGATGTGATTTAGGCTATGGAATTTATACTTAATTCTGTTTTGAGTGGTCCCAAAGAAAGGTCTGCTGCTCATGTTTTCTTTCTAAAATCACTGTACTGCAGAACCCTTGAGACTTTATGTTCCAGAAGGAATAAAGGGATGACATCAAGAATGCTGCTGTAGATTTTTAATTGCCATCTTGCTTTGTATGAGGCACAAGACAACTTCTTGTAGCCATACCTAGTGAATCCCAAAGTACTGAAAGACTTGGGAATGTGTAACAATTCCTACAATATTCAAGGCAGTTCCTGGGAATTGGTGTGTAATGTCATATGAAACTTACTAGCATCTTCTTTTTAAGTTGTCCTGCTGTTGATTCTGCCCTCTTCAGACTTCTGCAGCCCTTGAATAGTGGTGCAAGGGAAACCATCTCTGCCCTATCTTATGAGCCTGGCAGACAGAGACTTAGAAATATATTGTGAACTTCTGAGCAAAGTCGCAAGAGCTTGAACTACAAAGAAATTGATTTAAACTTTTTTTCTATTCATGAAGTAAATTTGATTTAAGCTTTTTGAAAAAAATAAAAGTTATGTAGTTGATGTGTATGTTTCTATCTTTTCCTTCCTGCAGGAATAGGTGAGGGGAATGTCTCTACAAGGTGCACACAACTAACCCCTAGTTTCTTTCTTCTTTAGTTACATTCTTTATGCTTTCCATAAGTTAGTTATAATAAAATAATTCTGCTTTTTATGACATTTTGATTTTGGATTTTAAGTCTCCATTCACTAGCTGATATGTCTTTACCATCGGCTGAATGGTTTGCTTTCCCTCTTCTGTTTCTGTCATATAAAAGGAAATGTACTGAGGGTTTTTAGCCTGCCATCTCAGAGCCAGACCCTCTCTGCCTCAGGTAGCATGGGATTAACCAAATGCAAGAACTGAACATTGTGTAACTTTGTTCTGTCAGTCCTTCTCACAATTTTCTTTTTCTATTCTTCTAGATTTCTGTATTTGGACTTTTTGCCTTATTGTGGTGTGTTGACCACAGCTAGCAACCAAGTACTCACCACCTTCTCACTCACTCTCCTCACAGTGAGATGAGAAAAGCATCAGAAAAGCAGATGTTGAAACCTCATACAGTTTTGCAAGTGAAAAAGCCCCGTACAAGCAAGCAAATGAAAATAAGAAATTAATTGAGTACTTGCCACCTGTAGGCAATTTCCAGCAAAGCAGAGTCTCAGCACACCTAACAGTTGCTGAGTAAGAAAAATTTCTTAACTTGAACATCACTGCCACCCCCTTCCTCTTTCATTTCTCTGAGTTTTATTGTTGACCACTATGTCATATGCTATGGGTTACCGCTTTGCCCAGCTAAGTTCAGTTTTGTACCCTGACAGCTTCCTCTGCACCTCTATCTTACTTGCTGGAGAGGCCAGGATGGGAGAAAGAGAAAGGCTTAATGCTGCTCAAGCATTGTTCAACGATGGCCTTATGTGTTATTAACACCTTTTTAATCACAAGTCTTTCATAAAAACTGCTATGAAGAAATGAACTCCATCCCAGCCAGAGTCAGTATACTTTCTTACAGGTGGACATGAATTCCAAAGAAAGTTCTCCTTTTTTAGTGATCTGGCAATCATTTTTATTGAATAGAATGGACCACTGAGATTTCTTCTCCACTTCTCTGAGTGTAATAACTTTTACTCACTTATTTGCTGTACTGAGTTGCTGGTGTTGCTACTAAAATGTGCAGTCTGTATTTGAGACCTTAGTTTATCTGGAACTCTGATTATTGGGGAAATGGATTTCCTAGCAGATTTTTATGGAGTTATATTTTCAACTATTTTAAGGTGCTAAATCAGCACAAGATTTAGTATTCTCTTCGAGTGTTTTGATATCCATATCATTACACATTGTAGTAAGACAGGAAAAATTGTATTCATTACAAGCATGTGATTTAAGCAGCTGAATATGATTGCTGTATACCAAGGTGGGATTACCTGCTACAGAATTTTGGTCCAAGTACACAGAGCTTGTGTACTTCTACCACAGAAGAATTCTACCAGAGAATTTCACAAGCTGATGGGGTTTTCTCCTACTTTTTTTTACTGGTTAAATTACATCTAGTATGTGCCTTTTTCATAAACCATCCTGTAAAATTACGCTGTAGTACTAAGTTAAGGAAGTGTTTCAAGTTCTAATTAAACACCTTTTCTAAACCAAGGTCACTGTCTGTAAGCATCTACTGCTATGAGCTGCTATTAGAGTAAGTCACAGTTGCTTGCACAGCAACTTATTGTTACCCGGTCACTATTGTGTTGTTATCCTGGTCCATTCAATTCTGAGTTATCTGTAACTGTACTCATTATTGACTGAAAACCAGCTATGGATTGGTGCACTCTTTCAATTCATAAAATGTGCTTTAATTGCCCTACTGATATTAATTAGATGGTCTGTGTCAGGATCAAGGGGAGTTGAAGTTGTCTATGCTTTTAATAATGCTTTGACTAGAGAAATAGTCTATAAGGTTATCCTCTTTTCCTGCCCATAAAGTAGGGCACAAGGCAGCAGTAGAGGGAAAAATGTGAATGAGTGACGGACAGGGAAAAATATGCCTGTACCATGCTAACGTTCAGCCGTGCAAGTGCTCAACTCTCCACTGTCATTCTGTGTTTGATAATTTTTGTCTTTTTAACAAGTGTTCATTGTTAGTTATCAGTGGAGGTCTTCAGAAGGTTTACTTGGAAAAGACAGTTTCCACTTAAAGAGCTCTAGGAACATTGTTACTAAGAGGGTTACTTAAATTACAGAGCTTAAGTAAGTCTCTTTAGTTAAGAGGAGTGCAGCAAACTCATAGATGTTTCTTCAGGACACAGTTTACCTCACCTTACAATCAATAAATACTACATTAAATAAAAGGCTGGCTGTATAAACATCTCAAGATCATAAGACAGGCCTATGTGATACGTCATCATTTATCACAGAGATATATGTCTCTGAAATATTGCTGTTAGAAATCTGAGGTAACATCCTTTTTGGCATTTAGCACAGTGGTTATTCTTGATTCCCACACTTAAATAAAGACAGTTTGAAAGCTTGATTTTCCTATAATGACTTAACTGCTTTGCTAATTGTAATAGTTATTGTTAGTGTCACAGCAAAAGTGATCGAAACACTTTTTCCTTATTATTGCCATACTACATGCATAGCTCAACTTTTAAAGTGAAAACCCAACAGATAGAACCATGGAAAAATACTGGTTGACAATGACTAGGGCAAAACTTCTGGACTTTCTCAGTTGTTATACATCAACATAGTTTTACTGATATAATGGAATAACACTTATGAACCTCATGCTGTGAATTTGTCTGACCACTACTTTATAATCAATGAACTGTTGTGCAGGGAGACAACTGAACTGTTCAGGAGACTAATAATGGGTAATGGAGCCTTTGATATTGCTTTAAATATGGCTTCCTTCTGCCATGACAAGATCTAATTGAACAGTAGGAAAGAGCTGTTGAGCTTGGCTGAGGTTCTCATCAGAAAGCTTTCAGAGTTCTCAAAATACAAAGAAAGGACTGAGTCATCATAGACATTTCTCTATTCCTGTTACAGGTTCTAACAAAGCTAACAAAGCATGTGGGATCAACACAGAAGGGACAGTAGTCATTCTATTCGTGTTTTATTGTTAAAAAGCTTGTTCTAGTCTATTCCTTTATCACCAGCAGTCATTTAAAAGGGAACAGAATAAAGCACCCTGCTCCATGTCAGTATTCCTCAATTTTAACCCCTTCCATTTCAACCCAGGATGTGGAAAAACAATCAAAGTTGGAGCAATTTTTTTTCAACTTTTTTTTTTTTCGCCTTTTAAGTTGCTACTTCAGTTTATGTCAGACCTGAAGGAAGGCTTGTGTGCTTGGAAGTCTGCCTGTTTCACAGCAACATCATCTTGCTTAGTTAAAAAAAAAAAAAAATACTACCTCTTCAACAGGAATAAATGCTGAACTGTGATCTATTGCATCTCATGGGTCACTGAATTCCCCCAGATACCCTGTAGCTGAGCAAAATAACCTGTATTTCCGCTGAAGCACACAGTTTTTGGATAAAGCATATGTTCCTGAAAGGCAACTGATCTTGTTCTTGAGATCATAGGAGATTCTGGACCTTGTTCCAGTGGTTTACTTCCTTTTTGTTAAGAAAAATGTGTGCTTTATTTCCTGCATAATTTTTTTTATTCAGTTCTCAGCTTCTGGTTTTTGTTATGCCTCTGTTAGATCAGAGAGCCCTTATGTTTTCTCCCTATGAAGGTACTTACACTCTGTAATCAAGTCACCTCTCAATCCTGTTGATAAGCTACACAGATTGAGCTCTCTATGTCACGGCAAGGGTTGAGAGTGCTGCTGCTAGCTCAAGTATACAAGCCTGTTGTGGTCAAAGATTACTAATTAATGTCATTAGAAATGGACAATTCTTTGTGAGTGACTGAGCATCACAAACAACTTTCAGTTGATGAGTTCAATAATGCTGACTGAAATACCTGTAAGCCAGTTATCTATAATTATGCATATACTCATGAAGACAGAGGATGCCACTTCTTCATTTTAAAGGGGCTTTACAAGAGAAGAGTATTCAGTGAAAAGAATGAGAATTAGAAGCTCTGTGGTATCATTATTCCTTTTTTTTTTTTTTTTATTTAAATGCTTGCTTCTGTCTTAGCATTTCCTCTTCTTCTTCATTTTTTTTTAATGCTGCTTTCTGATAAGACCAAACTGGATGACATAATTAATAGGTAGAAACTGTAGGAATCAAGTACCTTCTTGAAATCTCCTCTCAGCTTCCTTGCAAGCCAGACTAACTGTGAATATAGTTGTAATTGAAAGATTGTTCAGCTTTTCATGATTCTGCACCTCTGAAAGAAAGTATGATGACAGCACATACAAGGCCATATTTACACAGGTACAAATATGCTTGTTTCACTGCTTCAATAGACATGCGCTGTGTCTGATTTTGTTTCTACAGAAATTAGCAAATTGCCCTTAAGTTATTCTTCATCACAAGCAAATCCTAAAGGGAGATTTGTTTTTATTTGTAGTCTGATATCAAGCCTGGGTTATTATTTCACTAAGCTTTGGCTTCATGTCTACCTTATAGGAGAAATTAACCCACATATGGTTAATCTGGAAAAGTCTTTATGAATAATGTCTTGTGAAAATACAGAGTCAGTTCTGAACTAATTTGTTGCTTGGTTCTCTCCTTCATGTTGAATATATTCCTGCAGGTCTGTGATACAGGGACAACCTTTCACATCAGGGCTTATTTATTCCCTTGTTCTAATCAGTCAAGTTCACAGAGCCAAAACAAGACTCTTATCTCAAGGATTTCTCTTTTCACTGTAGCCCACTGAAGTCCCCTGTTAGCAACGACCTCTTCATTGTCAGTGTTGTCAAACCTGATTGCACCTGAAGCAGAGGAAGAAGTGGACGGAACAAAATCTGAATTAAATGGTTTCAAATTCACTTTTAGCAATGTTCCTCACCACACTTGGTCTTTCAGGCTTTCTTGTGGTAAGGTTGCCAATAATTTTGGAAAGACATGCAAAGCAGAAACTTTTGAATAAGTGAACTGCTTCAGTGCAGAACAAGATCTTCACACAGCTTTATTCTGCCTGCATGTGTGACAATGGCATGAAGCAAAATGCCAAGCAGGATTACATTATCAAACTGTGGTGGTGATATTAGTTTGTTTTTTGGCTGACTGCCCTTTTGAAGGTTAGTAGGACGGTGAAAACACTTTCTGGTTTGTTACTAAGATCCAATTCAAACCAGAATTAGTGCCAATAATGAGCTTTAGATTGTGGTAACTAATGATAAATAATTAATTTTTATTCTCAAATGGTATGTTTGGAGAGGATGCAGATGTCATCCTACTTTTATCCTCTGCATTAAATAAGCTATAGGGGGACCTGTGTGTGATTTTGGGTGTTCATGCTGAGACAGTTTCTCATCCTCTGCGCAGGATTCAGCTGAAATCACAGCATTCACCTGGACCTGACTCCAGTATGGTATTGGGAGTGTGCTGTTCTTTACGGCCAGAGCCTCTCTCTGTGGGCCAGCTCTGCATCCATCCCTCTCTGAGGTGAACAATTAGACATACAGGATCATATTTTTTGTACTCTTTTTAGAAGAGTGCCAGGTCAACCTAGTAGCTGCTTGCTTTCTACAGTTTTATTCTGGTATCTTGGTTAAAGTTTCAGATGATAGACTCCTGTGATTAAATAAAAAACTTTATTCTTCTATTTTTCCTTCTGTTTTTCCAAGTATGCAACTATAACTGCATTGTGACTGCATCATCAATAAACTTTATGTTTTTCATTTCACTTTGAAAAGGAGTATGTGAGCAGAGAGCACTCTGAAGATAAAAATACTGCACACAAATGAAAAAAGGTACTTATCATTACAAGAAAATACCATGACTAGTGAAATACCATTATTCCTTTGTAACTGGATCTATGATTTCTCAGCGCTTGGGATTATCTTAGTTGATGCTATAATAATTTCTATTTGAAGTAAATGTCGGGTCTTTTATGAAGCATGAGACTCTTTGTTTCCATTCTTTTTTACAGTCTTTTGAATCTTCTTGGTGTTTCTCTAATAGTGTGAGAAATGCTTTCAGGACCATCTAATTCAGTGAGAGACTAAAATAATTTTTTTCCCCAAAAAATTCTACTCAGAACACTTTCTTGATGCTTTAAGAGTTCTTCTTTTGTCTATCATGTTGATATTCTGCATGTAGTTTGGAATACTTTGGGGAGTTTTTATGCCTTCAAATCGCTATTGGAAATGTTGATGCTCTGTGTTCTGTTCCTAAACAAGGCTTTAGTGTATGTGTACATACTCCAAGAACAGTACTGAGACATCACATACATGTTTAATTTTTCCTTAAGGAAAAATATAGACAGAGAAAAATGTATTTGGGGGAAAAAAAAATAAAAAAAAAATGAAGAGGCCTTTGTGAGAAATTGTTTGGCTTCATTCTAGAAAGTATAATGCTGAATTTATTGATGGAGTAGAACAATGTTTTACTTGCATACTTCAAAATGAGTGAAGGAGCAGGTTAAGAGAATGACTTCAAAGGATCATGTCTGTCTTCTTTCATGTCTGTTTAGACGGCACTAGTCCAAAAAGACATAACATTTGATTTGGAGAAGTGCTTTTCTCAGGCACACAGACAAATAGTCTCTGATAAGAATTATTTAGCAGGACAAAATGCAGTGCTGAGCCCCCCAGAAGAAGGAATTACATTTCGTATTTTCCTTCAGTGTTAGGATAGGAAGAAAGACGAAGCTGAGCATTAAGCCAGTAGAGGCTTCCGGTGAGAAACAGAAGATGAGAAGGCAAGAGCTGTGAGTAGTGGTGGGAGGAAAATCCTAGAAGTTCTGCAGTGGGAACCAAGTTTTAAGTAGACACAGAGCTGTGCCAGGAACAGGTGAAAATTGAGAGCTGATCAAAATCCTCTTTAATACAGCTGGAACTGCCAGCCAACAAACTGTGGTCTCTTCACTCACAGTGACAAGGGTTCTACATTATATAATTACTCTTCAGTAGAGTCTAGGCCAAAAAGGTTCAACAGTGCCAAGGCAGATAACTCCAGGTAACAATCCCCTTCATTAAATTTTCCCAAAAGACTAATGTTAACAGACAGTTTTGGTTATCTTTTCTTGCATTTGTTGTCAGTTGTCTGCAGGATTTATAATCTCTCTCACGTGTCAGCCTCAGTTAAAGCCCTACTTTGCTTAATATCTGTGTTAGCAAGTTTGGCTTCCCCCACCTTGCCTGAAAGCTATGCACAACTTGTCCACAGGATTTGCAGTTTACAAATGAGAATTTAAGAATCTTCAAATTTTGTCCCCATAGTACCACTGAGGCAAACATATGTTTCCTTCACTTTTGAATTTAATTCAGGTTATACAGAAAGTTTCTGATTTTAGCTACTGTTTTCGAGGGCTAAGCACTGGACTGTTCACAGCAAAAAACCTTCACATACTGCAGCATATGGACCTCTTACAAACTGATGACAATCAAGTCTCTGTCTTTTGCTTGCTGGTCTAGTTTGTGTGTTTGCCAACTTCTGGCTATGGGGCTGCATCTTTGTTTCTTGTTAGGCTTATGGTCTAGGCCACGAAGGGTGAGTTGTATCTTATTCCCTTGCAAACTGATTCAGGAGAGTGATTTGGGATGGTGAAATTTAAACTGGTGATTAAAGGAGCTTTGCAGGTGCCTCGACAAGCGGTTCCCCAAAGGATGAATTCATGGGTTTGGGGAAGGAAGCAAGCTGCTCTCTATTGGCCAAAAGGCAAAATTTGGCCCTTTTCCTTTCTGTGAAGGAGTGATTAAGTGATTTTGACGTTGTCTTTTTGTCAGAAAAAGCAGATATATGTCTTTTTTTTAGGCTGCTACATTGAGAAATGGTATGAAAAGTGACAAAAGATAAACAAACATGAATATACCATTTTCACACTTTTTAAAATATTTCTCTGATTTTCAGCCTTGTTGGAAAAGGAATAAAGAAACAAGGATTTGATTTTTCATTTAGAAGAGTTTTCTATTGCATGCACTTTTGTATTAATTTTATCAATGTGAATAGAAATGCAGGAACATGAGCAAAATATAGAGAATGAATACTGTGCTGGGACAGTAAATATGTACAAGTGTGTGAATTCTGCTGGTACTGATTACAAAAACTATGAGGGTGAACTTGAACACTAAAGAAAGAAACATCAGGAACTGGGACCTTCTCATACTCTGAACTTTATTTCTGTAATTTACTATACTTATTGCTTGAAATTGACTTGTGTGAGCAGAACCTACCACTAATTCTAGGCTTTAGGTGACTGCATTTAGGGTCATTTAGGACTGCCACTGAATGCTGCAGGAGCTGGCACCTCTGGAAATGCTGTGTGAAATCTTCACATTTATTGATCTCTGTAGAAGGAGCTAAAATTTACAGGAGTCTACAGAGCCTTGCTAAGAAAGCAGAAGTGTTTGTATACATGATGAGTTCCAAGTCCAGTAAATATTGTTGTTTGATTCAGCTTTATGCTCCTATAACATATACCATTTTCTTCAAAACTTAATACATTATACAGAAAACCCAGCCACTGGAGTAAATAAATTTAATGTCATCATGTCAAAAGGCATAATAAACTTACATTATCCCATTATGTCCCATGTTTCCCTTGTGATTTCAGGTAATCTTTAGCAGTGGAAAAAATTCTGTTTGCATATGTTTCTCTCTGTACCTGCCTATGCTTCTTTTCTTGATGACAGGTAGTCACGAAATATTGTGGCTTGGCTAAGAAAGTTTTGGGATTTAGATTATGTCTTTGGTATCTTAAGAAATGTCCTTAGGACTCTGAAGAGATGAAACATACCCCCTGCATAATCCAAGGCAAAGGGCAGATTCCTGAACAAAGGAGAAATACTCTAGCTGCTTCAGTTTTGCTTAAAATGATCAGCCTACCTTGATGTCTATGCTTACCTGCCAGTAATTGTCTGGGATGCTCTTTTGGCTGCTAATTTTCTGTGTGTTTTGTTTGTTTATATTTAGTGTAAGGGTGGGAGATTTTTTTTCACCTAATATTTTTTTGCAAACTGATATTGCCTAGGAAAGTGTGAGAAGATAGATAGGATACAGACGAATTACGATTTGAGGCAGGCTCAGGGTTTAGTGACAAATGCTATGTTTCAAGTGTATAACATGCAGTCCTCACTAAAATGTTGTTGTCTTATGCACCTAAATTACTTGCAAGTATGGCACAGTTGGAAGTAGTTGTTGCTATAGAAGCACTGGAGCTGCTGACAGTGCTGGCAGCAATAACTGCAGCAACAGCAGAAGGTTATCTTAGGGGTTTGGGAATGAGAGTTAGCATTTTATATGCTAGTGCTTCTCTTTGCATTGGGAAAACAATACGTAGAAAAAGCAAAGAAAAGAGAAGAGGAGAGAAGAAAAGGCTTATTTAGTATTTTTGGATTTGGTAATTTGTTTTGAACTCAGGTAGATCAAATTAGATGAATTTGTGAAATGAGGATAAGGTAGTGTTCATAAAGTTTTGGGTTCCCTCAGAACTGTTTACAATAGCTGCCAAATAATTAGGAAAAAAAGATAAAAGTCAAAAAGTCCTAACAGGAACTGTAAGATGTAGTATCTGTGGTGGCACTGTGGGGGGAAAAGGAAAGAAAGAAGCCTCTACAACAATGAGAACGGCCTTTAGTCATAAAGGACAAGAACTTGCACAGAAAAAATCACTCTTTAGCTTCTAGTTCTATATCATGACTGCCTCAGAAATGATACCTTGTATGGGAGAGATATCAATGTTCAACAGTTTTAGACACTCCTCTTCAAAGTACGAGTATTTGCATGTCAGCAGGGAGGAATGGGAACAGTGCTCTACAGGAGCAGATGAGATCTTGTGTTTCCACTCCAGAGTCCAAGAAACAGTCCCAGGAAGCCACTCTACTGTCTCACAACATGTGAAGCAGGAAGGTGCTGTCCTTTCCTACAATTTTGTTATGGTCTTTACTTCCTGGCTGTCACTTTTTTGCACTGTTGCATTCTGCCAACAGCCTCTCCACCAACCTGTCCCAACTCTTCAAGGTGAAGCTTCTGCCCAGCCTGCTGGGCTAAGCAGGATCCCTCTGTGTGTCAATGCTCTCACTTTTTCCTTTCCATAGGATGTAAGCAAAAGAGGGCAGTGGGAGTGACTCCCTTGTCTTCTGCTATTCGCATCTGAAGGACTTTTCCCTCCTTCTCTTTTGTATAACTGAGGAGGAGCCCCAGCCTGAGAGCAGTTTGTGTGCACGCCCGGTTTTAGGGCACTGAATACAGCAGGAGAAAGCAATGAGCATTTAGCAGGAGTACTGAGGAATTCACACTTCCACAGATTAGAGTCCGTTCCTAATTTCTGATTTAACAATCATGTTTGAGAAGATCCCAAATGCTGTGCATTTGCTCTTCATTAGTTTCAAACAGCGAAGCATTAGTGTCAGTCAGAATTTCGTGTTTTACTTCTTTTTTTTTTTTTTTTTTTTTCAGTAACCATTATGTGAGAATGGAGTTACTGTGAATACTGAGTCTGAATAAAAGCCCATCCAGAACAACAGCCTCAGTGTAAGCTCAGGATAAATAGATAATGATCATTCTGTTTTATTTTCTTGCCTCAAGACATCTATGGCACCACAAAGTTTTTAAGCAAGCAGTGGTGGTTTTGTATTTAGTAGCCCCAGCCTGAGTATTCTTCCATTATGTTCTCCAGATGATTTCCCAGACCATGTAGGTGTTTGAATACACAACGTTGTGAGCAAGTCCAAGGCTTCAGTATGTGCTACTGGACAAAATAGTGATCACTCTGAGTTTGCTGACAGGGAGTCATTTAATTCATACCTCCTAGGTTTTGTGGCAGAAGAGACAAAAATGCCATGATGTAAGTCATGTCTGTGAAAAACTTGATAGTAAAGAATAAGCAAAAGATAATGATCTGAGAGTTATGTGTGGAGGAAGAGGATTTGATATTTGTATGTACCTTAACTCTGTATATACTATGTATATCTGAGCTATATATATCTGAACTGTGATGGACTTTACCATTACGAGATAACCACGAAGGTGGCTTGAAATATATCTAACCCCTATCTTTCAGAACATCTCAGTCTTGTATTCTGACAAATATTGCCACACAGAGTTCTGTATAGATAAGATGTGAGCTAAAGCCTACCAAAGTTTACCAAACCCTTTTCCATCCATGAAATCCTAAATAAGCTTAGTATAGAAAAATATTTTAAGGTATCTTAATTTCATTCTGTGAGTGGTTTGCAAAGCTTAAATGTCAGCATTTTATCTTTTGAAAAGATTCCCAAGATTATTTCCTCCACCTACTTTTCGTGGGTTTTGTTTTGTTTTGTTTTGTTGTTTTTTTTTCCATTTGAACCTGCCTAAACAAGGATTTCATGTTGGTAATGGGATTTTCTTTTTCTTTAGTGTCATTGAATAAGCTGCTTGAATAGCAACAACATCTACTTGGGTAGCAACAAAAAATGGAGTCAAAAGGGACTATCTTATTCTAGTGGTGGATATCACTAATGTAAATAGTCTACTTGAAAATATATATAATTTTTAAAATCTTAGAAAAACTATGAGCATTTCACGTATTATCCCATGAAGTTAACACAATGCCTAGGAAAAGAATGAATTTGTTTAAAAAAGGTAATTTCTAAAGCAGAAAAATAAATTCTTTATACACAATAAAAAAAATGAAGCTTCTAAGTGAACAGTACACAGCTCATTAGAAAGAATAAACTCCCAGGGTCCCTGAAGGTAAAATACAATAGAATGTAGCCTATTTAAAACTCCATTCAATGAATATGACTTTTGCATACTAAAGCAAATCATATTTCATAACACAATAGATTATTTTAAATGACTTAGTTTTTACTATTTAATGTTCTTATTATATAAGCTGCATTTTCCACTCAACCATCTTTAAAAAATCACATTTTTTAAATGTAGTTTACTAAAGAGTGCATTTATGAAGTGAATCATCAGGCAGCACCAAGATTTTTTTGTTGTTTATTGAACATATAAATATTTAGTGATGCATTTAAGGTATGAAGTTTTTATGTAGTATGTCATAGTTATTTACAGCTGCCATTGTAAAAGGCAAGTATTTAAAAGTTATGTATGGAAACTATGTGGAAAAATACTGAGATACTGATATGCTGATACTTAAGTGAATGTCTATGCTTTTACAAGGTGTTGTCTTTTTACACTTATCCTGGACCATTTTCTTTAGCCTTGCTTTCAAGCCACCCATACCTAGAGAAGATTTAGAGAATGTGGTAACTCAAAGACAAAGAATAACATTTTCATTTCAAATAAGGTAAAGCAGTAAATGAATTCTGTGGTTAATTTAGAGCACAGAAGAGAGAGTCTCTTCATGTCCATCATAATATCCATAAAAGGATGACCCTCAAAAGTGAAGTGCTTGGTTAATCAGTGTTTGGGTGCCCCAGTTCAGCATTCTTATACCTATAGCATTGTTGACAAGATCACAGCAAAACAGCTGAGGCTTTTCTTTAGTGCTTCCAGCCAGAAATTATTAAAGATGTTTAAAGGCACAGCCCTCACTGAGAGATGGGTGAGCAGTGCAAGGTAAGAGAACAAGGCAGAGACCCTTTGACAAGTCCCCTCCAGCTGATGTACAGCAGCCAGTGCTGACCATGCCAGATGAAGGGTGTATTTGCAGGTCATTTGGTTTGCAGCTCAGACTAGTCTACATGATGAGTGTGGCTCATAACAAGTCTGAGGAGACTGATATCTCTAAGGAAGACCCTGTGCTGTGTGGCCAAACAGGTGCTATGAGCTCAGTTGTTCTCATTGAAGACAGACAATGTTCCAGCTGCATTTGGCTATCAACACAGGAGACTATTCTCAATCAACTGGAGATGCACACTTAGTATTTTTGGACTATTTCTTGGCATTTGCATTCTTGTATTCCATCTTGTATGACTTCTTTTGTTTGTCTCTGGACAGTTCAGACTTACACAGAGAGAATTTAGATTAAGAAGCACAGATTCTGAAACAGGGAACTATTCTGGGAATTGTTCTGAGTGTCCAGGTATGCTGATTGGGCAGGAGTGTTCTTCAATAATTCTGACAAGTTCTCCCTGGTAAGAAAACTTTGACCTTTCTTTTTTAATAGTATTTAAATTTAAGTCATTTGCAGTTTGCCTTAATTCAAAAAGCTCAGACTGTGTTATGAACTTAAACAAAACCAAAAAAAATAATCATTTTCACCTAGCCTAGGAGGGGTTGAAAACCCCAGCAGTGGTCATGAATGTGTTTGTGATGTGTCAAAGAATGAAGGATTTTCAGTGAATGATTTTTTAGATAGTATTAAAAGTGCTTTATCTTAAAAGTCCTATCTGATGTAGCTACAGCTACCCCAAACACTATTTCTTTTTTTCTAATGTAAGCCACAGCAATCCTGAGATGAAAATGTAGGACAATTTCTCTTAGTTGTGTGTGTTGGCTTTCCTATGAGCATTCCTTGGTTTTGGTTTGTGATAGTTTATGGTCACTGATTTCTACATTTTCTGTCCCAGT
>JAWWEW010000112.1:51274106-51311481 GCA_035583185.1 Anabacerthia variegaticeps
TGGCTTTCCTATGAGCATTCCTTGGTTTTGGTTTGTGATAGTTTATGGTCACTGATTTCTACATTTTCTGTCCCAGTCACTTTATATGCTGCTGTAGGTAAGAGGTTTGAGTGAACAGTATGATAAAAGACAGAATTTAGAGGAGATATGGTTTTAAAACTGAAGGAAGTTACGGTTTGAATGTGTATGTTTTATATGCACAGCTGTGCATATTGTGCATTAAGGTCTAAACTCTACATTTTAATGCACAATATGCTTCCATATTGCATACATACCTGGACCTCAATAGCAGATACTTAAAAGGCTTTGATTTAGATGCAATTTCTTTAAAATCACCCCTTTTATTTTTTTTTTTTCCTGGAGCACTGGTGATCTGACTGGACCTGAGGACTCTTTTGTCCTGTTTCTTTGAACAGG
This sequence comes from Anabacerthia variegaticeps, assembly GCA_035583185.1. NCBI lineage: Eukaryota > Metazoa > Chordata > Aves > Passeriformes > Furnariidae > Anabacerthia > Anabacerthia variegaticeps. The sequence continues at coordinate 51,274,524 of JAWWEW010000112.1, forward strand.
CATCACATATTTTACATTCTTCTCTCTTTCTTCCCACCAGCAAAATGAAGATGATGCCGAACATACTTTTAGGTGGCAACACATTGTTCCTACTTAGAGCTTGGACATTTCACTTCATGCTACCAGAAACGCTGTCTATTTCTGGTAATAATAAGAAAAGAGTTGCAAGAAAATGTCTTTTCACTAGACATTGGACTAAGTCCCATGTAATCTCACAGGTCACAATGACCATCATATTTTTGGCTGTTATCCAGCTGCTAGTATAGTCTGCCCATTGGACATGTAAAACTAGTGCACAGCATTCAATTTGTTTCTGGAAAAGTGATAGAAGTTCCCAGCATTTTAAAATTTTAATTCTTCATAATTTTGATCAAAGAAGGATTGTAGGAATACCCTCATTTTTAAAACGGTCTATTTCAGGAGAATTAAAAAAAAAAAAAAAAAGAAATAGAGAGAGATAGAATGGTGTAGGTCTGTTGTATTGTTAATTTTTTATTACAAAAACATCACTTAGAATGGGAAGATGGTTTATTCCCCTCAGATTATTAAGGCAACAGTGTAAAAACTCAAACATAGGCAAAGATTAAAATAATATCTTAAGAAGGGTGAGAGAAAGAAATGTTATGAAAATTATTTGTTTGCAGTTACCTTTATTGTTTTCCACTATCATTTATGTGCTAAATACTCTCCTAGGTAATTATTATCCTTGCCTGGTAAGCTTATTGTCTATGCAATAACTGTAATTTATTAGGTATCATTCATATCTGTAATAGTCCAAATCTCTGGCCACAAATAGAAAGGTCTTATTTGGTCTGCTCCTTTAATTGTTTTTTAAGTCATTCTATTTCACTGGAAAACACATGCGAGATTTTCTGCTGTGAACAGTCTATGTAAGATATGACTAAAATTCAGCTAAAATTCATGGCCATTTGTTTCAATATCTTATATGCTATATGTTTAACACTGGGTGTTCTCAGTTCATTCCCCTATTAAAAAGTTGTCATGTGCTACTGTAAGATGACATGTTTGACTGAGTTGAAGTGAGGGTGCTTGTGTTTGGATGCAAACAGTACATATCTCTTTTGTGTATAAAGCAGTTTTCTTTACAAGAGACTTTCTACCCTATGTGCATGTCCATGCCACACAACTGAACTTGCTCACTGCTGGCAGAGCTTCAGGTGAGCCTCAGTGCTGCAGGCAGGCCAGCGGCTTAAACATGGTACTCTTGCCCAAGGTAATAAGCCTGGTGCTGGGTTAGAGGTCCTGCGTAACTCATTTGTGACTCCCTGTGTGTGACTAATGCAGCCATTATTTTCACACCACATTGCCTCTAATATCTAAGCTGGGGCACCACTAACTGGCATATATACTTAGAAGCTTACTTACAAGCACTGCACAGAGGTGGGGGGAAGGGTAGAACTGTTGGAATGGTTTGCTGCATTTTGGAGCAGTGTGGATTTTAGGAGTTGGACATGTTGAGGTGTCTAGAAACCACAGTTTGCCACTGATTTCAGGAACTGTGTGCTTGGACTAAAAGAGTTTGAACTGATGAGCTGTAGCCAGCTCCTTGGAGCTGCCACTCTCTGGTAGAACCTGTTTATAAGAGAGATTTGGGACCAGAATGCTTACTAAATATTTAATTAACTGAAATGTTATTAGAGTGCAACGAATATCTGCAAGTGAACTTTTAGTTTCTGCTCCTGTCTCTCTCTTTGCAGTGTGAGAGATGTAAATTGGGATAAGGAGCCATGCAAGTTTTGTCAGCAAGACTAGCTGTGACTTTTAAATATACTGTCTGCACCCTAAGGGAAGCCTATAAAAACTTGAACGTGAAATCATTACACTGTTTTGTCATGGCCAAATGACAATAACAACCATGAAACCTTTTCTGTAAAATGCCTTTACTTAGGCTAACTCGATTTGCAATGATTTAAATACTGAAACAAATTCCCTCTATTTCCATCTTGCATTTAAACAAAATGACAGCATATTGGCACCATCACTGCCTCATCTTACTAAAAAACAGCAGAAATGAACAATCTGACAAGTTCCTTATCTGTGCTCTTTTTAGTCTTGTACAGTGTGTGCATCTCCAGAAGAGAAAAAAATCATAAATACTGCTGTGCTGCTCCCTGTTTGCCTGTTTTTCATATCCTGATTGTAGCCAAAGCTCTAGAAAGCTGTAAAAACCTCATGGGTTGATGAGTGGTTTTATTGTTGAGAAAGAAAATGGAAAGGCAAAGCAGCAATGGCGATGCTCATCTGGCAGTCCTGGTAACGAACAGGTATCATGTATTTGACTGGAGCTACTTCCAAGAATAAATGGTGTTTTAAAACTTGGTTCACATCAGTATAGGACAGAAAGCAATTCTGGGGAGTGACCAGTGGCCAGCCTTGCAAATGAAGAAAAAGACTCTTCTTTCTGAATATTCCAGTTGTTTTCAATTGAGAATATTCAGGAAATAACAAGTTAATGCATTTTGCTGTGAATCTGGTCAAATGAAAATATATGACTCAGTCAAAAAGCTCCTTTAAAAACTGAATTTGAATTTAGATTTAACTAGGCTGTTTAGATCTACTGAATTATTTCAGCTGATTTAGATACAGATGAGTCAAAGACAACTTGTACAGTATTCAGTAGCATATAAACCATATGTATTGATGGATTTCTTCTATTAATAAATGGATTTGGGATTTTGTTTTCCATAATGATATTTGCATATGATACAGTGCTCTAAATAGAAGAGGTAGCACTAAATTTTGCATACAAGTATACCTACAATATCTATGTAAAATTAACTGAGAAATCTTATATGAAGTACTCTATTACATCTACAACAATAATCTCTTCTATTGCCTTTGTTGGTGTGTTCACAATGTGAATCTAAGGTAGCTGTTCAAGTAATCATGAGAATGAAGCCTCATGCTTTTCAGGTAGCAATAATTATGTTCTGTCTTATTTTTTAATTTTTTTTTTTAAGTCCAAAGGAGATGGAGAACAACATGCATAAAGCAATCAAGGTGGTTATTATTCCTGAATTCAAATGGGAGGTATAAAACAGAACCAGACTGTGTCTGTACCGGTGTGAAAGCATCAGAATAGAGGTAAGCATGTTACAAGGAGATAAAGACAGCAAAGGGAGAAAATGAGAGCAATTCTGAAATTGATTTTAACATTTCTTCAAAATAAGGTGCTCTTCTAAAATGTATCTGAAGTAATTACATCATAGCCTTTGATTTCTCTGATTATTTATTCTGTGATAATTGGAGACTATGATTCTCAACATACTGCTTTTATCTGGCTTATATGAGATACACTTCCCACTCCCCCTTCTTGCTGCCTGTGAAGCCTTCAAAGTAGCAGAGTTAAAGTAATTGTAGTGTATGGAGTTATGCTGTTGCAAAGGGCTACATTGTACATGCTGTGGAAAAGTGGGAGAAGAGAGTCTACAGTTCCAGGAAACCATAGGGGGCTGCAGTAAGTTAATTGCATAGGCCTGCTGATAGAAAACATGGTGTTTGTTAGTCACAGCAAGAGGAAATAGAGCAATTTGTCTGTTCTGAGGTCACATGGGGGCACAGAAAGATACTAAAGATTCAGACTAACATCTGAAAATATCAGATGATATATTGGGTATCTAAGGTTCTCACTGAGAAACAAAACCTTATTCAATTACATACTGCACTAATATACAATAGTTATTGCTGCAGAGGTCTTAAGACTTGCCTAAAAGCAAGATCTAATAGAGGGCAGTACTGAACACACAAACAGAAGATAAAAGCAGCATGAAACTACACAGCCTGTAAAAAAAGAACATTTAAAGATGGAACATATAGAACATAGCTCTATAACATTATCCACAACTGCCTTCTGGCTGTCTTTTACTAACATGTCTCACCAAGTTGTTACCTACTGCTATATTTTATACTTTCTTTTCCCCTTTCTCTTTCTCTTCCTCTCTTTTCTTTCCCCCTACTCCTCCTCATTTCCCTCTCAGCTGTTTCCCTTCCCTTTCTTCTCTCTATTCTGCTTTTTAATAGGTTGAAAAATCTGTTGGTGCCATTTTTTCTTTCAAGAAAATCATTGTTTTGTTTTGTTTTGGTTTTTTTTTTTTTTTTTTTGTTTTGTTTGTTTTGTTTTGGTTCCTTGGTTCGGTTTTTTTTCCCTTTCTATCAAAATGCTCTATTTTCTCCTTGTGTATGAAAGTGACTTTGTATTGCATGAAATCCTCAGTACTGTTGTGGATTCTGACAATCCTTTGCAATAATATGCTGGAAATAATTTGTATATGGGCTAGTGTCCAGTATCAGTCCCATGCCTTACCAAATGGCTCCTCTACTCACGCCTTATGCAACTTATAGTGGAACAGCTCCAAAGATACTGTAGTGTCAAGTATAGTATGCAATGTACAAAAGCTGTTAGAGAAAAAAAGCAAGGCAGAAAACTATAAAGTGACAAAGCATTAAGCTAATCTTACAAAGATCTTGGCTGTCATGCAGTACACTTTCCAAATACTTGGGAGGCACAGAGAAAGGTTTATTAATGGCTCATCATCCTGCCAACACTGCCTACATTTCTCATATGCAAACATCACTGTTTGGGGAGGGAGTGGGTGGGATTTTCCATGCATCAGATTGTAGCAATGAAAATGATGGTATTTTTCCAGAGTAATTGAAGCATTACCAAGCACGACAATGATTGATGGTGTCTTTAACAGTCTAAGGAGACTGCCTGCTTTTCTTACAAATAAGTCACATGTATATGAAGAAGAGGGTGGGAAACTACTTATAGCACTCAAAAAATGCTCCTCAGAGTATTCAGTTGATTTTATTCATTATCATTTTTGCAAACCACTTGTTTGATTTCCCTTTTTTATTTTCAAATCATTATATCAGAAAGCAAAATTACTGCTTTGTAGTGTATGTGACATAATTGAGTGGGTACATTAATGTTTGTTACAGAGGCACTTAAGTTTTCAAGCATTCTGAGAGTTATGAAGATGTTGCTAACGTTGGTAACATCAAGCTGATTTTCTGTCAATACAATAAAAATGAGGTTGACTGTATTTCCTGTGCCTGATCAGCTCCAGAAAGCACAGACATACACATAGGGTGATGTATGGCAGAAGACATGCAAAAAGCAGTGCACAATTATGACTAATTTACAATCTGGAAATAAAAAGTGAGTAGAAAAAAAATGGTACATGTGCTTTCTTCAGTACAGGGTTATGTTTCCTTGGCAGAAAGGAGAATTTTAGTGAGAAGAGAGTAAGTATGGGATAGATTAATTTGTTTTCTCAGACATAGTAATGCCACATTACTTGGCAAGTGATTTTTTTTTTTTTTAAATATATGTTTCATAGCAAATGTTACATTAATCCTTTATGAGATGGGTGAGTAGGAAATCAGGGCCAAAATATAGGGTCTTTCAAGGAATATTTTTTAAATGTGTGAACTTAGTGCATATGTTTCCTCTCAAAGTTGCAAAAATATTTTATTGAGTCACTACTGAAATTGTCTCTGGGATCACAGAATCACAGAATAGTTGAGGATGGAACAGATCTCTGAAAGTCATCTGGTCCAATCCCCCTGCTCAAGTAGAGCCCCCTGGAGATGATTGCTCAGAAATCTGTCCAGATGGCTTTTGAATACTGACAAAGAGGGAGTCTCTACAACCTCTCTGGGCAACCTGTGCCAGTGCTTAGTCAACCTTATAGTAAAAAAAAGTTCTTCTTGGTATTCTGAGAGGACCTTCTGTCTTCCAGTTCTTGCCCATCACCTCTGGTCCTGTCTCTGGCTGCCACTGAAAAGAGCCTGGCTCCATCTTCCTTATACACTTTGGATATTTATACACACTGATGAGATCATCCCTGAACCTGCTCTTCTCAAGGCTGAACAGCCTCAACTTGCAAACTCACCTCTTGTGAGAGTCTACAATCATTTTTGTGTCCCTTTACTGCATCCTCCTCTATATGTCTATGCTTCTCTTGTTCTGAGGTGCCCAGAACTGACAGCACTCCAGATGTGCCTTACCAGTGCTGCTTAGAGGAAAGGATCACCTCCCTAAAGTGTCTGGCAGAACTCCTCCTAGTGCAGGCAGCCTGCTTTGTGACAGGGGCACACTTCTGACTCTTGTTTGACTTGGTGTCCACCAGGACTCTCAGGTCCTTCTCCACAGAGCTGCTTTCCATTTGGAGAGTCCCCAGCATGTAATGGGGTACAGGATTTTTCTTTCCCAGATGCAGACTTCATGAGGTTCCAGCCAGCCCATTTCTCCAGGCAGTCAAGATTCCTCCAGATGGCAGCACAACCCTCTGGTGTATTAGTCACTCCTCAATCTGTTGTAATCAGCAAACTTTCTGCCCAGTCATCTAGATCATTAGTGAATGTGTTAAATAGGACTGGGCCCAGTATTGAACCTGAGGTACACCACTAATCATTGGACTCCAACTAGGCTTCATGCCTCCAATCACCACGATCTGGGCTTGGCTTTTCAGCCAGTTTTCAGTTGATCTCACTATCTCTCCCAGACCATACAGTACCTCTACAAAGACCTCCTGGGAGAGAGTGTCAAAAGCCTTACTGAAGTACAATGTAGGTAGTGAAACTGCATCCTGGGAGGGGTGACCTTGATTAGTGGCAGTTTAAGAGGTGAAGATATAGCTGTGATATTGATGGAGAGATGCTGTACAGCAACTATCCTTTTTCACCACAGCAGAGAGTGGCCAGTCAGCTGGGCAATGCCAGCCAAGGAGCAGTTGTGAAGTGGCAGGGAGTGCCTGGATAATCCAGTCCAGAAAAATACTTCCATCTTCTGCTTCAGACTTCTAACTTAGGATCTGTTGATTGTACATCCTCTTGGCAAGCAGCATAGTACAGCCTGAACACTGTTCATGATGATTTACAAGGGCCATAAAAGTAGAATAAAAGTCATCCTCAAGATAACAGTAATGAAGAGACAGGTCCTAAAACCAAATTCTTTTTCTTCTCACCTTCTGCACTTCATCATCCTTTTAGAACAATTACAAATCAACATTTCTGATTGCTTTCCTTCTCATGTCCCTCCTCTATTCTCTGTGCTGTTCTTCTCACTATTATATATCTATTAGCTTTTCCTCATTTTACTTCTCCATTGGTCAGTTGTTTCCATGGTCTCTTAGACTATAAATTTCCTTATATTCCATTTAACCTTTATGTAGATCTTTCCACTGTATTAAGGCATTATTTCTTTTTCAGCAGCGGCACCACTGGAAATCCTGTAATTCCTTTGGAGTCTGAGGAGTGACAGTACTGTAAAACAGATTTAGTAGGGAGAATCAGAGATTCTAACATTTAGAATGAATCTATGATAAAAATTATGCTTTGAATATTGATTCAGAGAGATTAATAATATTTACAAGATTAAGACCAGGGCTACTTGACTGGTATTAGGATTATTCATTTAAAAAGAAAAGAGTTGAAACCCATCAAAACTAATCAACTATTATTTTATCAATTATGGATATGCTAAAAATTCTCATTTTTCTAATCTTTGTGCATGTGTTTACAATATTTCATTTGCCAAGGGAAGGGCAAATGCCTCTAGACATAAGGTATCACTGTTTTGATGTTGCCAGGATAAGTCTAGCTCTGTGTCTTTTCTAACTTCCCTTTGCAGTTTGTCATAGCAACGATACAGTTTTATTGTGCACTGCAAGTGTGGTTTTATTATTTTGGACCTTTCTACTTTGTGTTTAAGACCACAAATAATCCATCAAATTGACTGCAATTAGAACTGCATGAAAAACAGTGTGTTTCCTGTTGATGAAAGGGGCGATGAAACCTGACTCTCCCACATTGTTTTCTTCAGCCCACTTAAAAATATCTCTTATTTAGTATTGGGGTTGCTGAACTCTCCTTGTTTTATTGTTCAGAGGTTCATGTATTTTGAACTAAAAAAAATGCTTTGAAGGGAAAAACTGACTAGGATTTTTTGTCATGACTAAGCCAAGTTTTGGAAGATGGTTATTCTGTGAGAAATCATACTGAGAGCTAAATATGCCACTCATGACTGAAAGCATTTTCCTCACAGAAGTATTTCTGGTGTCTTTTAGAAAGACAATTCATCTCACTCATGCACACACTCCTTATGCCACACATGTTTTTGACCAAGGACTTTTTAACAAACTTATCGTGCATCAGGATGAGGGTGTTGTCCATACTGAGGTTTGAGCTGACTTTCTATTCTTGATATAAAATAAAAAAGAAATAAATAACCTCAAAAAATAATGGATTAAAATGCATATTTTCCTCCTTTCTTTAAGACAACTAAATTAAAACTTTCCATTAGCCTGTCAATTGTTTTTCTTTCTCCTTGGAAGAAAAGCTGGAAATCCAATTGCAGAAACAAAGGAGTATGGTTACAGTAGTACATACACACACAATTCTAAGAAATTATCTGTAGTTTGTTTTTGCTCCAGATGTCTTAACTTCATGTTTTATGCTACAGGCCCAGATTCTGTACTAGGCCACTGCACAGGTGGAAATATGTATGTGTGGGACACTGAAGAGTAAATTTCCCCAATGCAACACAATTACAGAAACATCTGAGAAAAATACCTTTGATCCAGTTCACTGTGAAAACATACATCACTCATGATGGTATAGTGACTGCACATTTCCCTGCACAGTAAAGCCAGAAGCAATGGGAAATTGCTTCAAGACACACCAATAGTTTTCCTTCAGGCACCTGTACATCTCAGCTGTTTTTCCTTGCCTGTAAAGGCATAATTCCATTTAGTGTTAGAAGGGAGACAAATATATTTTACATGCATTAATGAAATCACACTGACAGCATGCAAACACAGGCAGGAAAAACATATGTGAAAAGATCACTCAAAAATAGATTGGACTCATGAACCAGTTTTGGTAAAACAAAAATCATTTTATGCCTTTACTTGGCTTTTGATTCAAGAATCAATTGGAACTTGTTTGAAAAGTTTATGACAACTTACAGTTTCTCCCCTTCTATGTACAAATTGGTTCAGGATGCCAATATTAAAGAAAAACTGTATTTTAGATGAAGAATAGAAGGTGTTTTTTTTCTGTTTTGTGGTTACTGTCTGTCTTTTTCTTTCCCACAGAAACTTTTCTATCTTCAGTTTCAGCCAAATCTACCAGTTTCAACCAAACTGCATCTTACTGTCAGTGATATCTCTCACTTTCATTGAAATATGTGACTTAGTAGACATGAGAGGTCCTATGATGACTCTTGAAAGGGAAATGCTGCCACATGAGCTAATCCCTTCTTAGTCACCAGAGAATCCACAAGTGCAAGAGACTCAATAAATACTCCATCTAGTATTGAAGCACCAATTACCTACTAGAAGATCAAGCCATGAGAGTCATAAGGTATCAGGTTTCATTAATTTTTCAACCTTTGTTATAAGATATCAAGGCTAATTTTATACATACAAACTTTTACATTACACTAAGATCCAGCTGAAGGCACATTAGCTTAACACATTACCAGTTTCATTTTCTGTTGCAGGAAAAGAAAACAGAGCTTTTGCAGGCTCTGGGCATTTCTTTTCTTCAAGCTTTATTTGTAAATTACATAAACACAGAGGCAGGTAAAAACAAAATGACGGCCCTGAAGGGTGATTTTGATATATTGTTCCATGTATCAACATGTTTATTAATAGCACTACTCTGGAAGATATGAAATAGGTGTTGACAGTCACTAAAAGTATGAAATTGCTTTTCTATCTACCTATTAATCTCTCAGCCTGTCAAAGTGAATAGAAGCCTAACTGGCTTTCTCATCAGTAGGGGTTTTGAAAGTTTTAGATTTCTCTTTTAGAGAGCTTTTTTTTTCTCCCCTTTCTTTCCTTCCTCTTCTAAGAGTAACATTGCTGCCTATGGGAGAAGGCTTGTTTATCTTTATGTAGACACTCTGCAGGCTGGTGATGTATGCAAGGAGGTAGGCAAAGCTGTCTCCCTCAGTTGTCATTAGATCTTATTTACAGAAGAGGATGAAGATCAGCCAGTGAGTCTCAAAATGCAATAGGCAAGATGACTCTCCAAAATATCTGCTCTTACTAGCGAGCTGCCAGTATGTATCCTACTGCTTAAGTCATATGTTTTCTTGTAACCATTCTATTAGTAAATAGACCATTTTAAATTCCAACCCCCTCCCCTCTAATTTCAGAAAACTGAAGCATGAGAGAGGTGGGTTATTATATTCCTAATGAAAACACAAATACAGTAATTACAGTTTATATGCCATTATCCTGAATCTACACAGGATGACGTTAAACAGCAAAACAGCCATTAATTTTTCTGTTCAAAGAAATGCTCCTAATCTTTTAGAAATGTCATATAAAATATTCATTTTGAAATGCCCTATGGTGATTTCTGAATTTATTTAAAGTGGGCTGTTGATAGCTCTTTTATAAATAAGCAATTACAGTACACTAAATATATCATGGCCCATCACATTATACATTCTATAATTTCATGGATGAAAAGCCTACAGCTGATCTGCATAAATGTGGTGCGTCTCACAGCAGGTGAAGAGTTTGATTACACAGGATAATCAGTGTTATTATTTATAGTAACCATTTATACCTGTTATTTATTAAAAGCCAGCAAATCAGATATTGATTTATTTAAGGAAGTTGCTGTTTTCTAGGCTGAACTAGACATAAGAATATGAAACACATGTAAAATGCACTGTTACATTAGTAGTTTGAAATCAGGCAAGGTCAGCAGGGAATGAGTTGTTAGTACTTTGTAACAATGGAGAAAGCTGTACAGGGCAAGTGTCTGGATCTGTCCAGATCCCCCCGGACAAGTATCATCACCACAAACATCATTGCCCCACTGGCAATACCAGATATCCTTGATAGCACACTAGATGAAGAAACCAAGGCCTGATTAACTGCAGAAAGATTGAAACAACCTCTGAAATTTTTAGGTGATTTTTTTAAACCTGACCTGAAAGACTTTCATGAGGATTGCTCCGCACAGGTTTCCGTACTGAAATTTGCGGTGTTTGTATTCCTTGGTCATTTAAGAGAACTGAACTTTTTAATAAAAAAACAAATCAAAAAAGGATAGTCTTGTGGATTACTTGAGCATAGTCATAGGATCTGGAAGATTACATACACACAGTTTTTCTGCTGGTATCGTGCATGTGTCTCACTTGCCTGAGTAGTGCTGTACTTTCCCCCCTCTTGCTCAGCTACTCACTCAAATGACTGCACTCAGGAGACAGAAAGAGCCATCAGTGTGGGCATAGCAAAGGCAGAGATGCATCCATGGTGGTTCCTTTCACCCACTCCCATCTGACTGTGCAGGTGCTGCCAAACTCTGCTGAAGGGGGAAGCAAAGTGGAGACTGACCCAGCACCAAGACATCATTCCAGGGAAAATGGCAGTGCTGTAGGTGCTCTTCTGCAAGCCAAGCACTTTTGTTCCTTGAGGATGGTGTGTAGCACTTCTTTGAGACTACTTTGATAGAAAAAGAAGAGGTCTGAGAACTGCCCATTCTTTGAAGAAGGAAACAATATGTCCAGGGAAAATTCAGACCTATAAAAGACAGGTAGGTTAGAAAGAAGTTGTTTAGAACAACAGAAAAACACATTGCAAGTACAGGCCACCTGGAAAACCACCTTGACAATGCTGACATTTTAGTGACAGTAGCATTCACCAGTACCAAATTATGACACATTTAGCTGCATCAAGCTCTAGCTTCCAGCTGTTAGGATTATTTTTTCTTTTCTAATTTTTTTTTTTTTTAATTTTTTAAATCTTTACTGTAATTCGGGACAGGGAAGTAGAAATATTCAGATTTTCAGTGACTGAAAGCTGATGCTGAAAATGAAAAATATAAAGATTGGAGATGTTGTCAGATAAGAATTTATTTCCTGTGTAGAGAAATATTTAACTTGAAAACAAAGTACTTATTTTCTGGAAAGTTATAAGAAAAGCAATGAAAATTATGGGGTTTGTTCACAAATAAGTATTTGTATTTTGTAAAATTGTAGAATGTTAAGGGGTTGAAGTGGACCTTAAAGACCATCTAGTACCAACCCCCTCTGCTGTGGACAGCAACACCTCCCACTAGAACAGGTTACTTAAGGCCTTATCCAACCTGGCCTTGAATACTGCCAGGGTTGGGGCATCCACAATATCCCTGGACAACTAGTTTTGGTATTCCTCTACCCTCACAGTAAATAACTTCTTCCTAATATCTAAGCTAAATTTACCCTCTTTCAGTTTGTACTCATTAGTCCTTGTCCTATCCCTACAGTTCCTCAAGAAGAGTCCCCGTCTTCCATGTAAGAGTTCCATTCAAGGCCCCTTCAGATACTGCAAGGCTGCTATGAGATCTCCATGAAACTTTCTCTTCAGGCTGAACAGCCCCAACCTCCTCAGCCATTTCACCACAGTCCAGTAAGTGAGAAATTTTACAGGTGATTTGGTTGTACCTTCGCCTTGAGGGGAAATGAACGCTCATCAGAAAGGGGTGAAAAGAGAGATCTTTTCCATGTTCTCATCCTGAGGCAGGACCAACTCCACTTGAATCCAATAAATACTTCCTATAAAAGGTTGAATCAACAAAGTATTAACTATCCTGCAAGAAAATTACCTAATTTTATCTGTTGATTCTGCTCTACCAAATATCCTTTAAAAAAAAGGATTAAGGGAATTTAATGAAAAGTGGAAAATTTTGATGAGGAGGAGCTTGGCTGTCACAGTATCTTGTAGGCTGAAAGTTTAGGCATGTTTTCTGTGGTGCAATTGGTGTAAATTCCCTTAGAAAAGGGCATATAATCTAGATCTCTTTAAATTTATGTAACTGCCCTAACTAATTCTCTATTGAGAAAACTGTGAAGAAAACTTACTAAAGTGCAGACAAACCCATAGAAAATATTAAGAATTGTTCAAGTACATTGTAAAGGACAATTTGTCACCCATCTTTATTAAAAAAATGTTGTTCAGCATAGTTCTTTCCTGTATGGAGAGGCCTTGTGTACATTTAAAAATAATCTCCAGTGTTCTATTTTAGGTGTTATATACATGGGTTTGTGTTTCACTCTGTAAAGGTTTTTTGTAATCGGAATTCTAAACACTAACTTTTGCAATCTTCATAATATTTATATACAAGATTTATATTCAAACATTATTTTCACCTAAATATAGAGATGTGAACTCTTGAAATTCAGCAATGATGTAGAGAGGTGTCTAAATGTCTTTGTAAGTAAATGCCTATGAAAATTTTCAGGTGATAATGGAACGAAGTTATAACAAATGCCAAAATTCATCAGGGATTTTAGCAAGTTCTTATCTCCAAAGATATCTGGAAAAGATAATGAAAATATCTCAGTTTTGTTGAATGAAACCAGAATATCTGCCTTGATTGACAAGAAACTGATCGAATTCAGGAATATATGAAAAGGGCAAAAGAGAAGAATCTTTCCATAAAACAGAAGTGAGAGAACACCAGAAAATAAAAAGGCACCACTGCTCATTGGGACAACTATGCAGTTTGTTAGTCAGAAGATTTACGAGCACCAGGAGAGAACAGAAGAGACAACTGCGAGTGGAGAAGTCAGGGAGGTCCTGATAGTTATGGCATGACCATGTAACAGTAAGATAGAAAAAAAAAGAAGTATGACAATCATAGTTACAGTGAGCAAATTGAAGTGAGATGTCAAATTCAGCTGTAGAGAGTAAAAGAGGTGCCTGGTATGTATGACCCAGCATTGGAGGCTGAATGACAAAGAGAATGTGATGAGACAGGCAATGTGATGCCAACAGTGTTAAAGTACACAGTGTTTCAGATAAAATATCTTCCTCCTGTAGATGACCCATAACGGTGTTTAAATTCTTTGTCTTTAAATTTTTGTCTTAATAGGACCTTATGTGTCACAGTGAGTAAATACTGCAAGCAGCAGATCAGTAAGCATATAAGGGAAAAATCTCTGTTGTTGCTTTCAGGGTATTCTACAAAGTGTAGCTAATCATATGGTATAGGAAACACATTGGCATAAGAATTTTTCTGTAAAATTCCAGAATTTATATGCTAAAGGTGTTTTAATAAAAACTCGACTTTGCACCAACAAGTTGAAAAAATGGGCCATAAATAAGTAAGGCATTTTCATGTAGAGGTGCTAGAAGATAAAAAAGTCACCGATATAACAAGATTATTTTTCCAGAGAAGTGTTTACAAATCAAAATTGGCTCTTTTTCTGGGAATTTTCTAAGCACTCATTATCACAAAGATGATGGAGATGATTTTCCCAGGAGTAAAAGAATTGTTCTAGCAAAAAAATAATTTTCTTTTCTTCAGTGTTACTTGGCACTCTATGGACGGCAAAGATTGCAGCACAGGTGGCAGATCAGTTATGAAGAGGGTTTTTGTAGTAGACAAGAGGTAAGAGTTAAATGAAAGGCAAATAATAACCAAATGGAAGACTGAATGCTCTCAACTGAAAAGTGATAAGTGGAAGCTGAAAGCATAGAAAATGGAAAATAAAGTTGAAGACTAATCATGGCAAAAAAAAGTTGATTTAAATGTTGATTCTAAAATTTTCCATGGGAATAATTTGTAAGAAAAATGCAACTTCTAAAAGTTTGGCCATTTTCATGAGAAAAATTTCCAATTAATTTTCTATACATAATTTCCATGGGAAAAGTTAGATTTTTTTTTCCTTGTAAGAATCCTTTTTTTTCAAGCAACAAAAAACATTAGTCTATGAATTGTACCTGAACTTCAGGAACAATTTTTTTTTTTCCTAGACATATATAAATATGCCACAACATATTTAGCAATTAAAAAAAAGAAAAAACCCTCCACCGAATCCAACAGTAATAAGCACAACCTGTGCATTGCTTTATGGGTGTAACTTGGGAAACTCCTGTCATAATACAAACTGAACTGAACAAGTTCCATGGAGTTTCATCATGTAGAAAGTACTGTGGAAAATAAAGTTTAGTTGGGAATTCTGATCCTGTCATTAATGTTGAGAGACAGCCAGCTTTCTAATTAAAAAAAATAAATCAAGACAAGAAAAACAAAAACCAAAACAAACAAAAAACAGGGAAAGAAAAAAAAAGAAACCAGCAGAAAAAGGTAGCCTTCTAAAAGTAAAATCATAGAAAGCTGGAAATCATCCTGGGATGAATACAATGCAAGGAAGTTAGACTTGGAAGCAAGTTAAGGTTGGTAAAATATTTGAATGGTGTTAAAAAAAAAAAATTCTAACTGAAGGTGTGGATGTTTGTGACAAATTGTTTGTGACAAGATAAGATTAATATAAAGTCAATAAGAACTATACAATCTAACCTCAGCATCACATAGGCATCACCTTTGGTGCTGATTCTCTGGAACAAAGCAATATGTATATTGCATTTTTCAAAGCAGCAATTTTATTATTTCTGTAGGAGTTTCCCCAATTATATAATATTATGTAATACTGCATAAATTTAGTCGCCTTTATTTTGGAATGCTTTGGTTTCTAGGAGAAAATTTCAAATTCTTTAAAACTTTCTGATGCAAGAGGAAAATGTTCAATTAACTGTTTGTTTGGGATTTCCCCTATGAATTATAATAATCAGTAATTTTTATATAGTGGCTTAATTTCTGTGTCCTGTTGGATTGGGTCAATTGGGTCCTAAATGTATCTCCTGTGTCCCAGCTCTTCATCTGCAGCTGTCAGACTCCACCTTGTCAAAATGAAGATAAAATATGCAGCAAAAGCAGCAAGGTGACAAGTTTTATCTACATGATGGTTGAGAGTTTTCCAACTTCCACTTTGGGTATGTAAATCAGTCCAAAGATAAAGACTTAACTCTTGGCTCAGATGAGCTTTAGATCCCTAGTGAGAGAAAGGTAGATTTCAGTTACAAACAGATCCAGACCTCTAAAGACTAAGGTTCCTGGGAATCTCATATTTGAGAGAACGGGTATCTCTATATCTCAATTTGTTTTTATTTAAACATTTTCAGAGCTGAAGTGTTGTTATAAGAGCATTTCAATTTGCATTTTTACAGCAAAGCAAAGCAGATAGGTTAGATCATTTGAAGTGAAGAGCAAAGAAGAATAGAATTATTTTAAAATCCTACAGAATATCATTCTTCCCATATTGACAGTTTGAGTCCTCCTTGTCAGATAAGTAGATTTGTTGAAGAAGAGTGGATGTTCGAGAAATTGAACTGTAAGAATTCAGGGAATTTCCCTGATGGATGTATACAATAATGCTAACTTTTTATTTGTCACTGTTAAGTCAACAGTCAGAGACTGATGATGCAAACTATGCAGTGGTGGATGTAGATATGTGAGATAAAAAGAAAACATCGACAGGCAGAGGAGACTAAAGTAGTCTGCCCAGGCATTCTCTTTTATTATATCTTCATTATCTGTCTCTGAATGATCAAAAAATTAACATATATTAATTATGCAGAGGCTTTAGAGTATTTGTTTAGCTTTTTAACTAGACCAGGTCAGACAAATATTTGAACATGTCTTAGAGATCTTTACTTTGTAAAGGAGAGATTATATAAGGTATGGATTATTTTTGTATTTTCAAATCCACTCTAATACATGGCTGGGTTTTTCAGGTCATGACATATACAGTTTTGCGTATGCATATGTGAGAACCATGCGAGTAGAAAGAGGAAAGTATTATTTGATCTGCCATAACAACAGTAACAATGATAGTACATTTGAAAGACTGTATTTTTTTTTCAGTATCTGTCTGGGACTGTTTTAAACCAAGAAGAAGGAGGTTTCACATAGCCTAAATAATGGTGCTGAACTTTTGTCTAAGAAGAAGACAAGTTTAGCTAGCTTACTTAGGTGAATGTTTACTTTTTTCTCTCTCCCCATCTCTTACTCTACCATAACTACACACCATAACCAGAAAAATTAGTTATGCTGCAGTGATTGGCAGAAATGATGAGGCAGTGACTGAGACTTTGTAGAGGCAGGACACACCTTTAGAAAAAAAGACAGTCTTCAGCTGGTCTTACAGGAAGAAAAAAAAAAGAAATAATGCAGAAAATTCTCTTAGTCTGCTGAGGAGGTGTAGTATCACTGTATAATCTTTCAAGATTGTTAGTGGGTAGAGCCTGGGTGTGGTGCAAGACAAACTAGCTAGGGGTTAGTCAGTAGGAAGCAGAGTGACAGACATTGGAGTAGCTTCAAGAAAACTACATTGTTAGAAATAATATCCTTAACCTGATCCCATTAAATGGAATCTGCTTAGGAATGAAAACTGAAATATGAGAACTTGTGAAAAGAGCATTGCCATTTTTAGCTTGGAGGGTGACAAATGATTAAGAGAAGGAAGAAAGCTGAGAGGAGTAGCTGCGTAGGTTGGTCAATTGCTCCTGAGATGGGGAATAAACATTGAGGGAGGATTTCTGCTAGAAATGGCTCCACCAGTGACTGGGAATTTATCATTTGATTCTCTTCTTTCCCAACAGGTCTGAATGAGAAAATCTTCCCATGGCACACACAGAATTATCTACTTACATTGCCATGTACAAACAGTTAAAGTCTCACTTTCTATTTGTAAATTATGCTGAGTATGCTTAAATATTCACTTCTTGCTGTTAAAGCTCTTAAGCAAATACCTTCTTATTTCAGTAAATAAATTACTGTGAACTCTTTAGAATTTTGAGCATTTATTTAGTCACTCCTCTTCTCACACTTTCATATTTCTTGTTTTTGTATCTGACAGTCCAGACTGCATGTATGCTTAGGCCTACCTAGATTGTTATGCAGAGGTTTTCCGAGTAAAACCTTCCAACTATTTGTAAACTGTCTTTTCTGAAACCTTCTGTGAACAAGCCATCAGTTTCCTGAACACCTGTGTGAAGCATTCTAGTGGTGACCACATATACTACTGATTTTTTAACTTGGTGATACTGCAAAGGTAGTTGCCAACATTTGACCTGTGATACAAGATACAGGGAATGTAACTTATAATGATGATGTAAGGATGACATTAATTATTTTGTTACAGCTGTAAAGTAGAGGAGCATCTGAGTCATGTGTGTGTGCATGTACATGTCCAGGACACTTAGCAATTCCCTGCTAGTCAAGGAATGACTTGAAACAAGGTGAAGGGCTGCTATGGTAACCAGCTTCATGTTTAAGCATTTGACCCACTGTTTCAGGGACTCAGACAGCTCTGGAGAGTCCCCCAGGTAGCCTCTTGATGTCCACAAACCAACAGACAGGCACAATCTTTATGCTTAAGATGAATTGCTTAACTCATTGAGTAAGCAAGCTGATTATGGTAGCCACTTCCCTGTCAGTCCTTGCTATAGAATTTACTGCACATTGGTAGTTTGATACAGGCTGAACTGTTTGCGCAGGTGCAGCAATGGTCACATAGGACAATCTTTTCTACATGGTTAAAAAAACCATCAACATTATCAAAGTTCATAAATAAAAATGTATTATGCATTCCCTGAAGTGATCATGCAGGACCAAGGACCGGCTGGATTGCAGCTCCTAATTTCTCTGGAGGTGCTCTTGCAAGAACCTTGCAATGAATGCTTCTGTCCACATCCCAGCAATGACTGGCCACCCTGTATGAGAGATTTGACTCCCCATGTAAGCACTACCCCATGGAAAAATCAGTGGTACCCCCTGTGAGAGTCTGTGCAAAATGTATTCAATTCTCTGTGTGATTAATTTGAGCAGGCTAACTTCCAAAACCAGATTCAAGTGTAGCTACCAAACAAAGTTCAAAGTCAGAATACTTTTTTTTTTTGTGTGTGTGTGTGTGTATAACATTTCTGTTAACAACATCCCTCTGAAGCTAAAGCAGCCCAAGACCAGTAAAGAAATGTGTGTAGTCAAGACTTACATAGAAATAAACTAAAACTGAAAAAAAGGAGGACAAAACCCAAAACATATGGAACAAAAAAAGTAAAGTATTACAATAATCATGTTGCTTTTCCTTGTATACATTTCTATCTGAGACATTAAATATACTGCCTGGTGACCTGAAAAGGAATTGGGAAGTTGTAGTGCTAACTGGACAGTTGAAGTTATTAATTTCATTGCGTTTGATTAATGGCTTTGCTTTTAATGAACTATTAGGATTTAACTCTGACTTCAATTACCCATGAGTAAAAATCTACATTGAAGTTTCAGATTTGCTTAGATTTTACATTCATTTAGTAAAGCTATGACAAAGAGGTGACATTTTCCATGCAAATATTGGCACTTTTGTAAAGACAAGGTGTAAATGTAATAAATGCAGCAAAGAGAGCACAGTACAGCTTTGGGACTTTTTCTTCATATTTTTGCCTGTGTCTTCTAGTATTGTCAGATTATTCAGTCTCTCTATACATAGCAATATTTTGTGCTCCTTTTAGGACATTTTGATATCTCTTGCTCTCCAAGATGATATATGACACCACAAAGAAACACGGAAGATTTAAGGTTTTCTTAGTATTTTCTTAAATGTTCTTATAGTTTGTAGTTTATACAATAATGCTCATCTAGGAGGCACTTTGGCAGGGGCAAAAAGAGACTCTGGTTGGTGGCAACAACCTCCTGTGCAGAGAGAGCTGTCCCAGATGCACCTCTGAGAAATCAAATTCTCTATAGCAACCAAATTTCTGTAAGTAAATAAAAAGATTCTAATACAATAATTTAATATTAACTTCTGGAGCTCAGTCATTGCTGTTATTATCTTTAATTCCGGGGAAAAAAGGTGCATTGGAAGCTGTTCATGTGACATAATGCTGTGCCAGAGTACAGCACACTCCAGGTGGAAGGAAATTTGCAAAGGCCTTTGCAAATTTCTGGAGCCTTTCATACCCTTTCAGAGACTCACCTCACTCTATAACACATCATGGTCTGTTATCCTCTAGAGAGGTTACACACAGATGTTTCAAGAGAAGGCTTTTTTTTTTTTTTTTTGCCATTAGTATTAAAGCCCAATGAATAAAATATTAACAAGTGGAAATCTATACAAAATCCAAACTGTAAATTTTCAGTGCCGTGGGCTGCTTTCTGGGATTACAGAAATGCAGACCAGGAAAGTAAATGTAATGAAGTAAGGTGAAAATTCATATCAGATAAGTGAGGAGCCCTAGGCCAAAATTTTTATCTGGAATTACACTTTTCTTCTAATGAAAGGACAGGGTCATAGGCTATGATGATGATGATGATGACGATGGTGGAACACTCTGACAGGAAATATGAAAAAAATGTCAAGTTTTTTTGGGTAAAAACACAGTCTTGACATACTAAAAAATGTAAAAAAAAAAAAAAAAAAGAAAAAAGAAGGAAAAAAAAGAAAAAAATATATCCGAAGTACTTTCTCTTATCTGTTGAATTTTTTATTGCAGATGAGCAAAGTCCTGCTCCTGCTGAGGTGACAATTTCTAAACATAAATGTTCAGCATTGTACTCTGTCTCTCACTGCCTCTATCCCAGTGGAGGAAGATGGTTAAGCTGTTCTGTGACTCATTTTTCTTAAGCAGGGCCTCAGATGTGTAGTGCTTAAATAGGTGACATTTTTTCGCTTCCCCCAAACTGCTGTCCTTGTTTATCTGCCATTTAAGCAGGCAGTAGTGCTGCTGACTTAAGCAATCTCAGTTGGCATCAGTGGGAATATTTACATGTTTAAAATGAAATTTCTTTAATGTTTTACAAGACTGGCACTTCAGAGACAGATTTTTTGTGTCTCTTCCCCCATGAATGAAAACTAGCAAATTGTGATCTGCTGTCTTTTTTTTTATCTTTCTTTTTTTTTTTTTCCTTTTTTTTTTGTTTTGTTTGTTTCTTTGGTTTTGGCATGCATGTGGCACCACTTGGTAGTTCATTATCTCAATGCAAGGTGTTGATACTTAGTCATGAGAATATATCTCTTCTTATATGTAAGTATTAAACCAGGTGGCCTCACGGTTGATACTGAGGAAGCTGAGCCTGAAAGACTGATACAACATAAGATCCCAGGTTAGATGAATAATTCCCTCACAGCAAAAAATTTGATATTCCAACTACAATTATAAGTAAAGGAGAAAGTATGAAAGCTCTGGAACTGCTAACAGGTGAATATCTGATGACAATAAAAGTTATAATCAAAAAATAGCGTAATAAAAGGACAGCAATTTGTTAACACTGATTTCAATTCATGATCTTTAATATTTAATCTTTATTAACAGAGCAACTCCAGATGTACCAGTGAAAGTAAGGTTCTGCCTCAGTTTTGGTAAGAAAAACACATAATAAAAGAAGTTACAAAGAAGACACTATTTTGTAAGAAGACTTCCTAAACACTAGATAGTTGGTAATGTCCTATAATGTCTTACAGGCTTCACCACAACTTAATTATTAAAGAAATGTAGACACAAGCTATTTGTATTGCTTTTCTTTTCCTTACCAAACTAAAATCTTCTGGTTTGGATTTAGTGTGCCTTTTTTTTCCCCCACAAAATTTCACTGATATAATTTGTTTTTCCCTGTACAGTCATAGCTTCTTGGCTTTAATACAAATCTGGAAGTCGAACATTATCAAATGATAGCACACTATATTGTGATAGGCTGTTTAACTGACATTATAGTATATTAATTAATAATGATTGCTGAATAATTACCTAATAAGAGTACATTATTATTATAATCTATTTTTATTTTAATATACTAATATAAAGTCTTGAAAGTCAGAGAATTAATATAACAGTAAACTGAAATGTGATACTGATCTTGTCAAAATACATGATTAGGATCCCAATAGGTTAATTGGAAGAAGAAAAATGATCACAGGAATGAAGAGTATTATGTGTCTGAAGGTGTTAAAATGCAGCTGGGTTGAGTTTTTCTGATGTGCTGAATTCAGTTTCTGACCTAATCACTATGGAGTTTAGCTAATCCTGGAGACAAAAGTTTACCTTTAAGATGCTCTACTACGTCGTTGCTACAAGAGATGAAAAAGATCATTGTAAATAGCAGAACCAGAAAGAGAAAAGAGTATTCTTTTTCACATACTGTTATTCTATTGCATACAACACTTTTAATGGGAGATTCTGAGTAAATAATCAGGTATAAACTTCACTTATTTCATTTGCAGATTTACATTCTTGTAAATCATTGCAAAGGTCACTTTCTATGAATTTGCAATGAGGTCTGAATGTCAAAAAGTGTTTGTTTTCTCCATACAAATAGTTGCAGGCAACATCTTTATTTCTAATGCACTGACTTACATTGTTGATTTTTATCTCATCAAAATTACAAACCAAAAAGAAAATGAACCTTATGTAAGTAGTTCTGGAACAACATACTGCATCTATTTAACTGCTTTCACATTTGTGTTACCATGTGACAATTTGGAACTAAGAGCAATGTAGGGTAAAGATACCTTTAATTTTTAAAGGAAACAGAATTAACCGAAGTATTTTTACTCCGAAGGGTTTTGTAATACTAATGTTTCAATAGTCTGCAGTTCAAAACTCCTCAGTTTACAGAAATATGTTATCTATTTGCATGATATTGCATTTCTGCACCTTTAAACTGTTTCTGAAATTTGATAAGTAAGATGTGATCTCCATCAGCATTTGTAGTGTATTAAACACAGGCAACCTAACTTCGCTTGTGCATGTCTAATAATGAAACTTAGTTGGGGGAGAATAACAGTCATCCACAGGCAAAATGTTGCTAAATTGATGCACAGATCTTTGCTGTTAGAAAAACATTTGAAACAACAACTTAGTTAAAACAAAAGAGAACCAACATTTCTCCTGTAGCCTTCAGCAGTCTCCCAGAATTCCTAGAAGTCATTTCTAGTCACAGTAGGAAAAATTTTAAAAGACCAGCTAATTAATTGTTTTTAGAAACTACATTTCTATAGTTACATGTTACTAATGGTATTCATGTAAAAGCTGATATCAGTTATCCTCCCAATACAATTTAAAGGGAATCGAAGTGCCACAAATTGAAAATAATACTTCTTTAGCCCGTTGATTGATTTTTGTATTTTATCTCAAAAAGAACTTTAGAAGAAAGGCCAAACATTGCGAAATTCCAGTGGATAATGAATTTCCTTCCCTTGCTCAAAAATGGAAAAAGTATTTATGCTTTCCAGTTTTTTACTTCAAAATGTAGAATGAGAGGGAGAGAGCAGAATACACATTTATGTGTATTTAAGTAACAAATCCATAGGAAAAGAAAACCTGCTATGAATAGTCATATGTTTATGTTGCATACTGACTTTGTGAACCTAAGATGGTTAGCGTAGTTACATGAATCAGGGTAAGTGTAATTATCCCAAATTAATTTATCAGAAAATGAAGACAGAAAAGATATTTGAGAAAAAGATCACAGAAACAGCTAATAGTGGCAGTTCTCCTTGCTCTGCATGTATTCCACAATGTGTGTGTGAGTATGATGTTTCTTGCATGGGGAGATTTAGGGTGCAATGCTATACTAGCCACTAAAGTTTTGCTAACGGCTTTACTTATGTCCAGGGTTTTGCTTTCAAAATGAACTTTTTATAAAGTTCTTCCAAGACAGAGGAACTTTACTCCCAGAGAGGTAGAGGTATTTTTGCTACTTTCTTCAAAGGGTAGGGAGTAACCCTCATTCTTCAATAAATATTGTAGATAGTCACACCTAAAACACATACCTTCTTTTCTCTTTACTTAATTCTCAGTTTTGAACATTCATAGCATTGACACAATTTAAAGACTGATAATTCCAAAGACAGAGGTTTCTCAGGCTTATAAATAAATAAATTCAGCAATGGCAACACAGGTCTTTCATGCATTGCCCAACTATTCCGTATCAGAATAATTCTGGGCAAGAGGCTTGGGAAGTCCCTCTGCTTGATCAAACTCTTGAGATTGTCAGCAGGAGTATTTGTTCTGATGTGAACATCTGTGCCAGACTAAGGAGCACCAGCCTAAATCTGCTCAGTGCCTATCAGATGGTAAAAATGGCTTTTATCCACTTCTGACCTTATCAAGATCAGCCTCTCCCAAGTGCAAGCTTTTACAGCCTTCTTCCAGTGTTCCACAAAGTCTGCTCTTTAATTCATTCATTCATAAAGGTTATCTATAATTTTTTAATTTACCATGCTCTCAGAGAGACTTTATTCCAGGTCATTAATTTTTTTCCTGAGTAATTGCAACACTCTTCCCTGCACACTCTCTACTTCTTCTGAAATATTGTGTATAGTCTGTAAAGGATTTAAGACCTCCTAAGACAAAACCTCCACCCTGAGATGAGAGGAATGATCCCTTCAAAATTCAAGTGATTTTAAGCGCTTCAGTCTGACAGTGGTAAAAGCAGCAGCAGCAATGTTAACAGCTTTGAATATAGAGCTATTTTTTTCCAAAATTTATAACTTGAAATTTTGAAATATATTGTCATTTTCATCCCAGAAGCTTCACTGTCAGTCACTAAGTAAAACCATCATTAATCACAAGTAGCTATAGTCATGTGCTGTTTGTAATTTGGTCACATTGAACAAAAGACGAATGATATAGAATACTATTAGCAATGATGGTTTTAATGCAGACATTTATCATTGATTCAGTTTCACTTGATATGACTTTGGGATAAAAACAGGGAAAAATTGCCTTGCTGTTGAAAATTTTATTGCTATTAAATCATAATTTTGGCAAAGATGTGCAAATAAGACTGGCAGAGCTTTCCTTTCCCATTTTTCCCCTCCTAAAAGACACAATTACAGAGGACTCAGAAGAATCCAGATGCAGTGCAATTAGAAAAATGAATGCTGATTAGTTGTCATCTATCTAATATCTAATAATAGAAGCGCAGTATTTGGCAAGCTATCTATATATATATAGGAGTCATTGAACTTACTCAACTCATCAGAATAGGTAAGATTCTACAGGAGATGGATAGATCTATATGCATTTTCTGAAAATGCCTATTTAATTCCCCCTCCCTCCCCCCCCCCCCCCCATCTCGTAGAACTGTCTCTAGCAGCCCAGCATAACAGTGCCAGTGGCACTGAGACTGATGGCACACTCAAGAAAATCTTCATTATCTAACTTTGTTCCAAAACATCAGCCAGAATTCAAGGCAGTTGGAAGTTTGTGTGACAGAATAAAAAGTAGAAAAACAAAGTGATTACAAGATTTGTTGTAAAAAATATATTATGCTTTGAGTGCTAAGCATCATTTCTCTTCTCTGAGGTAACCTTATAGTTGTAAAACTGACAGGAACAACATGGCATAGCATCTGTAATTCAAAATTATCATTAAACTTTGAGGGAGATCTAGACCTCACTCACTTCACAAGTACATACAAACTTGGGACTGAGTCCTCATAAAGAAAGAAATACACTATTTTACATGTTAAAAGACAGAAAATCAAATGTGTGTCATTCTTGTTTTGGCTTCGATTTTGAGGATCGAGTCCAGAAGATCCATCTGCGTCTGCAGGAGGGCCAAAATGTAATGGCCCTCAGTCAATTCAGGCAGGCAGGTGCACCCTGGGAAGAAGAGGGAGAGGTACAACATAAACCTGAGGTACACGGTGGGACTGTTTAGGAAATTGTCTAAGGGAGATTTAAGGCTGATTGGGGGTAGGAGTGTGGAAGTGGAGACAAAGAAAGATTCTTAGATAATGAGTTTGTAAATGTCACAGATCTGCAGGTCACAAATGCCATATGGATTCAAATAGTCACTTGCAACTAATACGGCCCATAAAAGGTTTTTTAGTTTGTTTTTGTAGGTTTTTTTAATTTTTATTTATTTATTTTAATTTTTTTCCATTTCCATTTTGTTTTGTTCTGCGTTGTTTTATGTATAGCTGGATGTTGTCTGCAAATGCTGCAACCTGTGATTAAAGCCTTGTGGGGAGCACAACTATAGGCAAGAATGGGTGAAAGAAATTGTGGTAATATTTTTCCAGAAGAAAACACTATTCAGTCACAAAGTAGGAACTGATATGTAGTCTTTTTGACTAATCATGTTTTGAGAATTGTAATCCTTTTTCAAGTTTGTATGGGAAAGTGTTTTTTTTTAACTTAATATTAGGAATTATTTTCTATTAAATGCCCATTAAATTCCCAGTATTTGGGAATGAAATTCTATTTGTTATTAGCCTTAATAAAATCCTGAGTACTTTTTCTTAAGGCTGTGGCTAGATAGTACTCTTATGTTTAAACAACAGCAGTGCACTTCTTTGCTGTTTGGTATCTTGACATAGTTACACAGTTACTAAACACTGAAGATGAACTTATCAAATAGCCTAATCAAACTCTTTTGTCTGTTTTTAGCAGATAGATTTTCACCATTTTGATATAGACAGTGCATACTTTTTGTTCTATTTATCAACCCACTTAGAATGCATTTCTATGTTTTATAAAGAAAACTGCCCTGAAAGACATTACTCATGGGCACAATTTTAGCTTCAAAATCAACTGTGTGATGAAATATGTGCAACACAGAATAATCTCTAAGATTGCTGCTAGCTTGCACTAAATGCATCTTCAGATCTGTTTTTTCTTCTTTCCTGGAGGATTCCCTGAAGATTAAATGGAAAATAATTCTCTCTTGATGTGTAACAGAGTTCATACAAAAAATCCAGCCCATAGTGACATTGATGAACTCCAGTAGTATAATACACAGGATAATTTTGTACATATTGTAAGTGTGAAGAATTTAGACCTTTGCATACAGCTTACTAGGATGTAAAGCTGCCTTGCTGGGTGGGTAAAGACTGCTCGCTAGTGCATAAAGAAGCATATGTTTTCGACATACACTGTCTTTTGTGATAAAATGCAGAGTGATCTACCTCATTATGACTTTCAAAGTTATAGGAAGTATCCTGTAAGTCCAACCTGGCCATACGCAAAGACACCAGCCAAGTCTTATTGAGAACCCTTAGCATTTCTAAAGCAACAAATTTGACTTCTACTACTTATTTTCTATGAGATAGGGCTTTCAGTGGGCAGCAATCACATTTTCATTGTAATGTCTGACATGTAAGTGAAACGAGGGTGTCAAAAAATAAACTTTTCACCAATCTTCAAGTTGTTTAGATTCATAATTCTCAAAATATGTGTTCCTCATAAGAATTTGCAGATTCTGCAAGTGCTGTTCTGAGCCATGCTGTGTTTTTTTGAGATCCGAGTTTGTTGTTTTGGTCTGTGTTTTTCTTTATTTGTTTGGTTTTTGTTTTCTTTTTTTTTTTTTTTGATTCTGTTTTGTTGGGGTTTTGTTGTTGGTAGTTACTTTCGGTGTTTTGTTGGTTTTGTTGGCGTTATTTTAATTTTTTTTTAATGTGTGTGCACATCAGATTTCCCATATTAGCTGATTTGTCTGAGTTTGCTAGAGCAAGATGGGAGTTGTTGCTGAAGAATGAATCTACTATTTTTATCAGAAGGCTGGGTAGCTGGAAGTATAGTTATAAATTTTTGCTCTTTAAAATAGTGTTAGAACTGAATTTTAAATTACTTTCCCACAATTATAATTTCTATTGCTGCAGTTCACAAGGAGGCCTTTGGTTTTCCAGTGATCCAGCTAGTGAATCGCACAGATTTTGTCAGATATTTTGGAGACAAAACCTTCCCTCAAAAGCACTAATATGCATGTAATTGGCCCAAGTAGAACCTGCCCACAGCATTCAGTTACCGAATTTGCACTGTGCTTTCGATCTGATTACAGGAAACTCATCAGCCATTAACTGGAGTGAGCAAAAATCCCTGAAAAACCTCAAGGCTCTGATGATTCACTATAACCTTTCACAACACAGTTTAGTCTTCTGTATATTTTTCCTGTCACTGCTGCAACTTTGATTTATATAAGGAGTGCCCATGACCACTTTGGAAATATAGTCTTATGTTGTGCAATTGCTTCTGAGCTGTTCTGCTCGGCGTGTACTTTGATGAATAATACTCACTTCACACAGAGACATTCCCAGCAAGCCTGAAATTTGGGAGGGAGAGGAAAAGCCCAACCCTGTCTACTTCTAAAATTGTTTCTGTTCCGTGGTGAAGGTAACCACCAATTTGTGTGTAGTGGCATTCTTCCACTGAACATTTCAGAAAGATCTTGTTGACTGTAGGCTACTGTGCTCTTGTCTTTTCCTAAACCCACAACAAAAGGATACGTTGCTGGCACCAATATCTATAATACTAGAGGTCCAATTTAGATGCAAGTTTAAAATAACCCTTGGGATAACATAAGGCTAAAGTGTATTAAAGTCCCTGAAATATGTTTAACTAAAAGAAGTTGGTGATGTGATTGACAATCATTACTAATAGGCTTAACCTATGCCAGGATTTCCATTTGAACAGGCATATTGCCTGTACTAAACTGACAGTTTGAAAGTCAAGGAAAAGTTTGATTAAATTCCTACAGATATTTGATCAGCAGCCACAGAGACTAAGGATCCATACATTAGGAACTTTGTAAAAACTTTCTTTCTTTTATTATCTTTTCAGGCTCCTTGTACATATACAGCCCAAATGAAATAATTCTGGCAACGATGCAATCTCCAGACTCCTCTAATCTTCAAATATAATCTTAATAGTGTTACCTTGTGTAATGACTCTTCATTTGAAGATGCCACTCATGTCTTCAACTGTTTCATACTCTTATTTTATGTTGAATTAATTTGTTCCCTGAAAAATTAAGATTTATGGATTATTCCTTTCTTCTTACCATCTCCAAGTTAGTAATGGTAACTGATGATAGTAGTTAGTAATGGTGGCATATTGTTGTTGTTATTTAAAAAAAAAAAAAAGTCAAAATAAAATTCTGTTGTGATTTTCACCTTTTAGGTAAAATCTGAATCTCAGGCCAAGAGCAAGAAAGCTTTTCATTTTCCTAGGCTTTAAGGGTTTTTTTTATGATGGCTATCATAAGCAAGTGATCAGATATTAATCAATCACTGTGGAATTTTATATAAGACACAAGAGAGCTTCCTAGTGGGGGTGTTGTATTAAATATGACATCACGTACTACTATGTGTGGTATCTAAGGCTGGTCAGGAAACAATAATTCAGCTTTGGCAAATCAGATAAAGGTTTCTGGACTAGGTTTTGTCCCATACTGATCTTTTGAAGCCAGTGGAATGGGAAAGTGAACCTGGATGTCCTATATCTCTGAGCTGTGAGAAGCAGACTGTAAAGTCAGTCTCCTAAAATATTAGGTTGGCACTGTCTCATCTCATTTGAGAATTGACAGGTTGTTAGGTCCTCCTGGGAGGAGGGATGTCACCATAATCCAGTAGTAGTCAAAGCTGAGGAAAAAAGCCTTCTGCTTCAATTTTTCTGAGAAACCATTTGTGAAGTGATTTAATCTTTAATTCTTCATCCCAGATGAGTGTTCTCGCGGCATCTTTCTCTCCCACCAAAATCCTGACTGCAGTCTTGGTTTAACTACTGGTAAAAATTGTACTTTCAATGGTGGCAACAAAGAATCAACACAACCGAAGGCAGCAAAGAGTGTGTTTTCACCACGATGGATAGAAAATACCTATTTTCTATCATGTCAAGAAAATCTTAGACTTTATTCTCTGTTCCTCCTTCTTCCCTACCCCCACCTTTCTAACATGCAAGTTTTTCTTTTGGAAAACTTCCCTGGGATTTTATGGAAAACTGCTTAATCAGTTATAGGTGATTCTCTTCTATAATTACCAGAATTTCAAACTAGATGGCAAGCTATGTTACCAAGAAAAAGTTAGTGTATCAAGTCCGAGTCATGCTTCTGAAAATAATCTCTGATTAGTGATCCTCAGAGTGAAAACAGTATGTACATAAAATAATGTGAAACACAAAAGGCAAAAATATCTCCACATTGCAACTGCAGCTTCATGAAAACCAGTGTGATTTTTGTGTGGGTGACAAAATTTACACAGTTAGAGCTTTCTGAAAACAAATCCTTTGAGAGAATCTGCTGCTGTGACTATAAGGTACATTAAACAATTTTTAAAACCTTTGAATCTAAAGATGTTATTGAATCAATTAAAGATACATTCATTTCTGGAAGTACCAATTTTTCTGTGTTATCTTTTTTATTTTAAGAAAAACCCTCTTGGCTTATATCATGCTGGATAAATGTCTTCTATTAACCAGAAATTTCTTGTTTTGAAACATTCTAGTGAGAAAACTATTGCAATAATATTAAATGTCCTTATACAGTACCAGCCCTAATCAAAGAAAATAGCTCATTATTTAGTTACAAGAGGGAAAAATCCAGTGAATTTGCTATGTAATAGTTACTGATCATGTGTTTATTTTATTTTTATCTCTCATGAGATAGGAAAATGGATCAACTATTTGCTGCGAAATTCTTTCATTTTCTGAGTATCTAAGAATATATAAAAAGCTACTTTTTCTCTCCAATTCCTTATTTGTGAATTATGAAGAGGCTGGAGTAGAATTGCTTTCCCTAAAGACCCTTGGAATAAGCGCTTCTCAGTCTAAATATTCTTTGGCTTTTTGCCATTCACTGGCTTTATCAATCATTTGCACTTATATAGCACTTTGCAAACATTATTAAAGTTATGTCTTGCCTCTTGCCTGTGTGAAAGGTAAATATCCTGCCATACTCATTAGTAAATGTGGATGGATTTATGAAGACACTAGAGAGAACACAGTTAACCTGTAAGTTTTCTTATACATATTTGTCTTTATTTTCCCCTCATTTTGTATTTTGCAGATAACAGGATTGTCATGTAATGTATTTCACAGATGTTTTTATCTTTACAGATTGAACCTATTCTACATTCATCGCAATGTATATATCTATATAGTCACAGCATGATGACTTTCAATTTGTGCTGCTACAACCCCTTTGAAATTATAACACCATGACAGGCCAGGTTCCTCAACTTCTACCTGGACATAGTTAGCATTCCTGCAGTAATCTTCTAGGCTACCCTAATCACTCAGGTATGTTAAAGTAATGATATTGCCCCTTGGAAAAGGAAACATGGGTGTTAGGACAGGGTTAACACCTGAATTAGAACCTGTTACTTGCTCATATTGTCAGTTTATAGGAAATGTCAGAACAGCCCATTTTTAAGTTATTTAAAATATATACTAGTCTTTTTAAGATATACATAGAGAGAATGATAGGTAGTATGCTGAAAACTTACGTGTATAATTGCGCATATGCAATACATTCAGCTTTATGTTTTTCTTCATATACATTAAAAGACATTTTTACTGAGAGAGCGCATTCTGAAATCAGTGTGTTACTAAATGCAAGACTTATTTTTTTATGTTTATTCTTAAAAAGTTAGAAGAATTGCTGAAGAAATATTCTCAATGAAGCAGTGGTACTTTCTGGGCTATGTTGGAAGTGCTGTGATACAAATTTCCTAGCTGAGAGAAGTGTCAAAAGCAAGAGATGAGAACACACAATCAATCTGGTTGCACATTACTGTCATCCCTACATCCTGTGCTGGTCCCTGCCAACACGCCGGAGCAAGCTTTTCCCTCCTGTTCCCATATGCAGCCCAGCAGCCCCACACTTGTTCCCTGCAGCCCTACTGGTCCCAGCTTACTTGTGTGCATCTTTCTCCCATTTGAGAAAATTGAGAAGGCTCAGCCAAGAGCACTCACCTTCTGTAAGATATGGCTTATCATTTTGCTGTGAATTTCTCTCATATTCCCAGCATGTGTTCTGGACTACCTCTATTATCAAGAATTTAAAAGAATAAGTAAGGAAATAGAGAAGAGAAAACATCTGATGCCAGACCAAAACACTTTGTTACGGTTTTGACTGATATGTTTGACCTGCTAAGTTGAATAATAAAATGTATCCAGGTAGGTCAGAAGTCCTGTTTGGCACGTCTGGCTTCTGATTTAAAGAAACTGTGGTAAACCTCTCAGTCAAATTCACAATAAAAATGCCATTCAGTATAGGATCAAGACCTCCTCTCTTTGACCTGTGAGCAGTTTG
Source organism: Anabacerthia variegaticeps (assembly GCA_035583185.1). Taxonomy (NCBI): domain Eukaryota; kingdom Metazoa; phylum Chordata; class Aves; order Passeriformes; family Furnariidae; genus Anabacerthia; species Anabacerthia variegaticeps. The sequence continues at coordinate 51,306,425 of JAWWEW010000112.1, forward strand.
TCTTTGAATAAGTGGTAATTACTAGCCAAGATTTGAAAAATATTGCTCATGATTCCCTTCCCCCCTGCCCCCCTCCTTTACATTTAAAGATTTTTGCACATTATCCCCAACCTGACTCTTTGAGTAATATATACTTTTATTATTTTTATTAGTATACATTCAAGAGCACTACTATCTCCCAATGGTGGGGTTTTTGATATACGTCAGTGTAGGGAAGTTATCTCAATTGCTATCTACAACATAATTGATACTCAGACAGGATTAAAAGAGAGAGCTATTTAGACCTAACATCATTTAAGCTAAATGTTATGAATCAGTCTTGGTGGTTGATTTATAGAAAATTAATATGAAATTGTCATTAATTTCAGCAAGAATGAAACATCTTTTATCACAAGGAAAACCAAGATGTCTTATTTTTGAGTCAAGTATTGCAGTTTTCAGTTCTGCCAGCAAACTCTACAGTAGTTAATCAGAGCACTAATAGTGAGTATTCTGATCTTGCCATAAACTCTGATTTTCTTGCATATTACTTGCAATATAATAAACTTATTTCTACTCAGCCAATAAGCCCTCTTCCCCGCTCCCAGCTGTGAAGAAGATATTTATGATTCAGGATATTGATATTGCTTTCATGCCCTACACATACAGTGTTGGAAAAGTGTTTTTTAACTTTTTTTTTTTATTATTGTTTTGTTGTTGTTGTGTTTTGTTTGTTTGTTTTAGGTTGGGTGTTTTGCTTGATTGGTTTTTTTTTGTTGTTTGTTTGTGTTTTGTTTTTTTTTTTTTTAAGCCTTCCATCCAGTCCACAGTGACTTTACGAAACAGACAATTGAAATCCCACAGTATTTATTTCCGGGGAATTTCTTTTACCTATTGAAACACAAGACTAGGAAACATTAACGGCAGTAAAATATGGCCTTTATGGGTGCTTTTTGAAAGCATTTTCAGAGACAATATTCCATCCCAGTTTTGTAGTGTTTCAGGGAACATTTTGATCTTTTTGGAAAGGAACACAGTACCAGTGAGGTTGTGTCATTTAGCTGTGGTACAAGAGCTGGATAGAGGAAACAGGCCTGAACTAAACTCCTACAAGAGCAAAATGCAAGCTGAATACAACACCTAACTGCTCCATGGGAAAGGAACCACTTGCCCAGTTCTTATGTGTATAATGATAATTGGCACCTGTCCATCAATACTTGCACCCCTCTAGACGGCTGTCAAACAGGTAGAATTCATGACATGAAGCTGTGAGCAAAAGGGGAAGTTTGCATCAGCTGTGAAGCACATGAGGGAGAAGTAAAAATCTTGTGGAAGTCTGCAAGTGCTGCTGTGGTGGCAGAAGACAAGGAAGAGTCTCTTTACCCAGTATTTCTGTGGTAAGGGCAGAAGGTACAAACTCACAAACTTCATGAGTTCAGCTGCCTCCCTGATCCAACCCGAAAAAGTCTGTTATTCCAGATATTAGAATCTGTGGTTAAATACAACGGTAATTACTCCATGAGCAATTATGTTAGGTATGAACCAAAATTGTACCAAAATTGACTTTGCATCTATTTGGTATGTGTATTTTACATACTATGAAGATAAATGAGCACATGCAAGGAGGGGATTATTCTAAAAGGGAACACAGAAAAGCACTACTTCTTGCTTGCATGTGGGGTCATTTACTCAGCCAGGAATCAGATTATATACGCTTTTATCTTTGATAAGCTATTTTATAGCTTCTCCTTGCATGCATTCTTGATAATACTTCCTTGTATACTTTCTGTCACACCACTTTCATTTATTTTCCCATCACTTTATTGCCACGTGTAACATGCACTACACCTTCATCATCCATTAGTCACAGCACTACAATGGGACTTACAGCTGTTTAGTCTGTAGGTAAATTTGACTCAGCTGGACATGGATAAACCAGGAGTGAAGTTGTTTTCTGTAGGTATGATACAGTTCATTTGATCTTAAAACTGGCTATTAGTTGAAAAAAATAATATTTCTCAAACTCTTGATTAAAGCTTGAGAAGCAAATTTGTGAAGAGGTGGGGAGGGAATTTCCATTAATAAATTCTATTATTTTTGGTAGGATTTCAGTAATTATCTCCTCAAGAGCTTTTAAAATATCTCATCGGTAATGACAATTAAAAAAAGGACCACTAATTGCATAAAAAGTGAAAAGAATAAGTTTTCAAAATTATCATCTATGCTTTCAGATTTGGATTAATAGATAGTGAGTTATATGCAGTATTTTTGAAATTCAGATAACAAACTATCATATATTTCTTCTATTTCATGAAACTTGATAACTTTTAACTGGCTGTGCAACTTCAGAGCAGAACTGTTCCAAATAATAGAGTCTGCTTAATTCCCATGATATCACTTAGGCCCTGATCTTGCAATCACATTTGCACAGACAGACTCCTGTGTCCAAACCGCTCCCACATATGCTGAAGAGGCTCCGGACAATGAAGGCATCGGCTCATGGAAATCCAATTGCAAGATCAAGACCTTAATTCCCTTTAGTTTTGTCTCTTCCTAATGAGAGCTGTCAATTACTTACAGTAATTAGGTGGGCAATGGATGTTAATGGGACGAGATTTTAAATATGCTACTTCAAAATTATATGAATAAATCATAGAAATTTCTTTGCCTGTCTTTTACCATATGTCCTCCTTCAAAAACATATAATTTGTTTTACATCTGTTAAAAAAAAAAAAAGGCACGTACTATTCAGGCCCTGTAGTTGACTTTGAAGGACTTTAAAGGTGATAGGCCAACTTTTCAATAATTGTCATGAAAGAAATATTGTAAAAAACAATGGATTTGTTGGATTTGAAAAGAAAGATATGGGTTTGCTAATAAAGGTGCTCCAGTTATTTCTGGTTTTATGTTGCTAATACTTACTTATGAAACAAAACTTTCTACAATAAATTGCTCTTAATTTGTATGTTGGAGTAAATGAGATTGTAATACTTAGTTTGGTTATAAGGATATGATTCATCCCTACATTCCTTATGCTTAAGGTTGGTGTCATTTATTAACATCAGTAGTAATCTGATGGGATATCTATCATTTCCTCATAAGGCAGATATCATACAAATAGTTGTCAGTAAAATGCAGATTTTAATCCATTTTCCTGAATTTAATGCAACCTTATGCAAATGACATATTCTAATATGCATAGTTAGTATGCTAAGCACTGGTTGTCTCCTGTGGAGAAAACAAGCTTAAGTTAAGCAGATATGCCTTCACACTGCAGAATGCTCAGTTGCCAGATCAGGTCAGTGCTAGGCAATTACAGGTTCCGGTATTTTAAATAGAATCTTTGCAGAGAACACCATTAAATAATTTCACTGAACTATTCATTTCTCCAAGCAGAGGCAATAATTGGTAACTGCTGTCATTACGTACAAACACTGTGTTCCTCCAAGAATAGCCCAGTGTGATTAGCTCTCAGTAGATCGGCTGTTGTTTTACGAACTCTCGAGTGGCTTTTCGTCTATACACATTTGCAGATAAAGCCACTGTAACTAAGCACAGCCAATGAGTCATCTCACTGAGTTCTGTACATCTGTTCCAAAACAGTTCATTGTTTTCTTGAAAAAAGAACAAACTTCTATTTTTAAGAAAGTCTGGGTTCACAACATTGTTATTAAGAGAAAGCTCAGGCAGACATCTTATAATCTTAGGCTGTGACATGAAGAACACTCCTGCTGCAGTCCAACAGTAACAGCCTAAAATGTCTTTCTGACTTTGTTTTTCTCTCTATTAGCTTTTCTGTCTTACCTAAATGCAGAATTCAAACTGTGTTTTCCACCCTAAATCACATTTTATTTCCAGGGATTAGGGATGATTCAAAAGTAGTTGAAAACAGAATGCAGTTGCAGTGCTCATCTAGTTCATATGTAATAAGGACTTTTAGTACTTCTGCCCATTCCTGGTCTTTTGAAATTCTATGTTTCAGCAGGCTATTCAGTTCACACTTCTTCAAATAGCTAAAGATACACACACCTTAAAGACCAAGAGTTTAATCTTTTATTTAAAAATAGAAAACTGGGTCACTTGCAATATTGAGGAGGGTCAAAGAATAATAAAAATGTATACTTGAGCTAAATCATCTACTGTGTCTGAAAATTATTAATGATAATGGTTTCATTTAGGTATGGCTACTGGTGTACTACAACAGAATACTTTAACTTACAGCTCTGTTGGGCAGAACTTAAATGTTTCCAGCTTGTGTAATATTGACTTAGCAATCATCGGAAGAGCTTTAATGCTTACAAATGAAGTAACTTTTTAAAATATTTGTTTAACTCTTAGACACTAATATCAACTTGATGGCTGCTAACTCAGTATTTGAATAGGATCAGAATTTGGGAATTGAGGATACAAAGCTCATCAGTCAGAAAAACTGAGGTGTAATTGATTCTGTCTGGGAAATAGACTTCTTGACTTCAAAAAGTTCTTTGTACTGTTCTGCAAAGATCAGGATTTCAAACACTAAACCATAACACTTTTGTAAGCAGTGGGATTTTAATTTTCACAGTGAATACATTATGAATATATGAGGTTTTTAGGACAGTAACTGAAGCGAACTTTCTTGGTTAAATGATATACATGACCATGCAGACAGAACTGTCAGTAGTTAACAGCATCCTTTAGAATAGTAATTAAACCAAAAGATGACTATTGACATTTTCTAAAAGAAAACTGGGTGAAAAGGAAATGATAATGGAGGAATGGAGAACTGGTCTGAAGAGCTGAATGGAGTTCAGAACATAAAGGGGTTCTACAGAAAAGTAGGAGACTGACTTTTTGCAAAAGTCTGTGGTGATAGGACAAGGGGTAATGGCTTTAAAGTGAAAAAGCACAAGTTTTGGAAATTAGAAAAAAAAACCCTTTACTATGATGCACTGGAGCAGATTGCCCAGGAAAGCTGTGGATGCCCCATCCCTGAAACTGTTCCAGGCCGGGTTGGGTGGGTGTGCTGGTTTAAAGGTAAACCGGCAGGAGAAATGGACCCACCACAAGAGAGATTATAAGTCAGAGTTACAATTTAA
>JAWWEW010000112.1:51311581-51368610 GCA_035583185.1 Anabacerthia variegaticeps
AATGACTCCCTAGTAATCTGCTGCAAATGGTCCATTGTTCTTGGGAAATGAATAGAGGGGGTAGAATACATAGCTTTTATCACCCCCCACACAGTGATAACTGGTCCCACCTGCTGAACTAGGATAGTGGGCTTTGCACAACCTGGTCTAGTGGAAGGTCTTTCTGACTATGTTGGGGGAGTTGGAACTAGGTGGTCTTTAAAGTCTCTCAACCCAAACCACTTTATGATTCTGTGTTTGTATTTCTTGAAGAAAAATAATGATTGTTTGCAACACAGAGTGACAGACATAGTGAGATGGAGACTTTATTCCTTCCCCTTTGGATCTTAAAGTAGAAAATAATACTTTGCTCACAATACTGCAAGAATCAGACAATTTCCCTTTGAAAGTGTCCTTTGGGCTTTCAGTTATGTCTTTAGTTTGCTGCATATAGATACCAGTAATTCAAGAGTCCATAAGATTTTGTAGGAAGGTAAGACTGCTTAATTCCATCTGCACCTTCAAATTCAGTTTCTTTCCAGACAAGGATGTAATAAAATATCATAAACAGAACAATTATGAAATAAAAGCTGGCCTTTTAAAACCCATTGTCCATACAGGCAGGCCATCGAGGATCTCAGCATTCTTACAGCTGGAAAACAGCCTGCTTAATTTTATTTACGGACAAATGTCCTTGAGTTGACCTTGTCCTTCAGGTAAAGTGGTTGTCCATCTTGATACATTTATGCATTGTAGCCATGTCCCTGTTTAGTATTTGCTTCATTAAAGTAAAGAGCTTGTTTTAACCTTATTTGCTTAATTTTTCTTCATAGAACTGGTCTTCCTCTTTCTTCTAAAATCAGAACATGCTACTCCAATTGGTATCTTTGCAACCCCTCTCACACAGCATTCAGAGATTTACCAGGATCCTTGTATAACAAGAATGGTGTAGTGCTCATGTTGCTGCTGTTGAAAATGAGAATGTAGGGTTATTTATTTTAGAAAGTATCTCCAGGTTTTGTTTCTGCATTATAAAACCTTCAGCAGTTAGGTACTGTTTTGAGATGAAACACCTTGGCCAGCTTGACACTCCCACAGTTTTGCACAGCTGAGGGAAATAGACTTAAGTTTCCTCAGTAAAAATGAGATGTTATTGGTGCCCTTCTGTCAGCAAAGGGTCTTGAACCTTGGAATTTTTTCCCTTCCTGGATTGTCTTTCACCCTTTTCAGATTAGATTTATTAACCTTACACACTGCAAAGTTTGTATTTCTAATCTGTGTAATCTTAGGGAAAACCACTTGTTGACAGGTAGAGAAACTATTAAGCCCAGGTGGCCAAATATCCATTTATTATATTCTAGTTTCATAGGAAAACAAGACTTATATGGTTATGCACTGTGTGTGGTGACATGTAACTGCATACACATACCAAAGCTGTCTGTCCATTTGTTCCTCACATCTACAGACCAACTTTTGAATTAGTTTCCTGATTCCGACCAAATTTGACTGAAGGGTAAAGTTTACAGATTATTAAGTTCCTGTAGAGTTTTATGAAAGTAGGTAGGAGGGTAAGAGGTGGCTATCAATTCCCTTCCAACTGTGGGAAAAACTGTACTCTGAATTCATCCTTTATGAGACACGAAAGACCACATGCTCAGGAGAAATACTTTATGAGTGCTCAGCCTTGGAAAAGTTCCAATAATAGGTTAGAGCTTCTTAAACTCTGATGTTCATAAGAAATGTAGTTTCATTTGTCTTGGAGCTGGGGGAACTACATTTTAAACTGTATTAGCATTAAACAAAACTGTACACTTAAATATTTAAGTATTCTTCTCTCACATCATGCAGATATGTCTTTCTTGAGTTCTTCCAAACTTTTGTTATTTGCTAGTCTGTGTGATCAATCACAATATATCTAATACTTACACAAAATCACAACTTCCACATCTGGCTCCCTGCCTATGCACCTGATGTTTTCTCTGGAGAAAACGTATAAATTAAAGACAGAAAATAAAGGGTATTTTAGAAGTAAAGGCATCACAAATATACTTAAAATGCTTACAGATCAGAGGAAAAAAAATATAGTCTTTACTCTTGGGGTTTAGATGGGGATTTATTTAAGGAGCCAGAAGAGAACTGACAATAGTGTAAAAGGAACAGTAAAAAAAATGAATCACAATTGTACAGTATGAACAGAGAAGTAAAAATGAATAAAACCATCTGTCAAGCTTGGGAGTTTTTGTGCCTCAGGAGAATGCTGTGGCAATATCTCATCCCCCAGGCTTGGCCATTAGCAAACTTTTTACTTGTGAAAACAGTGTAAGACTGTATCGCAGATATGGCAAAGTGCAAGGCACAGAGGAAGAGAATGAAGACTTTTAGATCAGATAGAAAGCCTGCATGGTGCTCTGTGTGCTAGCAATTTTTTACAAATGCCTGAACTGTCATTACTGAAAATTTTCTCCTGTCAGAGAATTTCTGTATGTCTGACTTCTCCTACCACTTTGTGTGCTTTTGTCAGAGAAAGGAAACAAAGTTCAAATAAACAAACAGCTATATCTATGAAATTTTATTTGCACTGGTGTTAATTGGGCAGGGATTTGGTTTTTTGCTCACTGGTTGTAACTCTCAGTGTCTCATGTGGTTTTGCTTTTCTTATTTTTCTTACTAAGCTCTTTCTTTTATTGGAACCCGTACACTGGGAGGGTTGAACTACCTCTTATGGCTGAGTTGTATACAATGAATGGAGAGCTGATATTTTAATGCTTCCTATAGAATTAAAACATGTCATAGAAGAGTATTTATATATATATAATTTCCTAGTTTATGTACCCATACTGTAGTAGTCTTCCACTGCAAACATACTTATTCTGTAAAACATATCTCCCACTTCTCTATAGCCCCTATCCCTGGTATATGTATATTTTGATCAGCTAAGCTCTTCATCAAATGTAGAATCATTTTGGAATAAGAAGATAAAAAAATGAAAAACATGATGGACACTTTTCACAGGTAATTTTTTATTTATTTAGAGATAAATTATCCTTTAATTACCTTCCTGAAAATACTTCTTGGTCACAAAAGGAAAGTGGAACAGGATGTCACTCACAGCCACTTGCCTGATTTAGTTTTGCTGTTGAGGAAGGAGTGATCTGCTATGGTGCCTGTGAAATGTTTTCAGTGGAATTGTTCTCCCAGTTGCAGGGAGAAAGCAGGGAGAGTAGTTCCCTAATTTGCATGGTCTTGTCCTCATATGAAAAAGAGAAACACTTGTCCCTATGAAGCATTGTCAAGTCTATAAATACCTGGGGCTAGGAAGAAAAGAAAGCTCTTTTTACTACATTCATGCATCAGTGAACCACTGCTTCGCCTGTGTCTATTTAGCAGTGTTACCTTTACATTATTAGCTTCTGTTCTTTTATCTGCAGTAATGTTATTTTGGTTTACGAATTAAATCACCAGACATCAGTTTAAGATGACAGAAAATTGGCTTTTAGAAAAGTTGTTCTTTCCCCTCTCAGTTTTGAAGAACTTGTCTTCAAAACTCAGCCTTACGTCTCATATTCAGGATAACACTATTGTGTCCATTGTGTGAGATTCTGATAAACATTTGTTGCCTGGTTGAACATGAAGACAGAACTCTTCCATGGCCCCTAATGGTATCCTGGTATCTGCTTTTGTGATATCTTCTATTTCCATGTGAATCTCAGCTCATGATGAGCTATGTGTTTTCTCACATCCTGGTTGGCAAACCAACGGTAACATATTGGATGCCAATGCGATACCAAGATTCAGTAACTTGAATATATATCTGTTGCTGTACCAATGCCATTTGTCTAATCACTATCTAGCAATGTGTAGATTGTGAAAATTCCAGTTGCTAAAGTGATACCCACTATCAGCCTTAGTTTTATGCTCAAAACCTAGTTATATTTGTTAGATGCATACTACTGTTACAGTTTATTGGAAACAGTCTGTGTGGATACACAACTTTACAACTCCTTTTTCTACCAGCAGAGGTGCTGAGAAGGAAGGCTGAGCTTCTTGAGAGATAACAATGTTGGGATTTGTTCACCTTCCAACTAAAGGTCTGTTTGCACACACAGGATTCATTCCAGAGAGGTCTGCACAAACAGCAGCCCTGTTTGGAAACCTGTCAACTCACAGGCATTTATAGAAATGCCTTGTTTCCCTTGTAGACCATGACTGGAGTGAAGGATTACTAATCCAGTAGTTCATTTTGAACTTTGATGTTGGGCACCATTGTTGGGCTCCATGGAAAATACATCTTCAGCTGTGGGAAAGTAATTAATTATCTTAACACTTTCTTGGATGTGGAAAGTATAGCGACAATCTGAGTTTTAAAGAAAGTACTTTCCTTCAAAAGCTGAGAGTCTTGCAAGGAACAGAGAGAACAGTCTCTAGTTTACCAAATCCTGTTATTACTGAATAAACACACACACAGGCACATGTGCACAAGGCTTGTAGACGGTGGATATCTTACTCTTCTATAAATCAAGACTTTTGAACTATCAGATAGCCTTGACCTGGTGTCTGACTGGGGGTTTGACATTGGGGAGAAAAACATTTGGCGTATCTGAGAAGAAACTTGCTGTAGATTGTAAAGTGAATTTCAATTATTCCTTCTAAATTAATTCCCTTCATAAGGCTCAAACTTCCTTCAACATGTGAAACTTCAGGGGGAAAAATATTCTGACCCTGAGACTACTTGTCAAACACACCTTAATAGTTTTGTTATCACTGAAAGTGCACAGACTTTATGCTTATATAACTCAGTAATTTCAAGTACCTAAATGACCTGGAAGACTGTGCCTCATTTTAAGAAGAAACTTAACTCCCAGATTGTCCAGCTTGCTCTTGGATTTAAAGATTTCAGATGCTTTAGAATTTCGTACTGATTATAACTGTGGCTATTTTAACCTTCTTTGACGATTCATGTAGGGATGAGTAAAAAAAGGTATTTGTTCTTCCAGATGCCCTATTCTGTCTCACTTTAGGCTGCTTCAAGTGTCACATCTGCTCACTCCTCTCACAGCAGCAGTTCCTGCCCCAGACTTCTGAGGTCTCCCTTGTTTCCTATCCTGGCTTCCCTTGAGATCACATAGCAGGCCCTTCCTGTCAGTGTCATTTACACATCAAGTCTGTCCCACTGGCAGTTTTGTTGCTCCTGGGGGTATTTTTCATTCACCACAGTCAGAGAAGGAAGCTCATAGTGGGAAAGTGCATCCTGCCTGTGGTGACTCCTCATCTTCCCTAAGGAGAGTGGTCCATGCCAATGAAGGAGTGAAGTCTACCTCTTTGGAGAGAACTCTCAGGAGGGAGAAATTTTCCTCCAGCATGCCAGAGCTGCTCTTTTCTCCAGGAGACAAGGTTTAGCTCTTACCAAATTTTTTTATGTTCTCCCATGACTCCTAAAAAGTTAATACTGGTCAGCTTTTTAAGTGAAGGATTTAGGTGTTTGGGAAAATGTTGTATTAATATTTCCCAGCTGAAAGAAGGAGTTCTTTGTGTTGAATATATTCCTTTTCCTAAAGTTTTGGAAAAGTTTTGAATTGACAGCCTTTTACTGACATAATAGTGCTATGGCTACAGATGGACAGTTTGAGATCTCAAATCCTGTGAATGGTGAAGGGATGACAGTGAGAGTGAGGTGATGGGTGGGCTTATCCTGGAAGCCAAAAGCAGAGCAGGGCATGTCTCTTCCTACCAAGTGAATCCATGCAGAAAGCAGGACCAAGGATATCCCTGCCCAGCCTTTGCTGCTGTGGTGTGCATTCACACCCTTCTTTAATAGCAGTGAGACCCAGCACTTCATTAAAACCAACAAGATTTGCAAGGCTTTTTTCCTTCTAAGATGTGTGTAAACCCAGCAATAACATTAGTGCTAATATTGAGATTTAAACAGTCAGCCTGCCAACAATCAAACAGGGATTAACTATACTTAGCTCTGCAGGAACATTTAGATCTTTAGATCAAAATGAGATACTTGGGAAAAAATCTGTTGTAACTTTTATTTTGATCCCAGAAAAATCTTGGAATGGATGGGAAGCTTATTCTTATTTCTGCATAGTACAGAATAATTGATTTTTCTATGGGCATAATTGAAAGGATGTTATCAGTAGTCTTAAAGGTCACAGACCAATAGTAATATCTTAAAGAAAATCATGCCAATGTTCTTAGGAGTTTGTTCCCTTCTGCTTTAAAGGATATATTTAGTAGCATATGATGTTCCTTAACATTTAGCAAGTACATATTTTGATTCTATTTATTCAGGTTTATGGTTAAACATATCCATTTACATATACTCCTTTAAACACAGCAGGATGGAAGCACTATTCATTTTATCAATTTTAAGTTTTGCATTTTTTTTCGTCTTTTCCCACTGTGCTAAAATCCTCAGAAACATTAACATTTTTGATCCTGTAATGTAAATGAATCACTTCAGCACCATGTTGTAAGTCAGTATTTCTCTCCCCCATATCCACAGTACCCTGGCTTCCTCCCCACCCTATTAACTTAACTCACACCCACAGCATTGCATAGATTTTATCAGTGATGTTTAAATACGCTACTGTTACTGAGGGGTTAAGCAGGTAGGATGATTGCACTAATAAAAATTGATAAGTAGTCAGGTTATCCTTCCTAATTTATTGCCATGGCAACAGACAGCACATGTGGCTTGTTGCTGAAGAACAGAATGTTAATAATCCAATGTGTCTTACCCAAATGAATATATAACACAGCTTACTAATACAGTGCCTTGACATTGTATACATTACTGAACAACAGCATGCATTAATTCTGCATCTAAGTTACTTGATGCATATGCTCTGGAGAACAGGAAAAATGAAAAAGCACGTCTGCTACATCAAAGCTGTTCATTAAAGTAATGTATTTTAAATAGTATATACAGTGAAAGATCCAATTCTCCAACACTTATCTTGTTTATTTCAGTAGGTTCTTGGTATACTAGGAAAATGAAGTAATGCATAGTCATTGTGAGATGGCATAAAAATAACCAACACAGCACAGGAGTTCAATTAAGCAATAATCTTGGGGAAAAAATGGTCATTACTAGCAGTTAATGGTTGGTTTGTTAGTTAATGGCCCAAGGCAAAGCTGAAAGCAGTTAAGCCTCTAACAAACTGCTTGTGAATTATGGTAACAGTGGTTTTTCTGGGGATTTTCCCCCCATTATCATAGTTTATGATAGAAATTATGTAGTTTTAAAGTTGGCAGTTTATACACAAGATGTTATTGGAAATGTGGAGTTTCAAGGAAATAAAAAATTTTCTACCAACAAGGAAGAAAAATATTCACTTTTAGATACATATGTAGTACAGATGATTGTACATGTACTTCATATTGAACATAAAAACTATACGCATATATATAATATGTGAGACGCATTGTCAATTTGAAAAGTTCTGTATCATTGAAAATCCCCAGCATAGTACATACACATACATAGGCACATATATGTATGGACATATATATATATACTTTATATACACAGACACACAGGAACACAGAAAAACACACACAGTTTCAGCCTTTTTCTCAATGTCCTCTCTACACACTTCAGTCAATTGGTAAGGAGAAGAAAGGACATGAGAAAAATCTTTCAAAGTTGGCAAAGCAGTTCATCCCATTTTGTTACAAACATAAAGCCTTTGCTTCACCTGAAATCATCAATACTATCCTTAAGTTTCTTAACCTGAGTTCTTGCACCACACTCTTTTGTTTTGCATATGATCTCAGAATTAATTTCTTTACCAGTCTTGCTTTCTATTGTAGGCCACAGGATTTGCTATAATCAGAAGAAGCTATGGACCCAGATTTAGGAGGCTTGAAACAATTACTCTGTGGAATGTAATGTTGTGTTTATTTTAACCTAAAGCTTTGTTACTCTTGAATGGATATTTTGCTCATGGAAATTGTTGGGATGCAAGAGCAATCTGCTTCCAGAAAGCAAGAGGTTGATGGGGTTTTAATCAACTTCCTGGAGATTTAAAAGTATCTTGATAAACTGAAATGGTTGGTGAAAATTGTCATGATGCTACAGTAAAATAGCTTCACAATGAATCTGAGGTGAGGCAATTTCAGACAAGACAGGAAACCATAAAAATGACTCAACATAAAGCAAACTATGTTTACAGTCTGAGTACCATATATTCATTCTGAAAATTTTCATGAGTACAGTTCAGTGTTAGGTCATTTATTCAGATGCTGGTGTGGGTAGGGTGCTAATTCAAGAAATGGTGAATTTGGACTAGATTGCATTCTGGTGTTAGCCCTTTTTATATCTGTGAAACAATTTTAAGTTAGATATGAAAAAGAAAAAAAAAACGACACAGCAAAACACCACAAAAAACAACAAGGAAAAAAGAAAAAAAAAAAAGACATTCTTTCAAGTATTTCCCAAGAGTGAAAGTTTTCCATAAGATCCTGAAGAGATGGAAATTTTTATAAGAACTTCAAAACTATTTTCCTCTTTTGAAAATTGTTCTTAAACATGTGTAAACATATAAATGAAATATTTTAAATTTTGACAGCATTCAAGAAGTCAGTGGGCAGCCTTCAAATATGCCTGTGCACTGTCTCAGCTTTGCCTTCTTTTTCCAATTTGCTTTTCACAGGACTCTTAGTACCACACAGCAAAATAAAAGAATCACTGCACTCCATAGTCTCTTTGTAGCCTATTGCCCATTTGAGAAGTGGCAATATTCTGTCGTCCCAGTGACAAGCTGTCCAGTAGAGGTTTCAAATTGTGCTTTAGGATACTTTTCTTCCTTTCTCATAAGGTACTTGAGTCCCATCAGTATGATCCTCTTCTTTGAACAATTATTGGGATTGCAAAGGAAGTTGCTATAGTGTAGTATTTCTTTCAAGTCTGAAAAACAAGTGATTGAACCATGAGACAGTGGGAGGGTTGCAGTGGTGGGAGGAAAGACTCCTTTTTTTAAGCTACTGAATACTGTTATAAATGCTTGCAGCAAAAAATTAATTCAACGTTCCTCAGAGATCCTAAGAAGTTCTATGGATCAAGTTGAACTTGATCTACCATGGAGAAAACAGGCAGGACCTCTGGACTGAATCATAAAGCCAGGCAGGCACACTTACATGGTTGCATCAAGGAGAGACTATTTGTAACATTTCCTATAAGAACAAACTGCACCACTACGTGTTCATATTACATGAGGCTTACATTGGGCTCAAAATGTCAGAAACTACAATAATTTAAGTACTTGAAAATGCTGGAGGAAATATTGCCTGCAAGCCCAGAGGCCTATTATCTTTGACAACTCCTCATGCAATAGCAAGGTAGTTTTTTATCTTTTCAAAAATCATTGAGGTTAAGTCAAACACAATGATAATACTTCTATTTTTTTCTTTTTTCCCAGAAGAGCATTACCAATTCTAGTATTTCAAATCATCACTGAACACAGATTAGGTTTTAGCTATCTGTAGGCTAAAAGGACAGAAAATATTTAGTTGTAGTGACATAATGGGTGACTCATGCAGAAGGGTCTACAAAATATGACCTAAAAGAGCAGATCCTTCCTCAGTAGTGCATCCCAGGGAAGGTCTCCATCCTTCTTCCCTATTGTTTTGATGTAGGAAGTTGATAATGTGAAATCTACAGATAAAGATGACTTCACTCATGTTTTCCTGACAGTAAACTTCCAAGTCATCACAGTCAGGAGCTGCAATTATAAAATGGCTGTTAGCTACCTCAGGGCTGTATGCATCTACAGGACAGGATGATACTGGAAAGTTTCACCAGCTGTTAGTAAATTTTATAAATCCCTGATTCACTTCTGTGAAAAACCTTTCCTCAAAAATATTAAGGAGGTAAGGCCTTTCTTCAGAAAATGGATATTGGATAAGAGAAATTCAGATTACATAGACTGAATTGCATCAATTCTAAAGTGAACTTTGAAGTTGTGGCCACTTAACGCCACTTAAGTGGCTTTTGGAATTAAGGACTTTGAGTCAGTGATATATTGTATTTTCAGTGTTACTTAGACATCAAATGCTAAATCCATGAGGGCCATAGGCGTTACAAGGATGAGTATATAAAATAACACCTGACTCTGCCAGTTCTCCACAATGTAGAGGAAGAGTTCAGTGCTTAAAAGGGGAATACAGAAATTCAAATAAATAAGGTTATCACTATTGAAGTCAGTTAGCAGGAAACAATAAGGACTTTGGGCATTGAAATAAGACTTATACCAGACTGCAAATGGAAAAGAGATTCTCCAACTGCAAATGAGTGTGTGAAACCTCTGCTAAAATGAGGAAAATAAACCAGAATAGTCGGGTTTTTTTCATGCAAAGCAATGTAAAAGAGTGTTCTTGTAAGATATTAAAAGGCCCAGGTTTAGTCTGCTCTTTGAAAATGGTTTCTTTACCTGTGAGGATAAATGGTCCTATTAATACTTTCATTATACTGTTTGCTAGATGCCAAACCTCAGGGGTCAAACTAGAATAAGCAAGATCTTTCACAATCCTGATGAGCAATCTAACCATTGAATTATTGACTAAAAACATACAGTGGGTTTCATAATTCTCTTAGTTCTCCTCTGGGTAAGGCTCGAAACCTCAAAACTAACAAGCAGTTCTGACTTTGCTGTAAAAATTGAAATGAAAAAAATGTAGCTAACAGCATTTCCAGAAAGCTGGATTTCAAGAACCCTTATTGACTTAGACACCTATTGTAGCAGTTTGAGGTCTGAGCCCTTCTCTGTACACAGCCCCAGGGCCCTACTATGCAAACATAAATGAAAAAGGCAGTCCTAAATCCTGGCTAGATCTATATGGTGATCTTTATAGTTCTACTTTTTTGTATATAAAATGATAACTAGAGAGGGTTTTTTTTTTGCAATATTCAAACACTAATTAGATGACTTCTCATTTTCAGACACATTGAGCAATTACAGAAAAAAAGCTGAAGTCACTGAGCAATGAGTGCACAAGACCTCTGAAAAATCACTCCCTTAGTGTTTGCAAAGCACTTTCATGGCTAAAGATGCTGCATAAATATTCAGTATTATTAGTGCTATGTGTACATTATGTTGCTTCAGTTGTTTCAGATCATGTCTAATCAGGATTTTTCAAATAATTCCCCTCTGTGTCTGGAGACGAAATTAAATCAGAATGTCTTCTTTACATCTGAAAGTATTTTGTGTTAGAGTTTGAGAGATGCTCGAGTCAGACATGAGGATGGGGTGGAGAGAGGGGAGTTGTATTTGTCAGGAGACAGCAGCCTTAGGCAGTGAACTGTTTGTTCAAACAGCAGAGAGAAATAGGAGCGGATAGTGAGACCCATGTGTACAGAAAGTATCAAAATAGGGGCAAGAGACAGAAACAGAGACAGAAACATGATTCTGTAAATGAGCATGGATGGGTAATAAAGAGGAAGCTGAGGAAACAGAACTGTGGAGGATTGGAGGGGAATAGGGAGCAGGGTAGGTGCTGAGAAGAAATGAAGCAATCAGAAATCATTACAGAACTGACCGCATGACCTTAATTTTGCCCTCTTGTGCATGCACATTACAAGTCTATCTTTCATTATGTAATCTCATGCCATTCTTTCCCCAGGATGAGCTGTGTCCCAGGGAGGACTCAGAGCTGTGTGGTGGAGGAAGCAACTGCTATGCAGAATGGGGCTGAAGAGACAAATGCTGTTCTTGGGAGTGGGGCTGGACAGAGTTGCTGCTAAGATACCAGAGCCTCTCCTAAAAGAAGTAAATAAACCGTTTTTAAACATAGTCCTGACAGTGTCAGCAATGAGAATTTCTGACAAAAAACCTATGCATTCTTTCTCAGATTACACTTCTCGGGGATGTAAGGGGTAAGGACCCTAGCCTTCCTAATGGAGAGAAAAGCATTTCAATGCCAGGCTGTTCTGAAATTTACGGGTCAGGGAAATTCAGAAATTGATACTCAGAGCTGAGTTTCAGTATACTTCAGAGTGCAACAGCATGATGCCCAGTGTCACACATCAGCAGAAGAGGATAGACATGAATACTGAAGAGCTATTCAGTCAGTACATGTATAATCTCCGTATACTACACAAAGATGTTGTCAGATCCATTTCAAATGTTTTACAAAAAATGGATCAACAGTGATTCTGGGTGTACCTTGGAGAAGTGGGGAGAGAAAGGCAGTGTGACTTTTCCCTTGTCATGTAGACATGCTTTGCATCAGGTGGTGGTTTTTTGCCTCAAGTTCTCCGTAAGTATGCTCATTTCCTTCTCTCAGTTCACCTACCTTTCTTCTTTATTCAGAGTCGTCTTTTTCCAAATTTTAGTAGAGAACTTCCAACTTTCTTCCCATTACCCAGGTGTAGCAGGTAGAGTGTTGTACTCCTGGCACACGAGTGACATGTTCTCAATCCTCTTCAAGGAAATGGCAATTTGTGAGTTTTGTGCAGCCAGAATTGGAAGAAAAGCTCTGCTTCACCGCTACACCCTAGATTGCAAAGAACGTAGTTTGGGTGGAATTGTCAAATAATTATCTGTCAGATAATTATTTACCAGAGCTGAAGCAATCTCTGTTGACTCTCTGAGTTAAGTAGGATATGAGTAAAATATTTGGTGTATTTATGAAAAATTGTAAAAACATGGAAAATGTAATATCACCAATAGAAAGATTGGTGCCTACAAAATTTCACTTCCCTGCTTCAAAGTCCACATTTTTTAGAGGTTGTTCATGTGCACGTGTGCGTGATTGTGTGCATGTAGTTCTAGAAAGTGGTTGAAATAAAAATATGAGTAAAGAATATATCCTCTTGAAGGCACCTGCAATTACTACAATTTAATCAGTTGCAAAAAAATGTGTCATAGTGGGAAGGTGGTGATATTTATTCCACTATAACTATGAAGTCACATAGCAGTGAGCAGATGTAAACACTTCAATGAACATGATATAAACATCT
Organism: Anabacerthia variegaticeps; assembly: GCA_035583185.1. Taxonomy (NCBI): domain Eukaryota; kingdom Metazoa; phylum Chordata; class Aves; order Passeriformes; family Furnariidae; genus Anabacerthia; species Anabacerthia variegaticeps. The sequence continues at coordinate 51,324,525 of JAWWEW010000112.1, forward strand.
GCACTATATAGGGAGACAGAAACAGGCACACACAGTGTGGCAGTTAACAGCTAGTTTCTCCCAGCAGAAGACCAGAGATTATTAGCCAAGATTTTTGAGAGATTTTGGCAACATTTTACAGTATGCTTTTTTTAACTGGGAAAAAAGATCTCATTCACCTTTTGAAGATGTAATGTATTTAAGGCTAAGCTGTAATTAATACATGCATTGATGTTATGGTAGGCATTGAATGTTTCAAAACCCAAAGCTGTGAGATGGGACAGGGGGGAAGGTGTGAATTAAGGGGATAATGGAAATAGTAATGAGATAGAGGTAAGTATTAAATTTGGAGGCAATATTGCTAAATAAGCAGAGAGAAAAAAAGGTGATGAATCTTGGGGAAGAGCTTGCACCTTGTGGTACTTGCTGGACAAGTTCTGACATTGGGACACTGAGACTGGAAAATGGTACAGAAAGGAAAAATGAGTGATAGAGGCGTTCCTGGAGAACAGGAGGTCAGGATTGGAAGCTATGAGGTAGATGGGCTTATCCGCTGAGAGGAAAACACAAACTGTAAACCAGTCATTTGAAATAACATTAAAGTAGCAAAATAACACAATCAAAAGTTATAAGATACGTAAGATACCTGCGCAAACACAATTTCTTGTGGAAGTAACTCCCTAGAAGCTCTGCTGAGTGCAGAAAGCCTCCAGAACTGTGAGTGGGAACTCTGGGGAAATCACAGTCTTTGAATGTGGTCATCTAAGCAGCCTGTACTCCTTGCAGTTGGAACAATGTATGTATTTCACCTCTTATCTTTACCTCTTACTTTTCTTTGAGTGAAGTCCAATTTCTTGATCAGGCCATGAGGTTATACCAGTGTTTCATACACAAGAGAAAGAAATCAAAGAAAGCCTTCTTTAAGTGTCTTCAGTGAATGATGTATGTGACAGTTTCAGTGTTTAAATTAATCCTGTGCTTCTGTGTCTCTGAAGCTGTGGTCTGTCTTTGTAAGGGAAATCCCTGTTCAATTATCAGCCTCTACTGAAATCATTCAGTTGATTTGAGCAGAGAAGTAAGAGCACAACTGGGTGAGAATTTTTTTAGTGAATGTTGAAAAATGTAGAAGCAGCTAATGGTGTTCTGAAGGAAAGGTTTTGCTGCGTACAGACTTTCTATTTGCAGAGGGTACAGGCAGTGAAAGGTGGGCAAGAGAGTGCCTCCTGAGTATGCATGAAACTACGAAGGCCACCAGTCTTGCTCCCATGGGTTGTATAGATATTCCATGTAATGCAACCAGGTGAAAAGGCATGAAAGGACCACAACGTTTTGTGCATGCAGCATTCATACAGCCACCATTTCAAAGCCTGTATGTATGCCTCATCTACACCAGGTATTGCCTATGCTGAAGAACCAGGATCCTATTCTGCTTTAACAAACTTAAATCACTGCTTTACAGAAATAATTTTTTAAAAAGAATAAATTACTGTTATGTTTGTTTGGGAAAACCAACAATGGCCTTGTGATACAACACGATGAGAAAGTGGTCTTCGGATTTATTAGAATAGGGAGAAATCTGAAGAGAAAAAATAATCCCAAGGTCAAATTTATTATGGTTTCATAAATTGATATATTTCTTGTTATTGGTAAGACTTTATAAATGAGAATGAAAAGAGAACCCATCCAACAGACTCATCCCTATCTACTGCCTAAAATAACAATAAAAAGAAAGGAAAAAGGAGAAAAAAAATAAAACCTCTAAAGAGGAGAAGAAATTCAGCCTTGTGCAAAGGTGTGCTCAACAGCTCTGTTGTTTTTCCTTTGATTTTTTTTTTTAGGGGGAATTAATCTTCTGGAATGCAAGTAAATCTTCAAAAGGGGATTTCTCCTTTGGAATGCAAATTATTATAGTGATGCTTTCCATACCACTTTGGGAATATAGTAATGTTATCATGCATTGATCCAGCTACTTTCATTTACAGCAATCAAATACTCATAGAATTAGCTTCATGACCCTCTGCAAAGCAGATAAACATTGCAACTGGAGTTTTACTTCTAGGGACACTGAGGCAAGGTTTACAATCCATAACCTAACAGTCACTGGTGAACGTGTTCAACTTCTGCTCAAAGCTACTCTTGGATGGTTAGTGAACTGCTTACATCTGTTAAAACTTACATTTGTGGGATCAGTAACTACATGAACTACAGGTATGGGCATGCTTATGTCAGCACAAGCTTTTATTCTGAGTATCCGACCTGGTAACTATCCACACTGCTGACCACTGCATCTGCTTGTGTGAGCTGATTGACATTGATCTTCCTTATGGCCAGCAACACTTTGGAGGAACCCATGTCTAGGCTTATATTTTGGAGTTTGGAATAGCCTCCTTTGTCTGCTATTTTAGGTTATCTTTTCTTAAGCAAAACATTTCATGAGGTTTTTTTGTCTTGGCTCCACGCACCACAAGATTAGTGGGAATCCCAAGTTCATGCTCATGTATTTGCTTGAGCTTGCTGTTTGTCAGTGGAAACACAGTCTTGTACTATTGAGAATGAGTCTTAAATTTCCTACGTCCAAGTGGTCTGGCTCTGCTACATAAATTTATGCCCTTCTTTCTGATGAACTTTTGGAAGGACTGGAGATCACCCCCCCGGGGAGAGGTTTTCTCTGAGGTTTTATTGTGTATGCCAAGGTTTGAGGTACTCCTCACTGTAATAAATACCTTCACTCAAAGGGAGAAGATGCAGGAATATATGCTGACACATATGCATCCATTGTATGAAATTACTACTATAGAAGAACTGATTCACACGTCATGTTTGTACCTGTAGTTTAAATTAGGGAGTGTGACAATTTAACCAATGCTTTTCAATATTTTTTTTGTGTGTGTGTCTTTGTGCAGTGTGAAAGGAAATCAGACTTTGTGAGAAAATTTTGTTACTCAGAAGAAGTAATCATATATAGCTAAAAATGAACTGTTGGATCCTTCTCAAGGCAGAAACCATTTTGACCCTAGAAACAGCAGTGTAATAATATTGGCTGCAAGAGTAGTTATTGAAATAAATGTTTTGTTAAACCTGTAAGTGGGAGAAAAGTTCATCTTTTATTGATCTGTTGTTCACTCTATTTTGAACTTCATGGTTTGGTACCAACCCTTTATGCAGAGATTGATTATTTAGTAGAACAAGGAGCAAAAAAAATGTTGGGATGGAGGGAGTGTGTCAGGCAGGGCTGTTTAAATAAAACACCCACGTAGAAAGTCTGAGGTGTGTTATTCATTGGAAAGGTATATTTATATGGAAATGCATGCATATGATTTAGATTCATTTGATACATTAACATTGTGTGAATGAGTATTTATTAGAAAGGGTGAATGAGTATTTATTAGAAAGGGAAGACCTAATGGCAATAGAGATATAAACTGGGAACAGAAATCCCTTTCAGTCTAAAAGACACAGAAAACTATGCTATTTTGAAATATGCTAGGTACTATTTTAAGGGTGCCAATATCTAAAGATGATTATCAGCATTTAACAAGTTTCTTTTCCCTCTTTTTTTTTCATCTGTCCTGTCTTTAATTGTGCTGTTCTGAATAGCAGCCAAATTACTGAGTTTTCAGGATTAATCTTCAGATTCTCACAATGTTCTTACATGAGATGTATTGATTTCCTTATTTATCATCTGATTTTATTAAAAAGTAAAGTAAGTCAACATAGAATAAATCTAGAATTCACTGCTACAACATGCCACCAGTCTCAGTGGGACTCAAAGGGTGATTATCCTTTTAAATACCTAATGAAAACTTCCATGGTTTCACTACTTATAAGAATGAACCTATGACCACACTTCCCTTTCTTAAAAGATAAAACATGACCTCTAAACTTTAAGGCAAAGACCTGGTTTGCATTGTGAAAATATTAGTCCTACAGTGACAATAATCTTTCTCTTGATTTGTCACATTTTTATTTGAAAGACCACAGATTAAATACTGGATTTGATATATCACCAGTGTGATATGGCAATGAAAAATCTGGTATTGCTACCGCATTACTGTGTATGCTTTTTTGGAGACTTAAGTTTGAATTCTTTGTTTTGTCTTTGTTCCTGCTGGTATTGTTTCTGAAAAGATTTCCCAGTGACTTGTATTGAATCTTAACGCTATCAGTGCAGTCCTGTAACTCCTAACTCAATACTCCACACTATGCTCATTTTTAGAGCTGAATCATTTGCACTGATCTTTTACAGATTACATTACAGTACTTCATGAAAAATATCAGGGCCTGCATATACCATGGCATCAGGTTAGAACACTGTGCAGTATTCAGTATGGAGATTCTGTGGTAAAATCCAAGATTTCCCACTTCTGTGGGGTCTGATTTTCCATGCCACTTTGCATATATAGATGAGGTTTAGCATGGCATCACATTTGAACTGAGATTATTCATATTCTCTAAAAGCTTACTTGGAGAATAATAATGTAGATGTCTCAATGTTATGGAACACACCAATAATAACTTTAGAAGGAAAGTTACTTTACTCTTCTCAGTGTGAAAGTGTAAAAGTGAAACAAGCTTTTTTTTTTTTTTTTTTATTGACAGGGTTTTCTCTATAGGCCACATGTTGCTTTTATCCATGCGATTGGGTGTACAATAAACTGATTGCTATCATACCCTCATTTGACAGCACAAGCGTCCTCTAGAGAAATCAGTTTCCAGCTGTACCTTTTCTCCTTGATAAACACATGTCCATCTTGCTTCTTTATGCAATGTGTGCTGCAGTTTCCCTTGCTTCTTCACCAATGAGAGTTTTTACCTACGTTTTCTTTTTTTACTGTCATTTCTAGAACAGAAACCTCTCCCTATATAATACCACTACAGCTATTATGAAATCATCAAAAAAAAAAAATAAAAAAAATGTTATCACATTGACCCTGATGATTTTTTTCATAGGCACAGGTGAGCTGCATTATACCACAGAAGAATACTGTGAAGAACTAATGGCAGAGGATATCCCCCACAGAATTCCCACCCTAAGGTACATAATGCAGCTGGTCCACCCGTTTCTTTCTGCTTTGCACTATTGGGAGTGGTTTGTGGAAGAATGGGAGTGCAGCATTCCCCACAGCTGTGTGTGCAGTCCTTGTATCTTCTCTCCTTCTGTCTACTTAGGGAGCAAGCTTGCTCCTATGAACTGACTCACTGGCTGCTTCCTGACTACCTACAAGAGACAAACTCCTTGTGGTCGTATGCTGATGAGGAAGGAATGGTTATGAAGCTAATGCTGAATTAAACAAATTCCAGTAATTGAAAATCAATATTTTTCTCCAGCTGCCATCTGTAGGTGTTTAGCTGCAGACTGCTGATGCACTAGCTGAGTCTTACGCATGAGATGCTGAGACACTGCTGGGAATTAATTAGTGAATTAATTAGAATTAAAAATTAGCAAACAGAATGAGGTTCAGGAAACAGGTCTATCTGTGTGGATATTTTCATCATAGGAGTCTCCTTTTACCCTGCTGAGTTCATGGTGTCAATCTATAACCCCTGGGTAAGAAAGTTCAGAGCAGGCGGTCCTCTGAAATAGCTGTCAGTACTTTATGTAAACAAAGAAGACTGCCATAACCTAATCCTTTGCTTGTATAGCATGATTCCCTTTCAGGCATATTGAATAAAGTTAACAGTCACTTACACGAAGGAAGTAGATTGTTCTATAAAACATAAACACCTATAAATTCAGTACTTAAATTCCCTTGCAGCTGGTTTACATTTCTTTGTAGAAGACAAAAGAAAGAATGTATTTATCATGTTGCCAGGTGCTTCTGAGAATGATAGCATTACAACTGTAGTTGTGCAGATGCCGATTATGTGTTTTGCAGGCTAGATAAAGGAATAACAATAGCGTGATATTTGTAAATATTTATTGCAGCAAAATTCAATGTTTCTTTATCAAGTTACTCATTCAGACTAACAGGTACACTTAGAGTTTGTGGAAAAGATGACATTTTTTTTCCATTTCCTATCATTCACATGGTTCATCTCTCTCACTTCCTTTTCCAATATCTTGCTTGTCACCTACACTTACTGGTCCCTGGGCTACATTTCTGACTGCTGCCTGCAAGATTCAGTAAGGTTCTCATGCAGCCTTCAATGCTGTGCTCTGCTCTGCCTCTTTCAGGATGTACCTGATAAGCAGGAAGAAATCAGCTGGCATTGAGGATCTGTTTGCAGTACAAGTGAAAAAGTTCACAATGCCCCAGTAGCTGAAATAACCCAAACTTCTAATGTTCATATAAATAGCAGAAAAACAATCTTTGGAGGTACTTTAAATGCTATTTGTAATGAACGGAAAGATGCAGGTTGAGAGCACAAACTAAATAAGGGGAAGCAGCTACTATGGTACTGTAGCCAAAAACACATAGTAATGAAACTCAGTGCAATGGTGTCCAAGAAGGTTCTGGAAAGGCAGGAAAGAATGGAGGAGTAAGGAAGATGAAAATATAAAAGATTATTTGGCAAAATGAAGAAAATTCTCAGCAATATTTTCAAATATCTCTCTGCCCTCAACACTCAAAAGGCAAAGCCTCCTAGCTGTTCTAGCTGCCATGTGGACTACAGAAGTGGACTTCAGAAATGGACTGCAGAAAATCTTTTCTTGGAGAGTTGACTCTAGTTAGTTCACATCCAAAATCAGAAGGGAGAAGAAAGAACTGTTATATAGGAAACGGGAAAAATAAACCAACCCAGGGAATTATTTCCAGACAAAGAGTGCCCTCAAGCACATAAATCCTCCAGTCTTCCTTGGCTGTCTTAGTAAGTACATACACACACCTCTGGAGCCTGCCACTGCTTCAAACTCATATGAGACAGAATAGCAGACCATGTCAAGAAGACCTGGTGTAGGGTAGGAACTTGAAAAAGAAACATTTTACCATCTTTCTAAATTGATTCATAAAAATACTAAAATTAGATCATGTGCTTGGCTCAACATTGACTGCCTGTCAGGCAGTCTGAGTCTGATAGGCAATTACCTGTTGAAGACTCCAGATATTTAGATGGTGTATAAATCATGAGTTTGCTTAAGAATAGGAACTTCTGTGACAGGTGTGCAACTGCATAGAATCTACAGATGCTGCCTCTAGTTCAGCTGCAAACCTTGCCTAGAAGGATCAGAGGCTGGACATTTTGCGTCCCATTTGAGCATGGTCCATCCTGATCAATGAGCCAAGACTTTGTGAATAGCAATTGGGAGCTCTAGGAAAGAGAGAAAAGCTCTGAACTTGTGCTGAACTGACAGCACAGAAACATCCCGGCAGGATGGAACCAGGGCAGTTTTTCTCATAAGCCATTGCACTCACTGGCTGATTGTTTCCCTGCTACATCAACTAGTTATTGTGCTCTTTATTGCACTCTATGGTGTTTGACGAATACATTTCATTAGACTTTCCCTCTGTGTAATGGAGATTTGTCATGGGAGCTCATTCACAAAAAATTCCCTTCTCCCTGCCCAAAAAATTCCTGATACTATCTTGCTGCTAGACTCCTCCAAATAATTATCTACAACAGTCATATTGTAGTCACCATGACAACAACACAAAAAGTTTACATGTAGTGTTGTTGAAGAAAGACCAATTTCTGCTTTAGTTTTATAAATTGGTGTATATTTTGCTTAAGAAGTCAGTTGTCTTCCTCACTGTGCCTTTAATATTCTCACACTGGATTCCTTCATAACACAATACATTTTGAATTGCTAGTATCATGGTCAATGCAGCAGACATTACCTTGCTTGAACTATTTTCTGGTCTGCACTGTGCAGACAATGCCCCATTAAACAGCTTCCTCAATACAGTGGACCAGTAACAATAAAAAAATGCTCTTTTTGGCTTCCATCTGACCTATCTTCACGTGCCTCAAGAGAGTTTATGATAGAGACAACACAAGCATTGACATACTGACACTTCAAACATAGAATTAAAAATAACAATTTAAGGGATATTCCTATAATGCATTTCATATTTGAATCTATGGCCACTTTTGATTTCTGACAAGTAAAAATTATTAATTTGCAAACACACCACAGAGAGGAAATTTTTACTAGTTATTATTCTGTCCTTTCTCTTTGTTCTTTGTCAGCCTTATTAAAAAAAAAAAAAAAGATATGTCATCAGTCCTTTTCCTTGACTGCTCGTCTCATCAGTCTTCTGTATCACACCATATTTTGCTTTTTCTAAAAAAATCAAGTGGGTGAAGAGATAGAAGCAATCTCAGAGGAAGCTGTTTCAGTGAGACTGGGAGGTGGGATGTGCTGCTAGATCCCTAAACAAACTGAAACACATGAAAGCTCTAGCAATGCCATAACAACTGCTGGAGGTTGTCTGCAAAGGAAACTCAGGAAAAGCAGACAAAATTTAAGATCAAATTAATTGCAGTGTTAAGTCTGCTTGTCTAAATTTCCAATCTAATAACCTAGTTTATTTGACAGTGTCTGTCTGTAAAGCAGACTTTCACAATGTGCTAAGTGACAAAAAACAACCTGGCAAAACACGAGCCTGCCAGTTGTACCCTATAAAATGATTAAATAAAAATGACATTATAGGGTTCTATATTAATTTTCCTACTGACTTCCTTCTCAAAATTTTTCTGTTTTCCAACTGAAGAGAAAAGTGCTATTCCCCGCACCTCCCTGTAACTGGTCCTGTGAGCACTCCCAAGATCTGGGAATTAAGCCAGGATTTTGTTTTGGTTTTGGTTTAGGTATTGCATTCAACTGTATTAGCAATGCAGGTGCTGCTGGCCAGATTAGGTCCATCGGGACACCTGTCCAGTCCCTCATATTTTTAGTATTCTCTTAGTAACACCTCTAAGAAGATTTCACCATGTGGGAAGGTGAAATCCATCAGGAGACAGGTTGGCGAGAATGTAGCCAGTGATTTCACACAGACAACTGTGTTCAGGTGTTGTAAAACATATGATAAAATGAACAAACCCTGATCACTAGATCCAGGGTTTCTTTTTAAATGAAAAAGAAATGGAAATCTATTTACCTTGAAAAAGTAACTCATCAAAGCCAAAAATCCTTTTCATCACCTGTATTTGTCAGGTAGAAACACAGACTGTAATAATGCTAAGAAGATATTTCAATATTTGCTTCATGTAGTCTTTTTTAATCCACAAAAAATATATCTCTTTATTCCTAGACGCTAACTTAAAAGTTTTCCTGAAATAATCTATAGACTACAAGTTATTGTAATATTTTCTAATTTTCTCATTAAAAATGCTCAATTTTTTAATAAATTTTGAAAAAATTATGCTCAGCCACACCAGATCTATTTGCTTGTGGCAATGGCCAAATTTCTATAGATCTGATCTCTGGATGCTCATTTCAAACACTTAAAGGTCTTGTCCTATGTTATGTGCACGTAGTATGTGAACATCCATAATTTTACTCTTCCACTGAATACAACAACATTTCTGCTGCAAGTCAAGTAAAAAAAAAAAATCTTAAATGCTGGCAGAAGGGAACACATCACTCAAGCACTAAAGTCTTGTAGATAAAGTATTAGCTGACAGTTCTGAAAACTTTGTTGATCATGTATGTAAAATAATTTGTGAAAATATTCATAAGTAATAAATATTTCAGTCACTGAAGGTAGTATTTTCCTTTTTGTTCACCACTAGACTGTAATTCCTCAAACCAAAAAATTTCTGCAATTTTTTTCGTCATTATTCATACCATTCTGCTTAAGATCACTGAGCCAAGACATTGTCTTAACTGCCCATGTGTCATCAACAGTGAAATTCAGATATTTCAGAATTTTGATTTGCTGAAATGAGGAAGATACTACCCTGTATCTCTGAATGTTTTCTGAATAAGAGACTCTTAATTCAAAAGGCTGCTGACAGAACTGACATGAGTAGATCACATCAAGCACAATATGTTGTTCCTTATTTGGAACTGTACATATTGTTTTTCTTACTCTGTGGATGTTTATTTGAAGGATGAATAGGTCACTCTTAGCAGGAGAGCTCATCATATGAGTGCCAGATACAGAGGACAGATGAGTCAGTTCCACACAGTCTACAAATTATGCATGCAGGATAAAACTATATTCATATTTGCATTTGACCTAAACTTCAACTTTCAAAAATAAGTTTAAGAAAAATTATTCTGAAATTCAAAAACTGTTCTGCAGAAAGGAAGCAGTTCAAGCAACACAGCTGAAGAACAAAGAAGTCTCTGCCGGTAGAAAAAGAACACATTGAGAATGAAATACTGTACATCACTCTGCATGAGCTCAAGCCTGTATTTAATACACACTTTGAAATGTGTTTATCTCATGCATGATTGATTGATACTGCAGCAATGCTCAAATCTCAGTCAGTGTCCAGTCATTGCTTGTCATTGCAAAATATGGCTTGGAGTAGAAAAAATGCCTTGTGTGTGTGTGTGTGTGTGTGTGTGTGTGTGTGTGTGTATGGCAGTACAAAACTTTAGTTGTTTTTTGGTTGGTTGTGTTTTCACTGTGTTGTGTTTTGTTTTTTTTTTTTTTTTTTAAATCTATGTGATTTGGTTGCAGGACTCTTACTGTCTGCTTTTTTTCAGTGTGTACAAATGAACATGAGGTGGGAAAGTCACACAGCTCCTTACAGGAACTGCAGCAAATTCTAAAAAAAGAAAGCTGCAGTGAACAAGAGCACAATGCTGAATATGACACTCATATTTGTATTCTCTCTTCACCATCTAAGAAATGGGAACTACTGGGCATGTGACCCAAAATGTCTGCTGTTTTGCTGTAGTACAGGGATTGTATTATTTGCAATGTGTGCACAGATTTCAGAAGCAAAACAGATGATGAATAGTATAGCAAATAAACATCATGAAAATAGGTGAGGTGTATTTGCAGCAGAGTTGCAGGGTGAAAGGGATTCTAATGTGCACGTTAACCAATTAAAATGGAGCCACATGTGCTAGCAATCTCAGGAGACAGGCTAGTGAGCTTGAAAATAGTCTAACAAAATAAAAATGTGTATTTGAATCTTGGGGAGGACATTGTCTAGGGGAGTGAGGGAAGAGAAGAAAGTATTAGTAATCCTACTAGATCAGCTAATTATTCTTATCCCATTCAAAAGTAATTGGGAGTGGGAATGTGGGTTCCCTGAATGACCTACATTAACAGCAGTTTTCTGTATTCCTTCTAAGCAGAAAACATTTTAATAACTGCAGAAGTCCAGACAGCGCAGTGACTTCATGAGGTCCAGAGCTGTGACGGGAGATGCCCCTAACAGAGTGGCAGTGGCCATAACTCATGTAAGCATACAAGGATCCTTTCTTCTAACCCACTTGCTTAGCATGAGTCAGAGTGCTTCATCAGCATGCCATGTAAGTTCTGCTAGCTCACCATGCTTTTAATGACCCAAGATACTGAGGAGACAATCTGACCTTCTGATCAGTGGTAGCTAGGTGTGACTTGGAGAGAGTATTTAGATGTAACCAGAGACACTCCTAGTACGAGATTTGGAAAAGGGGGGTGTTGCTGAGAAGACACATGTAGGGAAAGGAAGGGATTTAGAATAATTGCTCTTGAATTGATGATGCCATAAGAACAAAAAACACTTGCTAATTCCATCTTCTACTCCTGTTTCCAAACGAATAGAAAAATTGACGATTATGGCTTTCCAAAAGATTATACAAGGCTTCTCTAGCAGGTAATTTTAGTTAAGTTGTTTTTCAAACCTGAGTTTGGATGCCCTGTCTGCATTGATGACAGCAAGTGTCAGTGAGTAGTGTCATCTCTGTACATATAATTTGGTTGTAAATGGTGACTATCTCTCTGCTGCCAGTGTCCCCAGAGGGTGTTCATCACCATCTAGTTTGTTTTGGTGACTGTATCACTTAAAAGGAAAATGAAACAAACCAGTGGGAAGATTTATTTTCTGCCTTTCTTTCATACTTTTTCTCAACTCTATAACTTACAGTCTATTTTGTGTTCTAATTTTAAGCACATATGGGCATGACAGATTTTTAATGAAAATCTCAGTGCCTGAATACCTGTTTCTGACACTTTCATACAACATCCCATGGAGAAGAAATAGACCTTAACATATGTCAAAAGCTGTGCAATCCAAAGAGTAAGTGTGAAGATATTCTAAGTCTCTTTTCCAGAGTCATAAACAGGTTGGGTAAAACTCTGACGTAAAATCGCCTGCTTTTTTTTTGCCTCACTTTACTGCTAAGAATGCAGAATAGGACTGGTCACTGCAAAGCAGACTTTTTTCCCATTAACCTGCCTCTGAATAAGTTTGTCTGTTTGTTTTTTAAAAAAAAGAAAAAGAAAAAAAGGGAGAAAAAATACTTTTAAGCCCTATGATGAGTAAGTAGATGAGTCTGATAGTCTTTTTCAGTTCCTGTGCATATGTAAATATTTCCAAACTTTTGACTGCCTTTGGTATCTGACTGCAAACATTAAGTATTTTTGCTGGTGTCTGTAGGACTTTATGTTTTTGCAGTCCTTGAAACTAAGAAAATCATCTCGGCAAGAAAAAAATGAAACATCTGCTAAACTTGAATGTCTGGTTGGATGAGTGCAGGAAAATTCAAAGTGAACAATCTACAAGACTGGTCAGTATCCATGCTTAGAGGTCACTTTTGTCACATAGTACATAACTCCAAGTTACAAAATCATTTAGCACAGAACTGTGGTTACTTTCCCAGTGTTAAATGATTTGATTTGGAAGAAATTGCCAAAACCCTCTTTTCACAGGAAAAAGACACTAAGGCATAAAAAGAAGACACCCCTTAGTGCCCTTGTTTCTCTTATGTTAGGTTACTGTAGTTCTATGGGGCACAGAGAGGAGGGACTGACATTTGCGTAGTTATAGAGGATGTCTATGATCAAACCAGGAACAATTTCTGCATTTGTGAGGAAGGTGCAGTGTGCTTAGCTTATAATGGGGCTGCTTTAATGGCTAAAACAATCTTATGGAGGTTTCAAGAGGTTTTGGTTCCATAAAGCCTTCCATGAACTGTCCAGGGACTCTGTGAAAGTCTCCCCATCCCGCCTCCCTGTGCAAATCTGGTGCAAAAAACAGCCTAACAGGGCCATTGAAGGAACTCTTATACAGTGAGCATGGATGTGGCTTTACTTCGGCTTCTTTTAACACATGACTAGATACTTTATGGGGTTTAAGTAATGTATTTCCAGGGTCTTTGGAGTCTTGTGTGTCTTCTAGTACAAAGATGTTCCTTCTCTGTCACCACTGGGCATCCTCTATACCACCTCTGCAAGTGTAACCTAGTAGAAATAAGCAAAAATTGATTAGTTCAACAACACAAACCCCTTGGAATAAGCTTCTACTATGATTTTATGCCAAAACCCACTTTAAAATAGGGCACAACTCAAACCATTAGTTAGATAATGGATCTGTAGTAAACAAGTCATTCAAAGTGTTTAAACTGACTGCTGTTTCCTCAGTAGTCTGGTTTATTTTGTTAGTCTCACGACATCCAGTGAGACAAAAGTAAGGAAGTAAACAAAATATTATTCCCCAAACTAATGTTGAACTTCCTTACATTGCTGTTGGTTTAATAGTTCATGGTATAAAATAATATTGGTTATGAGATCCATGAACTTGGTAATACTTGCAGTGCAGTCCCAATTTTTAAGACTCTATATTAAGTTTTTCAATTTCCTAGGCGTCAGGACATCTAGAAACACCACTGTTTTATTTCAGGCCTCCTGAGGTGAATTTGCATTGAAATGCAGCATCATGGTGTGATGATGTGCATCAGAATGTGACTACAAGATGCAAAAATGCAATGTCATCACCTGATGAGATGCTGTGAGGCATATATACAAATGTTATGATTCAGCAGTGAAGACCTATGGTGTTTCCCCTCTCCCCATAAGATAAATCCAAAAGGTATAAGTCATGTTTCATGCTGAGCACATTGCCTGGATGATGATATTGTGGCAGTGACAGAAAATTGAGTGCAGAAGAGAGCAGAGGACCCATAATAGGTGAATGATGTGTGTACAAATGTGTGTTGAAATGTCTTGTAATGACTGCTGGGTATTAAAGAATATATTTGAAAAAGACAAGGTAATACTTAAAAAAATTATTGAAATAACTATGTCCACTTTTCAATGGATGCTTAATCCAAGTATGCCTAACTTGCAGTTGCTGCTGCCAGTGAACTATACTTATGTTTCTGAAGTGCAAAGCATAACATGCAAAAATACTTAGTTGCAAGTCATGTTTACCTAGAACCTTCACGCTATTGCTAGCCAGAAAGCAGCAAGCCAAGAAATCTCAGATACAGCAAGCATAACAGAATATTACTACTACTCCACAGTTATAAATTACATAAACTTGTTCATAATCTGAGTAACCTAGGCAAATAGGACTATAGTTAGTTGGAAAGATGATTTTGAAGATGTTCCCTAAGATCAATATTTATAATGTTTGGTGAACTGACCTGTGGGACTCTCTGCAGATGAGATAAAATGGTTGTGATGGAAATGTTGTGTATAAATGTTAATGTCTTCTCTAAAATATAAGAAAATAAAATTCTGTGAAATGTTTATGCATTTTATTAATATTAAATATTTAAAGGAAATTTCCCTTTTGAATGTATATTGAAATATATTTGAAAAACTACAAAAGTGAGTTCTCAGATAAGCCTACCTTCTGTTATTACAACTCTATTCAACACAGAGGATATTTTCTTTCTTTCAGAGAAATCTGCCTACTCAGTTGAGTTTTCCCAAGGTCACCAGTTTTAATTAATATGCAGTTTTCATAGTTGGTTGATGAAACTGTGAATCATTAAAACCTTAAAAATGTGTAATATCATCCTTTGTAACTCTTACCTTTTCATATATTTCATGAATATCTCTTTCCCTTCTTTCTTCTGGGGGAAACAAAAAAAAAGTATGAACATGACGATGATAAGGAAAGTGGGTATCTGTGGGTATTTTTTTCTCTGTCACCTTTGTTCCTGCCAAGCTGTTTTATATGACTGATTTTTTTTTTCCACTTGAAATTAACATTCTTAACTAACTTCATCTTCCAGCCAATCTATGTCATATCAAGCAGTGCCTAAGTCCACAAAGGAACTCAACAGTTTCACCTGCAAACATATACTGTTGATTAAGAATATTATCAGTTCAAATTCAATAGACCTGATAACTTAAAGAGAAAACAAGTTTATACTTGATCACATTTTTCTTTATCAATTGTGGCTATAAGGACCTAGGCTGCTTTAGCTGGCTATTTAAGTGTCTTACGTTTTGTCTTGTTCTGTTTATTTCTTGATCTTTCTTCTTTCTAGCATTTTCCAGAGGAAAAAACAATTTTAAATGAGTTACAGTAAGTACTGTAGAGAATATAAATGTCCTTCTGTTTGGGAATAGTGCGTCATATGTGCTCAGGTAGAGGAAAGTCATTTTCAATTTTCAGGCATAATGTCGGTCAAGAGTGCCTGCTGATTCATTCTGAGGAGGGTGAGTCAGACAAGCTAAATTAGGTTTCTGCTCTGAATCATCCTCTATAGACTATCTTACTCTGCTGACTATAGACGAAGCCTAAAGAGATTAGCTATACAGGGCTAAAATTGCACTTTGTCAATACCCATTTCCTAACTGTCCTTTTTTTGAAGTCCATTCTATTCTGAACCCCAAGAGCTAATGGATGAAAATAGGTAGCTGACACTTGACATTTGATTGTTCTTGAAGAGAGAATAAGCAGGGAATTTATATAATCCCCCAAATATCCTTCTCCAATATTTTTGTATAGTAATAAATCTACTCTTTCAGTAGAAGTACCAACAATATGTCTTGAAGTAGCTGTATGGTTAGGAAAAAAAGCAAGTAAAGAGATAGCAGATTCAGAAAATGCGTATATGTTTTGCAACCCAGAAAGAGTTCTTAAATGTTGCAATTATATTTGTAATTTTTCATGTGTATTTCACAAAAAAAAAAAATAAAAAAAAAAATCACTTTCTAGACAGACTTTTGAAGTAGAGTCATTTAAATAGACCTGCCCTTAAAATATGCTTGCAGAATCCTTAGCAAAATGGGCAAACATGCCCTCTGACTCTGGTAATAGCGCCTTGATATTCATGTCAATAATATTTCATTATTTTTGTTGATTGTGTAGTCTGGATGCTGATAAATGGTCAAAGCTGATATTGCTAGACTTGGACTACAGCTGTCCACTAGTATATGGAACAAATATTTCATTCAAATTGTCTCTATAAATCTTCTACAGTCATAATTGTCTTTCTTCGACATGAATTTCATCTAGGACAGTTTACATTTTTCTATCTGTTTATATCTTTATCTGTATCTTTATATGTACCTCCTAAAATGGTTAGCAAAACCACCATAACTTACATATTTTACCACTCTAAACCAAGAATATATCTCTATTTTGTGGTAAAATAGAAGATGTCTCACCTTTTCCTGATAATGAATTTCTAGTTTTCTTAGTCCAACTTGGAGTCTTAGAGTTGTCAGCGAACCCCTTTATAATTTTCCTAACGCATTTTTAAGCAGTATTTTTACCCTCATCTAAGGGAGTTCACTGAGTTCCTTTGTTCTATTCTCAGAGACAGAAGCACAAGAACAAGGCAGATTTATATGACAGGAGCATAAAGAAATAACTTTCCCTAGCCCTGCTTCTATGGGCCATATTTGAATTGTGTGTACCAGCTGTGCCACTCCTCATCCTCCCTTCTGCCCATTGTTATTGCAGTTGCATCCAGCTTTGACAACACCTGTGTATTACCAGGGTGTTGATGTGTGGCACCATTTTTATGACTTCCTTTAGTTTGCTTGATCTCATAGCTCTTATCCTCCAGAGAGTTCAATTGCAAGTGAAAATACAGGGCAAACATTTTTCATGTGGTTGACATAGAACATATATTTGCAACCTGCCTCTCCAAGAGTATATTGTATGTAATAAAGGAGCAAACAAATAATGCCTTCCACTGCAAAACATGAGGGACGGTTTAGGAAGGCTGCTCTGTGTTTGTTCTGTTTGAGATTAGTAGTTAGAGAAGTTTGATTTATGCCACTGACAATAACTGTTCATTTTATTCTGGCTAATGCATTTAAACTTCACAACAATAGTACATTGCAAGTGCAGCATAAAGAATTGCTGCATTAAGCATTATTCAAGGTGCAAATTCAAGAATTTAAATTTTAGGAACTACTGGAGTCCAGGGGTCATTACTTTTGTCCTTCTCTTCCTGCGTAGGTTTATTAACCCTCATGCACTATGAAAGGACATAAGTCTGATTTGTTCACAACAGTGTTGTCCCACTCATAAGGACTCAACTGAACTTTACCAAGAAGGGCTCTCAGAAGTGTTACATGCTAATAAATTTAATGAAAACAGTTTATTGGGTGAAATGAGGGAAAGACACTAGTTCATCACAAGTTAGGTGCTTGAGATCCAGAGTCATAAAAAGCCAGTTTTTACCTACCTCATAACAATTGTTGCTATGTCATTGCATGGGATACATCTCCCCTAGGGATGCACATGGATTCTTCTTTTGATCTCCTTTTCTCATTCTCACCCAACTTGGCCCATCTTTCCCTCTGGAGTCTGAATACTTGTGTAGGCCCAGCCAACTTCTGCAAAGCCTTTTGAACCATTTGCTTTTCCTGTTTTCTGATTACTTCTATTTTTTTTTTTCTGATTTGGGTCCTACTAGGAGAAATACTCCTAGCTTGGACGTGAAAAAGCTCCCAGATTTCTCCTTGCTGCTGGTCTTGCACTAGTCCTGTGCAGCTGAGAGCAGCTATTGCAGACAATGTGTAGTTGAATGCCGCAGCTACTTGCTTCAGAAGACCTGTCTGATTGCTCTGTATCAGGCATATAGAATCTCAACACCATGAGGGGCTTGATAAAGTTAAAGGAGAATAATTTCCTCAGAGGTATAAGTTATTAAAATTGAAAACACCTCCAGTAAGAATGTATAAAACTACAGTTTACCACAGACATAAGAATTGAGCAGATCTGCATGGATTTTCCAAGGTATGACAACAAGTTCTTAAAATATATTGAAACAAAATTACATTTTCGAAAATTATCAGTGTCATCCAGAGCTGAAAAAAGAATATCTGGATTTAATGGAAGATAACACCATTCTTTATATTCAAAGAAAATGGCTCCCTTTTTTCTGGAGCGTTTTTCAAAATAGTGAGTCTGGGTAGAAGTATATCATGAGAAATTTAACTACAAGTATTTTAGCAAAATTAAGAAAAATAAGATCGAGGCATTGGAAGCTCTGGTCAATTTCTCTACCAGGCAGGGTCAGTTACATTACTTATATGAATGACAGTACTTCATCCCCACCAATTGAGAGTTGTAGATGATGCCTTCAAATATTATTTTAAAGGTGCCTGGTAGTACACAGATGCATTAATTTTATATTACGGCCTATCTACTGTAGACAAATGTCATTACTTCTGTTTAGGAGCAGCGTGAGTGGTAAGAGGCAGTAAGACTTCTGGAATGCAACAATCTTAAAATAGTCATGGATATTCTGTCTCTACTGTGTTGTCTTTTATTTATAAGTGGATCTTCTGTATTTACTGCACAGAGCAAGTGTAGGTAAAGGTAATGATCTTGTCTCAAGTGTCTTAAAAATTTTCAGGAAATTTACTAACACAAAAATTAAATTAATTTGGAATAACAAACACCACACGAATATTTACCATATTTTTTATCTCTCTGTTATTGTTCTTAGCTTTCAAAAATTGATCTGTTTTGCTTAGTTAAAGGAAAAAAATTAGTGTTAATAAACTTTTGAAATAGGTAGATCTTCTGGTGAGACACAGGTTTACTGAAAGCAGGTCGTCGAATGCCTGCAAGATAAATACAGAGAAAGTCTCTTAGCTCTTATTAAAGAAAACGTTGCTATCAGTGTTCCTTACTGTGACAGTGACATAGGGTAAAAATATGCAAGGAAATATGGGGACTATGGTGGATTTTTCCCTGCCACTGTAAAGCCATAAAAATGATAGTGTCAAGAAATGTAGTCTATGTAAACAGAAAATTTAATTGCATTTAATTGTAACTGTTCAGTAGTGGAACATTTAAATCCAAAAGAGAGCCTATAATTGTTTCAGTTGCATTGACTGACTTTAATTAACATTTACTTACACTGTAAATGTACAAAACTATCAATGAAAATGAATGGACCTTCTAAGGTGAAATGCATTGCACATAACCACGCTAGTAGAAGAGCTTTAATGCTGTGAAAATTCAGGAAAAATAAAACCCTATCCCTTTTTTCAGGTTAATTCAAACAGTTAGAATGTAAGCTTTACTTGCATTTCTTTTTATTTACTTTCTCATAAGAGAGATGAATGAATTTTTAAAGGATGTATGCTGCTGTGTTTGACATTTATATTCAATGGGTGAGAGAAAGTCTTTTAATTCAGAAATGCATTCAAACTACTTCTGCTTTCTTATCTATCTGCTTTTGGAGTCAGATTTAAAACCATCTGAAAAATCTCACACTGAGTTTAATGGACAAGGACTCAAGCCCTTATATTGTGACCATTACCAGGGTCTCTGATTCTGCAACTGACTCCATGTGGGAGTCAATTGAAGTCAATGATGCTTCAAGAGGGCAGATGAATCTGTCTATGCAAAGTCAATTGCAGGACTTATGCCTTTGTAACTAAGCATTGTGTTTGCATCAAAAATGCATTGATCTGCTCTCTGAAGAACATAATGGGGGTCTTTGCTCTCAGGGTAGTGTTACTTTTCTTCTGCTATGTCCCATTGTGATTTTTCCTAATTCATATGTATACATGCTCTGTTTTTCAAGAGCTTTCTTAATATGAGGTGAGTTACTGCATTCATTTTTGTTAGAACTTTGAAGATGATGTGTGTGTTTATCCAGCTTTTTAGAAAGAAAATAGTGATGAAAAGAATATCGGTAAATATAGAAATACTCTGTAAGAAACACGAACATAACAAAAATCTGTGTCAAATACTCTAACTGTTAATAGTTTAAAAGGTTAATTGTCTGAATGTTACCTAATGGGGTGAGGTAATTAAAATGCAAGGGAAGTTGGGGTGAGATGATTAAAACTCAAGGGAAGTTTGATTTTTTCCCTAGTTTTTCTCCTGTCTAAGTAAGAGTAAAAGAAATAATTATATAAAACTTGCAGGTTCATCTATACAACGGGGGAATGTGTGATTACCCAAAACTTTAAAGGCATTCAGAATGACAGGGGTATATGTGCACAACAGGATTGGACAATTAACTTTGCATAATTGTTTTTTAGACTTCAAGCTTCAGACCTTAAATGTCACACAGTTTTCCATATTTTCCCCTTCTGATTTTTCTAACCCTGAGGTTATTAGACACTTCCCCATGATGGCAAAAAAGAAGGTTCAGGCTTCTTGGCTGCCTGAACAGATTTACAAAAATAGATTGAGATTGGTTCCTTGGAAAAGCAGAGTATTGGGCAAGAAGTAGAAGGCAAAAGGAATCTCCCTCAATGAAATTTGCTGTACTGAAAAGAGACTCAGTAGATAAATAGTGAACATCATTAAAAACATTACACTTAGTGTGAGTTCTGCCCTGAAGTCTGACAAATGAGCTACAAAGCACTTTTGAGGAAGAGGGCAGGAGCTGATGAAGTTCAGTAGAGTGCAGAAAAAGTATAAAACCAAGTCTCTCTCAATAACTTCCCTACTACTAATTCTTGACTCTCTTACTGTCCCTTTGATAACACTAAATAATTGAGCATTCCTTCCTCTCTGTTTTTCTATTTCCATGAAATTGTATGTCAGGCAGAGCAGACACAGGATAAGTAGAAAACTTAGAAGAAAGCTGATGCTGAGTTATGTATAAATCTTAAAGACTGCTGGGAGGCTTCTAAAAGTTTCCTTTTTTCTCCCAAAGACCAGTTTATATAGTACTGTTAATAAAGACCATTTACCACCTTAGCTGTTTATACTTGTTTGGTCTCAGTTGTACTTATGCGGGGTTTTAAATGTAGCTAGAACACATTTTAATTAATATGAGCAAAGATCAGAACAGACTTTTGAGACACTGAATAGAAGAGTGTTGGATCTTTCTCCAACTTCATAGCAGAGCCATTACTAATGACTTCTGACTGCCAAACACAAACAGCAAGCACAGATCTAAGGTCCATTTCTAATGGTTACTTTTCTGGCAGGGAGCAATACCGTTGACCCTGCTGAAAAGCATCTGGAGAGGCTGTTTGGGCTGCATAATAGTAGGTTAGGAAGAAGACAGCCTTTTGGTGACTGGGGAGTCTGAAACTTTATAATGGGATAGTAGAGGAGAAAAAATTCTCTTGATTCTTGCCACATCATCTGTGGGGAAACTATAGAGCAGGAATAGGATGGAAACAGCTGACATTACTAGCAAATAGAAAGTCCAGCCTCACTTTGTGGATGCAAAAGAACAGAACTCGCTGGCTTTCTAAACATTGCTTTGTAGGCATTCAGAAAGCCTGCATTTCTGGTTTTAATCTGCCTGTTCTAAAACACATGTTGAACAGTATTTTCATGTTAAAATTGAATGTCTGGATAATGACTCTTCCAGCTTGTGTGTAGCTTTAGGTACCCATTTGTGTTTACATAACTACACAACTGTGACCAGATGAAGGTCTGTGGTATTTTTTTGAACAGCCTGTAGGTTTTTATTAAAAATCATCAGACTATGTCTTGAAGTGGTTGGCTATAATTAGGAAGACTAAATTAACAATTTAGTAATTTTAAATCTATATAAAAATGAAATTTTTTGTTAAAGATTTTATAGAGATTAGAATAATTTTGATGAGGAATATGAGAGGTCTATTTATTTTCTGGCAATGTTGTCAAAAACTTCTCCAAAATTTCAGGTTTGCTTGCAGATGATATAGCTATTTTTCTGTTTGTTACCATTAACGTAATTAACAGAATCTTTCACTCTGTTCTTGCAAGGTAAGTTTTTGATATAAACCATGTTATTCCTGTAATAAGAAACTATCTATGGGGGCTCTGAGGTTAGGGCTGGAGGTGGTATTTTTGTAGACTTACATTTTGACTTTTTGCATACTTTGTTGACAGGTTCCTTGATGTTACCTATTTATAATTAGATCTCCATGAATTCAGTGTGAGGATAGCAACTTCTGAAAATATTTATCTGGATGTGTAAAACAGAATACATAATTTTAAGTCCATACAAGAACCAAAAGTAAAATAAAAACATCGGTAAAAGAACTAGGTGAAGTAAATAAAGACAACCTTACCCCATTTACTTAGAAATGCAATGTGATGGTTGGATGACATTAGTTGAAAATGTAACCAACCGCTCTGTGAAGACAACAGGTGTTGGAAACTGTCTTTCCAAGGGACTTGAATATTGTAGGAAGCACTACATCTTGTTTGATATTGCCATCTCTAGTTAGCTCTGATAGAAACAGGGTGACAGCACCCATTTTTATGTTTGACTAGTTTATTTTTGCATTTTTTTCAGACCCTTATTTGCATGTATGCACGTAATTTTCACAACTTTTGTGCCTGGATTTGCTCTGTGGATGGACTTGTTAATGTTAAACACACAGTCTTCAGCTTTTTCTTGCTGTTGAAGTCAGTTTGGAATGTTTCTCTACAGTCTTCCTTCTGGTCCTATTATTCATGGACTTGTTATTGTTTTCTTGAAAATTCTTATTTATAAAATCAGATTTGTTCTGATTTTAAGGCTGTTTCTTGTATATCCAGCTGCATTTTCCTTGTTTTAAGAGCACCTTTTGACGGGTTTCTTCCTTCCTTGGCATCAGGAACTGCCTTCAAGACCTGAAATTTTCTGTGCTGTATTCATGATGTCCTGAGACCCACATGCATACTCCATCATTGTTTCCAGATGTAGTTCTTGTTTCATCTGGTTGTGCTCTGCCACAAACTCTATGACACAGTACCTTATACACAAACATATTCCCAGTACCTGCTCTAGTGTATACGTACACAGACCTCTTTCAGCAAGAGATTTTTTGGCAGAAGGGAAAAAGAAAATATAGGATTCACCTTACATCCTTTCCTGCCTCTGCAGTTACCAGGAACAGTGAGAGTGGGACAGCTTCATGAGGAAGCCTGAGCTGGGAACTTGGGCTGACCCCCAACATAAGCAGGGCCCTTGCTGAAGTTTAGGCAAGAACAGGGTTCACCTACCATCCTGTGATCATCAAGCAAATGACAAGTCACAAGCCTGGCCCAAGATCACGCCAGAAACCCACAAAGCAAGTCAGGAACAGCAGAAAACAAGTCTCAGGATATGTTTGGGTGCTCTGGTCTGAGCCTGAATGGAGCCCCTCTGGTCACGGGCTGAGAGAGGCTGACAGGGAGTACCAATGGGGTTGGTCAGGGCAAACATGCCCATGAGTGCTCTCTGGCCCCTGACAGTAGTCAGGTTTTTCTGAAGGCTGTCTTTAAAAGGGGAAAAAAAAGGTACCTTTCTGCTAAAATCTGCAGCTCTCTGATTTCTGTGGCTAGGGTTGCTTGGGCGCCATTTAATTTTGACTGAGCAGTTGACTCTCCATCACTAGACTGTCATTCTCTTTCCTTCTGCTCAGTAATCACTTGTAATAAAACCTTCAGACAAACTGTTTCAACTACAACAGCAGCTAACAAAGCACAAACCAACATCATTCTTCAATTCTTTCAGCAGAGCAAGGATTAGTTCCTTCTTTAAGACAAAAAACTTTATTCTGAAGGGTATTGGCAATGTCCAGTTCCTTTATTGGTGTCTTTTATGAAAGGTTACTACTGACAAATGATTCTAGAAGTAGAGGCATGCAATTATTGTCCATGCTGCTCTTTCAGCTGCTGCTCCACTCAGTAATGTGACAATATTATTTCTGCATTTCAGAAATTTTTGGTTTGGGTCTTTCAGTGAATATCTGCAGTTTTATTTGTGAGCAACTGACAGCTGTCTGTGGGCTTACAAAGCAAGGAGAGAACAAGATCATATAAGCAATGCTGAAGGTATAGAGAGAAAGTTTTATTAGTCCTAACTCAGTGATGCACCCTGGATACCTGTGGTACAACCTGATGTGACACAATTGCTTTTAGATATATCTTTGTCTGGAATCATGTTTTCTCAAATTCACATGGGTGAAATTACAATAAATTGGATGTCATATATCAAAATATAATTGAACTGGCATGAATGGATTCTTCAAATGCTCTGTGTAACCTAGTATGCTTTATAAGTAATATCCAGTGTCCAAGCTTTCCATCTACATTCAGGCTGTCTAGTGATATTTGTCTGCGAGAACACAAAATGCTGGGTATGCTCAGTGAGGAGAGCTGAATCCTTTTGGGTTAAT
This sequence comes from Anabacerthia variegaticeps, assembly GCA_035583185.1. NCBI lineage: Eukaryota > Metazoa > Chordata > Aves > Passeriformes > Furnariidae > Anabacerthia > Anabacerthia variegaticeps. The sequence continues at coordinate 51,348,866 of JAWWEW010000112.1, forward strand.
TTATAAATGGACATTGATTTTGGCTTTCAGGTCAACCTCTAGATGATTTAGAAGACAGTACTGGCTTATCCACTGACATCCAAAGCGCTATTATCTTTTGGCCTTCCTGGATAGGGGAAATAAGAAAGAGAAATGGTCTAAGGCACCAGGGACTGTTCCATGGAGGTGCGTGTGTCCTCTGGCATCCACTGAAGAGTAACCAAACAAAAAACCACTTTCATCATCACCTATTGGCTTCAACAGTGAATTGCTGGTCCATAAATACTAGTTCTTTTACCAGGTAGCACCTAACCTGAAACATCAACTGGTCAAGTCTGTTAGCTGACTTGAAGTTGAAACGATACTTTCATTCCAAAAGACTGGTTTTCTCATTGGAAATCTCTGGACTTGCTTCCCAGTTTTTCATTGTGTGATACGCCTGCATCAAAATATGGATGCATTTGTCAGTACATGTATGCCACATGCACAGCCTTCTTTGCCTTGTCTTACTCTCTTCCTCTTCTTTTCCAGCATGCAAATAGTGTTTTTTTTTTTTACTTGGTAACTCTCGTGTTTCATTGCTGTTAGTAATACCTATTCTGCTTTTCATGACAGTTCAAAAGAATGTATCAGCTTGCTAACTCGTAGAGAACAAAACCTCTGCTTATTTACAGACTCACATAATCAAATTTGTTTTGCTGTATAAGCACATCCTTTTTTTAAGTACATTACTAGGCTGCACTGTTTCCCCTTTCTTTATCATTGATTGAATTGGTTATTTAGTGACAAATATCATAATGATTCTACTGATGCTTATGGAGCTGCAAAGGAGTATTCAATAATTTTACTGCCAAAGAAAAAGGCTTTATTTTAGTTTTAGTCTCTGCACACTTTCCTTGGTAAACCGAAAAAGAGCAAACTGTAGGAAATCATTAGTTGGTACTGACAGGTCAATGCAGTGAGATTATTCCTATAGACTATAGACTTGCTGTGTATTTAAAGAAAAAAGGTAACATAATTGTGTATTTTTTCATGGTCTCACTGTCCAAAGAGAATGTATTTTTGTAAACAGAGTAATTTTTGCTGAATGAGTCTGAAAGTGCTCTCAGAAATTGCAGCTGTAGAAATATTTAGGTACTGGCATAAGGTTTTGTACAGATTTTCCAAAAATGGCGAACCAACCCAAAGTTCTGCCACTAAAGTGAGCATGGTTATCTATTTATTTCACCTCAATTTTCAGATCATTGAAACATCTGTCAACAAGACAGAGACAACTCTTTCTAACAGGATGGAAAATTATTCTTTGACTAAAGCAACATCATTCTATGCTTCCCATGGAATCCTTTGACAGTGAGAGGAAGCTGTAATATTTTCATTAAAAATTATTCCCACAATTCAGCATCAGATCAATTTCCATTTAAACTTCTAAAACCGTGGCTAAAAATTATATTTGAATTAGCAAGACATGTCAAACATCAAAAGACATGCCATGGAGGTTTTCAAGTGAAGATATTACTTTTAAAATTTGAAACAGTCATCTTTGAGAAATTTGAGTGTTTATCAATGAAAATATGCATGTTATAGTTTCCTTGTTTGGAGCCTGATACAATACTTTTTCCAAAAAGTAAGCTTCACTAGACAACTTAATACAGTTTGGATTAGGACCTTCATTTGTGAATGTCTTGTACATTTACAGATGACAAACATTTTTTTGACCTATCATTTGGTTGCAGATTGTCATATATAAAAACACTACATAAAAAATCTGCTGTTGGAAACAGTGGTGTTGTAGCATTTCTTCTAAACAGAAGCATGTTTAATGGTCAATAAAATGAGCTCTTGGCAGTCATTCAATTTGATGATTAAAGAATTCCTGCCTTTACAATAACAATGTTATAGTACAAAATAGCATTAGGAAACTGACTGCACTGACTGGTTTGCAATGAGTCATAGCTATGCAATTATGGCTCTGTAATTGCTCAGGCATGACATCATAAAGAAAATTGTCACAATACAGACTTAAAAATTATTTTAGAAAACTGGGGTTGGTTAGTTTAAAAGGTCCAATGTCCCGTGTTTATCCTGCTGATACAGGTCTTTCTCATGGTTAGATGTATCTTATGGGCAGGTAAGGTTTCCACTGTAAGCTTTTCATGGGTGATTTTGCTATCACTTTTACTGAAGTTGAAAAATAAGTGAAATTAAAAGAATCCAAGGATGAGGGACCTGTGTGGTCTTCTTGAGGGCTTTCCATCAAAGGCCAAAATGTCCTGAAGTCTGTGGCTGGCCATAGCTGACTACTTTTTCTATTGCTCTGTAATGTGAGAGCTCAGAGAACTGGCAGAATTAATATTTGATTCTGTGTTCCAATATACTTAATTCTTACACTGGGCTTCTAATTGACAAACTATGGTGCTCAGAATTCCTAGCATCCTGTTGACTAAATATTAAGGTGCCATATTGTATGAGCTGCTTCATGCTTCACCTGTTTTTGAGTGTTTGACTGTTCCCTGAATATCCCTTATGTCTTAACACATTATAAAGAAGAAAATGTCACAAATAAAATAAATGAAATATATTAGAGTAAAGGAAGACACCACCATCTCTTAGCAACTCTGTCCATCTTTATGCATGACTCCTTGACCCACTTCAGTCTTTTAATACTATCCTTAGATTCACATTGCTGACCTGTTGCCTTTCATATCAGCATTGATATCAGTATTAGAGCCCCAATATTTTGTCTTGCTTTTCTATCCTATTCTAAGAAGCTTCATAATTTTTCCTGTAATTGATCCCTGAAGTTTTGATGGGCATTATAAAGCTATTTTAAGTAAAATGCACTAGCCAATGACAAGTCAAAGACATATGAATGCAGTATCTCTCCTGTAATTATTTGAGGCAAAAATGTTAGCACTGCAAAAAAAAAGAATGCAAAATTCAAAAGGAAACATCTCTTTAATGCAAAGAATTATTTTGAGATTTTGAGGAGAAGAGATAGTTTTCAGTTTAGCTCAAGAATGGAAGCAAATCTGCTAAACTTTTTCACAATAATGTGAGAGACGGACAGAAAAACCCTAGTCAAAATCACACTAAAATCTCAATAATTTGTACAAAAATCTTAATACTCTGACCTTAATATCACGTACAAATGCCTTAACCACCAGGCTAAGGAGCTTGTGCCTCTTTTAAATCACTTAATCCACTAGAATAGTTCAACATGAGCTTGAGCTGTTCATGTTCTCTAGTTTTGATTCTGCTTATGAAAACGTTTTCATAAAATGTCTTCTTCAATACCTAGTAAAATTCTAGAAGAAAAAATAAAGCTTGGAAAAATGTTTTTCTTCCCTTACTAACACTGTTTTCAGTGCTGATCTTCATTACCCAAAGTGAATCCTTTTATATTTGACCAAAGAGCACTGATTTCTTTACTATTCCTGTATCCAAAAAAGGTGAAGAGAAAATGTTCCTCTAGATGTTTTGAGACAAAAGGGTGCGACAGTAAAAGGAGTCAGCTAGTTTTGCTCCATTTTCTCTGCTGGAAAAAGAAGAAGAAAAGACTCTATAAACAGGATGCAAAGCAGGATCCAAGCCCTGATCCCTACTTGATCCTGAGAGGAGAAAATAGGAATTGCCAACCACCATCAAACATGTGTCTTCATGCAATGTCTTTGTGGGGGGCAATTGAGAAGAGGCAGTGATGTGAGGAAAGCATTATATCATACTAGTGAGAGAGATTTCACAGGGCTAGTGAGGTTTGGAGCCCCCTATCTCTCACTTTCAGTCCTGATTAACAGCCCATACTAATGAATTCTGGCATTTCTCCATAGAAATTGTAGTTCTGATACTAACTCCTTTTCCCCAGGCTCCATGGACCTGTCAAAAGGCTTCAGTCAAATACTTGCTTATATAGAGGAAAAGAGCTATCTGTATGTACTTACACTGTTGAGATTACCATGCATTTTCTGGTTGAAATTGCATATCATCACAGAGCATGCTCTGTTTTGTCAGTACATTTTTCCTCCCTCCTTTTTTGTGGTTAGTAAGGTGCCTATTCTGGAGCATGGAAGTTCACCCCTGATCTACCTGTATGATATTTTTATCACAACCCTCCAAGTAACCTATCCCTTTTTTATGCTTTAGCCTTGGTTCATTAACTTTTCACCTGGGGAATGTAGTAAACAGAGAAAAATCAATTCTGACTCAATCCAGCTCTCTAAACTTTCTGGAGTTCTTGTTCAACACTGAAACCATGGCCCTGGAGACTCCTCTTTCATAGAGAATATATATTAACTTTGTCAGTCAGTCTGATTAAATCTCTCTCTCTCCCTCTCTCTCTCTCTCTCTCTCTCTCTCTCTCCTGTCTTCTAGGCTCTTTTTAGCCTCTTTTTATGCCAGCCCTTACTGAAATGAGATATAACAGAACCACACCAGTTTTACCCTTAGGAGACAGCTGCAGATATTATTTGATTGATGGCTACTCTGTTTTATTTCTGAACTTGTTTTTACTCCCATCACCTTCTCTTTCCCTGAAACCGGTGCTATGCTCCGGTAAGAAAAGAGAGACGGCAAGCAGGTCCCATTAAAAATTCACATTGTGATCCTCTGCAGCAGTAAAAACAAAAGTATCCCTTATTCTGAAGTATAAACTACCTGGGGCAGTGAATGCTGTGGTTTCAAGGGAATTCTGAATAAGACAATACATAGGACCTTCAAGACTAGAGTTAATTAAAACTTCTCCTAGGTACAGCACATCAGAATGGAATTTCTAAAACCCTCAGAACAAAGCAATAACCTTTTTCACGTTGCTTTATATCTTACTCCACATAAAAAACACACAGGACAAAGAAAACCACCAAAACAATATAGCAAAGTTTCCTCCACAAATATTTAAACCTGTTTAAACTTGTGGTAAAATAAAAATTACTGAAATATTAATTCCATGTACAAAACAAAGTTCTCATTCAAGTGGCAATAGCTTATCTTCTGATATATGAAATGTCACCTTACATTGTGCCAAAACACAATTTTGTTATAGTTTTAGGCCATGTTCCTCGTGTTATTTCTAGATGACAGGCAAGATATGAATACACTAATTTGGATATCAGTATAGCCTAGTCTAGCTTAATTACCCTTAAAGAATTGCATTGTAATAGTCCTTTATTTCCCCTAGAACCTTAACTGGCTCAGAGGTTTTTACTAAGCAGTGAATTGCCCCTTACGTATAGAAGCTAGTTACTTCTTACATAGCAAAGCTTCTGGGAGTTCCATACTGACCTGAACAGTATTGGGTTTTGACCTCACACAGAAATGACCAAACTTTGCAAACTGTCTCCGAATCCTCCATATTAAAAGATCATTTCATAGGTAACTAGAAACTCAGAATCACAATTTAGGTGTTAGAAAATCCTTTGTGCATGTGAACTCAGACAATGTCTGAGTTTAGAATGTCTTCAACTCTTTCTTCTAATAGGAGTACTGTGTTCTAGATATTGATCTTAATCTGAACGCCATACTGCATTTTGGGATCTCTTCTATAAACTGGTGCATTTATGTGAGACACTTGTCTCCTATAAACTGCTTTCTATCTGATAGCAATTAAAGGCCTAGAAGCTTGCTGGGAGATAAGATGAATATTGTATTTTCTGTGAACCGTGGAAATAACATTGGGTATGCATAACAGGAAAACTCAGTCAATGGGTCCTGCAGCATTAGCAAACATGCACTGGAAAGCAGAGTGATGGCCATTTTGCTAGAGATGATACTTTTCCATCCCATAACTCTTAGGCAGATGCATACAGCAAATGCTACAGCAGAAGAAGCCAGTAGGTCCATCCAGTTGGCCCTATCTCTACCAGACGTCAATGCCAAAATCTTTGGAGGAGGTGATAAAGCCTATGTTATGTACCTAATTTTGTAATAATATACTATAGGGATAAATTTCTTCATGATTCCAGCTGGTGATCGGTTTATGTCTTGAAACTATCTGTGGATATACTCAATAATTTTTTTTTTCCCTGTTGGCAACATCTATTTAATAGAAAGAAAACAAATCCAGGAACATTAAAAGCATGGTGGAAACATTACACAGCTCATCTTGGAAAATGATGGGTTTGTTTCTATCTTTTAAAAATAATGTTACAGATGGCACTAGCATGGAATTTTCACAACTTAAGGGCTGTTTTAATAAACATCTAATGTCAAAGTCAGCACTGGAAAGAGCAGGTGTAGCTCTTTATTTTTTGCTTCTGTATCTTAATCATGATCCTCAGCCAGGAGACAGAAGCCATTGAGTGTAATATTGTAAAGGAGAAAAGACAAAATGGTGTGATTTGAAGTTGATAAGCCTGTTTTTACAATGTAATACAAGTTATTTATTCTCCTTTCACAGGATGGAAGTGTTAATATTGTGAAGTACTATATAGAATTGATGATTCCTAATGAAGGCATTATTGTTATGTATTAGCAGTGTAGTATGTTGTGACTCCTCAGTAAGTAAGTTATGCTACCATTATATTCATTAGTCTTAAGACTTAGCACTTAATTCAACTGTAACATAGCTTTAATTGTTCCCTAAGTGATAAAAAAATTGTGATGTTTCACAGAATGATCCATTAAGCAGAAGATGAACCAAGTAATACTTGAAATATGGAGACATTTTAAGATTGGTACTGTCTCCTGGAAGTATGAAACATTTGCTTCCAGAATACTTATTTTACTTCCACTTTCTCTTCACTCCCATGTGCCATACACCTTCTTTTAAGGAAACTGATATCTGTTTATGCAGGGCATTATGAGATCTCATTTTCCCAGTGTCATTCACTTAAAAAAACCCAAAAAACAAACTCAAGGAAGATTGTCACACCTGAAACAACTTGGGGGAAAAGAAAATAGAGTTAAAAATTTGGAAGGAGAACCAGTGAATCAGTCTGTCTGCTCAAAACTGGAAAGGCAATGATAACTGCAATGCTTGTGAGTTTACACCCTTCTTTCTACCATTATGCAACTGCCTGGAGTTTGCCTGAGTTTACTTAGCATGTTAAATAAAATATGGTGTTAATGGGCAGGGGGTAGTAACTAACATCAGAAGACAAGAGAATGCTTACAGTTGAGTGTGAACAGGTGTAGCTCAAGTGGATGCATGTTAGGATTAAGATTCTAGGCTCATATAAGGATTTCAGACCTCAACATGAACTGTAAGCTTGAAAAAATGGAGACAAAGATTTCATTCTATTTTAAAAGTGGTCAGTGAAAAGGTAGGACAGATAATGACACCAGAAACACTGTAATAACTGACAAATATGTTTTTTATTACTTTAATTCAGAGCAGGAATGATTCTTAATTAAACAATATGATTTTAAGATGAGAAATAGAAGACAAAACAAGTGTTTACATTATCGAACTGAGTAACCTACCATTAACCTATAATGAGAATGTAACAAAAAATTCCATTTCGTTTTCAAAAATCTCACCTGAAGGATATTTTAACCACAGAAATGGATTCAACCACCGGAAAATTCTTCTAGTTATCAAGAACAGTCAACCTGTTCAGACTAAAGGGCAAAAATCCATCCTATGAACTCAAAATGAAATTTACTAACAGTAATATACATGAACTAGAAAATGGCATTATCTACTGTGAAAATGATGTTGCTGCCTTACATTTGCACATGCAGTTTTAATGTCTGTATTGAGGAAAAAAAGTCTTCTGTAAGCTGAACAGACAATACACTTGTAGTTAAGAAGTTGTCAGTGTTGCCTTTGTCATATATACAACTCTCAATAGTTTCATGTATACAGTTGAAATATTTTATTTCAGCTGAATTGCAGCAAAGGCTGTAATGCAATCCTAGCAATACTAATAATCCTTTCAGATTCAAAAAATATTTAGCAAAAGCTGATGTTTTACAATAAAAATCTAAGAATGGATTTTGTGGTGAGGATACACACTGCCAAGAGATTTAAAAAGTGATAGATGCTCTATAGAGTTAACAGTACAAAATTAGGACCAAAATAAAACCCTTTGGCAATAATGCACAGCAGAAGGAGGAGAACATAAACTGCCTTGTATTCTAAGCAAGTAAGGACTTTTGATAGTGAGAGAGTCTGTTGTTAAATTATCACTCCCACCCTTTTGTCCTGGAGCAGGTTATGCAAAAAAAAAATTCCTGAATAATGCACATAAACACCCATGTTTTGAAATCAGCACACCTTAGCAAGGACAGGAAGAGCTTTCAACTGACAAGAGAGTTTGTGCAAATTCGAATCTAGGAGTCAAACAACAGGCTTTGAGAAGACTAGCACTGAAACACAAGCTACAAATGTAAGTTTTAACAGAGGACAACTACCTAATTTTAGAGTGGAAACCTTTATTTCTTCTTTAGTACCATCTGACTAAAGACAAGGAACACTTAGTTCAGGAGCAAGAATACAAAGGTGGCAGTTTGTGATGACTCCTAGATGAATGCTTGGGACTAGAAATGAGTTGGAATACAGGCGACAGAGGAGTTACCAGGCTGTACACAAAGAAACACAGAAAGACTAATGTTGCACATCCAGAATCTCACTGGGTATTTAGCCTTAACTGAAAAGAAAATTGTATAAGCTTAGCTAGAAAAGGTGTTGGGTTTGTGACTATGCAATGGGTGCAAGATGTATATAAAATTCAAGTATAAAGAACTAATTGAAAGAAGTCTTATTGGAACGAACCACTCTTTCGTTTATCTCCAGCACTCCAAAAGGTACTGACACTCTTGTGCCCTAGTGTGAAAAAGAGAAAAATTTTTCTGATAAACCACTGTTGAAAGCAGACACACTTAGCGAAGCACACCTTCCAGAGTACAAAACTCATATTTTTCTAAGAAATGGGAAAAGAGTCTACCAACATGCCATGGTCTCTTTCTGTTTCTGAAAAATACAGTCTGGCAATACATGAAGCAGGACTTCGTGGCTCTTTTCTAAGAGACAGCTGATGATTTGTGATGTCAGGTTGCAAGACATAAATATTGAAAATACTATTCTATGATTGTGGACACTATGCAAAAATGCTAAATGTGCAAAAAACATGGTGACCTTACAGCAGTGAGTGAATCAGGTCTCTTCATTTTAATAACAGGATAGTCACAATCAATTGCTACTTTTATTTCTGGGAAGACAATTTGGCAAGGAACGTGATCAGGAAATTGAAGGTATGCTATATTCAGACAATGAGCCACAGTACACTTCAGGAGAATTCAGACAATCGACTGCCAAGTAACAGGAGAGCAGAGCCAGCATTGAACAGACTGCTGGAAGAGGTGAAACAAGTGAGGATGATGTTACCTGGCAATGTTTAACCATTGCAGCCTCTCCTTTCCGTGCTCCTTAAATATCCACAGATATTTAGAGTGAGGATGGATGAGGTGTAGGATGAAACTATGCTTCTCATATGGGCTGTTTCATACATATTTCCTTTTCTTCAGCACAAAAAATAATAAACAGCAGAAGAGGCTGAGGAATTACTTGTAAACAGACTAGTCAATGCTGCAGAAGACCTAGCAATCCACGTCTGGGAGTTAACAACTGAACAGGGCTCAGCACAGTTAAAAACAACTACAAAAGTAATTTTAAAAGGTGAGACTCCATATCATATGGACTTTTGACCACAGAAATTCTATACTGGCTATCAGAGCTCAGATCAGTTCTGAAGAATGTTCTGGTCAATCCTACAGAAGCTGGATATACTACAAGTATGTCTATATCAACAGGCAAACAGACCATGACCTAAAGGGCATATTGCCTCATGTATTGTCTTGTCCAAGATGAGAGAGGCAGGAACTATAAGAAAATCAGGTCAGCTGTCATGCAGGGCTGGAATCCCAGAAAATAGAAGAAAATCCCTTACCAATAGCATAGACAAAAAGTGGCATTCTGATCTGATTACAACCATATTTGGAGGATATTAAACCCAGCAGACTTCAAAGGAGTTATGATAGAGATTGCAGCTCAGGTTTGGGTATTGTTTGAGCTCCTACACTAGTGTACAATTGCCAGAGCAACTATTTCACATCCAGAGAAATTTCATGTGAATTTCCAGAAAATTTCACTTTCACAGTCTTGCTTGGAAGCAAGAAGAACTGAAAACCTTAGTGCCTGGGTTACCAGACCTTAGTTCCTATGTCAGCTATGTACTGAAATATCTAAATCCCCTTGCAAAATCTGGAACCTTTCACCTGAAGTAACGACGGTGCCACAGAAGCTCAAAAATATAAAAAAAGATATAACAGGAGCAAAAATCACTAGAAGTAAAAGTGAAAAAACCATCAGCTGGTGGATATTCAGGGTGTCTCCACATAGCTGGCAGAAAGGACACCACTTGGAGCCACAGCTAGAGGCAAAACAGAAAACAAAACTAAAGGAAGAACACAAGTGTGATACTGATTATTGAAGATCAAGGCAACTCAGTACAAACCAGTATCAATAAAATGTTCCTAAACCTTACTTCTAATTTAATGTCTGCCTATGTGGGAAGCTGACAGAGAGATTAGACTCTTAAAAAGGATGCATAAAAGCAGAGATACAATACAAATTATATTTTTTTTCTTTTTACATGCTTTGTCAGGAAGTTTACATCACAAAAAATAGTAGAGAGCCTACTTTGTGAAATCTTGGTGACGAAACTTTTGCCATTTTTAAATTACTTTTTAAATCAATGGTCTTAAATGCAGATATTAATTGTACTTTTGAAAATACAAAGTCCATTGAAGGAACAGTAGAGATGCTGAATTCAGTATTGAGGAAATGCATGTGATAGTGTAGGCAGTGAATGTTTGTTATTGTTATTTCATACTTCCTTTGGTAATTTTTTGAACATTTTACAGCATTTCAGGTTTGGGGTTTTACTGGTTTTGTTTCCTGTTCAATACATTGACATTTATAGATTTTCTCAGTGCAAACAGAAAGTTGATGTGATGATTGCCTAAGTTGCCAAGTATTTGTTCGTTAAATTGTTTTCCACTTTCGAGATGTGTCAGTAGCAAAGTAACAGATGCATTCTTATGCTGCTGACTAATTGACCAATTGCAATAACAAAAATATAGTCAGAACTACTCCTGCTTTGAAATAGGAAACATTTGTAGTGTTATGGCCATTATCTGGTAATACGACAGAAGTCTATGTTCTCTTATAGCAGAAGTGCTTAGTGTCTTGAATATTGTGGAAACAGCAAGTTAGCAAAAGAGCTGTTCTGCATTTTAAGGCTGTGCTTAGGCAATTTGGAGCTGTAGCTATAATATTATGTAAGTATTCCTACTATTTAGTGTCTAGAATTCTGCCTTTTTTTTTTTTTTCTTTAACCTAAAGGAACTGTCAGTTTATCTCAGAAATACTTCCCTCAGCATCTGGCACCTGTGTGCATGGTTGGGTAGTACTTGCGGACTGTCCGCCTTTGCAATGCAAAGGAGTGCAGATGGCAGCAAAAGTCCAAAGTCATGAGACATCTTTGGGATATGTAGTGCAACTCACACATTCCTCAAATAGAGTTTCACCAAAAATATGATGTTTCACCGGTAGAAAATATTTCACACACACCAACATCTCCAATAATTTAACTTTTTGGTAAAAAAATTAATTTTTTTTAATTAAAAATCAAAATATTAATTCCATAATCTTCCTCCTCCACCGTCCCCAAACCCCACCCCCCATGCCTCCTATCCCCCCCAGGTTGTAACTCAAACATCTCTCAACTCTACTCTCTTCTACAGATGGGTTATTCTGTCTACATTGAACATCCCATGAATTACTCTGTTAATGCCTATTTGCTAAAGTTATGATTCTCAAGTAGAAAAAGAAATAATCTATTTTTCTCAGTTGTTGAATGCACTGTGCTCAGTTTACAGTTCCAGTCTTTTTGGGTTTTTTTGCCTATTTTTTTTTCCTAGTATTTTAGGCCTTTCTACTGCTTATAAATGATAAAAAAATGTTTTCCTAAATGAAAACTTAAACTGCTAACACTCGCTATTTTACCAGATGGAGTCTGAGATGTGGAGTCTTTGTGCAAATAAAGAATGAGTTTTCCTTTTGACAAATTTTCTAGGTAGTTGAACCTCCTTTGCTTTTAAACTGCAGGAAAAATAACTTCCACTTCTGCAGTAAAAATTGGTTTTACGACCCAGTCTGACTGTCTTTAAGCAAATTTGTGTTCTATGACAGAGTATGGGTTGATTCATAACTGATTAGAAAAATGTGGAGCTCTGAGTTGGCTGTCTTGTATAAGATCAAACTTGCTATTTTGTTTTGGGTTTGTTTTTTTTTTTTTTAGCTCATGCTGGCCAATGCTCAAAAAAAACCTTCTACAACCCACTTTATACTGACCACAGCTCTTTTTCTTTGGAAAAAAAGAAAATGTGCCTGAACTAAGGTTGCGACCTTTTTCAGACCCTTAACTCTGGCAGAAAAATGCTCTTTTCCACTGAAAATGAAGTTAATCCCATTCAAAAATGTTGTCTAGCAGCAGCAAACTGTGTCTGGTGTTGTTGCTTTATTGACTGTTAAGACACCTTTGAGTATGGTTGAGAGAGTGGGGAAAAAATAGAAACATTATTGTGCAATCAATTTATTTTGTTGCAAGGTGATAATAGAATTGTAACTTACTAGGCCATTTTGTTCTCAAAAATCATAAATGTTTCTTAAAGGAACGAACAGCCCACAGACAGTTTCATTTGAAATACTACTTTTAAATTCCTTAGTGCTTCATTTTGAGTTTACTTCACTATTAGATCTGACTGCCAGATCTAAGTACGTTGATTGCTTGTCCTTGGTACATATTCCTTCCTGGGGCAAACATCCCTCCTGCTTCGCCTTGTCAACTTTTCGGTTAGATCGACTTGGGATATGGATCTCCTGTTGTCTTATCTCTACCTATCAGATAATTAATTAACCTCTCTGGTAAGCTTTGTATTCTTCTCCGTCTTTGATGGATCTCATAGTTTATCAGAATTGCAATTCATTAATATTGCAAATCCTTTGGTTAAGACTGTGTCCTCAGGGTTCCAAGGTTTTTCTTGCACAGTGTATGCAGGAAAAGAAATACAATCCTGCTTTTCAAACCAGCAAGCAGTGAATCAATGTTCTTGTCCTTTCTTGCATGCTTACTGTCTAATTTCCATTCCTCTTTACTGCAGCTGTTGATGCCTGTAACTTTGTTATGCTTGCCTATTTTTCTCTTGTTATTTTGTTTAGTTTGACTCTCGTGTTGAAAAGGTCCTCAGAACACTGGTTACTTTAATATAATTTTTTAAACTTTTTATCAGAGTTTAGTGTCATCTGCATAGGAGTTGAAAACCTGATTTGCTGTATTCATTTAGATTTATGTTTACTGTAGGCTGGAATCAGAAGGCTGAGGTGACAATTCAGACAAATCTTCCAGCAGAGATTAATGACCCTTAAAGCACTAGCTTTGTCATTGCAGTTTAATGGTTTGAAGTCAGCTTAGGGATGGTTCTTAGCTGTGCAAGCCCATTCTCCCCTAGTCCTGTCTCACATGAATTTATGTTTACATATTCTAATATACACAATATACACAATATTCCTACATAGTGGCAGGAATAGACATAAATATCACATACTGTTCTCTGAGATGCAACAGCATAGTCTCTGCCAACTTGAAAAAAATAAATCACTGATCGCTACTCATTTGAAAAAAGTCTAAATTTTTATTGATGTAAAAACAATGGCACTTTTCCACTTTTCACATATTTGTAACTTGGGTTCACTTTTTCAGCATTTAACCAGATCATTGTCTTATTATGACAAAAACTCATGCATTGGAGTTTTCTATCTCAATTAAAATGAGGAATACCATTGAATGGCACCAGTGACCTTCTGCCTTGCCTGAACTTAGTAACCAAAGGAGTCCTGGTGGTTTTTAGTGGGGTTACCATTTTCCCCAAAGCAAAGTCAGATGGTGGTCCATGCCCACCTCTGAACACGGTTTATGACCCAGTGAGTCCAGCTCATGCCCAGCTTTGTCTGGTCATACCTGTAGGTTTTTCAAGAAAAGTAGGAAGCCTTTTCTTGTGCTACAGGAATAGCAGCAGAAGCTTTGCTGAAAGACTGAAAAAATTCTTCTTAATCTGTGTGCAGATGTCAAACCCTTGATTCACACTATTTGACTTAACAGCTGGGCAGAGTTTCCAAACCATCCACTGGTATGCAATGATATCAGTAGATGGCCAGGAATTTCAATAACCATGAACATCTACAATTGCAGCCTGCTTAATATTCTCTGTATTCTTATGAGGAATGTAATGTTTCCAATTAAGTTAAGCATTTACACACACTGTGTAATATGGCCTACTATTCACATTCAGAATTCTTTAGAAGTAATAAACCTGGATTGTACATTAAAATGTGATATGACTCCCAGAAGTACCCTGACTATTTTTTGGCACTTGGCACCACATATTATTTTCCACTGGTTCAGATGACAGGCAGAGCCCATCTGAGGCAAAATGAAACAGTTTCCAACTGGTGGGCTTGATAGTGCAGGTGACATTAAATAATTAACAAGTTCTCTTTCAGAACCATGCCTCATGCTTTAATTAATATCGCTTCTTAAAATAAGAAGTTGTTTACCATTGCTGCTTCTGCAAGCTGATTGCTGCTTGCAAAAAACATCTGAGACATGACTATGCCCAGGGGATTGCTTTCACTTCATTGTTTATAATAACTACAAACAAAGAGCTGCAAAAGCTCATCTCGCCATGAGGCATCCTGACAATCTGCCAGTTTAGTCACTAATAATAATGAGACTGGCACAAGCAATAAGCTCAGCGCTAATCTAATGAGGGCCTGTTTCAATCGCCCATTGATATTACAGCAGCTGCTAAGCACCCTTTACTTAGGATGTACATACAAGAGGTATGTATGCCTCCAACCAGTGGAGGGGTAATTACCCCCTCAATATGCCTTTATTCAGATCCAGAAGCTCTGCCACCTTTTTTAAATTTAATTTCTGTCTCCCCTATCAGAGATGTGATCCAGGCCAGCCCTGATCAGGCAACAGGTGTAAATCACCTGGTCTCCCCAGGCCATGGACAAGGCTGGAGAAGAGGCTGAAGTGAAGCTGTATCAGGTGCCCATGTGGAGCCAAAGGTGAGTATGATGTACTGAGACGCCTCTGCTGAGCCCAGCTGATGTCACTTCCGTCGCTTAGTTCCTGCAGTGAATGCAATTATGAACAGATGGGCAAATGACACGATTCCACTGCTAATGAACTTCCCTACTGGGGAAAAGGACAGTGCATTACCCTTTTGTACTTCAGATGCTTAATTGTCATTCTTAGGGTTTGGTGTGGTGTTTCATGTTTGCTTTTTCTGTTGTTGGTTTATTTGGGGGCTTGTTTTGTTTTTCCCCCAAGGATAATTATTTCACGCTTTTGAATTTTAAATTGTTTTGGAGATAGTTAACTAGTTCCTGCCTATTCGGGAAAGTTGTAAGGAAGTGGCAGAAAAAAAGCATTTTATTTCTAAATGGAAGCAATCATATATTAATGCACAGGCTAAGAGAAAAAGAAATTTGTCCTAGCCTGAGTTCTTAAATGCCATTTTCTTCTTCCCATAATTCCCACTGCCCTCCTTTCCAAGAAGTTTTCTCAAAGCAGCATTTGTAGATGAAGAGCTGATAGTACTGTGGTTCATACATCAGTCTAGGAGGAATGAGTAGGAAGAGACTGATTTGGAAAGGATTAAATAACATTTCTACTGAGCCTAAGCACAATCAAAATGAAACCCAGAAAAAGTTGATTCTCAGGTTCTAAATTTTGTATTTCACAGAACTAAACTGACAAATATACATTCTGTATCCACTTGAAATATATGTCTCAGCATCAAAATATCATGAAAGGAGTGATGCCAAGAATCTAATTATAGATAATTTTTCCCCATCTTCAGAAACAGTGTTGAGGGAGAAGATGGGACACCTTACACTTCTGAGAAAAGAAAAAAAAAAAAAAAGAAGTTAAAAAAGTCAATAGTTCCATCATCTTGGTTTACATTTATTTTTCATTTTGAAAATCACAGTTGAAATAAATCACAGAATATTCTGAGCCGGAAGGGACTCACAGGGACATTCAAGCCCAACCTCTAAGTGACTGGCCCATACAGGAGTTGAACCCACAATCTTAGAGTTATTAGCATCAGGCTCTGTGATCGTCTTTTGGATAAACAATTTGGATGAAGTGTATCTATAGTCTGGTGTGTGATAATACCCTAATGCAACTTTGACAAGAGAATATTATCTTTGGAGATTCAGACAATGGACTGTTATTTCCCTGCACTGTTGCTTGTCAGAAATTCAAAGTATATAGTAGGGTTTCCAAATTTCCTCCTATTGGCATGGCAGCACTAATATGCAAATTTTTTCTCTACGTCAGCTTTTTGTCTTATACTGTTATTATGCAGCTAGTGACTTGGCCTAACTTTAAGCACTTATATGAGGCATCTAAGCAAAAAAGTTGATCTCTCCAAATTATTCCCTCTTAGTCACAAAAAGAGTGAGACTCTGTCTTCCACAGAGTATTTCAAAGCACTTAAGTGAGACATCTTAAAGGTAAACATTATCAGTGACTTCATAAGGAAGGAATAAAAAGGTCTGTTATGTCATAATGGAGACTGCAAATGACTCTCTTAATAGTGAGAAGCAATTGGAAGATTTAATGTCCTAATACATTATATAACTGCAATGAATTTTAAAAGGCTTAAAAAAAAGGTATGCGGGAGGAGGTGGGAGTGGGAGAAATAACCCTTGAGCTGTAGCTCCTAATGTTGAACTCACTCTTGTGAAATCACTGTTTTGTTGCTGTAACTTTGCAGAAGCACAAAGAGATTTACATATTCAAAGTACCACAAACTGTTAATAGTTTCCACTGAAACAGATGGCAACATTATGATCATTTTTGCAATTAATGCTGACTACAGATTGTTCTTGAGGCTGCAGTCATAGTTCTCCATCTCCTGTGCTACCACACTATTATTCTATAATACAATTTATTTTACAATTTTCTGACAACCCCCTTCTTCCTCAAGCTACTGAAAATGCTTAATATATTTGAGGATAGTATGAATTGTCTTCTGCCACTTACATTCCAAGGTTCTTGCAGATTAAGACTAGTCTTTCTCCCATGACCCTGAAACTTACAGTAATACACAATCTCCTTTTCCTCTTGAACAATTAAGTTGGTGATTAGGAAGCTAAGCACATCTTAAAGATACTATTTCTGAATACTTCTGACACCATAGCACTTCTTGTTTATTGAATAAGTGAATATTTTCTGTTCACTTATTTGACTTTCCTAACAATTTTCATTGCAAGCTAATCTGACCAAGGGGGTTTTTATTTGGTTGGTTGGTTTGGTTTGTATGGGTTTTTTTCTGTTGTTTGGGGTTTTGTTGGTTTTTGTTGCTACTTCAGGAATTTATGTTTGCTTTTGTTTTTTTTTTTTAACTGAGTGTGTTGATCTTACATGCATCACACAGATTACAATTGTCTTCTTTGCAAGCTTTTTTCATATGTCCAGCAAACTCTGTATGGACCAGGAACCTGCAGCAGTTTGTAATGTCTTTGAAAATAAATATAATCATACTGTAAGAGGCAGAAACCTTTTCCCGCTTGGAATTAGTCTGGTGCAGCATGAAAAGTGAGTAGATTATTTCACCACTAATTCAGGTGGAAATAGAATCAGTGCTATCGTCCTCCAAACATCAGTGAAATGCCTTGTCACATTAAAGGGAGGTGTGCGGGAAGCAGGCAGGCCTATTCTGCAGGCTGGTAGCATAACTCAGCTTTCGCCATTAGAATTAATAAGCTGAAGATAAAGTAGCTCAAAGGGGAATTTTCAAGAATAGCTGGAGAATGATCAGACATTAGTGAGAACAAAATCAAGGAGCGAAAGGACTGGGGAGCACCACTGCTTTGGCCCAGCTGGGGTAACAGGTAGCTAACTGTGTTGCAATATCTCATCCCCACCGCAACACACCCTACCATGGCACACACATGCAAATACCCTCAGGAGGCAGAGGAGAAGGCTGCAGTCCTCTTCTCAAAGAAGCTGGGCTCAGGTGACAAAGATCTACTGAGATGAGAAGCAGCCAGAGCCAGAAACCCTCCAAGGGGCAGCATCTCGATGCAGAGTGTGTCAGCTGGTCCTGCTTCCTGAGCATCATGGAGGACATCCAGGGCCAGGAAAGCCCCCTCGTTGGTCTATCCTGAGTTCAGCAATCACAAGGATGTGACATTGATTAAAGACCTTCTGCCCTAGCAAAATAAAAATTTTGTCACTTGAGTCACAGTTTTTCCAGATCAGTGCTTAGTAGGAACTTGAATCGCAGTGCCAGGCCTTCCAGAGAAAGAAAAGAGTGCTTGTGGTCTGCATCTTGCCACTGTGAGAAGCAATTGCTACTCCAACACTCTGCTGTATTTTTGGAGGGTATGCCTTCCAAACGCAGCAAGGAATATAGCGCAGACTGGAAAACCTGGCAGAATTCTGAGATGCCTCATTAAAAAGTGAAGTTTTGTGGAATCCAGTTTGTTAGAAAACCTGAGGTTGGGGCCTGATTTCAGTTTTCAGATCTTAGGAAGGTCAACAGCCCTAAGTGACAGGTTAGCAGAGTTCAGATGTTTGTTTTTTTCAAGGGTGGCATTGTACAGATGTAATTGGAACTAGGAGTTCTTAGAGTCATATCACAGTGATAAGCAGATAATTGTACTATTTTTCTTGATATGTAACTTATGTAGTGGGGAAAATATGCTTTTTTGTCCACACAGTATTGCTGTAAATTGTTGAATTACTTTGCTATGTAGATGAAGTATTTATCTCCTGGGAATTGTCCTAATATAATGATGTTACAGAATTATTTTACCAATCAGGAGCCACAGTAAGAGGTAGTCATATTTTCTGTTTGTAAACAATGGGCATTTTAATAACAGGAAAGTAGGTTTAAGAGGATTTTATTATTACTGCAAGAGAACAACTGAGATTTAATCTGCAGTAGTAAACATCAAATGCTATAAATTTTGGAGTGAAGAAAGGTCACAGGTAAAAATCTTTCCAATTGAACACCACTGAAATGAAAAAAGACGTAATGCATGGAACTGTATCACATATCTGGAAGATATCTGTTGAAAGACTTTTGTTGATGCTGCAAAATTAACAGTTTCTGGTTTTCAGGAAACATACTTCTCTGGGGCTAAATATGATACCTTGTTCAGCTTTATTTTTGCTAATTAAAAAGTATGTTAGCTAAAATAAAGCCAATAAAAACACTTCACAACCAGAAATCTCATATGGGCCATGGAGACCTATTGCATCACAGAAAGTGCCAGTAAAGGTTTATTTTAGTAGATAATTTAGAATCTAAGTCTAAATCAAACTTTGCATCACAGAGTCATGATTTAACTAAGACAAATAGAGTATTTTGAAAGACAGATCAAAATATACAGAGATAACTTGTTTAGCTGAATGCATTCATAAATATTTAAACTCTTTTATAGATTACAAAAAGAGATTTGGGGGATACACAAGAAATCCCATTAACATCCGCCTTATTTTCTTTTTTTAGGAGAAACTGGCTAAAGAAACTTTTGTTTAGTCTGGGTACGATCTGATCACTGACACTACATAGAAACTGTATGTAAGGTATACAGCATACATAGAATCATATGTATTTATACAACAAATGCACTAATGGGGCTTTCTATTTAAATAAAATCAACAAAGTAAATCTTGAGTTGA
>JAWWEW010000112.1:51377493-51442757 GCA_035583185.1 Anabacerthia variegaticeps
CTGAGAAACTTGCCTTAGTAACTCTAAACACCACTTAATATGTGAGCAAGAAATCCCTTAGAAATCCTTACTCCTAATGCTCTAAAAATCCATAAAATACACACTAAAAAATACATAAAATCCTTAGGCATCAGTTAAACCACCTTTTGTATTTCTCTGTTCTTTACCATTTAAGCAGTTTCAGCACTGCACAGTTGTCAAGTAAAAAGCATTTCAGCCTGCAGAACAGTCAAAGGAGAAAATCCATTCTGTATAATAAATGACCAGTCCCTGTTATGACATTTATCATGTCTTCACTTATGAGATATTGGATAGCAGATACGTGTCATAGCAGAAGGATTATCCATCACATATCCTCCTCCATATATAGCTGTGAAGTATTTAGGTGTGTATTTGCATATCCACATCCATATAAAGACACCTGAAAGACTTGGCTCACAATGGACTTCTTAAGCCGACAAGTCCATTCCTTAAAAAGTAGCAGAACTGTACACTATCCCTAAACCTTGCTGACTGATGTTACCTATTTAATCATGAAGACCTCTAGTGAAGGTGATCAAACAATATCCCCCTGTGACATATTACCTAAAGCTTAGACCTTTTGTTTCTCTAAAACATGTTTTCCTTGATGTAGCTTCCTAGTAAACCTACTAGTTGTCAATTTGATGAAGACTACACAAGAATTATTGCTCACTGTCCCTTTTGTTACAGCCCCCACCATATATTGTCAGTCCTCATTTCTCCTCTCAGCCTTTTTCTTTCCTAGATGGTGTCTCATGGAACCTGTTTTCTAAATGCTTAAATAATTTTTTTATTTCTGAACTCCCTAATTTGCCTGTCATTTTTCAAATGTGATGCTTAAAATTGAATGTTGGACTCCAAATGATGCTTAGTAAACACCAAGTAAAACAGGTTTAAATTCATTACTCTTAACACAACTTAATACCCTACAGCATTTGCTTCCTTTCCATCTTTTTCTTTGTTGTTGTTGTGAAAGTGCTGTATGTTAGACTGATAACTACTTTGTCATCCACCACAAACTCCTGTCCTGTTTCATCCGTCTCATTACTCTCCTTGCCTTCTATGTTTGAACGTGTTAGTATTTTTTCACCTTTACTTCTCAATTACATGTTGCCCCTCTTGGAGAGGATTTTTTTATAATTTTAGTTATCAAGTAATTAAGATTTTATTAATATTAGTTACAACCTATGAAGATGCCTCTGTATGTACCTTCCAAAGAATTTATTGTCTTCCAGCTTCAAATCAGCTGTGAATTGGTTTAGTGTGTGTTCTGGCATATCTCACACAGGGGCTAATCAAAGTATTGTATCTAGGGTGGACTCCATACAGAAGCTCACTTGATATTGATGTTGATATAACACCAGATAGGTTAATAATTACTTTAAATATTTGACTTGCTTTGACCAAACAGCGATCATTTCATTCCTTCAACATTCCTGTTGACTTCAACTGAACTATTTGTAGAATACAGTTAAGTTTAGTGCTAGAAACTAGTAATTTGCTTCTTTGCTCTTGCTAATCAGCTGAATAAACTAAATTGTTGGGCCTTTAAGCTGGCTATTCTATCAAAGTATCCCCACTATTCCTAGGAGTACATCTGTGTAGAATCAAAACTTTGAGGGACTCTGGTTTGTCAGAGCAAGGCATGAGATGGGATTTCTGTTTAGTGGGTGTGGGGGTGTGGGGGTGTGTGTATGGGAGGGAGAGACAGAGAGACAGGGAGAAGGAGTGGTGGTTGGAAATTGAAATTTGAAGAATGCAGAAAAAAAAATACATGCTGGCAAATTTTCAACCATCTGTGTTCAAAGATGGCAGGTGTGTTACTTGGGAGTTTCCATGTGGCCCAAAGGTAAAAACAGGATTGACTTCATACTTTTGTGCTCACCTCCTTTTTATTGGAATGCTTAAAAAGTTTAATCCTTGTGAGGAGTGATAGGCCATTCGTCCCCATGACAGACCTTTTATTCCTTTTGCAAGAATGTTAGGAGGACAGTGAGTTTTCCTCTTGGTCAGATAACGAAATAAATCATATTCTGCTAATGTTAGTAAGTATTTTAAAATCAAAGAGAAGAAAATATTTTGAGTCACTTTTAGAAGTAATTTAGTCTTCAGCTATCTCTGAAGTCTCCATGTTGTGGTATCTAAAATTTTAGGCATATTATAAATGCATTACAGTCAAACATTTGTCATTCCAACCTTCAATTCTGTAACTGTATGTAAGTCCTATCAGATAAAACTCTATCAAATGCAAGGAAAAGCATAGGCACGGAAAGGATCCTATGGAACTTTACCCTGCTGCTCTGACATACATTTATATTAGATTAGATTATGTCAATAATCTATACTTAGATTATGTCAACTTCTGAAATCCTTGAAAACTTAAAATCCTATTTACAGACAGTATAATTCCAACTGCTAATATTTCCAGTGGCCATAGAAGACAATTAACTAGTGACCAGCACAAATTTTTATTTGTTTGTAAAAATATTATTTCATCTTCATGTTCCAAATACAAAAAAAAAAAAAATATTACCCTCAACATCTTTTATGAAAGAATTGTGAGAATGATTAGATTGTGAATTTAATCTTTCATTCCTTCAGGACAATAATTCAATGACTCTGCAGACAACTGATGTATGATGACATTCTTTTAAATACGAGTATACACTTACCACTTTCTTATTGCTAGTCTGCATAATACTGACCTTCTGTACAAGTCTTACACAGTAAACAAACTATAAAACACTTATAAAGCAGATGGACTATACACTGCCTTCTGTTGGAGGAAAAAAAACAACAAAACCCCCAAACAACTACTTTTTAACCTTATTTTTAGTGAGGTTGTTTTTGAGGCACAGTGTTTTAAGTAAGCTCAGTAAGCTCATTGATGTAAACAAAATCTTACGTTGTTTTTTTGTTTTGTTGCTGTCTTTAAAATAGATTCTATACAGCGTCTTTAGGTCACAAGCAAAATGTTAAATTGTTCTCTGTCTTTGTAGTATGTGTGATGTCAAACAGACTGTATTTTTCAGTCTACTTTGCATGTGGCATCTCATCCCATCCTGCTGAGATGAATTTATTTATATTGTATTGAAAAATGCAAGGAAAAGAGTAGTTCTGTTGAAATTTAGTGATCAGCTTCAAATTACAGACTAGCATGTAGAAAGACAGAGTGTTAAAGGCAAGCACATTATCAGACCCAAGGATTTGGTCTTCCTTTCTCTAAGATTCAGTCAAAGAGAACTATAAATTCAGGCTCATTCTGCCATGTTTATTTAAACTGTAAGTTCAGACTGTAAAGCAGCACCTATCACTGAGATATCTATCATCTTTTTGTGGTAACCTTGCAATCTGGTTCTGTGATGTAAACAGCCATGGTATCTTATGCTGCTGCTATTACTATTTTCTGATTTTAAAGAAGAGAAAAAAATGTAATTCTCATGGTAATTGTTTTTGTGTTACAAAATTTTAGCCCACTAAAGTTGAAATGGATGTCTGGTTTCTCCAAGATAATTTGAATTTCCAAACTAGAAGTTTTGACACTTTGATGAAGTCTGGCAATTTACCAAAGATATCAATCTGATTGCTTCATGCTGAGAAAAATTATGTCATGAGTGATACAATGTTATCTGTTTTTATAAGTGTCAATAATATAATAACTGACAAAAAAACCCAAAAGTATTCTCAATTAGCTTACCAAGAAAGGTCTAAATGAGCCTTTAGGAGAATAATGCATAGGTGCTCACTATAAAAAGTGAGAAGACAGGTGTTGAATTCAGCAGACTCTAATCAGACCATCACTATTTCCTAAGTATGAAGATAGCTCAGAGGCACCACTTAAACAACAAAAAACCTCACAAGATGTTTTGCTAAAGTTTGTATACCATTTTAAGGAATTTGAAAGATGAATTTAGACTTGTAAAAAAATAAATTGCAAACATTACTCTTACTTTTTAAACTGTTGAACTTAGCCATTCTATTAATTTTATGCTAGATATACTTTAAAAGAAGAATCTGAATGTTATTATACTAACAGAAGCTGGAAGTCTATTGCAGAGACAATATATGGACTTAGATATCCTTTAACTCACCTTCTTTAACACAAAGTGACATCCACTTTCTTAACCAGTTCTTTTATTGAAAAACACATATGTATGTAATAGATATGGTTTGTGTTCTGTAGTATTGACAGGTTATTTGTATTTCTACTACACAGTCAAGGGCTCTAACAACAAAACCATTATATGCAGATATTTGTTAATGCTTGAATTTGATTATGTCACTTCTTACATAGATTAAAATGATCTACAGTCTAGTTCCTAAGGCTTGCTGAAGCTTGCAGCACAGTAATCAATGAGCGAAATATCATTAAAAAAAGCTAAATACAAAAGTATCTAAAAGTTTTCTCTGAACAGAAAAAAACCCTAAATGTCATTTCTTGCTCTTCCTATGAAGATCAACTTTTCTCTGAGCAACTTTTTCTAAGTATTTACTACTTTATCTATAACTGATGTAAAATACTGACATGCAATCACTTCTTCAGTGTCTTCTCTGTATGCCCAGAGTTTGCTGTGACCAAGAGGCCTTTTTTCTGTCCTAAATAGCCACTTCGCCACTTCTTAAAATATTAACAGTAAAACTAAAAGAATATTTTAGGTTGGTTTTTTTTGTTTGTTTTTGTTTGTTTGTTTGTTTGTTTGTTTGTTTTACATAAATGGAAGCTTTCCAAGTAATTTTTTTCACAACTTCTTAGTAAGGTGCCATGTTATAATTGCTGATATAATAGCTATATTCTGTGCTGAACATCACTGTTGTCAAATGTACTGATAATTCCTCTGATGTCAGTGACAGAAAGATTGTGTCTTGTCAGTAAGGAAAGCAGATGCCTTGGGCATGTTGAAACAGAGAAATTAGATTCCTCTAGGAGAGCAATCATGTGAGAATTCTGAGCCGTTACCTCCCAAGAAGGAACTGGTGAACTGATTTATAAAAAATGAGAGCTGACACCTCTGCTTTAAACCAGATTCAAGTATTCACTATAGTTTGCAGAAGCGTAATTGCATTTTTTTCAAGTTGTGTTATTCTGTCAATGTTTTTCTGTTTTTCTCTAGACAGGACATGGACATGTATCAAGGAAGAGAATGTTGGTATGCAGCTCCAGATACAGTTAGCTTAAATAAAGGTGTAAGTGACCTTAAGTTCACTCTTATATTTCTGTAGCAAGAAATTTAATTATATACGTAAGTGTTTACTGTTTTACTAACTCACCAAGCTTTCTGAGACACTTTTCAAACATTTTCCAATGTAGACTTAATCTTTCAGGAATTGCTTGAAGAAGCTGGATATGGTGGCTCTGACTCAGGAAAGTCCAGGAGGTGGGTGTAACTTTCAGCTGCCCCCTAGGATAACTTGTAAATCAGATCTGAGTGTGTGCTGGGGTTTGCCAGAGCAGAAGTTGCTCCGGTTGTGGTGCTTGGCAGAATGAGGCTGCAGGGTGGTTGTTCCATTTGTGCGAGAGAGAAAGGGCTACTATAGGTTGTGAATCCTTCTTCTCCCATCTTTTGACCCCAAATCTGACTAAAGACAGGTTTCTCCTCTGGGTTATAATCAGAATAATTTTCTTCATCTGCTTCTTCTTCCCCTCCTCATCATCTGCTTCTTCAGTTTCTTCATCATAGTCATCACCATCTCCAATAACTTCTACCTTTGGAGTACCACTTTTCCTGCTAAGTCTATCCATTTTCAGCACTGCACAAATCTATTTGAATTAATTTAATTTCAACTTACTTATATATTTTATTTTCACAGTAAAGTGATTCAGCAGCATAAAGGATGAAAACATATAGACTTCATAATTCCAAGATGGGGTAGACATTCCAAGGACTGGGTCTTAGAGAGACCAAACAAAGGATGGTTTTAATTTAAATGTAAGCATTTTAATAAAAAAAAAAAATCACTGCTGGCTCGACTGAGCATATTTACTGCAGTGGATCATCATTTTAAACACTTTCAGGAAAATCAGGAGTCTTTGTTTAAAGGTAGAATTCAAAAGAAGAGAGAGCAGTACATGCAAGATGTAGTGGGATATTCCAGATTTAGGGGCAGATTAGGAAAAATGTAAAGACCTCAGAAAGGAAAGAAATTGAGCCTGTAGAGAAGGCAGAAGTTACCCAACACTACAATATCTTTCACATATGTGCAATAGGAAGCCTATTCAAAGCAGGATAATGGAAGAAAGAATTTTCCAAACAAAACAGAATATTTAAGAAATAGCATTTCACTGGGAAAAACATCAGCCAGAAATAAATCTGTTCTAGCAATGAATATTAATTTGCTATTATTATTATTCCAAAATATTTACAGTGAATATTGATTCTTACATTCTGTTCTCTGATTTTGAAAGTTATCATCAGAATAGATTTCTGTGCCTAGATGTGTTTCAACATACCTGCATAGTACTCAATCCAAAGAACATCTGCCTTATCAGTTGTAGAGCAGGGCTATATGTTGTTGTAAAAAATGTGACTTCAGAGGTGGCTCCTTAAGTAACTGCTGAATTCAACTATGGAAAGTGTATCTGTCATGGTTTAACTCTGTAGGTATGTAAACCTCACCTAGCTGCTCACTCACTGCCTCCTCAATGGGATGGGGAAGAGGCTCTGAAAGGTGAAAGGAAGAAAACTCAAGAGATTTAGGTAAAGACAGCGTAATAGGTAAAGTGAAAGCTGTGTGTGTGAGGAATGCAAAACTAGAAATTCATTCACCACTTGCCGTGGTGGCAAGCAGATGTTCAGCCATCCCCAGGAAAGCAGAGGTCCATCACACTTAACAGTTACATGGGAAGACAAATGTCACAACTCTGAATGTTCTCTCTTCCTTCATATTCCCCCAGCTTTACATGCTGAGGACTATGCCATATAGTCTGGGATAACCCTTTGGTCTGCTAGGGTCAGCTGTGCCAACTGTGTCCCCTCCCAACTTCTTTTACACCATCAGCCTCCTGACTGGTGGAACAGAGAGAAGCAAAAAAAAGGACTCAGTGCTGTGTAAGCACTGCTCAGCAGTAACTAAAACATCTGTTGTCAAAACTATTTTCATTGCAAGTCCAAAGCATAACCCCATGCAAGCTCTTAGAATTCAGTGGAAAAGAACAGTTTGGTGAGGAACCATAATTCAGCAATAAAAGAGCATTTAGTTTCAGACATGAATAAAGATGATGAAGAAAGAATCTCAAACAGTGAGCTTTGAAAAAGGAGGAATTAAAAGATTAGTGCAGTATGAATCTCTTTTTCTATCCTGACAGGACTGGGATTCTTTTACGTATGCTTGGGTACAGTCTGTGAGAGAAAGTATAATGCAAATGGAAATGTAACGCGCAGTAAGGGCTAACAAATATGGGAAAAAAAATTGAATTGTGGCCATATCTATAACTCATAGAAATAGATGGGATTATTTTATTGATCTGCAAAGGATACAGGATTTAGTCCTGTATCTACAAAGGGGAATGTTTTCAAATGTAGCCTGGGAAGTTACAACTGGGAATGTACAAGCTGACTGGCTCTTATCTCAGAAAGTAGAACCTGTGTAGAAAAAGCTTTAAAACTCTAAGATTTTAATCTACTTAATCTAGTTCTTTTTTGAAAAAAAAAAAAAAAATTGCTGGAAAAATATTCCACTGCTTGTATAGAGTTTAGTTTCATATCTTCATAGCTTACCTTCTTCACATTCTTTCCCTTCATTGCTTTACTTTTTCAAAGCAACTATTTTTTTTTTTACATCTTGTATTTTTTACTACTCAACCAGTTGCTAAAGAGGATGCTATCCAGTCAAAGACCTTATGTGAGTATCATTTAGCATGCTTATTCCTTCCTTTATGTTTTTAAAATATATTAAAAGAAAAAAAAAAGAAGAAGATTTATTTAAAGAATGAAACATCAAAATTTGATCTATGGACCTGGCAGAAAATTTCAAATAGTACAGTTGGATTCTGAATGTGAATTTTCATGTTTTGATGACTGAAGATTTTTTTTAAAAAGTAATTGATATCATAATAAGGTGAACCAGTTCAGGGTTGCTTGCATTTTGACACCAGAAAGGTCATTATTTTAAATAGAGATTTGCCTTTTCACTTTTTATGTTTGTGAAGGCTGAGAAAATACATCACAATAAACAACTATGTATGTGTGTATGTGTGTGTGTAAGTGTGCCATTCTCTTCCCCAGCTCTCCCTGAAATCCAGATGAATGTGTGATGGATATTGATAAGCTGTGCTTGTTGTAATGGTCAGTATAACACAGGAGTCTGGTTCATAAGAGGGCATGGCTAACCTTGTTACAGCAGCAGTGGCTTTTGCCCCTTTCTAGGGAGCTCATTCAAAGCCTGCAAGTTTCCCCATTCCAGGGCAGGTATGGCTCAGCTGCTGTGTTTGTTTGGGAGTTACTGGCAACCAGTAGTTTATAGTCACATTTATGAAGGCAAACCTGGCACCAATTTCATCTTTTCTTGCTATGCCAGCCTGTAGATCCCTGAGGTTAAGTGACTGCAGCTTACTTAAGTAAAAAACAGACATATCTGAGACAGGAATGGGGCAAGCAGCTGCAGCAGAAGCCACGACGATCACACGTGATACAAGAATCTTATTTTTTTTCTCATTATGAAGTGCTATGTTCCTACAACTAAGGAAAGGTTTTTTCCTGTTGAATTTTTGGGGAGGGTTTTTGCAGGTTTTTTTTTTTTTTCTGATTGATTTTTGTTTGATTGGGGGTTTTTATCCTTTTTTTTTTTTCTTTTCAGGTTTTTAAATGAATGATTAGAGGAACATAAAAAAAAAATCCTGAAATAATGTGAGTGAGAGGTAAAACGAGACAAAGCTGCTAACTGTACAATGCATTTTAAGAGTTTTACAGACTGGCTTCAATTTGCCTCAACATTTCAGAAAAAATGAGAATATGCCTGTTCCTATCTATGATGCCTACAAAACTTCAGAGCTTTGCAGCCTCTCACTGCTAATATATCAAGTTCAGAAGTATATCCTAAAGATGAGTATGATGTGCAGTTGAGTAAATTAAGGAAGTTCTTGTTCCATGTTTGTATGATATTTAAACCAATACATAATTAATACTAACATTCTGTGAGACAACTAGGTAGAAGCAGGCTATTAAGGCAGCTACTGGAAAGTCAATAATAAGTCCTTCAGACTTTGCATCTCAATGGATAAGGGAGCTGTAAATGAGGAGTCACTACCAGTTCCATCAGGATCTCATATGATCACTTGTGCCTGTGTAACACTGAGGCACTGATAAAGTCCATAATTATTTGCTGATTTTTCTCCCTTTTTTTTGTACCAAACTCTTGAATAGATCTATGGAACAGCATAAAGTGTCTTAACTACTCTGGTCCTCTCAATCTCCTTTTTATCTAGAACATATCTTTTTCCTGAATGTTTTTCTGTTCAGTTTTTTCCATTCACTAGAGTCTCTGAAGAAAAAATACCTGAAGACTCCAGCTTCTTGAAATTTGAAAGTTGTAATGGAATTATGTAAAAAGTGGTATAATGTTACCTGTAAAGAGCTGTCACAAGTCAGTTGGCTGAAGTTCTTGACTGGTGTAGTGTGGAAGTGTGTTCATAGAATAGAGCAGTTGCCACCTTGGTTGCTGAATGAAATGAATCCCCTGTTGTGGTTTTAACCCTATTCAGCAACCAAGCACCACCAGTTGCTTGCTCACTGCCCATCCCCAACTCCTCCCAATGTGATGGGGTAAGGAATACAAAGGGTTAAAAATAATAAAACTTGTGGGTTGAGAAAACAACAGTTTAAAAAAAATAACATCAACAATAATAAAATATTTCTTTCTTTGAAAAGGAAAACTACAGAAAGATAAATTAAACCTAAGGAAAACAAGTGATACAAATGAAAAACAATTACTCACCACTAACCAACCAATACACAATGTGTTTTCAAGTAGCAGTGCACAGTCACCTTTCCCCATAGTTTATATGCTGAACATGATGCCATATGGTATGGAATGTCCCTCTGGCCAGTTTGGGTCACCTGCTCTGTGTCGCCTCCCAGCTTCTTGTGCACTCACAGCCCCCTCATTGGCAGGGCACCATGAGGAGATGAAAAGTCCCTGACATAGTGTAAGCACTGCTCAGCAATGACTAAACCATCACTGTCTTACCAACACTGTTCTCATCCTAACTCCAAAACACAGCACTGTACCAGCAACCAGGAAGAAAAGGTACTCTATCCCAGCTGAAACCAGGACATCCCCTAAATTATCCATGGTTCTTGTGAACAGGGCCAACAGTTTTTTCTCTGGATTTATTTGGATTGACTGTAGGTTTGACAGCTCATTGTACTGCTAAGCCCTGCCAGCCTAAGTCATGATTGAAAATAGCCAACTTTCATATTTAACTTGAGCTGTTCATGAGAAGGCAAAATCTGGTTTTGCTGACTTTCTTATTCAAGCCCTATTGGCTGAGAGTTAGAAGAGTTCTGGCTGAACGTCCTTTACATGCTTCTCTGCAGTTCAGCTCTTCCCTAGTATCTGGTCCCTTTCCTCTCTCCATTGGCCCTTGTAACCAGGATTTCCGGAACTTTATGTGATATGAAGCAGATGATGTTTTAGTTTTCTTCACAGTCTCAATTGCCCCCACTGAAGACAGACGAGCTCCATTTCTCTGTTAGCTGCTGTAATTGTTCATCTAATGGTCAAAGCTAATATAACTGGGAAAATCCCTCAGGCAAACATAGAAACAGTGTGCCTCTGTTAACTCACTGCTCTTACTTGTACTCACCACAATTGCCTCAGCCTATTGGTCTGTGACAACCTGCTCCTGGAGCAACATTGCTATCTGGCAACCGTATTATTAGACCTGGAGATGTCAGAAGCCTTCTCCAATTGCACAGTGGCAGATACACAGAGAAGCAAACTGAATGGCAGAAAGGAATTAAACTTTCATACTTAGTGGAATAGGAGTGCTGATTCTCTTGGCAGTCCTTATTATAGAGCTTTCATCCTTCCCCTTTCTCTTACTTTCAAGAGCAGAAAAAAACAAAATTCCAAATCAAGTTGCTAAACTGGACATAAGAGATGTTTAAAATGGTCATGTTACATTTTTCTCCTAAGCAGCAGCTGAAATAGTTGCGTTTCATGAAAATTTTAAGGAATCTGTTTTGTACTGAAGATATGAACCATTGCTTAGTAATGAATGCAATCAATAATGCATGTATTGACAGAACATATGAAGGTGGATGTACTTGCGGTTAAATTTGGAATGGATGTTTACAGCTGGAGAGCTATCCTTTCAAAAGCTTCCTAAGGTCTTTTTCATAATAAATCAGGGCTTGTGGATTTCTTATTCAGTTAAAGCCCGAGAACAAAATGTTTTGTGAATTATTATCAGTTGCTATTTTTAGTGGGACTTTGTTGTTGTTGTTTTTTGTTTGTTTCGTTGGTTGGTTTGGTTTTTAATGCAGGTGATTGCATGTGTAGGAGCCTCTTAGCCATATACTGTCTTAGAGAATTCACCACTGGCTCAGTTACAGCAATATTAAACTTTTCCAAATCACAAACGGCCTAAGTATGAGAGTAAGGCAGGAGAATACTGATTTGCCTTAAGCATTTCATTTAAACTCCTACAGCAGGAAGTACTTAGGGCATTTGAGGACTTCAAGTGTTATTCAAAATATAGTATATTTTTACTTTATCATGAGGAAAAAAGAATTTTTTTTGTGGGTCTTTTTGTGAAGGAAAAGGGAAGGGAAAAACATGAGACCTGTATGCTGTAAATTTTTTGTGGTTTTTTTTTTTTTTTCCAAAATTATCCTTGCAAGGAAATCTTATTATGACTATAGTTTTGGTTTAATGACTGTACACTCTTTGTCTCATTGGTCACAATTATTTCTCTGTTATTTAATATTCTTTCCTGTCTTTTTTTTTTTTTTTTTTTTCCTCCTGGCTCAGCAGGTTAGGACTAGAAACATTTTTTTCTAATTACAACCCCCACAGATCTTTCTCAGAAAAAGTTTTTTCATTTGAGGATTGCTTTTATAATCATTACTCTCAAAAGTGACTAACCCATAAGACATTTCAACAGGATATTTCCTAGGCTACTTTATTTCTTAGTGTTCAACAGAGTTTTGGAATTCGCAAGTATTTGTTGATTGTATCAGTGTTTCTGACTTGAATTTAATACGAAGTTTGAAATTTTCGAGACTTTTTTCTAAACATTCAATGTATTTTTCAGATTATGATATTTTTAAAGAAATATTTAAAGATTATTTGGAATAACATTGAAAGTGGAATCCTAGATTGATTTTAGGAAAGAGGAAGGGACTGCTAATAATTTTAGAATCTTGATTGCATCTTGAAATTATTAGCCTCCCAGACCTATATACCAAAGTCATGTCCATAGGTGTTAGTTTCCCTGGCAAGGTTTGCCTTTTGATTGTTTGATGCACTGCCTATTTTTAAAGATTAGACCATGATCATTGCCTTTTGACTGTTCATGAAAATTTAAAGACATAGCAAAAATGTATCAGAAGTTCTTTATGAAGAAATGTGCAGCAATATCTTTGTTACATGTTGTAGGAGAAGATACTAAAATAAAGATTTTATTGGGGCAAATCACACAGTCTTTATTCAGAAGAAATCCTGAGCCAAAATTTAAACATCTGTAGTTTTTATTTTTCAAGACACTACCTTTTTTGTAACTACTGCTGCCTTTTTAGACAGTAATTTCAGGCAGTAATTGCTATTGCCTTTTTAGCTTTTGTATGAAGCAAAATGTAAATGCCAAAAAAAAAGAAAAAAAGAAAAAAAAGGAAAAAAACCTCAGCAGATATGTGCAAAGGTCAGAGCAGAGTACTTGAGAGAATAGGCTTAGAGTCAAATATGGATTGTCATGACAGCATCAAGAAATATAAAAATGTTATCAATGAACGAGCATGCTGAACCAAATTCCAGGGTAAACAGTAGGAACTTAAATATTAGAATCTTTTCCCTGAGGTAAATATTTTTATTTCAGGAAAGTCAAGCCCACTATTATTGTGTTATAGGCAAAATTTAAACCAAATGTAACAGGCAACTAATTTTTATAAATTTTAATACCATTTACTTGCTATTTCAATTCCACCAAGTATCAAATTTGTTTTTATTGAGTACTTTGCAAAGCTAGGACTATTCACAGGAGCAAACATTTTATTTGGTAGTAAATGCAGGATCATCAGAGAAATATTGGTCTTGTTTCTGGGTCTTTCAGAATACTTACTTTAAAGAAGCACTTTAACTTCCCTATGGAAATAAAATGGTATAGCCTCAATACTGAGGTTTCTTAAAGACATACTGCACTAGACACAGAAAATGAGATTTTTTTAGAAAATGTAGGTTTTTTTTCTCTTTAAGAGAAGTGGGTTCTTTCTATAGAAAACATGTTTCAGTTTAGACTATGCTAACAGTATCTGAACTGGCCTTCAGGCATTTTAGACTTCAGTAGTACCACAAAGGTTTGTCTAATTTAACAAACATGTTAACCATAATCACCTCTGTTTCTGATATTAAAGTGGAATTTTCTGTTTACACTGGTTTGAAGTTTACCTAAATTAGATGACATACGGGGTGGGGGGTAGTGGGGAGGAGAGGATAAAATGCCCAATTCCTCCTCACAATATTGTTTCTTTGTCCTGCAGAACTTTAGCAGTGCCTGCCTTCTGCAAGGTGAGCTTCTGCATGTGTCCCAGTCTCAGTGATGCTGTAACTGCCTGCATTCAGGAACTCAAAGGGCTGGAAGTGCAGTGAGTGCAATATGGGTGATTATGTATTCTCATATTATTTCTAAACTACTGGTTAAGTTGCAATAGGAGAAGCAAACAAAAAAAAAAGTACCTCTTGCTACTTGTGCAAGTAGGTGGGGTGAGAAATATTATCTACATAAATATGTTTGTATTTTGTATATTGTTCTTGCACAAGATCATGAAGACAGCTTATGCTTGCATGAGTTTTCATGCTTTTATAGCTTTCCTCCTGTCATGAACTGGAGGCAAGTATGTGGTCAGTCAGCAGAACTCAGCTGCTGGTGGCTGAATAGGACACAATGGCTCCATCCTTTCTTATCCCAAGTTACAGACCTGGCAGCTAAGGCAAATAAAGAGAATCACACAGCAAGGTAGTGGCAAATGCAATATCATACAGAGTCTCCTGGCTCTTAATAGAAATTTCTAGATTATTTAAAACTGGAAATACTAGAATTTTTTTTTTTCTGTCTGAGATAGATGGAGGCAGAGAGCGAGCAAGTGAGAGCAAGCCAGCTGTAGAAGTTCTGGGAAGGATCTCTAGCAAATTATGGATTTTTTGTTTGAGTAGAATAGAATGGGAAGTGGGCATTAGAAATTGTGCTGAAATGAATGAAATAAGCAAGTCTACACAGTAAAATATTATGTATTGGAACGCTGATGACACAGGAAAGGGAAAAAGGGAAAAGGGATTAGGTGGGAATTACATTAATAAGAACCTGTAGAAACTAATTGAGATGAGACAGGAAAAATAACTAAGGAAAAGCCAAGACAGAAGCACCACAGTGCCATGGTGTTTTATTAACATATGGGAGAGAATTTGCCTGAGCTATTAACTTCCACTTGTAGCAAATTCCAAGGGTAGTGAATCCTCGATTAATTTTTCCGTAAAGCCTTAGAGATGCTTCAGGGCTTGTCCAGTTCATTAGGATTGCTTTACAGGCCCATAACAAAAAGAAGACAATTTTCCAAATAATCCAAGACAAATTCAGCGCCAGATCATGCAAGAACTGAATATTAATTGTTTCTAAGAACCAAAAGAGTTTATTATTTTCCCTCTTTCAACTCAGAAGTGGGTCCAATGTCATAAATGCTTTAAACCCACTTTTTACTTTTCTAACCATAACAGTGTAGCAATTTCACCTGTGAGCTCAAAAGAGGGCATTGATATTAATGCATGCTCAAATAGAAGCAAGGGATGTTTTCTCTCTCCACGTAGGATTGCACTTTGCACAGGCTAACAGACAACTGAATGTTTAAGTATCTTGTTATACGTGTAATAAGTCAAGCAAATCTTCACCACTGACTGTTCCTAGGCTACGTATGCTGATGTTTGTCTGCTACATTATAAAGTGACAGAACAATTATTGCTTAGAGTAGCCCTGGGACACTTGCCCTGCCACAGCTAATGACACAAACATACAGCTCAGACTTGTAGGAATACTCTGTGTTATTAGCTCAGGATATGGTCAGAGGAAAGACTTCATAAAGATTTAAGGTTTGTCCAAGATGACCTTTGGAAAGCAGTGACCTTTGATACACATGGAGACTATTCAGTTTTCTAATACTTTCTCTTCTCTTTAAGGCAAAAGCATGTCTTTCACACAGTTCTAGGGTACCCTACAAATGCTCCAGTCTCAATGGTTTCAGTACTTCTCTTGCTTATGGATGAGCTTTTCAGTTATAAATAGCATCTATATCATCTTGATTGCTCTCCTGAGTGATCTCTTCAAGTTTTATAAGACTGTATTGCGAACTTATTTTCCCTTCCTCAGCCCCTAGAAAAGACTTAATGAACTCTGTTGGTATTTTCCTGATGAAGAGAATGGAATGCAGCATTGATGTTAGCATAGTAAGACCTTGTATCATATTCCTTTAACACCAGGAAACATGTTTATTTAACTACAGGAAACTTTACAGACAATAACTGCTCACAGTATTTATGCAAATTTCTACAGCCTGAAACGTTCAAGTAGCCTACACCCAACTTCTGGTTTCAAAGACTGCCAAAATTTAGGATAATCTGCCTCAGTCACACAGCTCTATTGCTTGTTCACTAGACCTCCCTTCTATTTCAAACAGCAAAGCAGAGCAAAAAATGTGCATAACTTCTTTTATCAGATATTGCTCTTAATAAATGACATTGCTGCTTACCTGTTTGTTTTTCTTGATGCAATAGAGGAAAGCTGCATTTGCTTTCTATCTACAGCAAAAGTAGAGCAACCTCCACAAAGCTGCAGTTCTCCTTCCCGTTGTGCATTGGACTTCAGGGTGTACAGGGACTCTTATATACTCATATACTCTTACCTTCTCCCCTTCCTTTGGTGCTCCTGGAGAAAGATGGTCTGCAGGTGGAGGGAAGGAAACAACAAGCAAAGCTTCTGGGTTTTAATGATTATTCACATCTCTTCATTTGCTCAGGGCTCATAGGAAAGTTACATCTGTAACCTGATCTGGAAAGATCTTCCCATAGCTCAGTCAGAACATGCTACTAAGAGTAGAAGCTCAAGTGGAAAAGGGAAGGTAATTCAGCATATGACGGGCAGATGAAAAGTTAAAATTTCCCAAGAAAAATAATTTTTCATTTTGGAAATTATAAGCTGATATAAAATCACCAGCGTCTTGTAATTTTTAGAACAAAGTTTCCAGTAAAATATTCCAGTTGTATCTCACAGTTTCGTTTCCATATGGTATAATTATCTATCAACATCTCTTCATATGAATAGTAGTGTCAACAATTATTGCTGTTGAATATTTAAGGAAAACATACAGAAATGATGGGAAGACAAAGGAATATTAAAAGCAAAGGTGTATATATATCAGTAATTGTTAGGGGGTTTGTTGTTGGAAGTTTTCCTCTCATACTCACCAAATTCTTCGTAACTATGCTCCCTTTAACTTCTCTGTCATTGCAGTATTTCCTTACCAGCTGAACCTGGGCAAGGCTCTTTGAACCACTGGAGATAATTGAGTATTTGTTTTTAAGATTTTTAAGCTCACAGAACACAGGTTGAAGTTCAGAATATTAATTTTTGTTTTGAAATTTGAGGGTTTTTTTGAAACTTAGTAAAATGTCAGAAAAAGCTCCTACTGAGTTTTTTCTCAGTGTTTTTGTTGTCCAGTCAAAAACACAAGCCCAGTACTTATTGAAGTTCAAGTATATTATGTTATTTTATGGTAAATAGATTCTCATATGTCAAAACCAAAAAAAATACATAATACATATAGCATATTTTAATATATTTGCTGCTTTTACTACTAATAAAAATTTTACCCACACAGTTCTAATTGTAATGTACCTAAGTGAAATGTAATCTGCTTTTTTCTTCTTCAGTGTACTTCTTAAGAAAAGGCAATTTTGAACGTCAAACTATTTTTTGTAACTTAATGTAAACATGTAGGAAGTTAATTACTGGAAGTATCATTTTCATTGTATGCATGAATATAATCTAATATTTGCTTTTGTGCTCTACATCAATTCAAAGAGTCCTACCTTTCCTCTTAGTAACTATGAACCATGAATGTTATCACATTAGTTTTTGATGCAATTCAATCCTTTATTTTTTGGTCCTGTTATCCTTATTTGTGTCCACAGGACCAAATTTTTATACACATTTTTACAGACTATATGATTATGCAATCTATGGACAAAGCCACATGAGCTGGGAAGAAAAGCATAATTCCTTTCTCCAATCCAGTTGCATGCAGACGGTGCAGCTTCTATAGAAAACACACATTTACTCTGTGTAGATGTGAACATTCCAGTCCTGATATTACTCTAAAAGGAGGCCTAAGTCTCCTGATTCTGCAGATTATAGATTTAGAGGCCTCTTTAGTTTTGAAAGCAGAAGGGTTTTTGACCAAAACCTCTCAGTAAGGAAGGTCAACATTTTGAGTGGAAAATTGGATGAAACACCTTTTTTTTTTTTCCTGGCAAAATCAGCTCATATAATACTCGCTTCTTGGTGTTCCCTGTAAAAGGAAGGATACTGAATTGTCAGTGAGTTGTGACTTGTTCTGAGGCTTTGTATGTAACAGAGATTACAAACTCATGAAAACAGCGGTAAGGAAAACTGAAATCTAAATTGTGGGTGGTCCTTTACAAGTTGAGGGGTTTTTTGCCTATACCAACATATGTTGGTTTTGCCTGCCTCTATTTATGTGTATTTACTCATATATAAACATACAGATGTGCATGCATACATCCATAGTAATCAGCCAGCTGACCCACAAAGTGATGTAAATAATACCAGCACTTTGTTAGACATTGACTACTGAAAGTTTTACAGTTCCATTTTGAAGAATACTGAAAAACTCCATATGATCTTGAGAAATATTATTTATTATAACCACAAGACAAGTTTATATATGACGTTACAATGCACTGTGGGTTATTAAATATTTGGTGGGCATTTTGAAGAAAAAGAAAAATGCAGAAAATACAGAATAAATGAAGCTGTACTTTGATTTCAAATCTCAGTTTACACTTAGGATATACTCTAATAGTCTAAACTTGTC
Source organism: Anabacerthia variegaticeps (assembly GCA_035583185.1). Taxonomy (NCBI): domain Eukaryota; kingdom Metazoa; phylum Chordata; class Aves; order Passeriformes; family Furnariidae; genus Anabacerthia; species Anabacerthia variegaticeps. The sequence goes on from JAWWEW010000112.1 coordinate 51,395,829, forward strand.
ATGCAGCCATGGAAGTGCTAAAAGCTTTCAAAAGTAAACACATCCAGATGACGGAAGGCTCTTTATCCTCAGGGTAATGGATCTCTGTATTAAATACAGTAACATATGTATAATAAAACATATGGAATATGATATTTGCAAAACCATTTACTAAGCACTGTGTACAGGTGTGCAAAGAAGATATAAATGCCTCAGTCATGACAGATAAACTGTTACAGAATCAGGGCCGCAGTTATTGCCTCTGCTGTGTCTCTGTAAGTGTAAGCACGCTGGGGAAGGAGGATATTCACATCTGAACTAATTGTAAGCTTGCCAAAATTCTTCTTTGGGAATTCAGATTTAATTGCTTTCTTGAACTCTTGTATAAGGAGTTGTTATCACCTTGTTCACTGTGCATTGTTGCTGTTAACTATTAATAGGAGTCCTGCATTTGGAGTGCAGAGAGAGTGACAGTTCACCTGACTCTGGGCATCATTTGCTCCTCTTGGAAACACCATTCAGTTGGATACAGATTCTTGGCTTGGTACTGGATACGTGCTCACTTCTTACCCACATAAAGTCCTACTCAAAGAGTTGTGAGGGATTTTAATTTTTCAGTGTTCACATTGCTATGACCTCATCATCTTTATATTTGAACTGCTGTTTTTCTGTGAGAAGAGGCTATACAAAAATAGCACTGCCTAACTCAGCTGTGCTTCCTCTAGGTATTTGGAGCTGCTGACCAGTATAAAGGTATTTTTAGTTTTACTCCTTTTAACCCTGCAGAATCAATACAGGTATGACTGTGATCTGAGAGAATGTACTTATTCCTTAGATCCACTTAAAAAGTTTCAGATGTTTTTCACTTAAATAATTTCCACCACAACCGAAAACAAAGAAAGTAAATCTTCTTCACTCAAGAATGGATGCTGGAACTATGAGTGATTGTGATTAAAATACTGTACCAATGCTTAAAATGCACTTAGCTTCTTCTTGCTTCCTACTGCATGATTACTTACAGATTGATGACTGAAATAATTTTGTTACTTTTGGGTTTTATTATTGGGCATATTATCCTTTGGGGTTAGATTCTCATTTCTACTGTCTGCAAATCCTAACACCCACAAAAGAATTTTCCAAATCTGCCAGTAATCCCGTCTGAATTACAGAGAGCCTTTGACAGTCCTTTGGGCAGCCTCTATTTGGAAAGCAGTCCTTTCTGAGCAGCTGGCATATTCATTTTATAGTAATAACTGTATTTTAGGATCCTTGGTTATGTCATCAGTTAAAGTAAATTGAGAATGCTGTCTTTATTTCACTGAAGATTATGACCCAGAGATGCTACATTTTGATACAGTTGTCATCATGTCACTCAGAAAATATTAAATAATGCCTGGATGTCACTGGAGAGAAGCAACCTGCTAAGAGAAGTAAGTTGCAATGATCTGACTTGCTCAAATTCAAGGGAAACTTCATAAGTACTTGATGGTTAACATGAAGCTTTCAGTTGCAGAATCCACATTTGTTCGGATTATTTTAACTCTCACTGACCTTGGCAATACTACAGGGGTATGTTTTTCTGTGAGCTATTTTTGAAAAACCACTCTACTGAATTGAGGACATGATTTTTAATAGCAGACTCACTGCTATACCTGTCATTTCTCTTTCTTCAAAGTAGTCCTTTAAAAACATAACCACAGTTATAACCACAGTTCACTATGTGGCAAATAGTATATATAGCAGCCAGGAGACTCTTCTCTTTTTTTGTCCTTGCTTTTTGAGTAAACACAATACATTTCAATTTTTCTTCATATGCTGGAGCTCTGTGGTCATGGAGGCTGTAGCAATGCAAAGGTGTCAAATATGGTGGAGGACTATGAACAAGCCCACTTAGCAAGTTCCTGTACCTGTGAGACTCCTTTTCCTCTGCTATCATTAAGACTAAGGAATTTGTTTGGGAAATAATGGAAAAATATCTCCTTCCCCATAGATCTGGAAAAGGATCCCTTTTCCTTTGTATTCTTGTAGGTGCATGATACACAGAACTACCTCTCAAGGCATATAACGAAAACCTTGTTGCACTGGAACCATGAGAAGTGCCTACATGTTTTTAGGGAAGTACAGGATCTGTGGCAAGAAAATCCACTGCAGAGGCAGTGAATAGAAATATATTTACAGACTGGTACGAATTTTTAATTAATGTGTTAGCATTTCTGTCAGATGCTTTATAAGACACTCTGAAAATTCTTACTATTCAAGAACACTGAGTACCTTGAGTTTTTAAGAGAAAGTGTACATGAAAGCCTTAATTTGACATCACTTTGCACACTAATATTGCTGAAAATAACTCAAGTTTAGACAATCACAGCTGATGATAAAGTAGAGCAGAAAAAATTATATATGCTAGGAAAGAAGAGAACTAAAGGAGATAGAATAAATAGAATAAAGCTTTGAGGAAGGATGAAGACTGCAAAAAATGTGAAAGAGATAAATTTAGAAACCTGACAGGTCATCAACACAACAGTATGGAAAGGAAGAGTGAAAAATGACGCTTCGAAAATATGACCGCAACAGACATAATAAAATGCACAAATGGGCTTTCTTCCCATACAGTCTTTCTCCTTCCTACATTTAGCTCTATATGTCAAGGCCATGTAATTAATACAGGGTTTTTTTTAAAAACAAAAAACAAAACAAAAAAACCCAAAACAAACAAACAAAAAAAACCAAACCAGAACCAACAAACCAAAAAAAACCCACCAAAAACCAAAAAAACCCCAACACAAAACCCCAGAAAAATCAAAGAAGAAAGGCTAGTTAAACTAAAGCCTACTCAAGAATATGATATATTGCTCTCAAATAGAGAATTACACTGTGTAGCAATTTCATCTGAGTGAGTGAGAGTCAAAAGGGAAAAAATGAAGAGAGAAGGAAATGAAGCTAAGTAATTGGAGGAAAAAGAGATGTCATGAATTGGAAATGAGTTTTGCTTTGAGGTGCTGACTCAGATGCATAGCTTTCCATAAAAGCTACAGTAGGAATAAAAATAGAGCAGAATTTTAGTTATGAATAATAATAAAAGAGACTTTTATTTGCTTCATCTGCTTCAGAAATATCCAATTCTTCTGCTTATGAATAGGAAAATAGAAAATCTGTGCTATCCTTCTTTCAGACTTTGAGCCTTAGACTCAAATCTGAAATGTGTAAATAGAAAATGAAACATATAATATCAAACTTGCTTTATGTCTTCTTTATTTATAATCATTCAGATGGGTGGTAAAAGAAATGAAATGTAGGTAGAAAAAGGGAGATCACCTATAGGCATTTCTTATACAGATGATCAAATAGATAAGTGCCAGACTTTTTCTTCAGGCTTCATTTAATAAATTTTTCAAAAAGGAGCAGTGTGAATGGATGATAAAGAAAATGACCAAATATACTTTTAAGGGAAAGAGTTGGATATTAGTACTTAGGACCTTTTGCTGTTGTCTTCACAATATCAGGATTTTTAATACTCCCTTTACCTCTGCACTATGTTTTCAGATGTTGGTTTATTTGTTTCTGGTTTCCAAAGCTTTTCCTCTCATTCCTCTCATAAGTTCATTATTATTCTCCCATTGTGTGATAGTGTGCCTCCAGCTTTTTCTCCATTACTTTTCAAAACTCTTTTTAGTATCTCTCATCTACCATATTACAACTCTTTGCCACTTTTGCCATCTTAATCACAAGTCCCATTGCACAAAAGATGTCAGGACATTCACAGTCACAAAGTTATACTAGCAATGCTCATAGCTGATGGCACATATAGATCATTAATGGAGAAAGCTGTAAAGGTGAGGAGAGAGAGAATTAGAGATAGAGGGAGTGAGGGAAGAAGGAGGGAAGGAAAAAGGGGAAAAGAGAAAAAGAAAACAAAATTTAAACATTTAAAAAAAAAAAGAAGAAGGGAAAGGAGAAAGAAACAAACAAAAAGAAAAAAGAAAAGAAAAGAAAAAAAAAAGAAAAGAAAAAAATGGAAAAGAAAAGCTCTCCCTAGTATACAGTCAGAAAGAGCAGCACTGGGGTCTTTGGGCATAGCAGAGATGAACATCCTCATCTGGGTGTCCTCTTCCACAAAGCAGGTGATGATGGGAAAACAAGAAGGGTACCTATGGACCTGGACAACAGTCCTTTGCAATTCTTACAAAATTCTTACAAAAATATTTAATCCGCTTCTTGTTTGGGTCTTCCTCACAACTGCTCATCTAAAGAGTTAATTGCTCCAAAAGATATAATCATTCTTCCCTGTGGTTACCAGGAAGTCTTGATTTGAAGAGACATCAAAAGTTTGTAACAGTCCTACTGATGAAGACTACTAATGCCTGGTAGAGCAGAGTATCTTTCAGGTATTATTGTCTTTTCTTTCGGATGTGTTTAGTAAGGATGTCTCAAAGTTCTTTTTTTTTGTTTTGTTTTGTTTGTTTGTTTGGGTTTTTTTTCCCATCATCTCACATACAATATTTTCATTGTCCCATTCATTACAGAATGAGATCCACTGTAGCAACATATCTCTTTTGCACTAGGTGAGGCATGAACACGAATGTAGACAATTTCCTAGAATTGTGTAGAAGAATATTTGACATTAATACTAGAGTATTAATTGTCTAGAGAAACATTTTAGTGATATCAAGTTTTTATGTTATAAGAGGAAATAGCTTGTTCATTGGCTGATGTCTTTTCAGTATATGTGTTTTATTATAGATATCCAGTATAGCTGGGTATTACAGTGTCAACAAATTAGTCATTTTCTGGGAAACAGAGCTCGGAGACAAATCTACAAAATTGTTATTGTCCCAAGTAAGAGTGACAGAGCATTCTGAAATATGAAAAGACCTTATAAGCATTTGGCATAAAATCCAGTTATGCAAAGTTGCCTTTCCCTAAAAATGAGACGCTGGAACCCTGCAAAATCACAGTTCTATTTTTGGCTGACTCAGAGCAGGGATTTGAATTAATGTATCTTGCCCAGAAGAACACCTGAAAAAGCAGGCCATGAAGTCATTTTTATGCTATCGTCTTGCTCCATGAATATTTATATAGTCTGTGCAGAATATCATGGCTCTGACAGAAAAGGCTGAGGAAGAGCTACTCTACCAAAATATTTGAGACTGTTTTAGTAACTTCTATGTGCTGTAAATGGTACATCAAGAGAGGTCTTGACCCTGTGTATTTCATAACTTTACATGAATCCCCTCAGCACTGAGTTATTAGATAAAAATGTAAAATCAGGATACATTTTGCTTATCTAAAATGTGGTTTTCCTTGCATTTTATCTCAAATATGCCAAAGTAAAATATTCTGTTTCAGACAGAACAAAATATTTTGCATGAGCCCCAAGTGACTAGGTTTTGGTTTTGGTGGTTTTTTTTTTTTTTTAATGTGTGGTTTCTTTTTGTTTGTTTGTTTGTTTTTTGGCTTTTTTTTGTTTGACTGATGGGATGGGTTTTTGTTTGTTTGTTTTTGTTTTTGTTGTTGTGGTGGTGGTTTTTCCCCCAGGAAAAATGGAAAAGAACTTTACAAACCCATGACCCAAAATGAAATATTTATATTTCAATCCAACCTTCAGATAAAAGAGCCATCTCTTGAATGGCTCTAATACCTAGGTCTGATTTGAAGAGCTGCTGAATATCTCCTCTCTAATTGACTTTAACGTAGGTGGACCGGTAAAAGCTGAAATACACTGTAGCTCTGAGAATCACCACTGGAACACTAAAAAACTGGAGGCCCAAATGTCATCAAGTTTAAGTAAACAAAGAGAGAATTATGCTGATTTACAATAGAAGGAGCTCAGCATAGTGTTTGTAGGCAGGCTCAAGAAAGTGTTTCAAGGTTTTGTTACTTCTTGTTTTATACAGTAAATGGAGAAGGTTAATAATTTGTGAGGCAGCCCATGGCTGATACTTATATAGTAAATATGAAAGAGAAAAAGGCACTGTAGCTTTCACATTTCCAAAGTAATTACTCAGTATTAATCCCACAGGTATCTGAGACAGGTGCCTTGCACATAAAAATGTGCCATAGCTATCGGTGAGGAATTTGAATGTTAAAACAAATATATCTGTAAGATAAATTATGCCTTCAGTTATGCCTAAGTCAAAGTTTGATCCTACTGCTTTGATTCTATAGTTACACAGAAACAGAAAGATATTACTGTGAGTGTGTTAATACAGTTTATTTTATATTACTATATCTGCTCTGGGGGACAAAAATTATCTACCTAATCTATCCTACATTCCTAACAGTATATAGATGGCAGTGAAGCATATGTTATAATTTAGCAACTAGTTGTGGAGAAATTAATGTAATGGGAAAATTAATAATACTGACACAGGAGGTCTTGCAGAGATGATGAGGGAGCAGGCATTAAGTGCAGGGGCATGATTTTAAAATTTAGGCTGCATTAAGTAGATATTTTACCTTTTATGGAGACATATACTTTACTGATAGGACATGTATTTCTCTCTATGTGATACTTTGGTTACCTATATGTACATTTGGTTACCTATGTATACAGAGGATGAGTAACATACTTAAGTAAGACAAAGGTACTGAAGGAATCAAAGGATAATGCTTAGGATCTAGTCCAATCTGCTTATCTAGTGAGAATCTGATCATCTGTAACATGCACTAGGAGGTGCAGGTACTGCTGAGAAAGATTTGGGGATTCAGGAACACAAGAGAATTGACGCTAATGAAGATGACAGCTTGAGTACCTGGCTTCTGCATAAAAGGAAAGCACAACTGCTTAAATGTCCCAGGTTAAAGCCTTGTCTTATAAACCGTGTTGGACAAATATGAGACAGACTCTGCATGTGATGTGATGTTAGCATCACCAGAAAAAAAAGTCTGAATAATTGAATCTAAAAGATCAGAAGAGAACTACTTTAGAGCACTCATGACTTTGTGGACGACTTTGAAATGCAATCTGTTAGGACATAAAGTTGCATAAATACTTCTAATCAAATAGAGCTTGTGTATCTCTTCCTTGATTTTTCTTAATTAACAAAGGAAAATTGAATGAGGATTTTAATAAACCCCAGACTGTCTCAGCTCTTTCCTTTATACTAAAAAGGAAATCAAGATAGATGGAGAAAGAGAAGACACCCTCAGTTCCTTTGCTTTCCCAATAATATTTCCTTCATTGTATCTTATTTTGTTCCAAATATATGAGTACAGATATTTTTGCAGGTGTCCTGTGTTATAGTTTTGATTCTTTCTGCCCTGCTGCTTCTCTTAATATTTTTCTACTTTTTCCCCTCCTTTTACCTTTGTCACTACAGAAATGATTGTTGGCATTCCTGAATACAAAAGCTATGTGTTTTCTACTTGCAGTTTGCAATAGAGGTACCAGTTTGTCAAAATTTCCGTCTAGCAGCCTAGAATTAAAGACACTAGGCATTACCTGAGGCATTAATGGTACTCAGACTCACTTGCTGTGAAACACACCAAGAAAACATGGCCTGACTTCTGAGACTATCATATAATATTTTGTGTGGAGAGGCCATTGGGAAGACTACACAGCTGCATGTTATTGTTTCTCAATTAGGAATGAAATACTTAATTCCTGTCAGATCTCCCTTGAGATACTTAGTACCAGGCAAAGGTAATGATGAAAATGATGTGCAGTTATTCTAGAAAAATAAAAGATTATGTTCTTGATTGCAAAATGGTAAGTTTCGTTTGAAAAAAAAAACCCAAGCTAATCTTAAATAAACCCCACAATCTTGGATCATGCTTTCGTGGATGATGATATGAATCTCCTATAAGGTATGCCCCTGCATCTTTTTCAGTGGTAGGTAAGCCTTAGTGAGTTATTTTAAATTCTATTTCTTTGTTTACAATTATATTTTTTCCTTGTCTTTTATCTTTTCTATTGTCCATATATGTACAATGGAAACATAATTTGATCTGGGAAGTATTATAACAGTCCTTGTGTTTTTATTAAAGCTGTCCCCTCTTGAGGTCTTCTTCTACTCCTGAATCAAGGGGCAAATGGAATATCTCCTGATATCCCTCATGTTTTCTCATCACACTTCCTATTACTGCTGTCTGCCTCTCCCTCTTTCTCTCTTATATCAGTAACTTCATTTTAGTTTTTCAACCAAGAATGACTGTCATAATTTTCCCTTTCTTCTTTTACTTCAAGTAGCTGGATTACCAATTCCGTTTTTTTTTTTGTTTTTTTTTTTTTTTTTTTTTTTTTTTTTTTTTTTTTTTTTTTTTTTTTTTTGTTTTTTTTTTTTTTTTTTTTTTTTTTTTTTTGTTTTTTTTGTTTTGTTTTGTTTTTGTTTTTGTTTTTTTTGTTTTTTTCCAGGCAAGGGAAGGAAAGGGATTTCTGTAACTTCTTCTGCAACCCAGGTTTACTCAACATCCAGAGAATTACAACATTCTCCACTTGATCCTCTGGCTGGAGGACTGGGGATTGCTGAGAACATTTAGGCATAACCAGAGAAACGACATTCAATTTATTCATAACAAAGATGACACTGTTACTGATTTGTGTGCTTTTTCTAGAATTTCTAACTGTAGAGCAAAATATACACAGGTATTCCCCCAAAATGCCAAGGCAATGGAAAGGATCCAAAAGAGGTTTATTTTGGAGATGAGGACACTGATAACTTACAAAACTTAACAGTGCTGCAAGACAGCACCGGGCTTCAGGGAAAAGCAGTTCCCGTGGTCTTCCAGGGTTTTTTATCTTCTCTCTGTCCTCTCCTGCCCTCTCTGGCCAGAGGAAGCCCTGAACATGTCTGAGACTGTTACCTCTCCTGCATACCAGAGACACATTGAAGGAAGAAAAAGGCTTCCTAAGCGGTAAATGAGTTGTAGCTTTCCCTTACAAATTCTTCCAAAAGTACGCCTATCCCTTCACTAATCATATTTGCAGTTTTGGGCATCTGTGCAAAATCATCATTTTAGTCCAGTTGTTACTTCCCTTTCTGACTAGCCTTTCTCCTTTTTTAGGATCTCCAAAATAACCTGCTTTTTGATAATAAAATAACTACTCTGATTTGTAGGACATGAGTTTTCAGCTGCCAACCAGGCATAACATCACTGTTGAGTATGTTGCTATTGCAATATTGTTTATTTTGGATTAGTGGTGGTTTCATCTCTGAAAACTTCAAAAGGTCAGCTTTTTTCCAGTGAGAAATAGAGAAACTTTTGAAACCTCAGTCTGGAAAACCTTTCTCTTGCCCATTTCTACTTTTACATAAAATTTCTCCCACTCTTAAAATTTTGGAGTCAAAGGCTCAAATAACCCACTGACACAACTATTGCCAGGTAACTTTTCTGCTAAGCCTATCATATGTGAAGCTGAAACCACAAGTGAAGACCCAAATGAAGCTCTAGACCTTAAATTAATATTAGAAAGCAAAAAGTACTGATGACAAATCTGCACTATTCGCTTGTTACCTTGACTTCCTCTTCCTCAGAGGTGAGGTGATTAATTGCAATAAATCAAGGAGCCCATCACAATTAATGGAAAAACTCAAAATGTTTTGTCCTTATGTCTGAAACACTTAAACAAACCAGACATGTCTGAGACTATAGGACCTAATGGGATGCTCTCATGAGACCTGAAGAAGCTGACCACTGTCATTGCAAGATCATACTCATTTGTCTTTAAAAGGTGTGAGGAACTACAGACTGGTCAATCATCATCTCAGTCCCTGGGAAGAGAAAGGAAATCTTCCTGGAAGCAATTTCTGAACATATGAATGTCTAAAAGAAAACTGGGACTAGTCAGCATGAATTTTTGAATTTATATTCTTGACCGTCATGATAGCCTTCTATGATATAGTGACTAGCTCTGTAGACAAGGGCTGACAAGTATATGACATTGTTTATCTTGATTTCAGCAATGCTTTCAACATTGTCTCCCATAACATTCTCACAAACAAACCAATGAAGTACATAGTCTTTAAGTGGACAGAATCAGATAAGAACAACAAACCCAGATATTAAAATATATAAAATTGTCAACCAGGCCTTCAAACAAAGAATCACTAAACTGTGAGACTCAAAGTCTTTCAATCTGCAGAACAAAGTCCAGCTGGAGACCAGTCACTAGTAACTAACTAACTAACTACAAATCCAGGGGTTTGTAGTGGGGAAATGCTGTCAGAATGGACACTAAACCAACCAAGAGGCAGTAATGTGCCCTTGCATCAAATATCAACAGCCTCCTGGCTTCATTTAGAGAAGTCTTGCCAGCAAGATGATCGTGCCCCCTTTACTTAGCCCTGGTGAGACATATGTGGAGTGTTGGCTTAGTTCTGAGCTCCCCAGTGCAAGAAAGACACAAAGTCAGTTCAGCGAATGGTGTTATGAATTTAGATACTGGTGATTCTGTCACACAAAACAAAACAGAGACCTAACTCTGCTTAGCCTGAAGTCAAAAAGGCTCAGGGGAATTGTGTCCATGTGTAAAAATACAGTTAAAAATTACAGAGCCAGACCCTTAGAAAATGGTTCTTCATGGAGAAGATGATTGGGCACTGGAATAGGCTCCTCAGAGAAGTGGTCACAGCACCAAGCCTGACAGAGTTCGAGAAGTGTTTGGACTGTGCTCTCAGGCATGTGGTGTGACTCTTGGGAATGGTCTTGTGCAGTGCCAGGAGTTGGACTCAATAATCCTTATGAGTCCCTTCCAAATCAGCATATTCTGTGATTCTTCCCAGTGGTACCCACTGCCAAGACAAGAGGCAATGGGCTTAAATGGAAATAGAGTTACGTCCCTTTAAACATTAGAAAAAATATATACTGAAATTCGAATTAGAACATGTTTACTGTGGTCAAATCCAGGTTTCCCAGCAAGGTTTTACAATCTCAATCATTAGAGATACTAAAACCACAACTAAACATTGTTGTCATGAGCATTTGAGAAAGGGGTTGTCCTAGATGATCCACAGAGGTTCCTTCCTGTCTCAACTACTCTGTGATACAACAACAATATCAAGTTTCAACAGGACCCTAACTATTGTTAAGACTTGTTTGGGCACATATATAAGGCTCTGATCACACCTAGAAAAACAGTTAAAATCTAAACTTTATTCAGTCTTAATTTTAAACATGATATTTTTTCAGGAGACTCTTAGAATGCAGTACAAGTAGTTTGTAAATTCTTGGAACAGATTAGCAAAATTATGCAGGACTTTCACAGGAACAGTGCAGCAGATACTGCACTATGATGTTTCTGTTTCCTAATTTGTCTATCTTAGACACTGCCTAAGAACTGTTTAACAAACATTAAGAGACTTTCATCTTCATCTTCTGTCTTCTTTAAGCCAACAATATCAGCTTTCAGAACCATTGAGGCTGAGACTCTTTCTTAATTTCCTACAGTGTCCTTCACCATTTCCCAGGATTTAGTAATCTTTACCAAAGTTCCACCATATAGCAAGGCTTTTACTACTCATTTATATACCATATATATTTCTACCTTTTTTTTTTTACTTTTCCTGTATGATTATATTTCCTTTAAATATAAAGCGTAGTATATAATCTAGTCTATTTTCCTTTTCCTTTCCTTCATACATACACAGAGCATAGTCTTGCTTCCTTTTTTTTTTTCATTTTTTTTGTGTATGAAAGCCAAAAGTAATGTATTCAACTGAACAGCTGGGTAACTTTCATGCAACATGCAAATCAGTTTAAAAAGTAACAAACCTCGGGAATATGTGACAAAAATCTACAATAGCCCAAATTGTGGTTCCAATACAAATCTCTCACTGTTCAGAAAATTGTGTTCATTGTCTTTTATTTTTAGAAAATTCATTACAAGAACTTAGAAAGGAGATGTATTCTTTTGCATTGTGGTATATTCAAGAATTCCATTTTTATCCTGTAACTCTATTCATTTGGGAACATGCAGTGAACCAGCAGGACAAGGCTCATTTCAGAAACACGGCAAAGTAGGACAGTGTCCTACCAATGGCAAAGCAAAAAAAAAATTTAAAGAGGCATGCTTCCAGTTTTCTATTGACTTGTGTTCTTGGTTTTATAATACTGTAAAGGATATAATTTTGAGATGAGCCCTGGCTAGAAAGAAATAAATCCGAACATACAAATACTGCATTTTAATGCACAAAGTTTGTTCCACATGTGGAAATACACATGGAGTATGGAGTTCCTCTTTGTTGGAAAACAAACAACATGAAATTAAAAGTTACATATACAGGTTAGAATGACGGATTTAAATTTGTTCTTATTATAGAATTGAAAATTATGCGATTTCCCTAAGTTAACTCCAGTGTAATTTGAATATGGATTAAAATCCTGACAAGTCAAAGAACTGAAGCTAATCTGCCAGACAGTCATTGTCATTAAGAAAAGATTTAACTGACTAGAAAGAAACAATTATTTAGTCTCAAAAATACTTGTATTTTCTAAAAAAATTATGCAGAACTAGGACGTGATAATCTTTCCAGTTATTAGTTTCAAGAAAGACATGTTTGCCTTCTCCTTTTTTCTCAGAAAGTGGCAAGAAGAAATCTGAATGAGAAATCAAGATAATCTAGTCTGAGTTCACTGTCCAAACATATGCCCAGGCTTGTAAATTACAAAGTGAGCTTCTTTTTTGTAATAATCCAAATTACTAACACTTGTAAGTGTGACACTGCTCATAAGTGTAGCTCTGTTCTAGCCAGCCTTTAAAACACTCAGCACCTGTTTTGGTCATTGTTATTGTGGCCAGTTAATAGCAGTGATAAGAATGATGAATTGAACATCTTCTGAACTTTTGAAATATTGTTAGTACTTGTTTAAAGAAATATGTGTTTTAATGTTTGATAAAGAAATATATTTGTCAATGTCCTTAGATTTCTGCAGGAAGAAATTCTGCAGGTGATAGCAATGAAGCAAACAGGTTCTCCTATTTCATTTAGCTTGTTAAAATGATCAGATGCAAGTTATTCAGGGTTACAACCTTACAAAAATCTGAAACATTACCTCATGATCCAGCCAAAATAAGGGGACAGAGAAGAACTGGGACATTGGTAGGAATTTAGTAAAATGGAAATAATTATTTAAAATATAGGTTAATCATTATCACTCATACTGAGTGCTGTGTTTTATCTTGTACAGCTAGTGCAATAAATATTCATTGTGTAGACTGCATCTGTGAGCTTTGCATCACAATAAATAGACCATTTGAGTTGCAAAATTGCAGAAGTAGACTACATTCTTTTTCCTATCAGAAGTCACTGAAACTTCTGAATTATGTTATCGTTCTGCAAAAAGTTTTCTTTCAGGTTTGGTTTTATTAATAGGCTAAATTTATTAGAAAACACAATATTCAGTTTTAATAGATGAATTAGATATACTTCCAAGAATTATACTTGCAGTGGTAGCTCTTTATTTCTTTATGGTTTTACAGTCACATTTCCTGTAACCTCAGTGTGTCTGAAATGCTTTTGATTACATAGTATCTCTCATTTCTCTGTAAGACTGGCAATCTGACTTTCACAACTACCAAGTGCAGGTACAGGCTCTAATTCCGTCAATCATATTCTCAAGCAGATAGACTTAATGTTGATCTCATCAGCACTGATATCAACACATCACATCTGCAGGGTTACACATCCCATGAATTTAAGAAGTTGTCCTGACTTAACACTGCTGATCACCCAGTTAAGATTTTTTTTTGTTAGGGCCGAAGTCCCAAACTGAGAGTTGTCATAGATTCACATTCTCTATGGAGCAGACACAGAGTTAAATAACCAGAACAAAAACTCAGGTGAGCATAAATAGCAGTGGGGTTTTAAAACAAAGTTCCACAAAGACAGTGGCAGAAATTTAGTTCAATTTTCATGACTTGCATTGCAGTTTAGTGATAGTATCATTTCTTTAAAAGACTAATTTGTGTAAGCCCTGTTTAGCCACCTTATTATACATATTTTAGAAGCTATGTTTGTTTTGCTTGTGATTCCTGAGGTAGATGCTCAGCCTGGACCCACTTCATCCATGTTTCAACATTTCATAAACCCAGTTAAGGACTTATATACCTCCCAGCTTTCTGCATCCTTCACCTTCTTCAGGAAGGTGACTTTTCTAGACAATGATTCAATCTCCAGAGGTATTATTTTATTACCTAAAGTTAGGTTGGGAAGAATCAGACTTTGTTGCTTAAGCTACAAGAGAGGTGGTCCTTTGAAAATAAGCTGCTGGTGAATGATAACTATATGTTTGTACAGTATATAATAACAACTACATAATTAGGCAGAAGTAGAAACATAATACAGTTCTACAAAACATTTTGTGTTGGAAGATAATAATACTTTGGTGAAAGTCTCCTTAAGGTCAATGTATTCCATTTCATTGTAATTACGCATTTGTCGTGGTATTGCCTAAGCTCATGCTTAAGGACTCTCTAAGTAGCAGTTCATGTTCAGCCACAGGGGAATTCATCCCACTTTGTTGAAAAATAAATACGCACAGTTTAAGATATTTATCCTTCACAGACTATTGGGGAGGTGTTTAGAGAGGACAAGGCATATCACCAGTCATATATATCTTTGCATGAGACCAACTGCCTTCTGAAAGTACAAGTTTCTCCCCAAAAAAGGAAAAATTTGCTGAAGAAATCCTTAGAAAACTAGCTTAGGTAGAGCTTGCCAACTTTAGATGTCTATACAAAGTGAAATGCATTCAACAGTAGCTGTTTGTACCCTAAGAGCTCATAACTTCAAGGAGGATTTAAAAGCATCTAGAAGTAAGGGTTGGGCTCCAGATATCTTATTCCCACAAGTTCATAGCTTCTATTCATCATTGTAGTTTGTGAATACCTTCCAGTGGTCATGAAATTAACCATATCAGTCATGTGTTGACTGATCTTTCAAAATCCTAGCTCTTATTTTTAAATATTATTAAACTTTCACCTTTTGCATTGGTGTAGTACATCTCAGAAGTAATGATGTTTGTCATTAAGTAGATTTTTTGTTTAATTAAAATTTGATGCTTTAATGTTGGTGGCCCTTTTTCTCTTTGCATGACAATAAGAAGGCAGAGTACACATAGACATAAAATTGTGGGATACAATTGATATTATATTAATCAGTTTGTGAATGCCAGCGCTATTTGCAAAATACAGGTCTTAGCCTGTTCAGATTTTTACCCTGAGGTTGCACAGGAAATGAAGACAATCATGGAGTCATTGAATAGTTTGAGTTGGAAGGGATCTTAAAAATTATTTAGTTCCAACCCCCTGTCATGGGCAGGGACACTGCCACAAGAACAGGTTGCTCAAAGTCCCATCCAACAAGGCCTTGAACTCTGTTGGATGGGCCATTCACAAGTTCTCTGGCAACTTGTTGAAGTGCCTCACTACCTTCACAGTACTCCATAGAAAAAACACTGGAAGGAATTTTTTGAAAGATTTTGTTGTTCTTTTTGTTTTAATTTCTTTTTCATCAAACCACCATGAAAAATTCAAAAGAATACATTAGGTTTATATTCCATGTTTCTGCACTTTCACTTCAAAGATGTATTTTAAAGAATAGAGACTTAACTCATTTATTAAAACTAACTCTGCCACCTGCCCTTCACTGTGGAGCATATTCTAGCTACTAATTTACAGCTGACATGGATTTTGTTTGTACATATTTTTAAATGGCTGTCACATTTCTGTATACCTAAATCATTCACAGTTCATCCTAGTGAGAAGAGAGGAGGAAAAGTGCAGCCAAGATCCCTCTGCAGACTGCTGAGAGGAGGCGTATTGGATTTGCATGACAGGGTTTTGGCAGCTGGGGACTACAGTAGTGACTTCTTTGAGAAGGTGCCAGAAGCTTTCCCTGTGTCCAATGAAGCCAGTGCCAGCAGGCTCCAAGACAGATCTCCTACTGGACAAGGCTGAGCCCATCAGTAATGGTGGTAGCATCTCTGGGATAACAGACTTAAGAAGGGGAAAAAGTTGCTGCACAACAGCAAAGAGAGGAGTGATAATATGTGAGAGAAACAGTTCTGCAGACACCGAGGTCAATGAGGTAGAAGGGGAAAGAGGTGCTCCAGGCATGGGGCAGTTTCCCCCACAGCCTGTGGAGTAGACCATGGTAAGGCAGGCTGACCCTCTGCAGTCAATTGAGGTCCATGATGCAGGAGATATCCACCTGCAGCCTGTGGAGGACTCCACACTGGAGTAGGTGGGTGCCCGAAGGAAGCTGTGACACTGTGGGAAGCCTGCACTGGAGTAGGCTCCTGGCAGGACCTGTAGACCCATGGAGAGAGGAGCTGGAGTGGGTTTGCTGGCAGGACTTGTGAGCCCACAGGAGATCCACACTGGATGAGCCTGTTCCTGAGGGAATGCACTTCATTGAAGGGACCCACACTGGAACTGGTTTGTGAAGAACTAGAGCCCATGGGAAGGACTCACGCTGGACAAGTTAATGAAGGGCTATGTCCCGTAGGAGGAACTTTATGCTGGAACAGGGGAAGAGAGTGAGGAGACCTCTCCCTGTGGAAGAAGTGACAAAGTGATGAACTGACCACAATGCACATTCTCCATCTCCCATTGCTACTGTGGGGGATGAGGGAAAGAAATCAGTAAAATTAAGCCTGGGAAGAAGGGAGGGGGGTGAAAGATGTTTTAGGATTTGTTTATTTCACTCTATCCTACTCTACTTGGTGAAAAATTAAACTAAATTCCCCAAGCTGAGTGTGTTTTGCCCATAATTGGTGAGTGATCTCTGCTTGTCCTTATCATGATCCATCAGCCTTTCGCTACATTTTCTCTCCCCTGACCAGCTGAGGAGGAGAATGACAGAGCAGGTTTGGTGGACATCTGGCACCCAGCCAGGGTCAACCCACCACAAGTGATTGCTGGGCAAGCCTGTTGTTGTGGAACAGAATGCTGTTGGTGGAGATGTTTCAGGGTCTGTATGATGGGGAGAGTTTGGATACCATGATAAGAGAATGAAATCCTCTGTATGATGAAAAAAACATCAAGAGTGTCATTTATTTAGCATTAAAATCACTCCCTGGAAATATCTGTTCCTGAGCAATAAAGTCTTCTGGCTCAGCTAATGGTTTTTTAACTACATTTATTTACCAAAGGAATTTATTGAGTCAGATTCATTGTGTCTTGAGACCTTTCAGACCAATACTAAGTTTCCCATTTTGAACATAAAATACACAAGGTGCATGCAACAACCTACTTTACACCAGCAACAACAAAAACCGTCCTGGATTTTCTGAATTATTATCCTTAAAAAATACGGGGGGAAAAAAATCAAACGACCCCTAAACAATGAAACATTGACCATATATCAGAAGCCTCATTAAGAGCCAAAAATGAAGTGGCTTGTCAATAAATGTTAACAATCTACTCGTGGGAGTGATAATGAATTAATGCAGTAATTAATATGGAATTTGATTTAACATATAGAGACATATATAGATGTATGCTCATGATAAGTAAACTGATAAATTGATTTTAATAATTGTCCAGGAGTTTCATAAATATTCTCGAAGCTGATAGAGTCTTTGGCAATCTGCTGAGTTCTGGCATATTAATATATAAACATAGGATCTTTCTGTTTCGTATCTGAAGAGAAAAAGTTCACATCAATGCTGGCATTAACTCCTGCTGATTCTTTTGACACTACAGCATTTAGAGTTAAGCCAACCTCCCTGCTGCTTTGCAATGCAAACTGAATGGAAAAATTAAGGGTAAATTACCACCAGCATGCATGATATTGTAGACAGTCTCAAAATCTGCTCCTGGATGCAAGATCAAAGCATTTCACTTTCAGCAGATGTAACAGGAGGCCATTATGAACACTTGCCTAATGAACCGTGTCCAGCTCCATGAACCATATCCAATTGTGCGGGTTTTGAAAATACTGTGCGGAAGGGTCCGCCACAAAGCTCAAGATGGGATTTTTCTCCCAGTAATATTACTTCTTTATCTCTGGTATCCTCATCAGCCCAAATCTTGTTCAATTACTCCAAAAATCCAAGTAAAAAGAGCCAGGTCTCAGTGTGGGGAGACACTAAGACACACGCACAGCTACACTTAAGGAAGCTGATATCTGAAACTGGCTTCACGCTCCTCTCCAGGGAATGGCCTTCCCAATTTATCCAAACCACAGTGGGAATGTGGGTGCCATTGTCTCATCCCTAGATGGCTTTTTGCTGAACATTTTTCTTGCAATGCTGTGAAATGACCTCCATGCGGTACCTGGTTTCTACAGTAGGCACTTGTTAGAACTTCCCTTCTATACATAGCTGATAAAATAGTTTTGAAATGTGCAGCTATATTTTCACAGAAAGCCTTTACACAGGTAGCTTGTGCAAGACTGTTTGGCATGGACTATGCTGCTCTATGAGTCTGTTTTAGACATTTTTGGGTTTTTACCTCAGCAGGGGGGGACTGTTAATCAGTTTTTCTTCCCTAAGAAATATGATCAAAGTTCAGAGTTAATTTCTCCAAGCAGTTGAATGGGCAAGAGTAGTCGTTCTGAAAGGGGCCCACATTTGCTCTCCTTGTACCAATTTCAGGTTCACTGCACACTGACAGGTTCAAATCTGCATGAGAATGTGGCCTTGGCGGCTTGCCCCAGCCCATCAAGGCTACCTTGCTCTGGCATCATCTCAGCTCTGCAACCAGGGCATTGTTCTGGGCTGGAAAATCTCTCCCTCCTGCTGAGTAGCGATTCCACAGCAGCCCATGAATATTGTTCCACCAGTCAAGCTCCCTCTGCAAATGTCATCCTGTTGCTACCATGATCTCCAAAAGTTTGCAATCCCCAAGATGTGCATCTGTCTACCCTTAGCAACTGCCTGAGAATTGCCAGTTCAGATACAAGTCAACCTGCAAACCTGCAAATGGGACTCTATAAGGCTTCAAATTTTTCCATTGCTGTGGCACAGACAAGAGAGGTTTTCAGAAGACACTGACTGCTGAGTGCAGAGCTGTGCAATGCATCGTCTTCTTCTCTATGACAGTAAAATTTTGGTTTCAGTCAAGTAATTGCTCATTTTTGCAGTGAAGTTGGAGGCACTAAACGTGCAGCCTTTTGAATTCTTGGCATATTTAATCCTAAAGAGTGACAGTCAATTTCACCACAGATTGACTGATTTCAAGATAACACTGCCATTTTTTTATAGATTAGTCATATGACAGGTTTCCTTTGAACAAAATTGATCATCATTTCACTGTTTAATTACAGTTCAATGTTAGTTTCGCACTAAGCCTTTTATTTGTAGTTCGTACATAGACCTTTAATTAGTCCTTCCAAAGAGGTCACTGTTTCTACTAAAGCAGGAAAACTACAAGGATTATGCATCCTACAGGAACAGGGGAAAAAAAAAAAAAAAAAAAAAAGACCTTTATGAATTTTGAAGTCAAATAAATGTTTTTGATAGGATGGGGTTTTTTGTCTATTTTCTTTCTAACAGTTACTGAAGTTTTGAGAAATTCTGATAAATTATCCAGAATAATTATATTTTAGTAATACTCTGGTGTGGTAAGAAGGAACAGTTTTTCAGCCATCATTGGGTGGGGACAGTAAGAAGAGGAAAGAGACAAACTGATGGAGCTTTTTAAAGTTTGGGTTCTTTGAGAATTACTCTTTTAGGAGACACAAATCTGTACTGCTAGATTATATTATGCATATATATATATATATATATATATATATATATTTGTATACACATATATATATGTATCCATGCATGACTATGTGTATATCTCAATGCTTCTTGTGGGTCCCTTCCAACTCAGGACATTCTATGATTCTATTATATGTATATATATGTAGATCTGTGTCAGTGTAGAATATTTAGCATGTTTTTCTCTTTTATTGTCCAAATATGGATGCTTAACACAAATGTATAATGCATTCTATTATGATCCATGTTCATATGCATAAACTGCGTAGCTCTTTCCTTGACAATTTTCCTGATAAATTAAACTTTTTTCCTTAAAAAAATAAGAGTTGGAATTAGACAACGGATTTCATTTTAAATTGCATTTAATTCAATCTTAAAACGGTGACAAATTCCCAGATATCAAATGCCCTCAAATAAAATTATGTAGAAATAATAGGCTTTCATTTTGTAAAGTAATAAAATGTATCTCTTTTGCAAGACGGAGATTGAGCAGGACATAAAGGGTGATATTGACATGAAAATTCTTTTGTCCATTCTGACCTTTCTGTAGAAAAATTGCATGACCACTTTGCAGTATGTGCTTTCTTTTCCACATCTGCATGCAGAATTTGAAACAGAGAATTGACTTTTTGTTAATTCTCAGGAGACATTTTTTTTAAAAAAAACCCAACTAAATGCCTAATTATTTGCATGGGAAAGATTGTTTTAGAGAATGTACAAAGTGATGAATATTTAGCAAATCATAGCTTTATAATGTCTTGGGTACCATCCAGATATTTTTTAATGTTAACATCTTAAATTAAACAGCGCTCTATTAAATTTAAGATAAGCCTGTGCCAGAACTTTTGACTTGAATGTCCTTCACATTTGGAGTTTCAGGAGGCTGAATTTTAATTTTCATATCCAAATGTGATACGACACAATGAATCTGTCTGTGCAGAACTATTTATTTCTGTTTGATATTGGAGATGCTCCATGAGTCTGTGTGTTAAGACTATAAAACGTATTTTGTATATGGAACAAGTGTATTTCTCTCTCTGTCATCTTTTTACCTTTTTTTTTTTTTTTTTTTGAGTGTTTTCCATACCGCAGTTTCAAATGAGGGTGATCCAAGGTGACATCAGAGGGTTGTTAAAGAATGATGATCCTCTTTTCAGGTTGAAGCCCCTTTGGACAAAATGTTGGCTTCTGTTCAGGACAAAGCAGTTTGTCAAGTCATAACTCCAGGGAACTTGTAACTAAGCAACAGATCAACTGTTGGAAAACTTTGATCTCCTAATGATGCTCATTTGGGAACCTTCTGACAGGGAATTCTCTGAGGGCTGGTGAGTTGGAAAGAAGAACCTAGCATCAGAAATCTTAAAATAAAATCTGGCAGGAGAGACAAGAGGAAGGGAGGGTTTGTGAGGGTGTTTGGGTTTAGATTTTTTGTTTTTATTTTCCTTTTTTTTTGTTATTGTGTGTATTTTTGTTTGTTTATTTGATTGATGTTTTTATTTGTTTTTATAGTAAAGGTAACCTTTTCAATTGTATGACCAGATAAGGAAGAAACAAGCTAATTAGACACACTATAGATAGACTCTACTTTTCGAAAGAAACCCACGCGTAGGATCATGAATCCCTGGAGGAGCCTGACCTATGCTCTATTGTCATAATTCTTAAAGACTTGGAAGAAATTGGTATATTGAATGCCTTTCTTGTTTTTCTTCATTCTCTATCAATCAGCTCTAATTCCTCTAATGCCTCAGACATAGACAATTCATGCCATTTGACACAGGCTGATTTGTGAGAGACATTTACATGGGACTGGCATGTATCATACAGGACATATTGAGTACTGGCATGCTCCCCTTCTGGAAGAGCAACTGGGTTATCCCACAGGATGTGCAAGGAAGTTTCAAAGAGCACTAAACACTTATTTAGGCAACTGAAACCTGCACTGTATTTCATTGTCTATTCTAAGTAAAATGCAATGAGCTTTAGGTGCCTGCAACTTGTGAAAATATTTGCTTCTATTACTGTAGATACTCTGTTCCACCTCCTTGAGGAGATTACCTGTACAAGTGTTCCTCAAAGGGAGGGGTCTCAGTGGAAATCCATGTTTAAATTTTGGCTCTAACTCAGGGCACCAGGGTACCTGGGTCTTGGCGTCCCACTTCCATAAAAGAGGAAATAACCCCACCAGTGTGACAAATAAGCCACTAGTACAGTTTAGACCTATGAAATATGGATGTTGCACACAGTTCTAATTCAGTCTAACCACAATATTAATTTAAATCCAGTGTAGGTGTATGCATTTCAGATTACTGAGTTATTAAGCCTGTTTTTCTTTGGTATAGAATTATATGGTAAATATACAAACATATATTCTATAGTTTGAGGGATTGAGCTAAATCCTTTTGTAATTTATTTTTCCATCATGAGTGTCCAAGTTGCATTTTTATTATTTATTTGATTTATTATATATTTGTTAGATAGTGTATTTATTTATTTTCTCTAAAATGTACTTGCACTGTTCATTGTTTGACAGCAAGCAATGAACAAAGCACTCACATGAGACTTTAGAGATACAGTATAAAATTATCTCAACCTTTTACACAGTCTTTTTCCTATGGATGAGACATACCTAAACAAATTAAGGAATGGATTGGCCTACACAAAAATATATTCTCAAGTCACAGTTTTAAAAGAATATAAATACTTCAAGTTTCCATATAGAGCAGAGAGATTAAAACTGGGAGTGTTGAAAATTCCAAGTAATAATGTTTGTCCCCAGACTTTTCTTGCTGTTATTGGTTTGGAAATGTCAGTGACCTAATGAGTATAAAATTCTGGACAAATTCTTTCTCACCTATATCCTTAAACTGCCACAGCTGTAACAGCTGTACTATATTAATAATGTAAATTGAAGATAGGTTATGCAGAATATGAAAGCTAGAGAGATACATTTTGGAAATACAGGAGTAAAGGTTACTTTATGACTCCAAGAATAGTTCATTTCTAATACCTAAATGGCCTTGAATCAGGAAAGTTCCTAGTCACACTCAGTGAAGCCTTCAGAAAACATTTTAAAATACATAAGAGGGATGCATATTAAGGAACACTAGAGATACTCCTCTGTGCAAGGGAATTCAAATAGCCAATCTTCAAAACAGTAAGTTCTATAGCATGACCTCTAACTTATATGGAAAGGATTGCATTACCACATATGAAATAGCTTATGAGATTGCTTGTACTTTTCTAAATATAGACTAATCTTACTAAATTTGTCAATGAATAATTTGCTACGTGGATATCATCAGAAGCTGACAGAGCTTAATATTTGGTAGAGAATGAAATGCATGGTAATTTATACTTATGTTTACAGATATAAAGGCCTGAGAAGTCCATTAAAGAAATGAGTCTCATTTTTAGTGCCGTATCAGGTGAACTTCACTGAATACATTTTGAAATATGTCTATAACTTAGGAACGGAATATTTTTATTGAGTTACACAGTCTGGATTTAAAATGATAGGGACTCCATCACATCTTTTGCTAGGTTATGCCAGGATTTAATTGTCTTCAAGGTGGAAAAATATATCTCTTTCCACTCAGTCTGATTGTGTGTAGTATAAAAATCTGATCTCATTGTGCCCTTTAATTTCACATGAGAGAACTCTCTCTTACCCTAATACCTCTTCTGAGGTAAACCTTTTTGTGGTACAAATAGACTAGATAAGCTTGTTTAATTTTTACTCTTGAAGCCACGTTTTATTTTAGTTCTATATTTTTGTCTAGTTTTATTGACTATTTTTTATGTCATATTTTCTCTGAAATTATTCATCACTTCTGCTTTTTGTTCTAGTTTCCCTGTTTTGAAATGGATCTTCAAATCATTCGAGCCTACAGCAGCTTGTTAAATGTTTCTAATAATAGTCTCACTAATTTAATTTACAGAACTAAATGAAAGAAGTAAGTACACTGCCTAACTATGGAAGGTTGTGTTTGCTTTGTAGCAAAACCCTGGGTTTGAAAGTGCCTTGTCTATACGCAATGGATAGCCTTTAAAGTAGGATTTCCTTTTCTGCTTTCAGATACACAACCATGGCTGCACAAGAGCCTATTGCTCACAAAGCCTAAGGAATTCAGTTTGGTCTATCAAAATGATCCAAATTCATCATTGCTTTTCACTCTCTTCTCCTGTCATTTATGTTGAGCAACAATATAGCCTATTATTCATCACTAGAGAGCAATGTGCAATTTAACAAGAGGAGGATAGCTGAAAAGTCATTTCAGGAAGTGGCATTTCCAAAACTTTTGCACTGATCTCATACAATTAAATATTTTTGGTAGAGGATCAGATGAGCAGGTAATCAGAAAGATGGATTGTATTTCTTCTTACATGAGTACAATGCAAGAAGGTCATTTGGGATTGTTCTCTTTGCTCTTGAAGGAACAGAGGAATAATGTAGGAAGCAAAGAACACAGAGAGCCTTGGCTCCATTGCATTATGTATTAATAAATGTCTTTGGGAAAAACAGAATAATTGTCAGTGAACAAAGGCTTCTTGGCTCTCTATGACTGAGTTGCTTTAGGAAATGTTTCTGTGTGTCAGCTCAGCCTCAGACAGCTCTAGCTGGTACAGGGTAACCTTGCTAATTTATTAGCTTTTCAGTTCACAAATACAGTAGAACAACCTAATCTCAACTGTGGCATTCTGCTCTTATAGAGATGAAATAATACATGTGTGAAAACAGGAGAGCATCCTGTTCCAAAAAATAGAAGAGAGGGAGGAAGAAAGAAGAAAAGGAAATGAGAAGTGTTTTCTAAAAAAAAAAAAAAAAAAAAAAAAAAAAAAAAAAAAAAAAAAAAAAAAAAATAGAAAGTTTAGTCTGCAGAGATGTCAAAGATATCTGACATATCCTATTATATGATCTGAGACCTCAGCCTGGAAATCCTTCCTGAATCTGTTGTGATTTGTAAGTTCTGCAAACGCATGTGAAGGAGGCGTGTTCATGGAAAACAAGTGCCTAGTAAGTGTCCTTCTGCAAGGAAAATAGTTTTAAAAGATTCTTGTCTTTGTGGCTTTTAAAGATGGACGGTATCTCTTTGTGCATATAAATTCCAAACACTCATGCTAGTTCCCCTTGTTGATGTTAATACTGGGAGGTGGTTACCTGTGAAAACAGGGGCTGTCACCAGCAGCAGATAGATTTTTGGTAACTGAATAGTAATAAAGCCACATCTGAGCCCCAACTTGCTGCAAAGGGTTTCAGCTTTATATCGCTGATGTATTAATACCATCAGTGTAGGCAAAATGGCTCATCCAACACCAGTCCACTAGCTGCAAACAGAAAAGGCAGAAGACCCAGGACAAAAAGTAGTCCTGCAAAGACACATTAATCCTCTCAGCAAGGCAGCCCAATGCATCCATGGTTTTCCAGCTGTGACACAAGAGGAACGACCAAGTGTCTGTTTTACAGCTGTTTCACTCTTTCACTGTGAGTAACATAACTAAAATTTATATGGGTGTCTAGCAATGCAGCCCTTTGGGATTTTTAATGGTTTGCTTCCCAATAGTTCTCCAACTGTGACAGCAACTAACTGAATCTTGTGGAGGTCCAGAGTATGCTTGAAATATATTTTCTTCCTGCCATAGAATACATACAAAATTTCATTATGAATTCAGGGTTCCAGAACTAAACCGTATTCTTAGCTACATTTTGGTTAAAGAAAATGCACTTGCTTTTTAAGTCCTACTGAATTTGGACTAGATACTGCTTACATCTTCAGCAGCATCCTGTTTTTTCATTGTTCTCTTTGTTTATCTTACTGTTATATTTGCTTGTTTTACTGAAGAACTGCTCTGCATTGCTGTTGTATGCTGTAATTCTTCCTTACTTTATTGCTAAGCCCAGCACTACACATAAAGGACTACTGCACGATGAATAACTAAAGTGACAAATTTAGCCTCTTCAGAAAGATTTCTGCTAATGCCTTCATTTCATAGAAGTATTTTTGGAACATAGCTGAATTTTATTCTGGATTAATCATGCACCTATGTGATGATTTGCTATTCGTAAACAGGACATGTTGGTTACTTGTGAGAGCCTAGCTAAGTTACGTGTTATTGTTTCTGTTCTGCTTTTGGCTGTACACACGAAACCTGGCAGACAATTGCTTGTACGTACATGCGTAGAGCCAAATTTCTGTGCTGGCAAAATTCCATGATTGCACCACTAGAGAATTAGGCCCTTTACATTCAGTTTCCGTGACTCTCTGAACAGAGTTTAACATTAACTCTCCAATAATGTTTATGCCAGATCAGCAGGAGTGTGAAGAGATACAAGTTGAGCCAAAAATATTTGTCTAAAAATTTGGTTTAGTTGTCATGGACAATTCCTTGAAATGATATGCCTGAGTACCATTTGTCATTAGTAGTTTTAATATTGGAACTGTTACTCTTTCTTGTGTCCAGGATTTATTATGTAGTGAGGCCTCTTAACTTTTATTGAAACACTAATATGTAAAGTGGTGTTTAAATCTGTACTTCTCGCTTTTCCTGGCATTCTCTTAAAGATAATGACCGACTGTGGATAATTACTTGAGTTTAACAATAACTACTAGAGCTTTCAGAGAGCTCAAGAGCTGTAACTGATTTTCTTTTAATACTAACACATACCATTTTACAGGTTTTTTTCATATTCAGCAGACTTTTCAAACACTAATTACTCCATGAAAAAATCTCCTTTCCAGATGGATCAAACATTACCCCTACCTTTAAGGTAAGAATAGAAAGAAATCTTCAGGCTAAGCTTTTCATTTTGACAGCCTCAAATTGGAGACTGTTTCATAAAATCTGGGTGCCATTATAGGGTGCAAACCACTTGTTCATCCCCAACGGGAATGTCTCCATACATACAATGTCTTCTGCATTCTGTGATTCTGAAGTGAAGAATGTGAGTCAGTTCAAGAAAATTATTTGGGGTACCTTACTTAAGAATCAGCGAAAGACAATAAAACTTAGATTTTTATAATTCTCAATTCTGGGCTGAGATTTAACTTTAATATACCTGTCCCATAATGTGATCTGTCTATTTTATGTTATGATTTTCTGTTGAGTATACTACAAAATTACATAAAGCATGTATATATCAAAGAAATTTCAAGCATTGTATGGTATATAGCATTTCCAAATTACACATGACATGGCTGGTGGTTACTCTGTTTATTAAATTGCTCTCTTTAAAGTGCATGTTTTCTTATAAATTCAGTGACTATTTATGCTCAAATATTTTGACCATGGCAAATAACATATGTGCTAGTATGTATAGAAAAGAAAAAAAAAAAATTGGCTATTATTTTAAGAAGTGACTAGTGATTTCAGACATGGGGGTAGAGCAGCTTGGTTGTCACTGTGTGAAAGCTTAGCATTTC
This sequence comes from Anabacerthia variegaticeps, assembly GCA_035583185.1. Taxonomy (NCBI): domain Eukaryota; kingdom Metazoa; phylum Chordata; class Aves; order Passeriformes; family Furnariidae; genus Anabacerthia; species Anabacerthia variegaticeps. The sequence continues at coordinate 51,422,876 of JAWWEW010000112.1, forward strand.
CTAAAGATCTTTAGAAGTTCCTTTAACCGAATCCTCAGAAAACTAGTTCTCTTAACCCCACAACTTCTAGTAATTTGAGAAACATATGGCATTGAGCTACACTATTTATTTACTCTACCTCTTTACCTGACTGGGATTTACATCCACTCTGGTCTGTCTCACTGTTCTGACACAGCCACAGTAAAATCTCCTCGACCTACCAATATGGGGGACTGGTAAATACATATTTAATAAGCTGTAATAGTGACAAGTTTTATGTTATTTGAATTACTTGATATAGAAGGCTGTTCTTAAGGCAAACCACTGATATTTGCTGAGGTCTTCTCTTATTTCTGTAGAGAATAAGTCCACTTAGGAACTCAGGGTAGGGAATGAAGAGTCTGGCACTAGTTGAGTATCTCTGAGGTAACCTGAACATCTGGAAGCACTGACTTGTATTCAACCAAGCAGAATTTCTAGCTCTCCCAGCTTCATTACTTTTAGGGCAGGTAACAGAATGATTTAAATGAATTTTCTTGGTAGAAATGTGCAGATGATTCAGTAAATTCTAATACAAGAACTGCTTATTGCAAGTGTACAGTGTCTATACTTCATATAACATTTGTTTTTTGTGAGTTTTCATTAACCAAATTGTTAGTTTCAAAACTTTTTTGCTTAATACCAGTATATAAATAATTTTTTCAGTGTGGTAGCATATTCTCAGAATCTGTATTCACAGGGACTGTAACAGAATATAAAGTCATAGTAGGATAAAAATGCAAGAGTAAAGACTTGGCTAACATCACAGATGTTTACCTCAAGAGAAACGCTGAGACTGCTGATATTCACTACCATTGTGCCTGTAAGCAGCAGAAGTATGTTACTGTGGTGATATGTGTACTCATTAAACTCAGTGACAAAAAATCAGGACTATCCTGCCTTGTGGATCAGGTAAGTATCTTGTCAAGGCTCTGTCTCGTGCCATATGCACTCTTCCTGATTCTGTGGAAGGGAGCATCTCTTGCACTACAACTTCAGGACAACAGTCTGTAGCATGATGCTGACATACCCCAAAATATTATGTCTTCATCAGGCTATGGGTGTAACCCTGCCTTGCTTACTATCACAAACCTCCAAAGGAATTCTGTGTGAATTTCTCTCAGAAAAATGATGATCAGAACAACTATCACTAAGGCAGCCAAAAAAACAAACGCAAAATATGAAGACTACAGGAAAATGACCCTCCTAAGCACTGAAAGGGAAGGTGGATAACTGCTTGTTGGAAAGCAAAGGAATCAGCTGTCTTGGAATGGCAGATAAATAGGGGTTATCATATCTTTTAAGCAGTCAGGGTGGTTGCTTCTTTGGTGACTTTGAACTGAGGAATCAGCAGAAAAATCCTGCCCATGACTCTGCTGATACAAGTGTATCAGTATTCTATATCTAACTGTCCCCTATTTTCATGTCTTCCTGGTATTTAAATGAGAATTGAACCATGTTCAAAGATGTGCAGCAGAGAAAAAACAGTGTTTTCAGCAGTAACTATTTATTCATATGTGAAGCTTGACCATCTTTTACTAACACTCTCAAATAATTCAGTTAGATACACAACTCAGTTTGTAGGCATGGTCAAAAGCTAGTAGGTCTTTCTGCCTTTAAAACACTCTCTGCCTCCTACGTTCCTTAGCATTTTTTTTTTTTTTTTAGTAGCATTTACCTTATTTTATCAGCAAACTTGGACTATAAATAAAAACAACTCCCCCAAAATGGAATATGATCTTACTGATAAAGTTTCGGTTAGCAGGTTAGTTGGTAGAGTTTTGGAGGATTTTATGGTGGTTCTGTTTGTTTGTTTGTTTTGTTTGTTTGTTTTCGCTTGGTGGGTTTTTGCTTTTTGTTTTGTTTTTGTTTTGACTTTAGGGGAGCGGTTGTGGGTTGTTTGTTTTGGGGTTTTGGTGGGTTTTTTGGTAGTTATATTGGAAAACTTTATATGTCTCTATTTCAGAATGGTACCTGGTAACCACATTATGTATTTATGTTAAGAGATGTCTCATCCTTTTGGTCAGCCTTTCCCATCAAGCCCAGAGTTTAGTTTCTGTAGCAAAAATGGTCCCCAGTTTCTACAAATATTCTCTTAAAAGTGGCCAGCAACTTGTTTTGAGAAACTTCCTGTGTTTGGAGACGATACCATTTGTTGACTCACATCTAACTTGCTCTTTTAGTGGGAGAGCAGTATCTAGAACAAAAATTTGACACAAATTGTCCTCAAGACACTCACTAATCTTGTATGAACAGGTAAATCATGAGCACTATAAGAATAAAAGAAAGATGCTCTAAGATCTTGTGGTTACACCTGAGGTGTAATCTCTGTCTGAAGCTTCTGAGCAGTTGGGATTTTTATAGCTTCTCTTGTAGAGTCTGACAGCCTGTGCTTTCCGCTCTCTCTTGGTGTGTTAATCATGTCTTTATCTTCCTTGACAGCCTAGGAATAGAATACCTTTGAGAACCCTACGTGACTGAGGGGGGTTTTGTGGTGTTTTTTTGTTTGTTTGTTTGGTGGGGGATTTTTGTTTGTTTGTTTGGGTTTTTATGGGTAAAATGCTTGGACACCTTCACATGCACAAACACAGATATATATTGTGTGGATAGAATCCTTATATACTTAGGATATCAAGCTACAAAGCACCTGTCCCTAGGAATTTGACACAGATAAAATCTTTACTGTATTGGTGAATTAAGAAGATTAAGAAACTCTCTACTGAAATGTAAGTCCTCAAAAGGTAATCATCAGGGAAAATCATCAGTGCTTTTTCATACACTACAGAGGAAGTAACACTATTTCTGAGGTCTTTACTCTCAGCTCAGAAGAACTACAGAAAATTTGTATATACATTTCTATTTTATTAAGTTTTCTTTCTGTTGGCAGAAGACACAGATTCTAAGTCATATAATACCAGTAATCACAGCAAATGAACACTAGACCAGTCTGTAGGTGCCTTGAGATGCTGCTAAGGTTTTACAGCATGTGATTAGTTTCATGAAATTATGTAAACATTACTGCTCGGTGCTTTTGCAGGTAAATATCAATTATTTATGGAGGATGAGGCTAAAAAGAATTAGAAGTTCCATTTACGTGACAAAAAGTGCAGACTATGTTTTCCTAACTTCTGACTTGCATGTTTTACAGATCCAAGTAGTTGGGAACACATAGTCAGTTGTCCAATTAAAATTATGTATTCATTGGTACAAAGTATTGAAATTTTAGTAGGACCAATTTAAAGACACACAAACAAATGTCTGAGGCTTCTTGCAAAAGAGTTCCTATTATTTATAGGAACTTGAAATGCTGCATACATTGCTGAAAACTCAGCTCTGGAACTTCAGAGAAGGTAACTGCAGATTGGCACTGGTTTTACTTTCCTAATTAGAAGAAGAACATTAGAAACATGTCTTTTTAAAACAGTAACAGAATGCAATATTTAGTTACGTATTACTTTAGGTTCTTCACAGTCATAAAAAAATGGTCTTTCTGCAAATTAGCCTAGCCATTTTCATTTTTAGGGTTGCTGTGATGAGATTGGTCTATGAATTCTGTGGTATTTATTCAAATACGAAATTATAGATGTTGCTGTATTTAAAGTATCCCTTGGTGGCTTGGAAAAACTTCAACATTTTTTAAAATAGTGGGTTAGCAAAGGAAAAAAAAAAAGGAAAAAAAAGAAAAAAAGGGGAATTATTTTGCACTGTGAATAAGGTCTACTGTTACTCCAAAATGTGGTTAGATTCTCCTTCTTCATTTTTGCTTCCTACATAGCAAGACTTCAGGACTTCAGATTTCAGGAATGGTGCCAAGGATTTGTCATATCAAATGTAGTGCAAGCTGCAACACTGCAAGATGCTGCAAACTCTGACAGCACTGGAAGGAAGACTTTTCAGTAGTTTATAATTATACGTATTGATCTATTTATTTTAATTGCTTTTTTCTCTGCTTGTTAGCATGCAAATCCATACATAGGAAGTATATGACAGAGCATGGCACCATCAGTTTTTATTTTCTCTTTGTTTGGGCTGTTTCTATGACTGACAGTCATGCACTGTAGAAGACTTTCCAAAAATGGGAGCAGAGCATCAAGTATTTTGTTCATCCTGCATATCTGCTTATTATTTTTACTGCATGTAAGAAGGGGCAGAATTATGCTGCAGCCTACTTTCCTCCCTCATTAGAAATTCTTTGGTTTCTATGGAAACACTGAGTTCTATTGTTGTAGTAACTTGGGGGCTGGTAGTGCTACAGCATTTCACAAAGAGCAGTACCACAAATTCTCTGTGACTAGTTAGAAAATTTGGTTTGATCCATGATGCTTCTATATGAGGAAATGCATTCTGAACCTTAATCAGAAGTCATCTGATGACTTGATATTCAACTCCAAGTTACCCATTTTATTAAAAAGTCTTTTATCTCTACTCAGGAGTATCTAACACATGAAATTTTCAAATACATATTTGCAGTATTTCCATGTTCCAGCATTTAATGACCCAAAAATTCATGTCCATGATTCATCAGATTCATTGATCTATATTGCCAGTTGCATTATTTGTGCTGTATATAGTTGCTTTGCAGAACTTTAATTGACATTCCTCAAGGATTTTTGTATTTTTGCTCTGGACTTTCAGACATCTGCAAAAGTTGAAGGCTAATATTAAAAGTAGTAGGATGGTAAATCAGTGTTAAATTGATATCTATGACTGAATGCATGCAAAATAATGTATTGATTCACTCATAATGCTGTAAATGGGGATAATTCAAACAAAGAGTTTCTTAAGAATTTTTCTATATTCCCTCTGTAAAAAAACCAAACCAAACCAAACCAAACAAAAAAAACGCACAAAAATACCCCAAACAACAAAAAAAAGACAATAGGCAAAAGGGTAGTTCTGGCAAGAAATAGCTCCCTTTTCCAGTTCTCAGGTTTTGTCCAGAATTCCTGGAGGTAATTTATGAACTATTTTTAAAATTTCTTTTATAAATCAAGAAGGAAAAAAAAAAAAAAAGAGATCATACGGCCTTAAACTATGGATGCTGTTATATTTCCAGTTTTTCATCAACATTATCTTCTTCATTTAAAAACTGAAAATATACAACCCATTTCTCTTCACTGGATAAATACTGCAAAGATACCGTCATTGTCCAACTGAAAGTTAGACTTGGCCCTCTAACTTCTGCCTGCCACATGTGCGTAACGAGTTCACTATAAAAATCACAAGATACTGAGAAACTAGCTGGTTCTAGTTTCTTTCTAGATCAAATTTTGGTTTTATCTTTTCAAGTGCTTCATGGCCCTGTGCTCCAACTTTTATTTAGAGAAAGTAGAAAAAGGATATTGAAATACAGATGCAACCAGTACAATCATGGGAGAAACTGACACTAGTTGTGATCTAGATCAATTTGTTACCTTGCGAAGCCCATAAATTCTATTAATATAGAAGATACTATATGTAGTAACAAAAGAGGAAATCCATGCTTCTTCAAGAAAAAGAACTTTATTCTAGGAAATACTATCTGAAAAAGTGATGACACCGTAATGGGACCAATAAAATCCTGATGTATATAAAGATGACAATAGAAAACAGAGACCATATTGCTTCTGATCTTGATAATGGCACATATACTTCTCTATTTCTGTGTTCCTCCCTTACATCATTATGGAAAACATGGAAATATTGAATAAAATGTAGAAAAGCACCATGAAAAGTACGTAAGTCAAAATCCATAAAAGCTTTTTGTAAAAAGAAATAATATATATTTTATGAAGAAAAAAATCCAAAGAATAACTTTGGAAAATAACAAAGAATGATCCTAGTTTAGCTATACCTATAAGGACAAAACACACTATAATGAGACCTGGTGTGCTGAAAATAAAAGCTAGATGTGCTCAGTAGCAAAAAGCAACGTACACATTTTCTGAAGCAAAAATAATTAACCACTGAAACAACTTGTCATGGCCTGAGACAGGTTGTACCCATCATTGGAAATATTTACATGAAGACTGGGAGAAAAGTTACCATTTTTTATTTTTTTTTAATTATTATTATTATTATAGGCTGTAGTTCAATTTAAAAGACAAATATCTTTATGAGAAACAAATTAAGAGGTTTTGGAGTGTGCACTGTCCAGCAGTCTCTGACATATGGGTGTTTTCTGTTTGAAGAGCAGTATTTTTAATCCTCAGCTTCCAAAGGAAGTCCTTGGAGAATATGAAGGTGGATCAGTAAGAAACAACACTCCAGAATATTAAACATCTAAACAGAAATTTTCCTTTGAAAAGCTCTTACAAGGAAAGTGGAATATCAGGTAGACAGGGTCAGGAGTTAAGGAAGTTACAGTATATGTATACAGTCTTCCTTAATTAGGCTCTGATTTTATATCTGTATATATTCTCTAAGTATTAGATATCTAAGTCTTAGATATGAAACACAGTGCATTTGTGATGAGACACCAGGGCCTCTAAAGCATTCACGTCTGGGTCCAGCTCCACAAGCATAGGTGGGAGCTTGGAGCTGTCAGCAGCCCATAACAGTAGCATGTCTAAATGCACTACGCTCTTCCTCTGTCATCTGGACTATTTACTCCATACCATTATGCACAGTAATAACATTCAGTCTTAGTCATGGTTATCCAGTGGGCCTGTGGGCAAGTGCCTTGTCTATTTGGGGAAAACAGTCTCTTCCTGAAAGCAGCTAGTTAATCTGAACTAGATGTATATGCTACTGTTTTAGTCATCTAGATGTTTCCTCCTCTGCCCTCTAAATAAAATGGCAACTTCAATGCAGACATTCTTAAATATTTATAAAGGTATTATTTTTTTCTGTGCTCTGTAGTCTGCCTTCAGAATATTTTACTGAGGTTACTCACCAGTTTCAGCATTTCACAGAATGTTCTGCAAGTAAACTGTGGGGTTATTGTTACTGCCATGTTTGTGTATTATCTCAAAAGATGATGTTGCTGTCTCAATCCTAACCATTCCCCTGCTGCCCTTTTCATCTTAAGGTTTTTAAATAACAAAATCAAAATTTCATGGTGTGTAACTACTTAGAAATAGTCTCCATTAGGTGAAATGTAAAGGAGTTCTCATTTTCCAAGCTAGTGCTTTTATCTCTCCAATAGCTGTCATTTACCAACTGTCTAAACCCATTCCTATAACACTGTGGTCAGAAATTATCTTTAAGCTTTTGACAGGTGAGTTGAATTCAAGATATACTCTTCTGATTTCCTTCTGCAGGCAATTTATATTTCATGGTTATCAGGAATGTTGTGTGTTACAGGAATCTTGGCTATGATGGAGGACTTACTTAAATTTTTAGTAGAATCATTAAAATTGGCATTTGTGGAGTGGATTTGTGTTACAAAATTTCTTTAAAAGAGGACAGCTAAAGAAATACTGGTATTTGAACAGCTGTCTGAAAAGCTTTAACACCAAGACCATCCTTGGATTTCACAATTTTTTAGAGCATAAGTGTTCTCTTGGACAGATAATTGTATGAGTTATCATTTACCGCTTCATAAGAAATATTCTCAAAATGAGTAATAGTTTACTTGGCAAGTCCTTCATGCACAACATGTCTTAATACTTTTATAAACATTTGTGCTAATGTTATCGTGAAGGGTAAAGAAAGTGTTTTGCCTATTTTTTAATACAACCAAAATGTAAATCCAGTGTGAACAATGAGAACTGAGGAAAATAAAATGATGAAAGTAAGAGCAGAAGAACACACTGTTCTTGAATCTTTTGTCTGTCGATGAGAACTTCTATCCAGTGTTACATATCTAATGTTAGACATCTAACATTTAATATACTCTGAATGCAACACATTCGGCTGGACACCTCAATCACTATTAAAATCACTTTTACGCTCTGCCCTAATATTCTATGGTGTGGAAAGCAAGGATAAGTTTCTAAATAAATATTTAAGTGCAACTACATTATTTCTCTACTTTACTTTCCATGTGCGCACTACAGTTTACAATGCTATTATGTAGCATAATTCAGATTATCCAATTAAACCATCTCGTTTTAGGTTAAGTCATTATTCTTTAGAGTGATCATGTTCCAAATCTTAATGGCTTATACTGTGTTCTTGAAAATGGTCTGACTTGTTTCAGCCAAGAACATTCAGTTTATTTTCTTAGTTCCAACATTATCTGATACTGAAAAAGTGACCTTTAAGTGGTCCCCAGTGCACTCATACACTTTGTTCTAGGAATACAAGGAATCTTGAGTATTGTCAGCTGAAACAGTTTTTTATATAGTTTATTTTTAGCAACAGCTAAAGTTCAAGCTTCTCTGACTGAGAATACTGAGATTACAGGAAGATCAAAAGCTGAGACAGACAAGACTTCAGGAGTGAATCAGAAGTTGAAATCTAGCTTTGTATATAAATTAAGCTGCCATTCAAGCTGCACTTATTTATACTCTGGTTTGTAGAAGTGATTATTATGAAAAGAATAATGTATTTAATTTTCTTGCAAATTACTTTGTACTGCATCTTATCTGTGTGAAGTCTGAATAATGAGAGAGGGGATCAGTTATTCCTTAAAAAAAATTAAAAAATAGCAGTCTCCTAGAGAGTTTGAAGGAGAAAAGGTTGTCCCAAAATGTTCAAAGTAAAACCAGGGATACGCTTGCATGAATTAGTTTCTCTGCAAACTCTGATCTGATATTTTCTCTAAAACTGTTGGTGTTGACTGGTATCAAAGACAGTACAAGCTGCTGTGGGCCTGCCTGGATCCCTGGCCTTTGCAGCTGTCTCAAGAAAACAGAGCATAAAAATGCAGGGCTTTGTTTTTCAAATGGTTCGAATAAAGTGATTAATTTTTTAATATATGCATTGGGTGACATTATGACTCATCCAATGTCTTTGCAGCACTCCATGCTGCAAAGACATGGAGAGAGTAGCATGTTTCTTATTTCATAAAAAGGGAGTTGGTTCAGCTAATTCATCTGTTTAATTTTAGAGCTATATGTCTCATTCAGACATATATTCTCAGAGACTTTTTCTTTTAATTGACTCTAAAGAGAATATAGATAACCAAATCAAAAAGAAATAACTGCACTGTCTATCAGTAGGTAGACCACCTATTGGTAAATGGTATTTGTGCTGTTTTCAAACTGGGACTAGCAAAGTAAGAAGTGCACAACTAGAGAATACCTGGGAAAAAACAGTGACCGTAGTTCATTGTCACCACAGGATAAATCTAAAGGACATAAAGGATGCAGCTTTTCAGGCCTTTCTCATCATTCCTCTTCTGTCTTCAGTTCCTTTCTATTTGGTTACCAAATAAAACCTTGTGTTACTATTGTCTATTTTGGTTTTATTTCATAAAAATGTTTTGCTTTTTCTCTGCTTAAAGAAAGGTTTGCACACTCCCATGGAAATCCACAGACAGATCAGGCACCATAATCTTCGACCCATGCCATGTGCTGTCCCTGTTTTGTTCAATACTTGGATTTACAGTGAAACTCACAATAAGATTTTAATTTTCAACAACAACTCTGAAGCAGCTATCAGCCATGAAGAGGTATCTTGGGGCTGATCTAAGAGGTAGCTCCTAGGTAGCAAAAATCTGATTAATTCTAATAGGCTGTTTGAAATAAAGTAAATTTGTTTTATGTTAACTGAATCTAACCTTTGGGCTCAATATAACTCAATACCGACTTTCTCCTTATGTGTTCCATGAAATAATATCTTTTTATGTATGAGCAGTGGACAAAAAATTAAATAATACTTGTGATGCCTTTACATTTATGAATTGAAAAGAACTAATTTCTGCTTTTATCTTTTTTTTTTTTCTTACCCTGTCAAGCATTAAGATTTCTGTAAATTTTATTTTTTTTCTTACAAATGGCAGAATAAGATGAAGAGTCATGGTTAATAGACAATTGTTCTGTAATTCTGTGCGTATGCATTGCCTTTTAGCCAACTAAGTTTTCATGTAACAAAAATGTAAAATGTTATAGGCAATAGTGTAAAAAATAAATATTGAATGTTTAAATCTTCAAATACTTTGCTGTCTCTAGAAATTTCATTGAAGTTATTTCTGTTGGTATGTTGCCCATCCTTACCCATTATCAGATATTTAAAGAATAATTTATTGTGCTCTGAAGAGCATTAACTTCAAGTAATGAGGCTAATAACATTGGTAAAGTGATAGAAGGTGTCAAAATGCAATGAATGAAACAGTACAATGAATATTAGAAGTGTATTAGACAGATGCAAACAGGGGCTTATAGCAATTTAGAGTATTTCAGACATAACAAATTTCTGTTACTTAATCCAAGTAGATGTGCTGTGATTCATGTTAATCTAACAGAGAGCATCCAAAGGAGGGCAATGAGGATGGTGAAAGGCCTTGAGGGGAAGCTGAAAGATCTGTGGCTGAGGTCACTTGGTCTGTTCAGCTGGAGAAGAGGAGACTGAGAGACCTCATTGCAGTTACAACTTCCTGGTGAGGGGAAGAAGAGGGGCAGGCACTGATCTCTGCTCTGTGGTGACCAGTGACAGAACCTGAGGGAATGGCCTGGAGTTCTGTCAGGGCAAGTTTAGCTAGGCTATTAGAAAAAGGTTCTTCCCCCAGAGGATGATTGGGCACTGGAACAGGCTCCAGAGGGAAGTGGTCACAGCACCAAGCCTGACATAGTTCAAGTGTTTGGGCAATAATATGAGGCCCACAGTGTGACTCTTGGGGATGGTCTTGTGCTGGCGCCAGAAGTTGGACCCAATGATCCTTGTGGGTCCCTTCCAACTCAACATATTCTGAGATTCTATGGTATGTAATTGAGTAATGCATAGCAGCATACGTATAAGACATTTGTATTGCCAAAGTTGAAGAGTTTTCAGTACATACTTTACGAAATATGTCAACTGGATTAAACCTATTCATTTTTTTTTTCTCTGTAAGAGAAGCACTTCTGCTCAACACTTGGCAAAATTTTATGCATCTGTAATTATTTTGAGCTGTAATCAATTAGTAAAATAACACATGTATGCAGAACCCTCACTGAATGTAGTGGAAGCTGCTCTTTTCAGAGTGTAACCACAGTAGGATAACTCGAAGGTGGAACAGCTAACAGTACTGGTGTGTGGCTGGAGCACTCACCACATCTAAATGGAGCGAAACCCACATCCCACTCCACACATGAGTGCATCAGTAGCTAAGGAAACATTTAAGTGCTGATGCAGCACTTAAATTAGTCTACCTTATTTAAGGTCACTTAGGCCCCAGGTTATTCAGTCTCAGACTTGATTGGGTTTAGTAATTTTTTATATTTCGCTGGTAAAGAAACTGTAAAAGATGGATATATGTCAGGCATACATAAAATAGATCAAAGATCTATCCTACCAAGACTCATTTTTACCTGTAAGGTGATACGTAAGGTGATAGAGACACTAGAGTTAAAAAGTAACCTTTTCAGATTTATTCTTATCCATTATTGAAAGAATTAGTTGCTTTTAGCACTACAGCAATAATGAAAAATAGCTCTTTATGGGTGAATTTTCTAATGCTGATTTTAATCTTGAAATACACTGTATACATGAGCAAATAGACAAAGACATTTGCTATGGAGAAATAGTGTGGAAAGTACTGATGATTCTAAATCCCACAGTACTGCAGAAGTGTGTAAAAGCTTGTAAATGGCACACTGTTGGAATTATGATTGCGAGGTTAGCTTTATCTTCTTGATTTTGCATCTGTAAAATTAGTTATATGAAAAACAAGCCTTTAAACTTATTATACTGCTTACTATTTAAGCGTTCTTTAAGAGATGTTTCTGGAAATAATGGCATTTTAATTTATTGTTAACCATAGGTTTGAAAATTAATATTAAAACAGCTTGATGAATGATTATTTGCCCTGACCACATCAGAGACCATGAAAAATCCTGAATTAATTTCCACTCAGTATTCCACTGGTGGTAAGTGTTTGTTGGATTTTCTATTTCAATTTCATAAAGGTATAATAGTTATTTGTTTTATTTTAATGCTTATTTGGCAGCTTTTCTAATTTTGTATACAGTTACAGAACATATAAAGTGATCTGCTAATTAATAAATATCATACTGTTATTGTTTTACTAAGTTTAAATTAACGGCATCAGTGAAATTCATAATTAGATTAAAAGTTATCCAATTTATTTCCCATGTTACTTGATTAGTATATACTTTTAAGATAAGAAACTTTGTGGCTAAGTGAAATTGTGTTTATCTATTCTGTAATCACAGTTTACATATGTGAAGAGCATAACCTGAGTACATTAATTTAACATAGTCAAAGTACAACAAAAGTACTGTGGTTTCAAAGTGGTTTCATGCTTACTGAGTCAAAAGGAAACTGCTATGTTCATGAAGCTTGAGGCTTATTTTTGATTTGACTGAAAAGAATTGATCTATTACATAAAGTGAACCTTGCTTTTAAATTCTGACCATGTTTGTTTTTTTTGTTTTTCTGTTTTTCTCTTCATCTAACACTATTTCCAGCACTGAGAGTCTCTGTTGATTGTTGTTTTAAGCATAATACTTCCTGTTTCGTTGTTGCAAATGCAGGAGGTTGTCTTTTATTTTTGCTTTTGCATGTATATAAGCATAGGTGGGACAATAACCATTTGTTGTTCTTATGAAGGAAGGAAAAAAACCCTACAATTTATATAATTTAGTCCTTAAACCTCAACTTCTGGTTTTCAGGTCAATTTCTTATACATAGGTTTCAGTGAAACAGAAAACCTCCTTTCAGCCAGCATTCATTTCTTTCACTATTAATTGCCATTCATTTGAAATCCCATAGGTTAAAAAACTATGAAAATTGATTTGTGGTTTTGAAATACAGTACACTTAGTCCTGCTCTAGTAACAATGACATATTGTTTCACTACCTGATAGCAGAAGCAAAAAGATCATCATTTAGAAATTATGTCACTGCATGTAGCTGTCATTCCAGACCATTTAGTTATGCTACTTTTCTTCAAAAAAAAGGTGCAGCTTATATCTCCAATGTTAATGTGCTTGTGAACACAGTGTAAATATTAACAAATGGCAGTTTGAAGAACTGGACAGAAAGATATTTTATTGATTAAAAAAATTTCTCAGATGTCCTAAGAATTATTTTTCTTACATTTTGTGTAGGATTTTTCATTAAATGTCTTCCATCTTTAAATTATGTCAACTACTAATGCAATTTAAAATAAGTCTTTTGGCTTCTGTAACAGCTCTGTCCCTCTGTTTTGTCCTTATTAAGCTTTACAAGGTCTTCAAGAACATCATCTAACATGAGCACAATATTGCAGAAGTAAACATGTACCAAGACAGATGTTTTGCATATGACTTTTAATTAAGAAAATATTTGAGCGATTTTATGACCTCCTCAATGTCAAAAAAGAAAATTTTGCCTGAGGGTTAATTAACATCTTACAGCCTTTATGACATTGCAGCTATTCATTGCTGGATTCTTGTTAACAGTAAGAGCTACTTCATATTTAGGTTTATATTCTTTTTTTTATTGAATTAAAAAATCTCATGTATTGCTTTCTACTAAGCTAAGGCATACACTATCATAAAAGGCACAAAGATACACTAAAATTAGGTTTACATAATGACTTTCCCTCTATATTTTATTAACAGATAGTAGTCAGAAATTTATTTTTTTTCCAGTTTGTGGGCTTATTGTATGTATGTTCTTTTACATTTAAAATTAAGAAATTTTTCAACATTACAGGCTCATGCATTATTCCTCATACAACGTTTTCTAAAAATAATTTTGTAAAACAGTGCTCTTGTATGCTTATGCCAGGGGGGAAAAAAAAGGTATAATTTAAATAAAATTATTTATATATGCATAAATAAAAGTAATCTGTATACAAGAGTATAATATATGCATTCAGAGGCAGCAATAACATTAATAAAATTTTTTTAATCTATGCATTTTTTATAACTAGCTTAAAAGCTGCTTTATGATTATTCAGGCAGATGACTTTTTTTTCTCAAGTGATGGATAAATGATTGAATTTAATTAAAGTATAGACACAAGTCAATACAATGTTCCCACAGCTACTTGCTTCTTTTTGAAGGTCATGCTTCTTTAAACATGCACATTGTTCATTCAAAACTGAATAATATACATGTAGAAACAGAAATTAAATATAGTGTATTAGCTACTTAAACCTTTTATAATATACTGTAACTTAAACATTTGGTACTTTATTTTCCATTTAAAATCTCCATTCTTCCCAATTCTGTAGACAGCTGTTGCATCTCAAGATGGTTTGCGCATGTGTTCATGTAAAGGGGGAAACACAGATACAACGATATTGAAATTGGGATTCAGATCCAGTCAAAGGTATTCCCTTTGAAAAACTAAGTGACTACTTCTCATGTATGCATCTAAAGTGGATGTCTGCCTGTGCAAGGGTATTTTAAACCTTCTTGTAGTCACAGGAGAGCTGATCAGCTCGGAGTACAGACAGAGAGCCAGTCACTCCTGAACTAAACGAACAGGTATGAATGCCTCCTCACTTTTATGGAGAGGGCTTCATTAAGATGTTCTGATCTCACAATAAGTCTTACTTCAGTTACCTAAGCATATGGTCCAGTGTCATTTTATAAGCCCTGGGTCAAGGGCTTCTGTAGCTTCAGAAGGTGTGGATCTTCCTCCGTGCCTATGTCATGCCCTCTGGTTCTGTGTAAGCACTCCAGGGAATGTTTCAAAGGGTGCGAGATCCCGGGCAGGAGTAAGGAGGCCCTGCTCTTCTCTCAAGCTGGCAAATAAACTTCTTGGTGGTTGGAGCAAGTCCTTTAACTCTGGCATCTGCAATAAGATGCATTAGATAAATGTCTTAAATATTTTATGTGAACCTCAAGGTACTGACATGTGATAAGACACTTTTAAAAATCCTGCCTTGGTTAGGAGACTGGATTAATGTCCATACAACAACAGAACATTTTTACACGGAAAACACTAATAACTGTTCATAAAAAGCTTAGTCCAAATAACAGGTATGTGAACACTCTCACAACAGAAAACATTTGCATTTCACCTGACTCTTGAGTCAAAATATTTTCTACCTGTGGGACAGGAGATGGGGCAGCATTTCATGCCATCATTTGGCCTCAAAGTTGAGGGTGCTGTTAGACTGAATAGTGCCAGGCATTCCCTAGCAATATTTATTATGGTATTGATGCTCTCTAATGGAAAAGGGATATAAGGTCAATTTATTTTATGTGAACCAGAAAACAGCTACTAAGGATAACTACTTTTGATCATGTATTCCAGATTTTATAGCTACCTCCTAGCAGTCAATGATTCTGTATTCATGGCTCATAAAAAATAACATCATCCTCAACATAGCTGGAGAGGTCAGGTGAACCATACTTAAGAATGTTTCGCACATATATCTTCAAGAATGTTAATCACTTGACTCTGATTAAAATCAGAGAAGCTGCCCACTTTGGAAAAATTATGTATCCTGAGAAGCTTTAAATATGCATGCAAAACAGTTGCACAAAGATGAACCACTGATAACTGGAGGTGAGATAGAATCATTATCTTCACAGTTTTGACTTTTTGGCATGTCTGTCATACAAATCTCACGTGAATTTATTTATAAATCTCTCAGGTTTTATGACTCAGCACAGAAAAATTAGAAAAGGCCGAACAAAAGATTCAAATTATGCCTCCATTTAGGCATTTAGTATCTGATCATGTATTATTTTTTTTTAGGTTAATTCTGCCTTCATACATAAGGATGTCACTTCAGATTTTATTTTCCCTCCCTTGATGAGCAGCCAGGCCTCCCCACTCCTTGGCACCCAGGTATTAGTGATTACAGAGCAAAAAATTGTATTTCAACAGTAGAAAATACCAGTGTCATAAAGATTGGCAGAAGTAAGGTCAATCCTGCCTTCACAACTGAGGAGTTTTCCTTCTTAGCTTGTCACTCTGGACTCTATCTATGCCATTTATTGCCTTTGAAAATATCTCCAAAATGAAGAATAATTTTCCAGTTTTAGTCAGTTAAAGACTATGAAATGATTGCTACAAATTTGAATGAAAAAAGGGATACTCGGGTTTTTTTATTTAAAATTTTAACATTTCTTCAAAGACAGCTCTTCTAGACAGCTTACACTCCTTCTAGAAAAATATTTTCTGTGTTCCACTTTTTGCCTAGTGAGATATTACTTTTAAAATTACTAAGGGACCTAGGCTTATCTCTATCATGAAGGGTTTAGCAAAATATTTTCTGAATACTTAGTCATTTTAGGCTTGTATTACAGTGGCAGTAATACAGAGGTTTGGAAATCACTACTGCTTCATATACAATAATAATCAAATAAGGGTAGAGAAACAGAAAATGCACAGTTTTCTAAATAAAAGGGAAAATCAACTCATAATCTTCCAAATGTATGGCGTCTTCTAGTGTGAACTTCTGTAGCACTTCAGCAACTCTTTTTGCAAAGATCTTCTGAAGACGGAATCTAGCCCTTTAAATTTCTGGCATTCACTCTACTGTAAAGCACAAGCACATTAAATCATAGGCCTGCCTAATGTGGTGGTTTTTTTTTTTTCCACCTAAGATTAGCTAGGAAGCAGCAGACTTGCTGACATCAGTTTTCATGTTGCTCAACAGTTCTGACAAGCAGATGTGAAAATTCAAGTGTATCATGATTTACAAAGCCAGCCTCTGACTTGCCCAGTCACAGCTTGGCCTTAGGAATGCAAAGGAGATACTTGCCTCACTGATGCATCCTTTTCCTGCATGTCCCATGTCTCTGCACTCAACTGTTTAAATGCAATGCACAAAGAAGCTTCATCCTGCTACTCCCTGCATTACAAGGTTTCCTTCCATCACCTATAGAGCACAGTCAAGAGGCAATAAAACATAACTTAAAAGTGGAATTCAAGTCTTGTATTTCCTGTTCTTAGAGATAAATGTTACTCAGTATGGGTTTTATTCCCTTTCAAAAGTCAAGCTGAAATTCAGCTGCTGCAATTGTATTCATCTCTTTGCCATCTCAGCAAGTCTGTCCTGTGTAAATAGTGTGATCTTAATAAATAAATACTGAAGCACAGCTGGCGTTGGGAAGATATCACTGTTAGGTTGCTGCAGCATGCTATCAACAGTGAACTAATTATTCTCAGAACTGGGAAATATAGGGTGAAGGAATGCAGAGGAGAGTCAACAGCGTTTGGAACAAAAATGAAAGAATGTTTGCTTCAGTTCACAGCAAGGATATCTGAGCACCATGAAGGCAAGCATTTCACCAGCCTTGGTTCTGAATTATTTCCTTATCAAAACAGGATTTAATAGCCACAGTGGTATAAAGTTGTAGCTCTGTATTTGCTGCTTAAAATTCATACTATTTGTTTGAGAGGGAAAGCAATAGAAGTTGGAACACTTAAGAAACCTAAAAAAACCCCAAAACCAAAAAAACACAACCCTACAAAAGTCCTGAATAAATGAGTCAGCTGGAAGATAAAAAAATTTTCTTTTCCTCTCTGCTTTGCTGGCAGTATGTTAATAATCTATCTCTGAACATAGAAGTCCAAAATTTTGGTTAGCTGCCATGAAGAGGAAGCAGATAGTTTTCAAACATATATTAAGCCACATAACAGAGAAGCAGTGTGTGAGCTGACATCTTTCTAGCTAAAAAATAATTACTATATCTTCATATTTTTTTAACAGAAGGCAGCAATACTGATGCTGTTTTGGCTTGCAGGTGTACTATTGCCTAACTGAGCTGAGTGCCAAATAGCTGAGACAGAGTACAGCCTAAGTTTCCTCATCTACTTTTGAATTAAAATGTGTTGCAAAATTAGTGGGTAAAATTACTCTAGTATTAAAATTATTGAGTGTATTTACCAGACATGATTTTAACAGTGTGACTGGCAGTTTTAGAAAGGGTGAATTAAATTTGGATATCTAATGGCAGTTTGCAAACACGACTTGCATATCAAAGTAACTTCAGCTTCAGTTTCTGTAGAGGGAAAATCACAATGCATTTTCTGGTTATATCATTTTCTTATCATTCAAAAAGCATTTGAAAACAACAACAACAAAAAGATACTGAACTTGGAGTTTCAATTATTTGAGTTAACTTGCCTAGACATTCATAGTCTACTAACTTACAGATGTTCAGAACGCAAATTCTAGAGACAATTGAGGAAAAAATGGGCCAATACTGAGAATATTCAATAGAAAAATGAAAAGGTTCCAATAAAATTAATGCAAAGGTTAAAGTCTAGGGGTTCACTTATGCAAGGATTAAAAGGAACAAATGTTAGTGGAGTAGACAGGAAGAATCTGAACCATTATATTTATGTGCAGGCTAATAGGCAGGGAATGGGAGGAGGTAATGCACTAAAGATAGAAGTCCCTCAAGTTCAATTGCAACAGAAGAGAAATGCAGAGGGAGGAACATGAAGTAAGCATTCAAAATATGAGAGCATAAGTATCAGACAACTAAACTTTCCTTATTTAACTTTGAGATTATTATGTTACATTTAATAGAGAACATCTTAATTTAAAGAGCTGAGAGAAACTAAGGCACCAAGTCTTGGGAGCTTTGTTAATGTGTATATGAAAACCTATAGGGAGCTCGGTCCATTATTATAGAAAAATCATTAACTTGTTTGGTTTACTTGTTTTTTTTCCTTTTTAAAGAACTTATTTTAACGTTTATGTCATGCAGAATACTATTGTAAGACATGATATAGAAGTGTGACTTCAGGTGCTACATAATTCCCTTGCTTGCAGGCACAGAGCTCCTGGTTTGAATACTCTTGTGATTGTTATAAATAAAAAGTTTTGACTAACTGCCTTTCCTCCACTGAGACATGGAATATTCCCTTAGGCTCTTATTGTGTTTGGAAGAGTTAATTAGTGAATGCTACTAAGAAATGAATCCCAAATCACTGTTATTTCCTGGTTTACCAGTAATGTTTTGATGTTTTAGTTTGGGTTTTTGTTGTTTTCTTTGTTTAGTTTTCTCTTGGTTTTGTTTGGTTGGGTTTTTTTTATTTTGGGGGAATTTTTTTGGGTTCTGTCTGTTGTTTGTTTGTTTGTTTTTTAATGGCGTCCAGAGTAAAGCTACAGGGCTGCAGTTTCAGTTCCCATTTGGTAATTGAACATTTTTATTTACTGGTAGGTTGTCACTTTGAATGAGAAAACAAAATGGCTAGGGAGTAACCTAGCCAACATAATGTGCACAGCAGAAAGCAACAAAAATACTTCAAAATAGACCCAGTGAGGAAAGGCTTCATTATGATAACAGAAGAACTTAGTCAGAGGGGACAGTTTTCATGAGACAAGGAGAAGGCTCAGGCATTTAAATTTTTTTCTCAGCTTAGTGTGGATGAGAGCTTAAAAAAACCTTTACAACATGTTTAGTAGGGCTTTCTTAAAGAATGTGTGTAAACAGCATTCTGAAGCTTGCTACATTTGGAGTGGGATTTCAAGAGATATTTAAATGTTTTCTTTAAATATACTTTTGTGTCACTGTGATATTATGTTATCTATTTGTTTTATATTTGTCACGCTTCGCCTCTCAGAGTTACAAACCATAAGCATAGCTGATTCTAAGCCGGGATCTTAGCTGTGGAGGCAGTGAGTTGTGTCTTGGTAAACCAAGTTTCTGAGGAAGACCATAGAAAGATCATAGAAAGCCATAGCTTCTAGAACTGCTTGCTTATTCCTTACAATATATCAAGAGAGATAAGTCAGTAAACAGATTACAGGGAAAGTTGGAGAGAAAAGGAAGCTGATCTTTAACACACAAGAAGGTAGTGATGCCGAAGAATTTTTATGTATTTTTATGTATTTAGTGTGGATTTTAGAGCTGTAAAAGTAAGGGATTTTATGC
>JAWWEW010000112.1:51442857-51477387 GCA_035583185.1 Anabacerthia variegaticeps
AGGGGACCCCATCAATAAAGGTATTTTCTTTCTTATCTCTAATAACTTTGTGCAGGTTGTCTGTTTTACAGGGTTTTCAGGCATCAGTAGAGTCACTTAATGATTGCAACAGAAAACAAGAAGAGAAATTCTTTGAAATGTAATTCTGTTTCAACTGTCATGACAGAGATCATTTAACTTTCCATTGCATGTTGCTTTTTTCCAGTACTGAACTTGGAAATAGCCCTTAAGTAACTGATCTTGGATGAACAGTTGTCTGATATAACTTTCTTGGTACATGGAGGTTGCCAAAAAAAAAAAAAAATTAAAAAAAAAAAAATTAAAGAAAACTGCAGAGGTTAGCAGCACCCTGAAGGCTACTGGGAGTGCAACAGAGGGACACGGTTTGCCACACATGACTTTGATGAGCTTCCATCTTCACCATGGTAGGCTATTTTTGTCTCTGCATCTCAAGAAGGATAAAATGGAGAAGGTAAAGTATAATTAAAATTATGGAGGTGTTCAAAGAGCTGGCTTATAAGAAGAGAATAAAATATCAGTGGAGAATAAAATATCAGTGGTGCTTCAGCAAGGAGTGAGATAAGAACAAAGTTTGCAAAATTGTTAAGGTGGCAAACTTACACCTTGGTACAAGAGCCTGCAGTAATAAAACTAGGTGGCACTTTGAGAAGATTGTAGGAGTTTAGTTTAAAACAGATGAAGGAGCATATTTCTGCTTGCTGGTATTAAGCTTCTGTAATCTTTTGCCATAAGAGGTTGCAATTGCAGATGGTATAGACACCTAGGAAAAGGAAATAGATACATTTTTGGACAGCAGATCCATGTAAATATACTAAAAAGAAGAGGCAGGGATGTACTCTCCAGCATGCTTATTGCAAAAATTATGGAGGATGGGGGAGTAGTTACAGAAAGTATGCCAGGAAGTGGCCAGTTCACATGCTTTCCTTAAACGGTTTCTTTTGCATCCAAAGTCTTTATTGGATTTGACTTAGACAACAGCCCAACAAAATTCAAGCCCTCTCCACAAAGAGATGAGGAGGGTTATGGAGAAAAAAGAAGGGAGAAATCAGATGACTCCCTGTGTGAAGAAATGAAAAAGGGGAGGCAGTGTGAGATTCAAAAGATCAAAAATATGAAAACATAGGGTAGTGTCAGTGCAGGGACACAGGCAAGAAATTTCACTGTTTTGTGATGGCATCCAAGGAGCCACTAGACATTGCCTTGCTGAGATACGCTGGGAAATGCAAAGAAACAAGGAAATGGAAACAGACACCATGGCTACTGACATCCTCCCTGTCAGGTATCCGCTGACTGGTGCTGGAAACTGCCAACATAACCAGGGTGAGCAGGCTGATGAGAAGGTTACACTGCTTTCAGGGCCTTAGGATGGGGAATGAGTTAAGAAGGGAAAAAAGGTGTAATATTTCAAGGCATATTTAAGAACTGGTTTTGGGGAAGAAAATGATTTGCCAGTCCGGGAGGCGAACAACAGAGAGAAAGGAGACAAAAAATGGAGGTGCAGGGGAAGAGCAGAGAGTCTGTGGAGATGAAGCAAGAAACAAGAAAGACAAGGTAGAATTTTTTATTTTTTTCTTCAATTATTTTTTGCTTGAAATCACTGAGTTGAAGGAGAAAAGAAATATGAAGCAGGGAAAAGTAGAGCAGTGAGGTTGGATATGTGGAACATTGCTTGCTCCTGCCTCTTTTCATAAAGCTGTTTTGTGAAAGGGCTGCAGTGTATTGAGGGCAGTAGGATCCAACATTAAAGAGAAAAAGCTGATGACACTGTATCATAAAAAGCTTTAGCCTTTGGCTCCAGCTGCATGAGTACAGTCTGTATGCACTAGATAGTGGTGCTGTTCACAGTGGTGGCAATGATGCATGGATGTTTTGCAGAGGGACAAGCAGGAATATAAATAGTGACATAGTTCCACAGGTGGGTGTTATCCATTCCGGTGATTACCACCATGGTCACCTCTCAAATGATGCTGAGTGGGGTGGTCTGATGTTAAATGGATATTATACCTGTCTACCTCAGGCACACTCTGAAGTGATCTAGAATCTATGAACAAGCAGGTATTTTCATTAGTTCAAAGGCACTTTTTTTTAAGGAAGGGAACAAGTGGAA
Organism: Anabacerthia variegaticeps; assembly: GCA_035583185.1. Taxonomy (NCBI): domain Eukaryota; kingdom Metazoa; phylum Chordata; class Aves; order Passeriformes; family Furnariidae; genus Anabacerthia; species Anabacerthia variegaticeps. The sequence continues at coordinate 51,444,986 of JAWWEW010000112.1, forward strand.
TCTTTTTGAAGACCTTACTGTGGGTTTTTTGTTTTAGGTTTTCTTAAGGCAAAGAGTTACAGGTGATGCGATAGTAATTATCCTACTTGACAGAAATTCCAATCTGAACTTGACAGAAGGGTTTTCTTTTTAGGAGTCAGTATTAACTGAAGTTCAGAAGCTACTGTGCTGCACTCTGCCTAAGCAGAATCCTCCCAAAGCAATCAGTATTTACATTTATTGAAGAACATATCAGCTTCTTTAACATGTTTACAGATTTCTATGATACCTATCTAGTGTCACAGCTGGATCTTTACTCATCTTAGATTTTTATGAGATCATGACACTATGACTGCACAGGGCCTCGTAATATTATTTCCTCTTTTTTTTTGAAAGCAGTGAGAAGTTATTTGTGCAAGTCTTGGCTTCTCACCTTTCTTTTCCACTTCATTTTCCAGAAACTGGAAGATCGGCTTTAGAAAATCAGCACATGTTATGCAGATGTGGGGTGGGGCAGGCCTTTAGATACTTCTGGATGCAGAGCAAGATGAGGCTGATTAGTATTTTAAGAAATGGTTTGTGAGATAAATATGTGGTTTAGAATTATACTATGTACATATAATATTGTCCTAACTTTATATTATAACTTTAGAAAATACATAAATGTGTCTGAATTACAAGGATTTCCTGTTTTTGAGGACTATTTTGATGGCCTAGATAATTACATGGGAGCTGATCCCCTGGGGACCTAAGTCTCCATCCCCAGTGCTCCTTTAAAATATGTGGATGTTCAGAGGAGAGGATAAGAAAAAAGTATTAGTGGCCAGGAACTGAAGATTTCAATGGTTACAGACAGAAAACAACCTGGTAAGTTTTCACTGTATTGCATAACTCTTTTTCTCTTCAGAATTTGTGTTACCTTCTTTTAAGGTAGTAACTATGTCAGTACCTTGACTAATATCTGACACACTTGAGTGGTAATGTTATCTCTTCTGCTTTCCAGAAACTTCTGAGGAAGCTGGTGAATAAAATGTTGGCTATGATATTTCAAGTCCTTAGACTTCTTTCACTGTAGGCAGCTTTAGATACAGAAATGGTGCAGTCTGCGGGTTTCACTTCATCAAGTCTTGCTGATGATAATTCGTTCCTTGGTATGGTTGAGAGCCACTGCAGTCACAGACAGCAACGCATTCCTGAATGTTTCCACTCTCTCATCAAGACGTCTCAAGTTATCAGAGTGGACAATTTCCTCCTGTTGGGCATTGCAAAATTCTGCACGTGTACGACTGCCAATATTATAGACAGGGATGCTTGTAATAAAGACAAATGCGGATAGGGCCTATAGTTTAGCCAGTAGCAAACCAACAAAAAACAACTAGATTTTCTGAGTAAAAAGAGAGAAAAAACCTTTGGAAATCGTTAAATGAAATTAGATTTAAAGAGAAATCATTGAAATAAAATCACTTAGGTAGAGTAGTTGAACAGATTAATGGAAATGAATAGTGTGGAACACAATTTCTTAAACTACCCTGTAGGTTACAAAACATTTACTTAACATGTAAGGTGATTTAACTTAATCTGACATTGCACTTTCAGAGTGTAGAATTGGGCTAAAGTGTATGAGAACATAGCCAGTCTATGTAGTTTTATAACAATTTAATTAATTTAGAACAAGATATATGAGCATTCATGTTGGTCAGTAGTCTAAATGTAGATGCGGTTCACAGTATAACTCTACACGGTAAGGGAATAAGCTTAGCTAACATCTGTGAAAAACAGTTTCATTCAAGTCTCAGCAGCAGTGGTAAATGCAGTAGAAGTTTGATTTTCTTTATAAATGATTACAGGCAGAAAGAAAGAAAGGTATGGTAATAAATGAATTGAAGCTGTAATGGATACTGACAGTTTGGAATAAAAGCTAGGAAGGTGTCTGTGTGGAGTAACTACGCTATGATTTCGCATTCTGCAGATTTTATGGAAGTGCTTGTGTGACTTCTGAAATCTGTAAAATTCATCCTTACCATAACATTTTTTCCCACTTTACTGAAGTTAATCTTGCTATTCTGTTCATGCTGGTTGACTGACATCAGTTATTAAGACATAAATGAAGCCACCGGGTGAAAGAAGAGAGAACTAGAAATTCTTCAGGAAGAATTTGGAACAGTTTCCAGCACTGATGGTTCTAGTTAGAGATGCACACATGCCCAGAGGGCTACAGGATTGGGGTGGAGACTGTCACAGTGAGGTATAGTGTTGAGAGAAGAGAAAAAGCTCTGTTTTGGGTTCCTTTGCCTTTTTCTACTCCTCTGGAAAAAAAACCCAAAAGCAATCAAACAGTGAAATATTTATGTTTTATCATTTAAACACATACATACACACATTTATATAGACATTATATGTATACTATAATATATAATATGGCATTTACTGACTAATGAAAAACTTGCATTTTAGGTTGCATAAAACCTCCATGTGATCCAAAACCAAATTAAAATTAAAGTGAGTTTCAAAATACTGTGTAATAAGGTGTCTGACAAAAAAGGGTAAATGTCCAATTATTTCAATTGTTATTAAAATGATTTTTAATAGTTGACAATAATTCATTAACATTTTTGAAAACTTGTTCATCTGGAGTTTTCTGGTACTTTGTTATGATTGCTTATAAAGGACAGAGTAGAGTAAGGCTGGGAATGAAGAGGTTGCATATGAAAAATTGTCCTGATTTCTAGTATTGATTTCCAATTAGAACACTCATTCATAAGCATAGGAAAAGATAAAGTTATTTTTTGCTTTGTTCTGTGACAGTGTTGAATCTACACTTTGTAATGTCTGTCAAATATATTCATCGATTTTTATGGTTGTGAATTGTCCATCAAAAGTTCATGACTTTCTTAAGAACATCAGTAGTTTCTAAACATACAGTAACTAAAGAAGAAACAACAAAAAACTTATATCTTTATTTTTTTCAGTTTTCAGTGTGACAGTTGAATTGTATTACTTAATTTTCATGCATGTTATCAGATAAAGTGATATGGTTTCTTCACTGAGATTTAATGGAAATTTCCAAATAGATTGCTGGAAGTCAGAAAAACTGATAATTCAGTACTGGAATATTTCAAGTCATAAGCTGAAAATGTTTTTCTTGATAGAACAGCCAATTAAATCCAAGGAACTGAATAGTCATAACAAGTATGGTGGAAAATAATTAATTACAATAGTTTTGAGAACAATTTATAGGCAACATTTATACATTATTTCTCTAGTCCAGAGTTAACATTTTATTAAAGTTCATTACGAGTTCAATATTGTTTTCTACACAGCTTTTACATAATGTAAAATATTGTCTCCTACAAAGAAAAGTGCCGTTTGTTATGAATTATGTCTTTGGTTTTCTCTAGGCATCAAATCATTATCTACAAAATAGTCCTCTCCATTTGTACATGTCAGAAACCTGTGCATGCAAAATCAATCATGATTCCTATCGCACTGCCCCGAATCATATCTTTATTAGATTACTTCAGAGCTGGATGAGTCACACTGCAAGACAGTCTCTGCAGGGTGGGAGAGCTGCACCCCATGACATTGGCTGGATGCCCTGTTAAGAGCTGCTCTTGCTTCCCCTTTCTCCAGTGGCTGGTATTGGCTACTTCAGGTGTTGCTGTCTTCTAGACTGAGTGGCAAATCTACTGAATAGAATTTAATATGATAAAATCATCTCTTTGCTTCTCTTTTCACATACTGTATGACCTCATAAAGAGATAACTTCCTATAGGCATTGGTTTCTTGATTTCTCTTTAGACTGACTTATAAAAGTGTTTTAGAGATTTGTATTTCACTTGATAAGCTTATATTTTAATACTTGAAAACTGTGAGTTGTACAAAAGGTTTTAGAAGATCTAGTTGTGAGATGACTCGTAAGCTGAGCCATGCTATAAATAAAAACTGTGCTGTAAGGAATTGCAGCCACTGAATAAGGTGGAGATCAGATTTCAGCTACGTTACATGAAATTAATGCATATTTTTACACCTTAGGAATGAAATATTCCCAAAGAAAATATTAAAGTTATTAGATATTTTTAATATGATACTTTCTAAGAACAGAAAAATCCCAAAACAGTGGTATTCACAAGAGCAGAAATTAAATGTTCTGAGTGTCTGCCACTAGAGCATTTACAGTTGAGAAGTCCAATATTTAGAGCATACTGTCCTTTTAAGTTATAAACCAACTAACTAATGTATTTCAATTGTGTTTTTTAAAGATTACTGGCTGTGTTCCCAGATTTCACTATGGTAAGTGAGCTACTGATCTTTCACAGTCATCAAATACATGTCATAAAATATTTCTGTCAGTGCTGTAGACTTTACATTTTCTTATTGTACAAATATGAGGATGTCTGGTGTATTTAACTTAAAGCCTTGTTTGTATAATACGAATTTACATGCCTTCTATTTAGGTCTATTTTGTCTCACCCTTCATAACTGCTTTATTTTGTAATTTTTTTCTTCAGGAAGGCACTTTTAGGGCTCGAGATGCTCCCTCTAGTTAAACCAGAGCCTGCTTTAGATAAATAGGATTTACTTTTCCTTTCAAACTTAATTACTTTTCAGAATCACGATCAATTTCCCGCCTTGCTTGCTTGAGGGGAGTGACACTGTAGGAGACCCTTATGCATTTGCTTTGTAATAAGCCTTTATTCATACACTTCAGGCTATACAATCAGCTCCTCTGCACCACAGTGTGCCTGTGTGTGTGGCTGCAGCTGCAGGCCTGCAGATTGGAATGCTGATGATGGGGAGCAGAAGTGCTGAGGAATGAATCTGTGTGCAGGAAAGCAATAAGCTGGCTGTGAGTGTCCACAGGTCTTACTACATAAAATTAAACTACCTTTGATGGCCTCTTTTAATTTTCATTTTTTTTTAACAGAGATTTCCTACATAATTCCCTGCGTAAAGAGTTTCATTCTATTGTTCTCTTCTACACTTTTTTAAAAAATGTGGAGGAACAGGAATAATTTTTCCTCTAATAAAAAGACATCCTAATTTGAGATCTTAATAGTTAAACTGGAGTGTTTTCTTGTTGAAACAATCAGTTTTATGTTTCAACTACTGGCTTGCCATTTTTGTCTTTTAAGAATAAAGTCAATTTTAAAGCATAAATTTAATTCCTAGGGAATAAAAGTTTATGGAAAGCTACAAATATTATCTATAGTTTTGCTATGACAGCAATATTTCACAAAATCAAGAATCTAGCCATAGTCATATTAATAGGATCCCTTTTTTTTTTTTTTTTCCAGGAGATGTGTGAAGACTTATTTGGGGCTGGGCAGGGAAGCATTAAGGATATTGCAATCCTTCAGGAAAACAATTTAGTTTTCACATTGCTGCATCTTAAAAGTCAGCTTCTTGTCAATTTTACTTGGTATCCAGTGTGATTTTCATGGTTGGTCTTCTTTAAATGGACCATAACATAACCATTTAGCAGAAGGAATAGTCTTAGCCTTTTCACCGAACTGATAGTTAAAAGAAAAGAATAGAACAGAGAGGCCCATTTTCAAAGGTCTCTTCTTGAATATACGAATAGTTCTGGTCCTTAATCAAACATAGTGTCTTGTAGACGTATTTATTTAAATGTTAGAATAATAGAATGGTTTGGCTTAGGAATGGACCTGTCACAGACAGGGACACCTTCTACTAGACCAGATTGCTCAAAGTCCCATCCAGTCTGGCCTTGAATACCTCCAGGGATGGGGTGTCAACAACTTCTCTGGGCAGCCTGTTTCAGTGCCCCACCATCCTCATAGTGAAGAAGTTGCAGTAAAATTAAAAATTTTTAAGTAGACAGAGTAAATGATCCTTCAGTTCTTCTTCCTACTCTACGTTGAAATTACCTTCTGTAATTTTGGCTGCTTGTCCTCACAGTGGGAGAGTAGGATGATATTTTGTGTTTGCCTTATTGCAATCTCAGACACAGAAAAATAATTTTTACTAAATTCTAGTATTGTGTAAAGCAAATATTTAAAACAAACATTGGATCACATTTAAATCCTATTAGGATTTCCATCTCAAAAACTGTAGTGTCTTAACTGATGTAACACAGGTTGCCTGAAGACTTGGATTTGAGACTTTCCTGTAATCTGTCTTGGATCTATTCTGTAATCAGCTATTACAAAAGTGTGCAGGAAAGGTCTTCAGACGATATAGAGATGGAGAAAATTTATCAATTACAAGGGGCTTTTTTTTTTGCCTACTGAAGCCAATTGCATTCATCAAATAGTCTAAAGATGAATTTTTAATCTATTTAACAGTGGGTTTTCTATAACTTCCCTTCAACTAACTGAGTACACTGTGACAGAAAGCTTTTCCTGTTGACTTGACCTAAATTTAAATTATTGTGTTCCTCAGACCATGGGATGTGCTGTCCCTAAAGATCTGACATTTCAGTCCAGGAAAAACGTGGCACATCTGTGAAACTGGATGAACTGTTTTGTTCTCTAGAGAAGGGTGAGGGCTGCAAGGCAACTTTACTGATTGTCCCTTGAAAAGCATGCCAACTACAAAGGAGTGAGCATTTCTGCAGGAGGATTATACAGAAACAGAATTTTAAGGTCAAATTGACTTACAGTTACAACTTGTCTTGTCCATTTCTTTCCACTGCCTGTTAATTTTCACATAGTGTTAAAGATTAGAGAGGTCCCTACCAGTAACTTTTTGTAACTCAAATACAGTAACTCCTCCATATTTTCCATTCCTACTGATGTTTAGGACTGGTCTCAGAGCTTTCAACTTACTTGTCTCTATTTTCATTATGGTTGTGTATGTGAAATCTGGTGTCTATGCTCTAAAGCAAAGGATCCTGGTCCTTATATAAAAAAATAAGTCCAACAGACACATATAAACAATTACTCATTTATATGTTATTTATGGGGCTTTTTTTCACACACGTGTAATGACTAATAAAGGCACTCTTGTTTTGGTTAAGAGTAAGTAGTCTTTATTTCCTTTAAGACAAACAAGTCTTTTACTTAAATTTGTATAAAACAGACAGTGGTATTTTTTCTCATGGAGGTCCTTAAAATATATTTCCTGGGTATAGCTATATCAATGTTTACATTTGATAAATTTTTGCAACATCACAATGAAAATTATTCCTTTCTGTGGCATGGTTAAAAAAGGTTTTTATGAAACTAATAGTTACACAGAGTGGTTTGAAATATGATAATGAAATAATGGTGCAGATGTCATATTAACAGTGTCCATAAAAGAATGAACCAAAACCTGCAAGACAGAATGATACACAAATTCTTGTGATATGGACATAGCACAGAAATTTGTCTTGCATTGTTTTACCTTTATTTCTGCCTTTGACTGTAGCATCTTTTCCTTTTTAATGCCATTTTAAAAAAAAATTTCTATTAAGGTAGGTCAGGTAAACTATAAAACCATACTGAAAATAAGTGCAAAGAAGTATTAGCTCCCATTGTTATTGGGAATCCATCAAAAACATTTAACTCCAATTCCCATCCGGGGAAAAAAAAATAAAAAAATTTCAACATTTGCAAGAGAAAACATTCTCAGAGCTCTTGCTTTCCACTTTCAGTCATTTAAATTACTATCTTGGAACAATAGATCTTGCTGTATTTTGAAAAGAAGTTAATTGAACTTGTATATATGAAATTCCCTGAGTCTGTCATAGTGTCTCAAGCTAGCTATGGCAGGAAGACTTAGATCATGAGAATTGTGGGAAAATTTCTAAATTGGTATTTTAAAATTTGATATCTTGTATTATTGCAAATATATAGAGATATTAGAAAAAAACTTCAAACCAAATGAACTCCTTAGTATTTTCATCAAGCAATAATTTCTTCTTTATTTTTGTTTGCAAAGAAGAAAGAAGTTTTTTTGGTTTTGGTGGGGTTTTTTTTTAGTTTTTTTTTTTTTTTTTTTTGCCAATGATGATTTAATTTTCCCTTTGTGACTGAATGGGGTAAAATGTGGAGGAAAAATTATTTTTTTTATTGCTTCAACCCCGTCACTGCAGTGTGGGAATTCATCGAGTTCCCATTTCCTAGTGTATGGATATTGTCGGTTTAATGTTACTGCTCACATTATAATTACATAAAAAATCCTTTTACAATTTTTTCTCAAGTAGGGTATCATCTTTTCCTGTGATATGCAAAAAGGGGCTGAAGTGAGAACCTGAAGGAGAACTTTGTCTTTGGGGTCTGTCAGTGAGTTCAGAATTCTAGGCAACAAATTTGTTTAGTGAGAAGGTTAGGAAAAAATATGAATATCATTATTTTTGGAAAGATGTCTAACAATCATGCATTAGAATGCTCCATATATTTTGGTATTGATAGTTTTGACAATTTTGGCAAATGTGTTTTTATCAACTGTTATAAAGAAAGAAACTGTTTGTTGAGTGTTTCCAGTGTGTGTGCTTTTATAATATAGTAGAATTGTAAATAACTGATTTTTCTTCTGTGCTTTTTAATACACATCTAAATTCTCAAATATAGTACTTCCAAAGTCCATAGATTTCCTCTAGTCAGCATTTCTGTCACTCAGTATATTTGACAAATGACCTTCTAACTTCTCCATTTACAACTTTTTCAGTCATGAGACAAATCATAAAATATTTTGTGTAAATGTAATTGTAGTTAAACCATATGTCTAATGTATTTTTCTCAGCAAGACCTGAACTTTTATTTCTGAATAATGAAGAAGAGAAATATGTGCTTTTGCAGATTATCTATAGAGGCAGAAGTTTACATGAAAAGTAGGACAAGCCTGCACTTCTCTTTAACAGCAAAGGAGACGATACTTTTGAAATTCCAATTCACAAGTCTCTATTGACAATTTTCGTTGTTCACATTTTTTTTCTGTAAAACCACTTATGATGCATCTCTTATTTTTCAGTATTTCTATCTCAATATTTAAAGTGATATCTAGATTCTGATATCTTTTTTCTTCATGCTGAAAACCTCATTCTTATGTTTGGGGACTGTGGGTTTGTGAAAAAACCCAACCAAACAAAACACAACAAACACCATAGCTGAAATTCATCCAGGTGAACTCAAATGTTCAAAAGTTCTTAAATGTTTAAATCTCAGCTAATCATCAGAGTTAATAGAAAGAAACAGGAACCTTTTCAACTGAATCATTTCTTCAATTTTTTTTACCTATGTTGAGATTAATCATTCTTCTGAAATTCAGATGTTTCTGCACACAGAATATAAAGGCTGTGTCAGATGGCTAATATTAAGACATCTAACTTTTGGACAAGTGAAAATTAGCCATGATGAACTGCATCTGTAATTGGTTAGAGTGGGAATCGTTTGGAACTTAGGAGGTAAAATGTGTTCAATTTTCAGTCTCCCTGAAGGCCACTGTGGGAAAGAATGGCAAAATCTCTCCTTCCAGTAAATTGATCCAACCACTAAACAATGTTAAATTTAGTCTTTACAGAAATGACAAAAAGAAAACATGAAGAATTGAACCAGTGACTTTTCTGACTGTTAAAATGGATTTTAATTGAGTATAGTTTGCAATCACTGTGGTTTGAATGAGAGAAATAGTCCACCTCTGGTCATATGCTATGTAAACCAGGAATTTATATCTGATGGTGTTCCACAGAAGTATCATCTTCAAGTCAGCGGAGGCATGTAGTACTTTTCCATTCAGACTGGAGCTCAGTGACTGGTCAGATTTGTGTGTGCGTATACATATGCAAACTGTACATACATATATATATATATATATATGCGTAAATGGTAGTGTCTCTGGAATTCTGGACAATATTCCAAAACTAAAGTGTTACTTTACACTGGGCCATTATACTGAAGTTAAAATTTGCTGTTTATGTGCAGAGTGTTAGTCTTGCTGAAAGAATAACACACCATTGAAAATGAGCAAATGTATCTGTACGAAGTTCTAGACCCAAGATAGTAAAATTCTAATAATTTGCCTGTTACAGCAAATTAAAAGTTGCTTTTATTTCTTACCCTATTTTATCATTTGAATGCTTTCTATAGCCAGTCTTCTCTTAAAAAAAAATAAAAAAATAAAAGAATCCATTCTTCATGAGAAATTTTGAGATTTGCACATACTCTGGCTGCCAAAAAAGAACAATCTTAATTGACCTTTGGAAAAAACAATATGAAATTGGTTGCAAATTTAGACTCTTGAGTGTGAGAAAGCAATAGCTTATGGAAAACATCTGAGAAGAGAGGAAAACCCTGGTCTATGACAAGGGACAGGAGGGACAAGGCACAGTCTCTTCTGGAGGTCAAAGCTGCAGTGCAGGCAGGGCATGAGCACACATTATGTGGGAAATGTTCTACCTTGCCAAAGCTAAATGCTATATATCTTCTGTTTCAGTGCCTGCCTGTGTAAACAACTAGTTATGGAAGAGGATGAAACAACAACATAATTCACAACGGTCTTGACAGACAGGTTTTCTCTTTTTTTTTGACTGTATTATATGCCCCAAGTCTCTACATGCTGTGTGGCATGCAGTTGTCTGTTTAAGAAGGACAGGCAACAGACATATGGGTTGTGAGTAATAAAATGTTTTGTGGAGAGGATACAGCTGCTTCTAGTTTAATATCTGCCATCTCAAAGTGTCTGTATCACACCAAAAAAAGCAGAAGAGAGAAAGATTATCTCTGGGAAGCAACACTGTTTCTAGCAAATAATTTCTAAAACTAGACATGCGCTATAAACTGATAAACATTCTTAACTTATTGTCCTGAACAGACTACTGATTCTATTTCAATCTTTTCCAGCAGTCTGACTACTTGATTTCATCTTTTATAACTAAACTGAGGACTGATTGACCGAAGAAATCAAATGGATGCCTAAGGTACTCCTGTGACAAATATATTTTGTATAATCTAATTCTACCTCAGTGATACTTTCCACCCGTATGTCCTTCTCTTGAAAGGACTTGTGGTGCTTCAGGTCTGGGATCTTCCCATCAGTAACTGATATATTATAAAGGACATCTGTCATTCTCCTGATCCTAACCACTACTAGTGGCTGCTAGCCAAACAGACATCAAAACCAGCAATTTTTCATTACCTCTTTATCATCTTTGAATACTAGAAGTCCTGCTCAAAGGCATGCATTTGAAAGATATGAGAAAAATCATAAATGAAGCATTTCTCATTGCAGAATATTTTTGGGTGCCATATTTTAAGATAATTTTGTTGTCTAGGGCTGGGTCAATAAAGGTCTTATACTTCTAAAATCTGTAGAGATTTGTCTCCAGTTGGAGGCTGCAGAACAGTCTGTAAGATTTTTCAGCTGTATAGGAAAAGTTGGGTGCCTCAATGTGGAGTGAAAGCAGCTGCAATTCTGATTTCAGACCTATCCTGGAGATCAGCAGAGCTGTTCCCTTGGCACTTCATTTAGGGATTAGGGGCAATGTTGCTATCAGGTAATTGTTCAGATATCACAACAATCTCCTATGATGCAGAAGACCTGTTCTGTAAAGCTTGCTCAGCCATGGAGAGCACAAAACAATTTCCCCAATGTCACAGAAATGCACCAGATCTCTGAGATGAAGGCACAGTTTGAGCTGGAAAAGACAGTGCTCTCCCTGTTGAAATTGGATGCCTCCCTCCCTGAATCAACATGCTGATTGTGGGCCACTAAGTATTGGGGATAGGATTGGCAGAGGTAAGGGGACACCAGTAGTACAGATGTAAAAACTTGAGTGCCTTCCTCAACTCCCATCCCCTACAGCTGTGACTTGGGCTCAGCCTTATCCTAGAGTGGTCTTCTTGTAGCTAGGAGTCCTGTGCACATGTTTGCTACTTGTTTGATAGCTGTAAAAGTTAAATCGTAGAACCGTAGAATGGTTTGGGTTGGAGTGGACCTTAAAGATCATTGAGTTCCAACCCCTCCACCATGCCTACTAGACCAGGTTGCTCAGAGTCCCATCCAGCCTGGCCCTGAACACTTTAGGGATGAGGTATCTGCAACTTCTTTGAGTGACAAGCTCCAGTGCCTCACTAACCTCACAGTAAGTATGTTCTTCCTAATACCTAACCTAAACCAACTTCTTTTCAGTTTAAAACCATTGCTCCCTGTCCTCTCACTACATACCCTTGTAAAAAGTCCCAGTCCTTTACTTCTTCTTCACCTGTGAAACTCACTATTTTAAAATGAAATGAAAACCCCAGGTTGAGGTGAGATGACTGGCCCTACCCTTCAGTGGATGATGACTCCTGATAGCTCAGGTAGCAGAACTTGCAAGTCCTGGCCCCTAAACCCATGGCTGTGTCTCTGAGGAGCACTGTTCTGACAGAATCAAGGCCACTGTGGAATACATATGTGCTTCAGCTGTGGCAAACACCTAAAAGAGAAAAAATGCATCTCTGAGCAGGGATTTTTCTGAGGTAAGAGAATAAGTCTTACCATGCTAGTGCCTCTTCAGACCTGGACTATAAGACTGTCCATCAGCTGCTTAAATTTCTTTATTAATAAAATTCTTTAAGAGTGTTATTGTTTAAAAATTATTTTAAATAACTGCCATTTCCTTTCCTGATAATCTGCCATATTTTGCTAGGCTTTTACAATACAATATTATTTTTCTTTTTTTTTTTTTCCCTTTATTCCTGTCTTTTATTTTCTCCTTCCTACCTTTGAATGGTTTCTTTAACAGAATTTTGATTTTATGGCACAAGATATTAGCAGCTTGCTGCATTTTCTTCAAACTGGTCTTAGTAAGAAATTAGCATCATCTTTACAGTTATCAGTGTTGCTGATAAAATCAATGCACTCCCTACCCTCCTTAACTTAATCACAGATGTATTGCTATAAAAATGCTTAGACAGATACAACTGATTTAATTTCCTTGGAATTACATCAGCTATACTGGTGTCAAACTGCACCTACACAGTTGTGTAATTCTTCCAGTGAAAACTCACAGGAGATACTGATTCAGCTAGGCTGGTAGACAACATTCAGTTTGTGTACAGCCCTCAGTGAAGAGAGGAGGGCTTGCACGCCACTTGAAAGCAATAAGATTCAATATCTCTATGTTTATTTGAATTTACATCCCTTGGGTAACTGCCAGTTTTGAAAATTAACAAAGAAAATGCTTTGGGTTTACATGTTTAACTCTGAAAGCCTGCATATTTCTTATCTGCTAGGGGAGTATAATATTCATGAGAAAATGAACTCAGATTTCTCTGTTGAGGCTAAATGATACTGGTGATGGATACTTTACTGGAAAGAGACATATGTAATATCAGTGACCTTAATATTCAATACAGCGTCTATAGATTTTCTTTGTCAAAGATAGAAAAATGGTTTTAATTCTAATGGGCCATACCGATATGCAGCTAATAATATTTAATTCTTTGAGATTTGCCAAGTAAGAAATTCCTTCTTTCCTTGCATTGCCAGTCAAACTCTCTGTTCCCACAATGCTCTCATGAATTGATAAGCTTTCATGGTTGATGCAGTTGCCAATAACTTGTGTTTGTCTCCAGTATACATGTTGAGAAAAGGTTAACTCCCAATATGCAGTTCTTCTTGGCCTTGGCCAATCTCTCCTGTTCTAATGCTGGACATTATTTCTCCCTTTGTAGGGCCCACACAACTGCTGGCAAGGACCAGGCAGGAAATAGGGACACTGATATTATTTGTCCTCATTTTTTAACCTGCATAATTTTACAGATTCTTTAGTGAAGAATGTGATCCAGCAGCTGCTTGTATAGGAGGTGGTAGCAAGAAGCAGCACAGGGATGATGAAAACTCTTCACGAATGAAAGATAGGAGGAATACAGGAAGCGAGATGAAGGAAGGTTTTTGTATAGAAAACACAGCATAGAAGGATACCTTTGTGTATCCAGATCTCTTGAAGAAGAATATGGTAAAATCAATCTTTCTCATGCTTAACTGCTCCTCAGGTTAATTACTATCACTGTTTCCTATGTTTTTAACATAGGGAAGTGTTTCTATTGTCTTTAGAGCACAAGGATACTATAGGCAAACAGAAATTAGTAATTTTTGAACATTCTTTTGTTGACCTAGTAGAAGGATCTATTGTATGAAAGTTTAGACAGAGAAGAAAAGTTATTGATCTATTGCTATTCTTCTAATCAGATCTGTTCTAGGTTGTTTCTCTGAGTTAGTTAATTCCATTTTTAAGCACTTTCCAGCTGTTAGGTTAGGAATAGTGACCTGTATTTCTACTGTATCCTAGATTTTATACTTTCATTTTTATTATATTTATACCAATGTTTCTGATGTGTATTTCAATGATAAAAGTTCAGTAATGTTTTTTTTAAAGACCATCAGCTTTATGCAACCAATTACTATGCTGTCATAAAAGTAAAATACAAACACAAAAGAGGCAGTGGAAGATATTTCAATACTTCTAAAGTGCCCCAGTAACAAATAGACACTTGAAATAACTGAAAACAAAAAGTACATACATAAGCATAAACATGCAATGGTAATTCAATTTGAGCTACTAGTGAAAAGTCATTGAGAAAATTAGTAATTATGGATTTAATGTTTTGTTGGAAGGTGACCACAGAAGCAGTAAATGTATTGCAATGGAGAGTGTTTTTATTTCATATTTAGCAAGTGTCTAACTGTACTTATTTGCTTGTCTCCTTGGTTTTGATGATATTGAAAGTTTTCATTTTTACTTTGATTTTGCTTCAACTTATACTGAGTTTGCTTAGTCTAATATAAATCATGATTTGTGTTCAGTATTGAGTAAGATCTTATCTGTGTCAATGAGTGCTAGACTGAGCACCATTAAATAATACATTCTACAGATACACAGATCACTGGTTTTGTTTCAGAGGAATTAAATCCTAGGATTTTAATTTTAGCTCAAAATAAATAGACTTAAATTATCCTGATTTTCATTTGGAAGAAGACTTTTGTTTTTCTATTAACCAGTAAATAAATTATCAAATCAAAAAGGACAGGAAAATAATAATACTTTTCATATGTCTTTGAGATTACACTACTCTCTTGCAAGTCTTTCACAGCAACAAAATTAGGACATTGTCATAATATTAAAGATAATTCTGTAATTTAAATACACTCAGTTAAACTTATGGAGGCCAGTAAAATTTGACATTTCCTTAAATCCTTAGCACCTTGATATTGCAGTCATAGTGTTCTTGTTACATGGGACTATCTCATTTTAAATAAGTTCTGGAGTAAAATAAATAGCTTGAAAAAGAACATCATAAATCCAGTAATTAGGTGGAAATTCAAGTCAGCATTCACAGAAATAGAGGAACTTCTCTAATTATCATCCAATATAATCTCCAAATTTCATGTTTATTCTCCAAAGTACAGACACAAGGTTTCACTTAAAAATACTACTGCTTTTATATCGACAAAGTGATTCTTACCCTAATCTTATTTTCAGAAACATCTGAATCATCTTAACAGGAACTATTTAAAAAGTCTACCAGAAGCAGGGATCCCATAATTTCTAAGTTACCACCAAAGCTGCATAATTGCACAAAGTGAACAAAGTTATTTGCTGCTTTTCTCATTTCTGCTTTTGTATTGGCACCAGAGCCACCCATTTCTACATCAGTCAAGTACATTTAGTGGGAAAAAAAATGTGTCATTCCCCTCTGCTCTGTTCCCCCTCTACATACTGCAGTTGATAACCTTTCTAGGCACTGTTCTCCAAAGTACCATATCAAATGACTAGCACAGGATTGGTCTGATTAATTATCCTTCATCACTGCACCCAGAGATTGCTGTGATTAACTCCTGGTCATTTCTGTGCTTGTAGAGCTGTGTGCTGCTTTTAAGATCTGTCCATGTTTCCTCATTCCCGCTCCAAGCCAGCCCTGGTCTAAATCTCACATTCCTCCAAATGTCTTTCACAGAAAAGGAATACTGGGAAGATGGGACAGGTGACTAATTTTGAATCTTTGCTATGGGTCACCAGTGGAGGTTTTTCCAAAAGAGTTGACTGTCTTCCTTTTTCTCCCCTTAAAAAATTCAGCATGATTTGGAACCCCTTAATCCCTTAGCTTCTTGGTGACAAAAAAATTTATATTTCATCTCTAGTAATTTTTAAAGCATCCAAATTGCACAAAAGAGAAGTACAGAATAGAAGTGGAAAAGGATTACTCTCAGAGTGCCTTACTGTAATGCTAGGAAGGCTGCATACTCAACATATTGTAAATTGATTAACTATCAGAATGATCCATACAAACATCCTCCACTAGCTTGAAAATTAAATATGCTTGACCATTGATCTGCCAACAGTAGTTTAGATCCTAAATATTCTGTTAGGAATTGCATGACTTAATTTCTATGATTTGTTTTGTGTATTCTTATTTATTTACGCACTGTAGCAATTTATCACAGAAAAACCATATGGCAGCCATAAACTTGAGCAGATTATGTTCAAGAATTTTCAACTCCAAGCCAAAGTAAAATAAGTTTCTATTTCATGCAGATGTATTCTCCAAGTTGTTAGATTGCTTTCTAGGAAATGTATGTTGGATCTTCCACATACTGTATGTTTTTACCTTTTGTTAGATGTGTTGGTGAATTAAACAGACACTTTTTTTATGCCTCTGTTGAAGAATCTTTTTTCATTTCTCTCTCTAACGTTCTGTTCCTAACTGAGATAAAGCACGTCACCTCAGCTCTCCTCAAACAATCTATTTTGTTTTTATGTATCTCCTTCGAGTCTGTATCTCTTGAGGTATAGCCCACTAACATGTGCTGATTTGGTTTGGAGGGACAGATTAAGTGAAAGTTTAGAAATTCAATTGAAAATAAATTTATGCTTTGCTTTCTTTTCCTAGTTGTGCTATAAAGGACAGGAAAAAATCTTCCTCTGTAGAACTTTTAATTGTCCAGGAGGAAATATGTGAGTTATAATTACTTTATATAGAAAAGACATTAGGAATAATGTACCTTCTCCTGTGAAAAAGCCCATAGTATTTTTAACAAGCACAGAGAATGTATTTTATAAAGGATTGTAAACCCAATACTATATGCCACATAAAAACCAGTATTTAAAATACTATAAGATACTGCTCTTCATTATTGATGTTGCACTAAACTACGAAAAATATGCTGCTGTGGCACAATACACTTTGCCTAGGATTCATCTGACCTCAATGTCTTCAATGGAAATACAACAAATATATTTGAGGAGCCACTACAGTAATGCATCTCACCAGCACACATATCTAAACCAAATCATTCAATGATTCACACACACCAACACTGTCTATATCTCTTCGCCAAAGGTAAATGAAACCTAATGACTTAGGTTGCTAATGTCCTAGGTAGCTGTATCTTACCTGTTTTCACTACTGCTATAACTTGCAGTAACTTCCAACAGGAATGGCATAAGTTTGGTTTAAAACTTCAACAGGATAAAAACACTAAGATAGTGCTGAAAAGTTTTAGACTTACTTGAAAATAGGCCCCTTATTTACCTCTAACTGCTGTGTACCTGAGCAAGAACACCTAACAGTGGCCTGTCAAGGAGTAAACACAGGTAAGGTCTTACAGCTCAATCGAATCTCAACCCTCAAAACTTCTTGTTTTGTAATGTAATTTCTGCTTATGTAGGACTAAACAAGTACCTCCCTTACAAACACTGCAGAGGTTATTGACTGAAAGTTGTCATAGATAAACTTCCTCTTAGAGTCCAGCTTCCTTAAACTTTACACTGCTGAAATGCAACCCTGAATTCTTTGCACAACTTGAAAAACAGTTCAATATTCAACGGAAGCAAATGTCCTACAGTACTCAGAGAATAATTTTCTAACAAAAGCATGCCAATGATTGTTATGAGTACATATGTTACGAAAGTCTGTATATGCAGTAAGGGACGTTTTTGGAAAGGTATAAAAAAATCTGAATATCTGTGTTTAAAGGTAAGTCATAAATAAATAGGGGTGTAACACTATTTGTTTTATATGCTGGTATCTCCGCGTGTTCTAGTTGGCATGTGGCAAACAGAAATTACAAGTCTCTCGGCACGAAAGGACTTGGGAGCTGAAGATTTTCTCCTGAAATCAAGTGGAAGTACCCTGTGTTCTGAAGAACAAAAAGTCTGTTGGACTGCAGGGTGTGTTGACACATAATTTAAAAATAAAGGGTTGTATTTTTGCTGGCCTAATTACAAGATGTGCTCATCAGATGCACTGAAATTCAAGAATTTATAGAGAAAAACAGTAAAAAGGTTAGAGATATCAGATTTTGTGTACAAATAACACCTTCACTGAAACTCCTCTGTTGAAACTTAACAAATTTGCCAGCCAGCATTGTGGGGGTTCTTGGCCTCATAGGTTTCAACATTAGGAGAAGAAAAAAATGAGTCTGACAGATGGGTTATTTTACATCTGTAAGGTGATGTATCATTATGTCTCAGTTAATTAAAAGTTTCTCTGTTGGAAGAAAGATATGCTTTGAAAGATTTTGGCATTCAATATGATAAAGTTTTTTCACTGACAAAAGGTATTTAGCTTTGTATGTCATACTGTGCTCAAAAATTTATTTGGGGGCAAAATAGAATGTGAAATTAAATTTGTTTCTTCAATAATTCATTCTGGCAAATGAAGATGCTAAATTATGAAATGGCATGTGTGTCTTTTCCTCTTGGCATTAAATGAATGGCTTTTGTAAATGGAAAAAAGTGCTTAGCTTTGAAAATGGAGGGTCCAATTCACAAAAGCCTTTTATATCATTTGTTCAAGAGTATTTAGTCTGCTGAGAACATGTACTGAAAGTCATTGTGGTCATCATCCTGCTGCTGCTTATGTACTGGTTTCTAAGGCTCCACTGAGAAGAGGAGACACAGTCTCGTCATTTATTCCATCTAGTGACAGATGAAATTTAATAGAGTACACTCCTTGCTTCAGAAATCTGCAGGTCTCTGCTCACTTCACTGTCATATCTGCTTTCCTTGTGAAATGTTCTCATCACACTAAGCCCCCTGGTAAGCAATCTTTAAGCAACTGAATGAAGTTCTGTGTCTTTACGCCTCTTCCTGAGACTGAGATTCAGTCCAGTATAATGAGCCCTCCTTGCACTTAAGCTGCAGACCATCAGATCCAGATGTGCGTGTACTCAAGGTGCCTATCTGTTGAGCTCTATCTATAAAGGAAAAGCATTATGGCCTGTCTAGACTGGTATTTCTGTTTCAGAACTCTGTCTTATTATGAAACTCACAAACTTCAAGGACTTCAACTAAACACGGATTTCCAAATGCATGTCTACACTGCACTTCACAGGACCCAACCTGGACTCAGAAAAAGGCCTAGGTAAATTGAGTTTTCAACTGATGGTGCCGTTTCTAAGTCAGCATGGCTAGAAGAAGCTGCAATTTGGGGCTTATTCATAAAGGACAAGCTTGTTTCTAAATACATGTGATGAATAATTGTTATTCAATGAGAGACGAATGGCAAACTTTTAATTGTATTCTGAATGACATAGTGGTAAATGACATTTTTGCTGTAAGTGTAAATCTTGCCTTGTCTTGAATGAATACATTTTATATTAGTTTACAGAAGTTCATAGGAATATACTAGCTTAGTATTTTGTTCTGACTTGGTAGCAATATTGTAACCACCTTATGTTTGCTTGAATTATTACAAATGACACAGCAAAATAGCAAATCAAGTGTTTAATTCTGATTGACTTTATTTATGTATCTATTTATTTTGAATTTTTTCCTAATAATTAACCTGTATCTCAGCCACAATGGCTACATCTATACTAATCAACTAAGAAGTGTTAAGGAATGTGGCAGAGGACGTGCCGCAAAGGAACATTTCTAGGAACTGAAACTTGGCTATCTACGCTATGGAATTTTTAGAAAAGTCCGTGAAATCTTCTTGGTCTTTAAAACTAGAACTCTGAAATATTTATCAGGCTGTTTTGTTGGGGTTTTTTTTGGTTTGTCTTTTTTTTTTTTTTTTTTTTTGAGGTTTAACAGAGAATATTCAATAGAAAAGCTAACATTTTTTTTATTGTCTGTGAAAGTTTAATAGGATGGGCATAGATGCCTGGCAGGAGCTGGCTTATCAATGACATGAATAGTCTCAAGCAATTTTCTAGGACAGATATTGGTAAAAATAGCTAAAAATATCATGTAATTAGTCTTTTACTAATGATAATTATTTATTTTCTTGCAGTTTTAAAGTAAGTGCCTATTAAAATTTATGTTACAGCATGATGAAAATAGTGGCAATCATGAGGCCTGTTATTCTGTTTGCCTGTTTCCGTGCTTTAGACCTTTACGCAATTTCAAAGCTGTTGACCAAAACCAACCATAAATGTAAGGCTAGGGACCCATCACCTCCCTATATGAGTATAATATTATTTCCAATATAGATTTCTACTACGTTTGTTATACTTGAAAAGATTTAATTTTAATAGACACTATGACTTTCAAAACTTTTTCTTTCATGTCAGCACACTTATTAAACATTACGCTGTTCCCTAAGATTACCTGCTCCTAGTGCTAACATCTTTGGGCCAGATATTTTCTAGCAAGCCTTTCAGAAGTCCAACTAAATTACATTTAACAATTCTTTTTCCATTATTGTTTCAATTCTGTTGAATAAAATGAGGCTTAAGCAGTACAATTTTCATCTACAGAATCTTTGCTGATTTCTATTGTATTATGCTCACTGGTGTCTTTTACAACTCTCTTTAAATGTGTTTTCAGCTAATTTACCTAATACTAAAGTCATGTTCACTGGTCTATATTTTTCAGGTTCACCCTTAACACATCATTTATGATGGCTACAGTACTGGCTACCCTCCAGTCTACTAGCACAATAGCAGAGATAAATGAGAAATGCTGTATTTTTTGTTTGCAATTCAGTCACTTTGATAGGGATTTTCAGAGGTCGCTAGTGCAGTTACATTCCCAAATCCCATTAACATTTAGCAAAAAATGTGCATAGTAGTCCCAGAGCTCTGGAACACTCCTAATTTTCAGTCATTAGTGCTCCTCAGTGAATGCTGTTTCATCCTAGTCACATAATAATATGAAGTCACAGTTTAGCACAGCACCTTCCTTTTTAATACACCATCACTTTGGCTACACCAGTAGTGAAGCTTAATGCAGAAACCATGCATTCCTTTTTATGTCAAGTACAAAGTGGTAAAAATAGTCAAGTCAGTTTAGCCATACCCTGAACCAGACATGGACTTAAATCCTTCCATTTTGTGCTATTTGTTCAGTTCCATTCAACAAAAGTGCAAACATCATTAACTTTGTTAATCTTCCCAATATTCCTCTTCTTTGCCTATCAAGGACTTCCTTCCATCCTTTGCAGTCTGTTATTCTCTGTTCAGTTGCTACCATATGATGTCAATATTATCTGCATGTACTATAGCCGGTTGCTTTCCACGCTTTGCTTTTGATTCAGTTGACTTAAGTTCTGAAGTTTTGGACTAGACCTAGAAACCTGCAGTTCCATTCCACTGTAGGTTTTTTAAAGCATACTGATAGCTGCCAGAGGTCACGTATGTACAGCATCTTTTCTTAAGAAGCCAAGAGATAATTGAACTATGTAACATGACATGACATTACATTGTAAGTCTGTATTGAACAAGAATGTACCACAGTAGCTTTTAAACTGCTTCTTGCAGTGCTGGATTGAAAAAAAAAAAAAAAAAAAAAAAAAAAAAAAAGAGTAGAAAAAGATAAAGATTAAACTTTCACCCAAAGAGCACTTTGCTTCTTCTGAAAACTATAGAATTATTTGGACAAATTCTGTTATACAGATAATTTTATATGACCAATACAGACAAAAGATACCAAAAACGCTGGTCAAGCTTTATTGGTAGAGTAGATATTTAAGTTCCTGTTGATATTCCTAGATCATATGAGAAAAAACTGCTTAGGTTTGCATCTTGCACCAGCGGATAAAATTTGACATGAAATAATAATTTTAATCTGTAACCATTTATAATTCACTGAAAAATATGCGACTTCTAGATCTCATGCTGAATAGTCAGCAATAGAATAGATAAATATAAATTTTTGTTTGTTTGGGATTTTATTTTTGGGGGGGGGTTTGGGGGAGCGGGTATTTTTGTGGTGGTTTTCTAGGTTGTTTTGTTTGGGGATTTTTAGGGAAGGGAGTTGGGGTTTTTTTGCTTGTTTTGTTTTGTTTTGACAGATTCTAAACTGTCTTATCTAGGGGCTAGAAAGAACTAACTTTAATAGTGTAACTAGTACAACATACAAGAAATAATACTCAAAACACAAGATGATGTCCTTGCGTATAGAGTACAACTATATGCTAGTCACATAACAAAAAACCATAGCATGACTATTGTCTGAAAGTGAATTTTCAGCTTCTTGTACTCCAATAATCTTATCCTAGAGTGGTTGTTAGTTTGGTAAATTATTACTGTATTCTATCCAGATAGACTAGTGTATTTTCCCCCTCTAATTTACATCCAGTTTGTTTTGGTGGGAGAAAGGAGCATCAGGGTTTTTTGAATTTTGATCAGGAGCAAAGAATAAGTTCTTCTGAATAAGAGGGAAGATACAGATTTTCTGTTAGAATCCTTCTCAGAAAGAACTGACTGAATTAAAAAGAAAATAAAAAAATTATTTCAAAATGTTTAACATGGAGTGTTTGAAAAAAAATTCTCAGAGGCTTCAGACTGTCTGTAAACATATGTTATTGAGCTAAATTTGTATTTTTAATATTTTTATTATCTTGTTTCATAATGCAGTCAGAAGTGACCCTGCAGCTATTGGTTTTGGTACCAATGGGCGAGGGGTGGGGGGGGGGTAGAAATCAAGGAAATAACTTCCTGATTCCTATTATAGCATGACTGGAAGGAACTACAGCTACTGCAACTGCGGATCTTTCCCAGAAAACTTCTGGATGACATTAATAAATATTGCTTATTAGAAAACTAAAATCCACTGAAATCAAGAGAGGGAGTTGTCAGCATTGAATTTAACAGAAACAGGATTGGGATGGAAGCAAGCTAGAGAATACACAAGATTAAAAATGTGCCTACTTGAGGATGAGAGATTTTGTTGAGTTTGGTTATTTTTAAATTTACCCATTTGCTTGACTCAACAATTTGTGCATATGGTAAAATTTGATTTGAAACACCAAGGGACAGAAGTGCTCGATTTGAAGTAATCTGAGAATGAAACTAAAACACTTCTTCATCTTTATTTGTTTTATGAATCTTGACAAAAACTATGATCTAGCCTACAGTCATTATATATTGTATTATAGCACTGACTTTTTTCCAAGATTCTTGTGATTTGTAACATAGGAATAGCTAAATTCTACAGAACACCTTTTATTAAAGTAAATGAGGCTTCTAATAGAGTGTTATGGATTTAGAGATGTGCTATGCAAAAGGAGTCTTTGTTCCCTAATTTTTTAATTTATATTTGTTCTGCTCCAACAGGAGCACATTTTAATTTTATGCTAAAGAAAAGAGATACTAAAAAACAACAACTGTGTGCATTCATTACTGCTGAAATGAAGGCTTAAATAGGGACAAAGCAGTAAAATGAAATTGAACGTTAAAGTGGTATTTCTCTGCATCAGCTTCTCAGTTTCTATTTTAAATATTGGTTGCAGAAGCCAAAGCAAATATACATCTGTTTTGCATTGCAAACTGACTTGACACATTGAACAGAGTATTTAATCAGTTTTGAACACACAGAATGCAAATCACCACAATACCTAGGTACTGTTTTAATGCCTAAGGGTATTGAACATTTGTGCTATAACGTTTAACCTACTACATATTGAATTTGTGTTGTAATGTTATTCCAATGAGTACCAAATTTTATCATATGCAAAATCTTCAGCCCTATGATTGCTATGTCCAGCACCTATATAGCCCTTTAAGTTTGTAATTGCATATAAAAAGGCATTATTAATGGCAAAAATTATCTCCCTGTTTTGCACATGAAAATAGCATATCATCATGGTCAGACAAAATGCAAAAATTTATATAATTTCTGTCCTTTCTTAGTCTGCAAAACCAGAAAAATCCAGGGATTATCTGGAAACCCAAGGAAGCATAACTTTGAAAGACACAAAATTTTGTCTCCAGATGACAATATTAATAAAGTTTTTGCTATTTTCCTTCCTTCCCTCCTTCCTCTCTTCCATCCTCCTTCCTTTCCTCCTTGCCTTCTCCCTTCCTCCCTTTCTTCCTCTCATCTTCCCGTCAGAGAAAAGGAAGGTGAGTTCAGAGTTGCTGTCTTATGAGAATCTTCTCAACAAAGAGTTCTTCTGGTATGGTGGAGGCCAGTGTTGCTGAAATATCTTTATCACACATTTGGGATTTCAATTTTTTACCACTTTCTGTTTATGTGACTTTGGAACAAAGAAGCAAAAAGGACTCTCTGGGTTGGCAAATCAAAACATCCTGCTGGTAAACAAGCAATCTCAGCAATACTGTCCATCTTACACTGTTTAGCTCTGTTTTTTTTTTCTTTCTGATACCTCTATTCTATTTTTCCTATAAGCTTCTTACTTTGAAAAATAAGATCCTCCTTACATTGTTTTATGTTGCTTACTCTGTCCTCCATTGTATTAAGTACTTAGGAATTTGTTTCTGCTACTTTACTGCCTATTTTTTCTTCCCTTCCAAATCCTACAGTAAGAATATGACAATCAATCCTGTGGGGTAATTTAAAACGTCTACATTGTACAATCCTGAAACACAACTGAGTCCCTTTTAGATAATTCTGCTGTTATTTAACGACAATGACAGACAAAAGGCTAATTCCAAAGGCAGATTTTGGCCTCAGCAGTAGAGCTGTGCTCTGAAATTGGAAGGGTAAGTTTCTGTGCTCGCTGTATCCCTATTAAGTTAGACTAGGTGTAATCAGCTGACAGAGATCAGGCTGGACTCAGAATTGAAATAAAGTCTCTCCTTTTCTTTCCATCATCATGACTAGGAATAAAGGGAAGAGGGGAAATTGTGAGCTGATATTGCAGCTTCTGGTGAATGACTGGATCCCTGACAAGACCCTGGTCCATAGTAAAGCTAATAAGCAGGATGCGGATGTGACATGTGAAACCAGGGCAGGACACATTAAAAATGACAAAAGGAGAAACTTCAAAGGTACCTGAAGTGATGCTTTCTGGGAAGAGAGCCTTGTGAGGCCAACAGAACCCATGTAATAGAATCTCTTGTACCATATAAGGCAGAAATCACTTAGTTAATGGTATCAGAAATACTAATAGATGCAGCAAAACTGCAATCAATGAGAAAAAAACCACAGCATATTTAGGATGAGACCAGGGTGAAGAAAAGACAGGAAAGAGCTGGGTCAAGAAGGAGGAGAAAGGGTAATGAGGTAAGGGAATAATGTGATCAGTGCTGTAAAAATGGGCAGCCTCAAGCTTAATTATTGCAGTCTAATCAGGACAATAAATCACTCTGTTCTGACACCACCACTAGAATCAAACCTGCTTTAACAGTCGGGACTGGTGTGGTGGTGGTTTCCTTGGCTAGAAGGAAATAAATGAAGCAAGGGGATCAAGAACCCTGGCATTACCATAGTGGTCCCCATTCTGGGTGTGGGAGCATGAAAGATGCTTCCAAAGACCAAAGACAAATGATTTACTTTACAGCTGTATGACCTTTAATATACTGTTATCTGGACTGCTCTCTTTTTCAGGCTTTTTCTGTCTTCTTTCAATCAACCCCACTTCAGTGTATGAATTGATCTCTTTCCAGGTATGCAGTCATATGGATTATTTATCACCAGTGGCTTACCAAGCTCAATTTCTTCATGCGTTTATTTGACATGCATACTGATAAATTAGATCCTCACTTATGTCTGCAAATATCTGACACTCCAGATCTTGATCTATCTCAGGTCACGTTGTCAATATCATTGTTTTAGATATACTTGTACAGTTAGAATCTGCCAAAATGTAGCAAACAAAACCTCTTTTACAAAACAGGAAAATAAACCCCAATTATTAGGAATTATTCAGCATCTCAATATTTGGGTTATCATCAAACTTTCTTGAAGGTACATGTATTAGATAAAAATGTTTCTCTGACTTTGAAAATCATGGCTTTAAAAGGCATTTCAAGTAAGTCACCCAAAGTGAAGGTATTTAATCATTGGTTACTTTGTTCTACAATTCAGCTCAATTTCCTAAATGGTACACACGAAAGAAAATAAAATGGCTTAAATCACTTTATTGGTCTCAGCTACATTCTCTTTAAAGCGCAAACAACATTAAAAAATAATTGAGCGTATACTTGTAACTAGCGTAAAAAGTTATGACCATGAATCAGACTGCAGATATGGAGTTAATTTATTGAGGAAGCCTTGCAACCTTTTTTTATTCCCACTTTTTACTGTTGAGCTACTTGAGATGAGTTTATTCTTTAAAATGCAATTTTTTACTGCAATTCAAAGAACAATTCCAGGGTCTCAGTCACCAGAAGAGAGCAAATTTGGATATTGGTGATACCATTTGATCTATACGGCTATCTGTCTTGTTTAGATTAGCTTTTTAGAGGTAATGAAGAAGATCATTAAAATTGTCTGATCTTCTCCATAAGCTTTTTACGGCTCTGATTAAGTTACGTGGGAGCATTATGCTATGCTTGAGGGGGTAAATTGACTCTTTTTTGCAACAGTCTTATTAATTAAATCTGCTAGAAATCTTGGAGTTCTTTACTGTATCCAGATTGTTTGTAAATACTTTAATTTATTTGAATGTGTATATATTTTCAACGTAAACTTTGTTTCCTTTTCCCCCTTTAATCCTAAAATAGACTTTGCTTCTAGGAAATAAAAAGCAAAAATGAAAAGCCCAGATTTCTGACTCAATAAATTGTTTGGATAAGTTTATGCAAACTACCCTTCTTCAGCTGGTTGAATTTGAAACACTAATTTGAAACAACTTGGAGGAAATCTGTGGATATTTCATGTTTGTGGAAAGTCAGATTCAGAAATCTTTAGGTATTTTAACTACATTTTAACATATTTGATACATGTACATTTACAAATTGTCATATAGAAATCTATACGAAAGCTTAAAGCTGAAGTGTGTCCAATGTATTTTATTTTAATCTTTTTCCCCAAAATTCTACTTAAACTGAAAACTTTATGAGGTAGACTAACTTCAGAATGAATTAAAGTTCTCACTAAACAGAAAGAATCACTAAGCACAAAATTGTTAAAAGTCAGTGGGCTTGTATAGGATAAAGAAAGGCAAGATTCAAATCTGTAATTCTACCTGGAAATCTAAGTTGTAGTACTGAACACTTGTTCCTAATTTAGCTGTGGTGCAGCAAACCAGTATGAATATTTTCCATTTGAACATTTTGCATATGTAAGTAATTATTATAGCAGGATTCTTACTGAATCTCTCAGAGATCATTGTGCTTTGAGCAATTTTTTTTGCTGATTAAGATAAAAACTTTGGATTTTATTAAGTGTATGTCAGATTTTTTCCTTACCCTGTAAACATTCATAGAATGGAAAAGTTATATTCTGGTCATCTTTAATGGCAATATATTTGTCTCTATAATAAAATAGAATAATATCCTGTGGGTGAATTTGTTTTTAAATTATTTTCCTCCATGTCAAATTAGGACCTTTTTGGGGAAATGTGAGTGAAATCCATTCATGGAAAATTCCAGTTTAAAATAAGGAGGAATATCCCATATAAAATAAAGACAACCAAACACGGAAAAATACATAGCCAGATGTGAGTCTGTGTGCGTAAGGATAAGGGCAGAATAATTTAAAAAAGATATATTTTTTGTAAACTGTAAATAATACTATAAGTAATAGATACTCTTAAAGAAAAATTGCAGTGACTCCATTCCTATGGGATGTTAAACTTACATGCACTCTAAGCCTTCTGTATATGACTAATGTCATATAAAATGCCATATGTTAAATGTTAAGCAGGTGTCTTCGACTGTATTTAAAACCCTAAGCTTCTAATAGTTTTTTTCATATTTTCCCCTCTTCTTTCAAAGCAGAAATTAACATTAACAACCCTATTTTTAACTTCACTGAAAATGGAAAAATACATTGTACTCTCAGAGACTTAGCAATTAAAAAGTTAAGCCTTGTAAAAAGGAGGAATGAATCAGGCATTCCTCCAACATCTGGTACTGGTCAAAGATCTCTGCACCAGTTCAGAGGTGATTTGTACGGTGGCACAGTCAGTGTTATTTTTATTGAGTTCTTTCTATAATTACAGCCTGAAACATTTGGGTTTTTTCTGTTTGCTATTATAAATATAAGGCGCTTCAAGAGAATTTCCAGCTAAGCTGGGAACTTGATGATTTAGAAGCATTTTGCACAAAGAGGGAGCTAGTTGGGATGTTGTGGAAGCGAAAAGCCTAGATGAGAGGCTGCTGACAGTTTTTCTGCTTTTCATGACCTTATTCTGGGTGCCACTATTTCAGGATCTGAGTCTTATTCATGGTTTCATAGGAATGCAGAGCCTTGCTCTGCCCTCATAGAGTGGAGAAGGGCTCAGTTCTTTCTCATTAGACAGCCTGATTTGGGATTTCTGTGGACAAAGGTCTGCTATGTTGACTGTAGAAAGCTCTGTTCCATTAAGCTTGCTGCTTCTTCTCAGATTTAACAGTACTTCAAGACATTAGTATCACACATCTGCTTCTTGGGAATGATCACCTGTTTGTGAAGTTCCGGTTGGTAAATGTAAAAGCAATCTTCCCTGCCTTCATCAGTTTTATTTCAACAACTTGGGTCCTTCAGTCTTTACTCAGTTTTTAAGAATGTGTGATTCTCTCTTCTTCTGTCAGGAATCTAAATAAATGAATAAAAAAGGTCCGTCTTAGGGGCTCTGGGAATTGAGTTGCGACAGGATTTAGATCTCCTCAGAATAATGTCTTGTCAGTTCATCTTTTTCTCCTTCATCTCTTGCCCACTTGCTGCAAGACACCTTTTTGTCTCTGTCGTTCACCCAGACTTTCTTATGGAAAGGCCAGCTGCCCCAATTACAGTAGACTGCTAATGATGGTGAGTCCAGTATGATAATCATGGCCAAAGACAAAATTCTTGGAAAAAGAGAAACGAGAGTGGGGTTTGGTTTCAACATACATTTCTTAAACATACATTCTTTAGAGATAGCTTTTAATTAAATATCAATCAAAACTATTTTTAAGTATATTGAACTATATAGGAACAAGGTATTCTATGCATTTTTCCTTTCACTTTCGTCTTTCCTTTGTTGGTAGTATACAATAATTGCTGTTGTTGATTTATATTCTATTTTAAATAAGCTATTATCTAATTGATGAAAGGCAAAAATTATATTTTACTGTATAATCTTCTTAAGTAGCAACTTAACAGCTGTGATGGGGAAGCCCGGCTCCTCTATTTCCCCAGCCTCCCGGGGTCTGGAGGGGATTGTGAAATCCCCAAGTGGTCAGGAGTGAAAAGATGTAGCAGTTCCCAGTGGGGTGGTCATAGAAAAGACTTTAATTAACCTTGTCCAGGGTATTTGAACCCTTTGGGCGGGGTTTAGGAAGGTAGGGTGTGATTGGGTAAGGGTTCAGGGGGAGTGGTGTGGCTTGGGGGACACCGGGGCCAATAAGGGAGCAGGAGAACCAAAACCCAGTGGGAACCCAGGAATAGGGAATGACAGGGGATACATCCAATAGGATCGGGAGCGGGGCGGGGCTGGATACCCGGGAAAAGGGAAAACTCTTTTCGCATGTGAGCGGGGGTTTCTAGGGATTACAATCTAAACACGGGAGAACCCGTACATAAAAGACGCAGGTGATGTTGGATTGTAAAGTCTCTGGTCCTTTGGAAGCTGTCTCAGTGGTGGTCATGTATCCTGGGGCTTCTTTTCCATGATGTATACTCTGGAAAATCCTCTGTCTCCGTTTCACCTGTGCTGTCGCAGAAGTATTTCCCAACAGCATCTAATTTCACAAGAGGAGAATCTATGTTCAAATCTTTGTGTAAGGTGTTCTTTAATGTAGTTCACTTCAAGTGCTTTCCAAATAAAGAGCGTTCTTTATGGTATGTAAGATATAGGTATTCTTAGCTGTGTCCCCCCCGCCAGTCCTGCTCCTTGGATGGGGGCTGGTGTCAGTAGAAGTCTCAGTCATTTGAAGAGGAAGTCATAAGAAGGAAATTTTCCTTTTCTTAAGGGAGTAACATTTTTGTATCTTTTCGAGTGCTGTTTAAATGAATCTTTGCAACAATTTAATCATGTTGAAATAAATTATAGATGTTCTTCCTACTCCAAATATGATGCTAATTATATGTTAAAAAAAAAAAAAAGAACTCCACTACTTCCTATTTTATTTTCCTGCTCTTAAGAATTTCATGGATAATAGTGCACTGAAAAAAAAGTGGCTGTAGAATGTAGAGTTGAAAAATAATGCAGTGAAAGAAATCCATGTATTTGCAATGTTACTCTGAAAAAACGCTCCAAACTTAAACTGTAATTTCAACATAGGCAAACTTAAAACATGAGATATATGTATTCTATTACCGTCTCTAACTTTTCTGTGATATTAAGGTTAAAAAGAAGCTACTATTTGCTCTCTGTCAGGTTTTGTTTCTTCCCTGAATGGGGGTGGGGATGTCTGTCATTTTGGCTTTTGTGACCATCCTTCACCTTGTAAGTGAGATTCATAAATTTTACAATGAATTTTAGATCAGCAACATTGACATCTATTAAGTCTTCTTATTTAAAAAATGAGCTGGCAGTTTGAAGTGTAATAATAGGAAAAAATAAATTACTCCTAGGACTACAACAGACCTTCAGAAAGACTTCTGTTTTCAATACAAGATTACTTGTACAAAACCTCAAATCCATCCCAGTTGTTTCCTCCATAATTGTCCCATATTCTACTCTGGTAAGACAAAGTCTTTCACTGATTTCAGTTAATGCCAGAAATGTTTATAAACAAGGTTTTAGTAGGGAAAATCCAAAGAGTCAAAGGAAAATTGAAAAAAGTATGCTCTAAAATGTAAGGTTTTGTTCAGTCATTGTTGTAAACTCTCTAGAAGGGTAAAAAACATTACGGGTTTGCTCTGAAAGACCTGACCACCCTAAAGTATGTCGTAGTAAAAGCAGTTTTGATAAAGTACAAAAGGAAGAAGCAAAGGGGAAAATCATTGTGAAATTTTTATGAATAGATGATGATTTTCTTGAATACAGACCACTTGAAAGAACTCTTGCATCAATGCAAGTTGATTAAGAAAATCATGTTGCTGACAACTTTTTCAATGGGTTGACTTCAGAACTAATGAACAATATGTAAAAAAGTAAATCAGTTCAATTGTTCTTTAATGCTAGGCAATACGGTGCATATATTAAATGACAAATTCTTCTCCATTTACTATATCACAATGCCAGAACTTTGTAAAAATATTTTTATTGTAATTTCAGTAGTTTTGTTGTGGGTCAGACTTTTCACTTACTGAATAAAAGAGCATCTCTTAAAATTAGAATTTATTTAAGAAAAAAAAAAGAGAAAATTATGTTACAGTGGTTTGAACTCATGCACCATCTTATAAAGCTTGAATGTTTTGTATTGAAGCACGAAGGACAATCTCTGAATGAACATTCTCTGAAGACCAGACTGTTGTGTGAATGGAGCAGGTGTTTTCATTAAGTATGGATTGAGGGATCTAATATTTTGCCTTTTTTTCCCCTTTCTGTAGTAGCAAAGGATCAGTATTTCTTCAGGGTTTTTTTCCAATTATAACACCAGACCAAGCAGCCTTCTGCATTATATCAATAAACAATCTCCAGCAAACACCTCGATCACACATGATTCTGGGTGGAAGACTAAATTCAAAGTAAGTGTACTTAGCTCAATGCCTTTAGCCACGGAAAAACCTTGAACTTTTGTGGCTTTGTAAGACTAGGGGACATCCCCTGGATATGGCTCTTACTGGTATTAGCATTTGCTTTGATGACTTGTAGACACAGTTTTTGAGCAGCCAGCAGCTTCTGTTATATAATTAAAGCTGGCAGAGATTATTTACCAAGTATATTTTATATATATACTAAATATACATTCTGTATTTTCTGCCAGGAAAGGACCTTTATACCTTATTATAATTTACAGAATTCCAAATAATTTTCATGATTAACTAAGGATATAAAATAAATTATTCAAAATATTCTGGTAAGGTAAAACAATATATTTTATTTTTTTTATTTGCTGTTTTTTCTTGTAAATAAATTTTCTACATGTAAAATATTTTTCAGATAAACTATGAACTTTTTTTTTTTATTTTCAAACAGTACATTTGAATGCTTCAGAATATCCATTTTCACATACTATCCAAAATACCACATTTGTTGAAAACACTAATTTCCTGGGAGATAGATAGATAGATAGATAGATATGAAAAATTTTCATGGTCAGAATAAAACTGGACAAGAAAGGTGATCCTTTCC
>JAWWEW010000112.1:51477487-51504099 GCA_035583185.1 Anabacerthia variegaticeps
AGATAGATAGATAGATAGATAGATATGAAAAATTTTCATGGTCAGAATAAAACTGGACAAGAAAGGTGATCCTTTCCCTCTGCTCAGCCCTCATGAGACACCTGAGTCTAATTCAAGGTTTACCAGTATCAGAGTAAACTGGACATACTGGAGCAAGTCCACTGATGACTCACAAAGATTATCAAGGGCTTGAAGCATCTGTCATACAAGGAGAGGCTGAGAGAGCTGTGATTGTTCAGCCTGGAGATGAAAAGGTTCACAGGGATCTTATTAGTGTGTAAAAATAGCTGATGGGTTATTTCGAACTCAGCAACTCTGGGATTCTGTGATCTAATCACTGTCTTATGAATTGGTATGCAAACATTCTGCTAGCATTGGTGACTTAAAAAAAAAGTCCTTCTTAATGGCAGATACAATGTTGTTCTTTCATCAAGAGTTTAACTAACAAAAATATTTTTCCTTCTTTTCATATTTAGCCAAACAAACAAGTTTCCGTAATTAAAAGCAATACCAAAATTCTTTTTTTTCTTAGGTTTCCTCTTGGTTTTTGTTTTGTTTTTTTTTTTAAGCAAGGAGAAGCCTTAATCTAGGTTGTTAGCTTCTTACCTTGGATCAAAAAAGTATCATTTTTCTGAATATTCATAAAGGTTATTAAAGTTACTAACTACTTTATTATTTATTAGTGACACAGTATTTCAACCTCATCTGTGGGTCATCTTCAGCATTTTCCTAGAAATGAAAGCAAAACAGGGTCTATAAAGTGTACAATGATAAGTAGTAATGGCATCATTGCAATGCCATGATCCATTGTCTTCCCCTTAGAGGCCTTATGCACGTAATTAAACATTTGAAATGTGGAAGAGATCTCCCAGAAACATTACCTTAGCTGACACTGAATGTTAGAGGGAAGTAGATATCTCCAGACACCAATTTATTCCACCTAAGAATTATCATTTTAGGATAGGATATATCACTCCTTGGAGATTGTCATCTATTTCCATTGCAATTAAGATATTTTCTCATTACTGAGTATATCAGCTTAGAAAAGTTATCTAATTTTATTAGACAAATTATATGAAATCACATGAACTTCATTTCACACTGAAATGTCAACAATTTGACAAGGAGATTGAGAATTTCTTACAGAGAAGCCACTGTACACTTTTTGCTACTTTTTAATCCTGCCCTGTGGCCACCTTTATCAACAAGGCTTCTGGAAGAGTCATGAGCATTCAGTTAAAACTGACAACAGAGCACTGCAGGTACAGACTGTTTCAAGTACAGTAAGCACCATTTGCACACAGTTTCTACATCTTGAATCAAACCATGACACTGCAGATGTTTCTTTTCTCCTGACCTATTTTTGCTTCTAGTTCAGGAGCATTCGTACAATATTCCCCATAGATCTTTTGTCCTCTTCAGTTTCCAGGAGCTGCACTGTCTGGGGGCAAAATCTCTATACTGACATAACACTCTTGATATTATTTATTTTACGTTTAGCACATCTTACAAAGAGATGTCATTAGAAACTGGATTCATTAGAGTTCATTGGACTATTCAGACATTAATTATGTCTGAGAGTTAGTGAATCATTTTGGATTGGACCCTTATTTGTTTCTGAATAACATTAAAAACTACTGAACAGGAATCCAGATTGTAAGCTTTGTTTATTCATATATGGCTAGTCAGCAAAGAGACATCATACAGTTTCTACTAATTCTATGACTGCAATTTTTCAAAGAGAGGATTAAAGAACAAATCCATTATGTCTTTCTGGTAAATGCATTGGCCTCAGAATGAGTTCATATGGCACTGAGAAAGCTTCTTGCATTTTGAATGTTTTCAAGAGTTCTCAGAGAGCATTCATTTGATCTTACAAATCTCACAACATATTAGACTGAGAGCTTTTATTGGGAGGGACGGGGGAAATGACAAATGCGTGGTTTTTTTCATTCTCTCATAAAGCTAGTACTGAAGCTGTTGACATTTACTCTCAGGATTAGAATCTAGCTATCTTTGGTACTCTCCAATGTGGTTTGAGCTCATTGGCTTGAAACACTCAGTCTCTTTATTTGTTTGTTTGCTGAAAATAGGTCTGACATAGTGGCTAGGTAATTCAGATACTTCTCTACATGTTCTGAAGTGTAAATTGGTTTTGATTCAGAGACTCAAGACAAAAGATGCTTCCCCATTATTATTCCAGTGAAGAAGTCCCACATGGGTGGACATGAACTAAAAAGAAGCTAGTCTTGAATGTGGTCAATTGTCTATTGAAATTAGTGTTCCTTCATCATGATATCCCAATGGACTAAGCTAACTGAACATCACAAAAGTCAGAAACATGTAAATACCTTGTGCCAAAACGCACTTTTTTTGTCATAACTGGAGTTAAGTTTTTTCTTAAACATTTACCCAGGAGACCAGAAAAAAATTGATTTCATAGTAGCAATGGTCTTTAACTAAAGGTTGAACAAGCATACATTTAAAACCTCAGGGATGATGAAATGTGTGGGAAGAGTGTTGCATATCAGATTCTGTCCTTACTGCAGAAGCCATTGTATTAATAGAAGCTATAATTCAGTGGGGAAAAAATAAAAGGCTTTCATCTTGCAGTAAACTCCTGGCAGGTTTGAAAATATATCCTTGATTTGTCTTTGTGTTCTTCACAAAAGTACAACACACCAAGACAGTGGTGATCTTATTGATTTTTGTTTTCTTTTTTCTTTTTTTCCCCTGTTTGACAGAAGTGCTGAATTTCAGTAGCTTTTTGCATACACCTTCAATTAATCATTCAGGTAGATGTTGTCCAGCTGAATATAACCTTATGTCACTACATTTGCTCACTGTTTCCTGCCATTTGACAACATTTTTCTGATTTGCAGTAAAAACAGGCACAGACCTTGGTGACAATAAGGAGAATCCTGAAAAAGATTAACTGCTGTATATGCATTAGTGTTAAATGACATAACAAGCATCCAGCTCTATTTCATTAGCATTTCTATTCAAACCATATTTATTAGTTGCTTCTCTTAGCAACTGCATAAGTTACAGTCTCCAAGCAATTTTCTCTATGTTGTACCATCTTTTCACTTGTTACAGATGCTTCCTTAATGCATTACCATGAAAAACGCAAAATTTGCAGTGCAGCTCTACCACTAGATAAATATAAATGTGCTTATCTGTCTCATCAATATAGATGATATTAAGGATTAAGAAGCCACTTCGATCTGACAGGAAACAGTTTTGGCATGTATGGATATGGTGGAAGGCCAGGACATGGCCTGTGGTGGAAGCAGAAATCCTTTAGGTCCTCTCCTCTGTCACAATCCAAAGAATACTTCCAGCTCACAGTCAAGGTAACATGTATGACTTTGAGGTGGTAAGAAATTTGGCCAAAATAGTTAGAAGGATAGCATTTTAAAAAGGCAATATGTCTAAAAAGATCAAACTGAGTTTGCGGCTGGTTGTCCTGGCCATCTGAATGCTAAAATATTATTCTGAATTCTTGTTTATATAAGGTCATTCTTCCTCTGTTGCATCACATTTTACCAAATGTGAGGTTTTTAGCAGCTCATGAGAGCTTACAAGTGTGCAGCAGTTATTTGGGGTTTAATGTGCTTATTAGACAGGTATGTTGGCTAATACCTGAGGCTAACGTGTTACTAGCATGCAGATGTTTGGTGAGTCTGCTGCCCGGACAACCGTGGGCCAGGGGAGGAATATCAGCCTTTGAACAAGGCCCTTGCTGAGTTCTATCTTTAAGTTATCTACTTTCTTTTCTCAATATATTATATTGCTTCAGATGGCTTTTTTTCTCTTTATTCCCTGAGCTGGTAACTAGAATCACTTCAAAAATTTCTCTTGTTTTTTTTTTTCTTTTCTCATCATGCACATCTTCAGTGTAAGAACTCTACCACAGCTCTGCAATAATCTTTGCAGTAAAATCAAGCCAAGGTCATACAATTGTGTTTCACAGAACTGGGCCTTGCTCTGCAAATAGCTGGACTCATGGATTGTGGGTCACAGCAGATAGATATTTATAACTGTGGGTATCTGAGAGCTGATCATGGGGAGGGAGGGTGGGTTGCTTAACACACTTTACTCACCTTTTAGTCACTATGCCTGTATCTCCCTGAATCGTTTGAAAGCTTCAGTTCCCCAGAGAAGCACTGAATAGTTCAAGAGCAAGGTAATGTAATCCTTACTGGTATTGAAAGAGATCCATTTCAGCACTGTGATTTTTGAAAGAGACTAGGCAGAAATTAGAGACCTAATTAACTTCCACATCTAGTTCCTTTAACTTCCCTTTGAAATTCCATTCAAGTTTTTCAGCTATGGCAAATCAAAATAAATATATAAACCCATTAGAAAAATCCCAAGAACTCAGGGCTGGAGAGTCTTTAAAATTCTTTAATATATTTTCTCATCTTTCAAAAAACTTATTAATAACCTGTATCTTCAAAACTATTATTTGGGGTTTGTGTCTTATCTTTTCTTATTGGAAAGCTGTGTTCCAGAACCTGACTGCTCTAAGAGTTGGGACATTTCTTTTAATTTCCCGCTAAGTTTATTTCCAGCTGTTCACATCCATTTGTTTCTGTGACAACACTGGTGTTTCACTTAAATGGTTCTTTTCTTTCCTGATGTTTACCCTTCTGATGTATTTATAGACTAGCTTCTATTCCTTCTCATCCTTTGTTTCATTAAGCCAAACAGTTTCCCTAACCTCCTGTTGAATACAAAACTTAGCCACCAAATCATCCCAATATTGCTGCTCTACATGAAACCTTTAGCTTCATACCAAAACAAAAGCCAAATCTAGATACAACTTTCATAGAGGAGAAATATAATTAATCTGTCAGGTCTTCAGAAGTAGTGCAATAAAACGTAAAAAAGAAGTTCTAATATGTTCAGATGAGTGGTAAGATATAGACAGAAACATGTTGGTCCAATGTAGAAACTAATGTTAAGATTGAACAATGTTCCACCATCTTTTCCCTTCTTTCAATTATTATTTTTTATTGTTATTATCTAAAAGCAGGCAGAATAGCCCAGGGGTAAGTGATAATTTCTGATGACAGTGTTCAAGGTGACTTTGGAATGCTGACCCCTGCTTTTAAAATGATGGTCAGCTCAGCATTTATCTGTATAGTGACTACCATTAAAAAAAGTTTAACATATCTGAGCAGTTATCAGGCATGGGAAAAAGTTTTTCTGACAGTATATTCTGCATAGTCAAGACTCAGGTTCTGCTGGTGCAAATGATTTAAGAGTGTAACTTATGAAGGTCAGTAAAATGAAAAGGAATTTGTTTTTAATTTTCTATTTCTGTCTGAACATTGTTGTATGCTCAGAGGACAGAAAAATCTTTATGGCCCAGTGATGCCTTGCTACAAGTGTGGGAAATTGCTTTGGGTTTTCTCAATGGGAGAAGCAAGCTGACTCCCCAGATCTGGCACAGAACAAAGACCCTGATTGTAGTCGAAGACAGAGGTGCATCCAGCTACAGGATTTCACTGGGAATAATATCTTACTTTGTCTTGTGAGAACCCCGCCATATTCTCTCAACCCTGTCATATGATCACCAGAAGGCTGAATGGGATAAGCATGCCATTTTGCTTTTGGGTTTGACCAATTACTTGCTCTCCAAAGACGAGTGCAGATAGACAGCCAATACATAAGTGGAGCCTCCACCACACAATAAACAGAACATATCCTTAGTTAGGGAAACAGAGGCTCTTGTTAAATGGAGAAGGCCAATGCTGAATGGCCAGGCTCAGAAGAAAAAAATCTAAACCATAGTCCATGTTTGCCTCTGCAGTGTTTTCTGCAGCCTCCATTGTATCCTTCTCTCTCTGTAGCCAAGTGACCTCTAAACCTTGCAAACATCACAGAGGGCTTTTTTCTTCCTTTTCTGTGTCGACAATTATCCTTTCATCTTGAAAGGTCATTGGGTATCAGCTGAAGAAATATACCACTTAGCTTTGAGTGTTCTCTCTGTTTGAAGTGATTTGCCTGTTTATTTTATAAATGGGAGTCTGTCCACAAACAAATTGAAAATTAGTTAATCGCCTTTTCCAGTCAACATACAGTAGGTGTTGTGTCCTAGGAAGAACAGGTTAATCCTAAAGCAGATTGAAATACTTCATCAGCCACACGCAGGGCTCAGTGGTCTGGCGTGGTGATGAGGCAGTTAGACGTTCCGTGTAAACAGTGCCTTCAGGACTGGGAGAATAAACCATATAGAGAAACTCTGATATTTAAAGGTTAGAAATACTTACTAAAATGAATTAGAGGGGGATTTTTTACCTGAAAGATCATGTTCAGATTGCACACATATTTCAAGTATGATACTGCTGAATCTAGACAAGCTGGAAAAAGTCCTTACATTTATCACTCATACAGGACAAGACCTGACTGTGGAATCTGAAGTATTTGTTGTCATGTTCCAGTCTTGAGATGGAATCCTTTCCAAGTATTTTCTTTTCCAATTTACAAAAGGTATTTTATTTTATTTGCATACAGGTGGTAAAGACACATTGAAGGTGCACAAAAAAAGACCAGTTTCTCATCAGCCCACACTTGTTAGCATCCAAGGATTTTAACCCTGGATTTCATGAAATCTGCAGGGAGTGGTAGGGCATTTCTGATGATCCCTTGCAGGATAAACATGATCTTATGCTTAAATAACTCGTCATTTCTGTTAATTCAAAGAGCAGGAAAAAAAAAAAAAAGAAGAAAAAAAAAAAGAGATAAAAGCTAAAGGGTGCATAATTGATGACCATATTTTAGACTAGTAAAAGCATGCGTATCACTTCAGTAAGCTGTTGAGATTGATTGCTGATTTTGGGCCTGTGTCTGAAAAAGGAGATGTAGAGCAAAAGCAGGTGCTTGTTCTCTTCTGGTGTGAAATGGAATAGTTATCTTACTCCTTTTTTCTGTGTTGCTTACACCAACAGATTTATTATCAGTTTATCATATTTATTTCCTCTGAAATGGAAATGGAGCAAAAGAAGGTCCACAGAAAAAATGCAATGAATAGTTGAAATTTAAGAAATGGCAGAAGAGGACTGCGAGAAGGAAGCAGTTGTGAGAAAGAAGGCATCAGTACACCTAATCTGGAGAAAAGGATGCAAATTGTCCTGACGTGTGCACGTTTGTAGTGGTTGAAGTAGATGAAGTTATTTTTATCACCAATGTTTCAAATAGCTTTATAAAGGTAATTAAAAACCAACCAATCAACAAACACATGCACATTGCTAGGAAATCCTAGCAATTGCCACTATTTATTAGACATTGGCATTTTTTTCCAGAACACTGTCATCACCGTGGGTATTAGTTGCCAGTTTCCTGCAGACAGGGATAAAGAGGGCATATCTAAGGCAGGCAAAAGGACCCCTCATCTTTAGAAGTGGTACTTATAATTTGGAGGAGCAGTGACCTAATAGAAGGATATGAGTCAACGCTTGAGCTAGCTCTCTCTGTGATCTCTGTTATGCCTAAGTAGAGTTTTTCAGTCTCCTCAAATGTCAGACTTGGCACCTTTCAAAGCTCTAGGATCATTATGTTTCTCAGAGAATTGGAACCTATGCATTGTGTGCAAGTTTACTGTGAAGGAATTAATCCTTCATTTGATGACAAGCACTTAAGTGATTTTGCAGAAATATTGATGTTCCAGCTTGCCATGCTACACATGGCAAAAAGCTAAAAAATACTGTTTACTGGAAAGCTGCTGTGTTTATTAATCCCTGTTTCATACTGCAACTCGGAGAACATGATAGAAAAAAATGTCATTGACACTGTGCTCTTCAGTTATTCCTCTGCTTTTTAGGGCAGTGGAAATTAAGCATATCCAAGGACAGGTATGACATCTTTGTCTATTATATAGGATTTTAAAAAAAATTCCTCAAAATGGAGAAGACTGTCTTTTTTTTGTCCCTGCTTTTAGATTATGTTGTTCGGAGAGCCAGAGAATAAAATATTTTGAATCAATTGAAACATTCGTTTGACTCAAGGCTGCTGAGCAAAATGATATATTTCACCATAGACAAAATTATCCTTTAGAATGTTAGACAAATGTGCACTGTTTGCTGTGGCAGTCTGTTTATGGCCAAGAAAAGTAATGATATCTCCGTGGAGGAAGAAAATTTCCCTATGTCTGATATGTTTTTTCAATAAAAAAAGAGTAATGGCAGTGAAGTTGAATTCCTGCTACTATTTATTTTCATAAAGATTTATCTGTGATTTCCATAACTGATTTAAAAATAGGTAAATTTTCTATTTTTGTGCTGGTTTTTTTTTTTTCCCCTTGGAATAATAGAAATAATTAATATCATTTAATAGTAACATACCGTATCAGGAAGTAGAAACATGAAGGAAGTGTCAGGTGTGGCCCCAAGTCATCACCTGCCTAGGTAGACACAAAAAATTTAGAACTAAGGAACTATAATTTCTCCAGTTTTGATAGAGAAGAACTGAATCTCAGATGATATTTTTCATTTATTTGCACAGTCTAGCCAAGGTCATGGTATGGTAGATGGAATACATTGAAGTAATACATAAAACATGGTTTTCCAAAGGCTGCTCATTGCTGCCAGTTACCCAGGATCACAGAAATAAGGAGCAGTAGTTATCTTACAAGTATCACTGTAGCATAAAGAAGTCCAAGGGATTTCTACCAATATATAACCTCTCATATTGGGAAAGAAGGATTTACTGAAACTGAGACTGCAAATGAGAAAAGGTGAATTCTGAAAAATGTATTTTGCATAAAGAAATCATGATTTTTTACAGTTATTGAAGTGCCTATTTAACATTTTTCAAAAGGTAATATTTCTTTTTTTTTTGTATTGTTTAGACAATTTTGTTTGAAAATGAGGCTAATTTACAGAAAAAAAATGCTTTAAAGATTGAAATTCAAATAAATAAAACATTTCCTAGCTATGGGAATGGAGCTCCATTTCAGTTGTGAATTGAAAAAGATTTATCTTCAGATTTTCTGAAGTATTTAGGCTCTTTTTGAATAGGCACAATCAGTGAGGGATTTATTTACTGGGTTAAAAGAGATAAGAAAAAAACACCAGTCTTCAAATTTGTCTCAATTAGCAAAAAAATCTATATATATGCTTAAAATCACTCCATCTAAACTAAGCTATTTAACCTATTTATTCTGCTTGTAACAACTTCTACTTTTTTT
This sequence comes from Anabacerthia variegaticeps, assembly GCA_035583185.1. NCBI lineage: Eukaryota > Metazoa > Chordata > Aves > Passeriformes > Furnariidae > Anabacerthia > Anabacerthia variegaticeps. Next base: position 51,486,684 of record JAWWEW010000112.1, read on the forward strand.
TTTTTTTCCCTTCCCTTTTCTGTTTTAGTTTTCATTAATGGAAATATTGCATAGGTTCTGGCATGCATCAAAATGGAGGAACTGTAACATAATGACAGGTTTTTCCCTAAAATTATTTTTACTATGTGTGAAAGCAGGAAGAACTATGCTAAAAGATTTTTTTTTTCCATAAAATTTCTGACTCAGATGACAGGCTCAATCATTTGTCATATTATGAAGCTGCAATCTTATTTTTGGACATATATTCACATTTTAACTAAACTCATGTAACCACCACTGTAATCACTGATAGTGATTTGATTTTCAACATTTTCACTTTGGGAGGGGGAGGGAGAAGCACGGCAGGGTGGAACAGGAAGAGCAGCAATTACATTCCAAACCTCCTGGCATAAAAGGTATGTGGGTTTGAATTCAATGAATGTGTATAGTCAGGAGAATGTCACTTACTGTTAAAATTCCTTCTAGACATGTCAGGATTAAGAGAGATTTTGGTAGTCATCTACTGGAAAAGAAAATTGTATCTGAACAAACATAGTAAAGGGGTTGGCAGAACAATCCTCTTGGCATCCTTAGACAATCAGAGTGCTTCCTGATTACCGTGCAAGACAGATTGAAAAATGAACAACTGAATATTTTTTTCTAACCTTCACAGAAAATAATATAAGTTTTCTGGGGAAAAAATTGATTTTGATAAAAAGGCATTTTCCATCAGAACGCATTCTAATGGCAATTTCCTGTTACAGTTCTACCTCTTAGTTATACTGGGTTAGGCATTCTAACAAGAACTGGAAACTGTTAGTGGCACTGTTCAGAAATTACTCAGGACCAACAGGTCTGAGGTTGCTCTGCTACATCCAGTGCCTCACAGGCACAGCTGCTGATGTCAGGTCCTGTACAGCAGGACAACTGCAGGGCTCTCCTGAGAACTATTGCAGGATGTATTTCCCACTCAATAAATAATACGGGTGTGGTGAGGAAACATCTACTACAGGGGGTTAGAAAGAGATAAGAAATTAAAGTAAATGGCACAAAGCTAAAAAAAGTTGTGCAAAATTGTTACTGCACAAGAACCTACTTGTGTAGGTGATCAATGGGTGTCTTTATTCTGAATACTGGGGGCTTTCAGAGGACTGAGGTTTTGGAACAATCTTTCTGCAGGACCTTCCAGAAATCTAATTTTGTTTAAGATCACTACTGCAGATTTATGGACACAACTAGTTTATTACCATAGCAAGGGAATGAGCACTGGTCCAGGAGTTTCCTGGAAGCCCTGAGGTGCATGTTTTCAGTGGAAGTATTATGGTCACAAGCCAAACAGGCGGTAATCTAGCTATAAGTAAGGTCAAGAAATCATGTGATGCTGTTTTCCTGAATATACTACATTTTGGCCATCAAATTGCGAAGGAAGAATAAAGTTAGTGGACAAAACATGAAAAATTACTAGTTAGTTTAGTGAAAGACAGGTTCATCACTCCTTGTGTGTGGACAAAGCGGAGGTCAATCTGACCTGTAAAAGTCCATACAGAGTAAGGAAGACATTATTAATTTTTCTTAAAAATTATTAATAATAGCCATGGTACTTAAGGGGCAAACAGAGGTTTCTAGTATAGTTGCAGAAACAGGGAGGAGAAAAACATGTGCAAGCAGTGAAATATGCCAGAGGAGAGCTAAGCATGAAAAACTGGCAGGAAGAGTGTCTGTTGAAACCAGAATTCTGCAGAATAAGCTAAGCCAGACTGAGTCCTGATCCCAAAAAAGAGTTGTCAAGTGTAGATGAGATCACCAAATTCTTTTAGTGAATCGAACAGAGAATGAAACACCAGCAGTGAGAGAAGAAAGATGGGGAGGAGGGAGTCCACCCTGCAACTCTTTTCCCTAGGGAATAACCTTGACAGACTGACCTTGGTCAAGTGGAGGACAGCCGTCAGTGCCAACTAAAACCACATCAATTCCTGGCTGTTTCACATTCATAGCTGGTTTAGGTAAACCTTGTTAAAGTATCAGTATTTTGCATATGCAGTGATAATGATTAAGAAGTAGCCACTGACAGCACAATGTGAATAGTTAACAAGTATCAATACAGAAGAGTCTTCTTGGAATTTGAAACTGTTCTGATTTGCCCGTCTTGTAAACATTCCCATCATAGTAAAATTCAATTCCCTAACTGATGCATATAGATCTTCTCATAGCTAGTTGTGACACAGTTAAAAAGCTTTTTTGCTTTTAACATTTGTGTGGGAATTTGTATCAAAAGCATTACAAATCAGCTAATCTAATAGAATATATTTCCATTGAAGAGGTAGTTTCACTTTTAAATTCAGGGGAAATTGAATTGCCAAAGGTTAGACTTACATAAATCATCAATTCAGTTTCTGGTGGTCTTTCCTCCCTGTTTTATCTTCCCATTAATATTTTTTTCTGAAGCTTTCTGAAACATTTATATCTGCATTGATGAACCATAGAGAGTTGTAGCCGTGTTATAAAATAATTATTTCCTTGGGAAATATAAAAACCACTCACCAAAGCTAATCTAAACCTCCTTTTATGAACGTGATTCTCCATTCTTGTACTTTGCTAACTCTGTTAAATTCAGAGTGATGTAATATGTATTTATGACCCTACCAGTTGAATAATCTATTTTAGTATGGCGTAGCTAACGTTTTCCAAGAGAAGCCATTAACCAAAGCTAGTGTGTCAGATTGATATTTCAGGATGCATTTTGGGCTGAAAAACTGTTTCTCAATAAAAATGGTATGGAAAGTACTTGTACAGAATTTATAAAGAGGAACAGTACAGCAAAATGGTTCTTGAACTATTTTGTGTACTATATATTTGTAAACAAATTATGTAAATTAAAAAGACAATCTAGAGACTTCTAGACATCTGCTAAAAACTGAATTTATTAAATTTACTGGAAAACAAGAAAATGCACAACAATATTCTCAGTTCTCACTGGTTTGTTTTTTGATTTTTTATTTTTTCTTTTAATTTTCATACGCCAGGAAATCTATGAGGTCACACTTAAACTAGACTGCATGCAGTGAAAGATCCCTGTTCTAAATTATGAGACAGTCATGACAGTAACAGTATTTTATTTTTAGTTTATAGTATCGCACCCACTAAAAATTATTATTTCTTTCTGCAGCCACTTAAAGTAATAGTAGACTATACAGAAGAAATTAATTATACAAGATGGAGTAAGGCATCAAGGATTACATTGTCAGGAGTTTTTTATTTACTTTTGAAGTGTGCTTTAGACATGTGGTAAAGGAAGAGGAGAATGCAACAGCCTATCAGGGAAGGAATAGAGGAATGAATTTTGGAGAACTACAGGAAGGTAGTTATCACCAGGAGGCTCTGGCAAATGTGGGAGAAAAGTTTTTGTGGGTTGTGGGAAAGAGAAGAAGCAGAATGATTGAAGAAAGAACCAGAACGATCAGAAAAATGGCTGTTCAGTACATGTTATTCTCATTGTCAAATGTGTAGCTTTAGGATTCAGGTAGTGTATATTTATTCTAAAGACAGGATGATTAATTTTCTGATGGGTTTCCCTAAGATGTCCGAATAGCAATGTCACAGTGCCTCACAAAGATCATTTAATCTTCATAACTCTCTAGTGATGTGAAGAGATGGTGTAAATCCCTATTTTATAGGTACTAGAAAGAGACAAAGAGGTCAAGTGCACTCATGGATTTCTAGAGTCCAAATTGAGGGCATAGAATCTGATTTTCCAGCATGCATTACAGAGCATTTTAAAGGTTGAAAGTACTTTTGTGTGAGATCCATGAAAGTTGAACACTTCTGCAGACCAGACCCCATGATCTCAGGTCATGCCCAGAATATGAATGCACAATTACTGACTACTCATGAGAGAATGCTTAAATTCATGCTGGAATTCTTTGTCAAATATATGAATAATTTTGCTGCATGATACTCAATCCCTTTAAAAATGGATCCATCCCTTTATTTTCCCCTTTCCTCAGCTAATCCTCCAACCCAATCTCCTCTTCCCCAGCAAATTAAAAAAAAAAAAGAAAAAAAAATCTTCCTCTTTAACAATCTGATCCATCTTGCATGATGAACAGGCTTTCCATCCTATGCAAAGTACCTTGAACATCCATAAATATGCATAAACTTCCGTGATTCCAAATAATAGTTTTTGGAGATTATCTTCAGTTGAAATGTCTGCCTTTTTGTGCAAGTTGGAAGAAAACAGGGCTGAGTATCTATAAAATTCCTGTGGAATTAAACCTTCCAGATTCCTCCTAGCCCAAACCATGCTTTGTTGAACAGGTCTCCCACCTTTTCAGAGAGGCACTATTCACACCAGCTATTGTATTTTGCTTATTTTGCACCTTTTGTTCCTTATCTTCCTGAGACTCTGTTTATATATGTTTAGCTTCTTTGATTTGTCTCATTACCATCATATCAGAAAGATCTTATAACTCAGGTAGTGCTTTCTTGAGTCTCTGCTATCTGGTTTTCATCACTTTTGTGTTGTGACTCTTTGCTGTCAGATTAACTCACTGGAATACCTGTTCAGCTTCCAGCTATTTGAAGGACCATTCATACAATAATTATACAGATGGATAATTCCAAGAAAAACCGCCATAATTATAAGTAATTTATTAATCGATGTATCCCCCTCTGCCTGCCAATAGCTGCTTGTACTGGGTGAAAGTATCTAGTACATACTTATGACTGCTAGTATTCAAAAAACACAGACCCACTTGAAAAAGCAGAACCTTTCTGTTCCTCTGAGAGGAACCTTGTTAAAAATATTGTAATGATTTACTTTTGTTTTTACTGAAATTGAGAAAAGTGTCCACAAAGAAGTTCAGGGCTCTTAAAAAATTACTTCAAATAATGGATTCACTCGGATTCACTTCTCTTCACCAAACAGCATTTTCAAACAAGAATCTTCCCACACATGGGAAATAGTAAAGCATTGATATTTCCTTCCTCAAAATAAGGTGGGATGAAAGAGTCTTACCCATATGATTGCAAATCCAGGTTATTTTGGAATGTGCAGTTTCAGAACCTGTACTTTTAGCAGGGTCTTTTGCTTGTCCATCATGCCAAACTGTGAAAACTTCTATTTTATTGAATACTCTACAACATCAAGCTGCTGTCCTGCATCTTCCCATTTGACAGTGGGGAAGGGCAGGTTGCTTCAAATGTATGTAGATTTGAAAGCTAAGCTGTTGTATTTGTGCCATTGATGCTATAGGGAATCATATCTATTGCCAGAGCCTATCATATCATATGCCCCTGAGTGGAACAGAGAAGCATTTAACTACTGCAACGCATTGTTTGGTACAGCAATTCTGTGGAAAAAAAAGTCCATCTGTGTGAGGAACTTGCTACTGTAGGTTGAGTAGATTGGAACTCCTGAAAACACTGGGAACAGCTTTCAGAATTATTATGTGTGGTAACATATAAGTCTGAGACAGGTCCTCAGTACAGGAAAAAAGTGATTAAATCTGTAAACAAAAAAAAAATTCTGCGGGATAAGCTGCATTTGTCAGTACAGTCAAAAGTAAAATTGCAGAATACAAAAATACAAATGAAAAACCAACCAAACAAACACCAAAAAAGTGGGGGAAAAAACCCCTAAATTCTTTTAAATCTGCTAATTGACAATAATGCCTAGGAGCAAGGAATATTCCTAATGTTTATTGATAAAACTCATAGCTATCTTCTTTTGCATAAAGGGTTAATTTAGAATGAGCTCATGTTCTTCATATTAATCCTTACAGGCATGACATTTTTATATCACCATATAAGCACTTCCCCCTACCCCCCAAAGGTATTGCATCCATATGTTCCTCTCAAAAGCTTTCTACTTTCTAAAAATATTTCATGAAGTGGCACTTCTAATAAAATACATTAAAAGTTACTGAAGTTAGCTGAAATATTTTAAATGAATCTTCTTTCAAAGATAAGAAATCTAAATAAGAAAAACAAATATTTTGACCTTCTGTTTGCCTTCAACCAGCCCAATGAAACATAACAGTTAATAACAACTGACATGATCTCTTACGAAACAGATTCAGGCTGTTTCCTCATTCCCTTTTTCTTTGCCTTTGGCCAAAAGGAAAAAGTGAAGATATATAGAAAAGACAGTGCATAAAATGACTCTAAAATGTTTTAAGTTCTCATGATTTTGGCCTTTAATTTTTTAGTTTACAAACAAAAAGTTTTATTTTTTTAGTTGCTGTTTCTGGTTGTGCAGACTGCATTCTGAGACAAAGTATCTTCCTGCCTTCTCTCACTTTTATGGTAATTATGATTTGCTGGACAAACATTACCCTCAGTTATAGATGTGCATAAATGACAACTTAATTTGAAAACTGAGGTTTTCACATACATCGTAATCAGTGAATACTTTTGCAGTGTTGAACCTTTATTGCTGTATTAGTATAGACAAAGAAAACAACCCAGTTCCAAGGATGACATGTGGACATACAGCCTGTGAAAACAGTGGGTGAATTTCTCAATTTGCTGATGAAACCAGAAAAAAACCTGAAAAATCATAAACTGCATTAAAAAAAAAAATAAAAAAAAATAGTAAATTATCACCAGAAGAAAAAAATCTGCATTGTTTTGGTTGTCTTATCCTTTTTTAACCTAAGATTAAAATTTGAGGGCATGGAATCCTCACTGAATAAAGGCTGGCAGTTCTGATGAGAAAGGAAAAATATAGGTTGCATGGAAAGCATAGAGCACAGAATTATAACATAACTTTTATCCAGCTTCTCATTGCTAAAATGTTGGCTGAAGTTACATTAAATTCACAGATGATTTTGATATTATTGAGGCTATTGTAGAGTTTTTAAAGAAACGAAATTTAAAAAGAAATAAAATAAGCCAAAGAATCTCCAAGTCTTCTCCACTATATACTTGCCAGATCACTCATCCACCTGAATTCACATTGAGGCAACAGCAAGAGGATGAACTCAAAGAGAGCTGTAGAGAGGAATATAAATAATACTCTGTGCCTTTGAAACACAGCTAATTTTCACTTGATGTATCTTGAAATAAATTTGCTATTCTTGTATATGGGACACTTCCCTTTGAGGGCTCTAAAATGAACAAATTTTCTGGACTACTGCTTCTTGACCATTCCAAGGCCTGATGTAGTGTTCTGTTTCTAAAACTTCATTTATAACTCATTAGTTATAAGGGAATGAGCAAAATCTGTAAATTGAATGCAAGAACATAAAGAAAATCGGGAAGCAAAATATTTTTTAGAATAACAAAGAATCAAATTTCACTAGAGGAGGTTGGCTGGACTATTAAGAGACAAGAATGAAAATATTGCAAAAGCTGAAAGTGTCCTAATCGTTTTTTATCACAAAGAAGAGAAGGGCAATGGTCTGACATTTTTGTTATTCACACTGTTTAGCACAAGACATTGAAAGCTTTTTACTCTTGGAATTTGATTATCTGTCCTGTTTTGTACTAGTTAACACTAAGTGCAGTCTGAAACTCTGTCCTCTCTTCCACTGCCACAGACATACCTGAACTCCACAAAATCCCAAAGAAACACCGAGAAGAAATGTCCTTGTGATTTTGTCTGTAAGATCATTACAGAGTGTTTCTGGAGTCTATGAACAACTCACGAGGTTCAAGGACCATGTTCAATGTACACACAACACTGCTTGTAGTTTCCCATACTAAGAGACTTGAAGAAGAAATGTCTTTCACTTTTCATCTGTCATTAATTCGGAGTGGCTTTTTTGTATAAATATTTAAATTTATTCCATATTATATGGAAATCCCTAGAAGGAAAGGATCTGATTGATTTCAGGCCATTTTTAATATACAGTACTGCCTGATATGAAAGCAAGACTTCTTAAGCTGAATTTGACTACTACACATTAAGGAATATGAACTAAACTCTCTTTGCATTGCAGGATAATGGAGCAGTCAATAAACTGATTCAGCAACAAAGATGAGTGGAATGCGATAACAATCAATTTAGCAGACAATCTGGAGATACCTTTAAATGAGAAAGGAATATAGTTAACACTTTTTGCCCAAATGAGGATATAAGAATTAAGTGGTTATGTACTTTCAGGATTTATAAAATAAAGTGTTGGCTTTGATACAATTCATTTTAGGTTCAGCTTTTTCTGGGATAAGTTTACAGAAGAAGCCATCTCTTTTGGTAGTATTCAGACTGCTCTGTCTTACCTTTTTGAATGCCACAGGAAGCTTAGCATGTGTATATGATTCCTGATTTGAGTCCAATTTATAAAAGATATCCTTTAACTTTGACATGGGAACAAACAAATTAACTGGTTTTAATTTCTGATTTAAAGTTCACCACTGAAGTGATCATTTTCTTTAGCAATATTACTCTAAATGGCACTAGACTTGTTTTTTAAGGGTCTTTAGGCCACTTCATTTGCATAACTTAAGTGATATTTCAGATTAAAAAAAAATTAGTATAACAAGAAAACTAATGAAAAGATGAAATAAAAGAGTATATAAACTAGGCCACATGTAGTTTAAACAGGTCTTGAACCTTGTATTTCATTAGAGATCCTGTTACAATGGCTTTCCTTTCTTTATGCATCTTGTTTCTCACTCCATTTTTTATGTATTCAGCCCATTTAATGTAAAACTCTTGTTATTAATGAATTTGCTTAATGGTATTCTAGAATTCCTTAGTCATAGGTATAGGTACTCCATAAGAGTATATAAAGATTTGATAGACCATCATTAGCACTGGCGTAAAATATTGTGAAATATTTTACTGACAGGAAGGAAAAATGTGTTGTCACCTTCACTCTGCTCAGTCTATCTGCAGCTAATGGTGACAGACAAAAATAATTTGCTCTCTGTATCACATTTGCTTCTCAATTCAAAACCCAAAAATATAACAATTTGTACAGCCCTATATGATCAAGGAATATATTTGCACTGATATTTCTTCTGGTAATAAACTGCCCATTTGATAGGTCTCCATCCCATACATGACGTTTACAGTAAAACCAAAACCAACCCAGCATCCTGGTGTCATGAATACAGGAGGATTCAAGCAAGTTAAGATAAAGTCCTTTTTTTTATAGAAAAAAAAGTATTTCTAGTCCACAAATCTTGATCACCAGTTTGAGCCTTTTTTACATGGTCAAACTCTTTTGGTTTCTGTGAATTTTTAGCTTTTGGTTTTTTTTCCATTTATGCAAACATTACCAGTACTAGGAATTCCCTTGGAATACTGTGCATAATACCACTCTGTCAGGAGCATGCTGATTCGCAGATATCCAGCTCTTTCTCTGTCACACAGGTCCTTCAGTAAATAGTGCTTCAGCTGTTTCCATGAAAACAGCTTGCTGTTTTTTTTTTTTTTTTTTTTTTTTTTTTTTTTTTTTTTTTTTGTTTCCATATTTGTGACAGGGCACTTGAATGGCAGAACTGATGGAAACACGTATTGTGCTCCCAGAAATTATGAGGACATATAGAGAATATTAACAAATATTGTAGTTTTCTAAATAAATGTGTATTTTTTTAATTGCTACATATTTGTAAAAATCCTACCTTTTTTCTAGCATCAGGATATCCTTACTGCCTTACACAATAAAAGCAGCAGGACCTTAAAAAATTTTAAGAAATATCTGAAAATGCACCAGAGTTAGCTTGTTAGAAGCTCTGCACTGGTTCCACAGTTGAGTTATGAGCAGAACAAAAAAGTTATATGAGTATGACATACCAGGACAGCATGAAGTCTTTCTGCATATATTTTTCAGTTGATACCTTTTTTAAAAAAATCCAGGTACAGGATTAGTCTGTATTAGTTTGCTGTCACATGGGAATAGTTATGAGCTTCCATTCAAAGCAGTGCATGTCCATATTATGTATTATATGGAGAATTTTAAATAGTCTGATCAGGTTAAATTGCAATGAACTGAGGCAGCTAATGGTCTAAATTTGAAAAACAGAGGATGGGGAATAGAAGTACAAAATTCAGGCAGCCAAAGCTCAGCTGGATTTAAAGCCGGCCAGAAACGTGGGGGACAATAAGAAAAAGAGCTTTTTCAAATATATTAATTGCAAAAGGTGGTATAAAAATAACATTGTCCTATTACAGAGTGTAGATGGTCACCTCACAAACAGGGACAGAGACAAGGCAGAGGTTTTTAATGCTTTCTTTGCATCTGCCTTCAGATGATGGATCAAGGAGTTCTCAGTGGTCTGAGCTGTAGGACATTCTCTGTGAGAATGATCACCTACCAGTTGATCCTGAAATTTTGCAGGATCTGATGCTCTCTCTGGATCCCTACAAAACTACGGGGTCTGATGGGATTTGTCATAAGAGATGTCATCCCAAAGTCTCTCTTGAGGATTTTTGAGTCATCTTGGAAATACATAGAGGCCACAGATGGCTGGAAGATGGCAAATATGGTCCCAGTTTTCAAAAAGGCCCAGAAACCACAGGCCCATCAGTCTCACTTTAGTGCCCTGTAAAATTATGGAAAAGATTATTCTGGGAGGTGTTGAAAAACCTGGAGGACAACACAGTCATCACTCACAGCCAGCAGTTTCATGAGGGGGAAGTCCTACTTATCAAACCTGTTTTATATCTGTGAGAGGGTAACCCACATATTTGTTCTAGGAAAGCCAGTAGACGTAATCTTTTGGGACTTCAGCAAAGCTTTCGATACTGTCTCCCACAGTATCCTTCTGTGCAAAATGTGCAGCACACAACTGAATAACTGCTTTACATGATGAGTGAGCAACTGGCTCACATCAGGCACAAAAAGCTATACTGAGTGGGGTTACATCAGGATGGTTATCTGTCACTAGTGGGGTTCTGCGGGGCTCCATCCTCAGCCCAGTTGTCTTTAATATCTTCATAAATGACTTGGATGCAGGACTCAAAGGAATACTAAGTAAGCTTGTCTATGACACCAAATTGGGAGAAGCTGTTGACTCCCCCAAGAGCAGAGAGGCCCTGCAGAGAGACCTTGACAAAGCAACGAGAAGGGCAATCACCAACTACACGAAGGGCAGGTGCCAGATTCCGCGCCTGGAACCGGGCAACGCTGGTTGTGCATATAGTCTGAGGGACAAGATGCTGGAGAGCAGCTCTGCAGAAAGGCACCTGTGGGTCCTGGTTGATTGCAAGGTGAATGTGAGTCAGCAGTGCCCTGACAGCCAGGAGGGCCAACTGTGTCCCAGGGGATGTCAGACACAACATCACCAGCCAGCCAAAGGAGGTGATTGTCCTGCTCTACTCTGCACTTTGAGGCACATGGTGTGGTTCTTGGGGTGTCCTTCACAGGGCCAGGATTTGGACTCAGGGATACTGATTGGTTCCTTGCAACTCAATATATTCCATGATTCTATGAACTCAATTTTCTTCTCAAAGACAGTTTTTTGCTTTGTTTTCTTTTAAAATTGTCATTCACTCATTTTGCAAGAAAGCCTAGTCTAGAGCTCTCATTAAAAAAACCCCCTTGCATTATTTTCAACACTTCATCAAAATTAGTTATCATTTGCTTCTTCATTTTGCAGACAGTAACTACTTTTTGTCTTCTACAGTATATATTTCCAAAAAACATTTAATAGTATGAAGATTAACTCTGCCCATCTAATAAGATGACTATTCTACAAAAATATGACTGCACTTTTTGTAAAAGTACTGAGTGGCATTTCTCTGGTATTAAAATGGTTAAAATCTCTTTCTTTCCCTTAATGTTGGAGTAAAGTTAATAAGCAACGAGTGACATAGACTGTAGCTTCTAAGCTAAACTTCTAAGTAATCCAAAAAGGAAGGAGGAAAATTGTTCCTGACAAGCTGAAATTACATTATAAAGCCTCCCATATTTTGAAGAGCCATGACTCGTCCCAGGCATGAAGCTTATTTCAGTGTTTAACAAAACTTGTTTATAAAGAAAATATCTTCCCCAATATCAGTTTTCCGAAAGCATGCCCCTTAACCTCTGCTTTTTGTTTCTATTCATTGTTGGCATGGAGACGAAGAGGCACTCCACTAGATTGATCAATGCATGGTAACATCAACATAACATTTTCAGTCAAGTTCCCAGGAGCCTTCCTCCTGAATCTGTCATTTTGATTCAGATAACTAAATCAGGCTAAGCACTGCAATGATAACGGATGACTTGCCTCATTAGCTGTCTCCTGCTGCTTTACTCTGTCAGGAAGCACCACAGTGTCTGTCTGGGTTCCTTTGAGAGAGAACTGGCTTCCCTTATAATACTTTGGTATATATATATATATATATATATGCTTTCCTCATTTCTATCCATTCTTTTGAGTATACTCATGTACATAAAGAGACAAATGGGAGTAGTGTTTAATAAATATCTCATTAAGAGGAAATAGATTTGAAAAATCCTTTATCAAGGGCCAAAATTTAATCATAAAAATAGACACATTTCACAGGATCCTGATAATATGATTATATTATTTTATATTCACTGTCTCAAACTTTCTTTTTCCTTTAAATTGGATCCTTTTTTGTTAAGACACTTTGCTTATCTGAACATTTGATGAATCAATTACCTTAATTGCACTAGCATACAATAATTGAAATCTTAAGAATCCTTCCTAGATGAGTAGTTTGAATTTTAAATATGCTGTTGAATAAATAAATATGCAAAAATAAATCTTTAAATGATAGGACAAACAGATGTGCAGTTGCAGCTATTAAGCAGAGCACAGGTATACCCCAGAATGTACAAGTTCAGGTAAAAAATTAATCCAAGTGTATATTAGCCAAGTTGTCAATGCACACATGAAGATGGTAGTAGTTGCATTTGTTTCTTTTCAACTGTTAATGGGTAGGTGTTTAAATACCAAAAAAAAAATAATTTATCAAATAAATCACAAAAAAGTCTGCTAACTTGTACTATCACTACTCTATTCCTCATATATATTTGTGCCATATACTGACCACAAAATAATCCAAATTATTTAAATGATACTATGCTAAAATCACAGTGTCTGGCATATCTCCCCTCGAAAATAGATAACTTGCTTCAAATTTCAAAGGCAGAAATTTATTTTATTAACTGAGAAGTCTCGCCCCTGGCATTGAAATAACACCATTCTGTGAGTGTCAGCTAAGCATATCAACCACCTTGAGCTGGCCAGCTGGTTAAAGAAGAAACGAGAGAATGGTAGCATTAGCCATTTAACTCCCTTCCCTAGCACTTCAGCTTTTAAACTCCAACAAAGAGGTTCAATAAAATATTTTAGTTGTGTAGGAGAAACTCAGTTTCTTTTCCATGTTCCATCACGGGAGGTTTGTACATTCTTGTCAAGGCACCTGGCTTAGATTCACTGGTCAGACTAGGAGGGTTTCACTGCAGCATTTGAAAGACTCTGTTCTTGACTGCCAGAGCACTCATAAAGGTCTCACTTACCTGAGTAAGTAGGAGTCTGAAATGGATAAGGAAGTCCCAGCATTTCCTTTTCAATGCTGCCTAGTTCTTGATATCACCTGTCAGCCTGATACAAAATCCAGTGGGGATCATAAAGTGCGTAGTCTCTGGTTAGCTCACTCACAAAGCTCAACAAAGCTTTTATGGAGTTTACTTAACATTTAGGGCGGTGGGGGGAAAACTCTCAGTAAATTTTTTCCCTCTGTATTATGTTGGTATAACTCAAGAATTTCTCCTTCATGAAGCATTTTTTCCTTCTGCAATGTCTCTACAAGTTACACATTAATAGTTTAACTATTCTGGAGCATATATAATGAAGTGACTCAGCCTGGAATCATTTCATATGGTAGTCCTGGCTTTGGCCAAGGACAGGGTTAATTTTTTGCAGTAGCCATGAGGGGGGTGGAGCCTAGAGCCATGTGGGCATGGCCATGACTCTAATGTTATTCAAAACCATCTTGTATCATTGCCAGGACAATGAAGTGAAAGGGACTTTCATGCTTCAGGGAAGAAAGGAGGTTCCCTTCCATTTGTGGGAAAGCGTGGTGGAAAGGGGGGGTCTGTCTCAGGCTTGGTGAGAAGTTTGAGTGTAAATCACCCTCTCTTTGTACATTTTTGTTATTACTATTTTAGTAATGTTGCTGTTACTGTTTCTTATCTCATTGCTGTTTCCAGTAAATTGTTCTTGACTCATGATCCGTGCCTTTTGTGCCTCCAACTCTCCTCTCCAGCCACCTGTGGGTGGAATGGGCTGCAGGGGAAGAGGAAACAAATGCAGGCATGGTTTCAGTGGAAGCACTAAATTTTGGAATACCATTCCTAAACCATGATGGTGGCATAACAAATAGAATGTGTTACTACTAAATTTAAATCTCTGTCTAGCTTTCCATCATTAAATGGCTGTAATTAAAATCAACACAGAAAGAAACCATGAGTCAAAGACCAGTTATATTTGCTAGGGGAAAAGAAGAGAAAGAACTTGAAAGAAATTTTCTTCAATTATTTACTGGATAAGACTGAATTATTTTAATTATTTAGTGCATACAATTCACATTTTTAAATATTTGAGCATTTAAAAATTACCTCACAGAATTAGTCTGATAAGTTTTTTATGGTTAGGGATGAAAGATGCTTGATTGTAAATATTCTAGACTTTTAAATATCTGTGAGTGCTATGCTATTTCCCTTCAATTTCCTCTGATATAAACAAATAGATTAAGAATTAATCCTCTTACCCTTACCACTACTTCATTTTAGTATACAGGAAACATGGGGCAAAATTGTGTATAGGTCTATACGCAGGGTGTTATTCATTATTTATTAGATTGTGAATACCAATCATTATTGAATTATACGCTAGAAAACATTATTAAGATTGTTTTTGCAGTTAAAAAAAAAAAGTTAACTGAGTTTTTGAGAGACCTAAGCTATTAGTCATTCTCAGAAATTTTTGTGAAGAGTCTTATGCTGTTTTCTTCAGTATGTTAAAAGTTTCCCTTTTTCTTTTCTTTTTATTTTTGTTTTGTTGTTATTTTTTTTTGTTGGTTTGGTTTTGGTTTTGTTTGTTTTTTGGGTTTTTTTTGCAAAATTCAATTTGAATGCATGATTGCCAATTTAATCATTTTCATCAACTCAATACTAGGAGCAGACCTTGGGAGATAGAAAACAATTGTCTCGAAAAAACGTGAATCCAGGGATCTGGGCTATATAAACCATGGCAGGACATTCAGATGAAGACAAGCCAATCAGATTGGGGTGGATTTTTCTGCTCTTTGTACCAGCCTTTTACATTTTTGAAGCCTCTTTTTGTGTCTCCCTGTACTTTGTTCCCTTGTTCAGACCACACCGTTCAGTTTTCAGTTCTCTTGTCCTAGAACAAAGTTATTAGAGACCTCAGATCATTCTCACTGCTCCCCTCAGGAGGCTCTTCAGGTGGTCTTTTTCTAGAGGTGTGATGTTCTAATCCACACTTGTTGGGATACTGCAAGTGCTGCATAAAACACAGAACTATGTCACATGTCAGGCAAGCTTAATTTCTGCCACAAATCCTTTTGTCAGACTGGCACATTTATTGACTCCTCTTTTATGATCAGACTTGACTTTCTCATTCTATACTTACAGTGTCTATTTCTTTCCTACTCAAACGCTTTGCATTTGTCCCCATTTTTCTGTGGGTTTTTTTGTTGTTTTGGTTTGGTTCAGTGTTTTTTGTTGTTGTTGCTGCTGTTGTTGCTTGTTTGTTTGTTTTTACAAGGCATTTGTCTTATATGCCGAGAATACATGTATCTAATGAAATCCCTTCAATTTTCATACTAACTTAATATAAAGAAGAATAACTTGTGTTCCATGATATAGATTATTTATGGAATATTTCATAGTAAAAGACCAAGGCTAGATCTCTGCTGAATTGCATTAAAGACACCTTTACATTTTGGTAATGATTCTAACTTTTCTCTGCATAGTTCATCAAACACATTTGCATTCTCTATTCAAAAGTAGGCCACAGTAAAGCCAAGATACGAAATACTATTCCTTCTCCACATATCAACTGTTCCCTTTAGCAAACAAAGAACTTGTATTGGCTAACATAATACTGTTTCAAACTGCTGTAGCAGAGGTAGATCAGAGATGAAGACTGTATAAATTTGTGATCCACCAAGCCTGTGTCAATAAGTTGTTTTGCAATCAGTTTGAGTTTACATGTTAACATGGACATGTCCTAAGACAGTTTCTTCTTCTAAGTTTTTTTTGGTGTAACAAAACCCTGACTTCAGATTTCTGCCATAACATTTAATGGCCCATTTCCTCCCTTGCCTGGTGTTTGAAATCTGATGCTCCTTTGAAAGAAAACTGTCAGAGGGGACACAGAACTCATTTGCTCGACTCTGTGTGTGGGAGAGAAGTTACCAGCTTCTTCACTTTTGATGGACTGCAGTATTTCTTTTCCCAGTCAATGTGTCCCCATTTTATTGTCCCATCTGACTTACATTTTAACATGCTGAAACATCTTCCTGCCTGCCTGTGACTTTATGATGGGTGTAAGCATACAGTGCTACCAGTTCCTAGCACTGCCAAAACCCGAGTCTGGATGCCTTGAAGCCAGGAGATTGATTATTAAATTAATGAAATTTGAAATAGTAAATGCTAAGCTTCCATACTCATTTTTGAACTTGAATATTGTTCTGGCTTTCCTTGCAAGTAGGAAAGATCAATATATACTCATTTCTAAAATGACATCTGAGGTGTTTCTCTAATCTCCTGATTTCAGCAACTAGGGTTTTAAGTGGTACTCCCTCCGTTGTGAAACTAGACATGTAACAGAAGCATGTTTGTATTTTCAGAGTGAATCTTTGTGGTTAGGACAGTTTCCTAGCAGAGAAAACTACTTTCCATTAACTAAAAAAAAAAAAATAAAAATAGTAAAATATAATCCCTGAGCTGTCATCCTCCCACCACCGGATTTACCAGCATAGAGCAGAGGATTTCTTGCACAGTTTTCTAAGCAATTCTTGGAACTGATATTTTGCAATTGCTTTAACCTCTCTACAGAGTGACTTCTTAATGCATATTTCCCACACACATTCATATAAGATTAGTATTCTCTTCTAGCTAAAGAAAGATTAAGATGATCACTGTCTTAAAGTCTTTGATTCCTTCTTTTCAGCTGTAGTTCCTCCTACAGTAAATAATACTTAGTGAATTGAATAAAGTCTCATTATTCTTTGTCAAGATACCATAGTAAATTGAGCCACAGTCATTTTCTTGACTCAAAACACCTGTTACTTATATCCTTTTCAAACTGGGAAATACCTATAGTTAAAAAGAATGTATCTTTCAAATAGGAGGTGTTATATAATTCTGGCGTCTCCTTCCAAATTTAACTCGAGCTAAAAAGGAAACTGCTTGTTCTTTATAAAGCCTTTTGATGTGCAGGGTTTATCAAACCACTCAGCTTCTATATCTAACACATATTTAGAGTAGAATAGAATAGAATAGAA